>JAGTXR010000250.1:0-748453 GCA_022606575.1 Glossosoma conforme | reverse complement strand
AATCACCGCCCTCCCGCTGGATCGCTGATGTCTTCACCGTAGCTCCGAGTGGAGAGTTAATCACCGACTGTGTTGCCGGGGCTTCCTTCTTTTGTTTTTGCTTCCCGTCCGTTTGACAGGAAGCATCTGTGCCTCGGTACGACCTCGCCATCGTGTCCCGTAAATCAGCCAAGCACAGCGATATCTCCAGGGTGTGCTCCTTTATTGGGCCATGTACGTTTCTCTGGCTCCCGATATATTTTGTAAGTTTCTCTACTGCGTCTTCCATTTTCTTTAATTTGTTTGTATAAATTTCGTTCATTGTTAATCCCACGAGCAGCTAGGGAAATTGGTCCAGCCGACCAGAGCCCCGCTTGGCCGGCTAAGCCAGTGTACTCAAGGGTGTCGGCAAAACCCTTGAGGAATCGTAAGCGGTCTGTTGTTTAATGTCTACAGGCCATTCATCTCTCGGCACGATATCTCACACCTTAGATTAAAGACATCCAGTTTTGTCTGCCCTGGCTGTAGCCAGTATCACACACTTTGCAGCGTGCGATTTTCCCCTATCCACCACCTGGGGAGGCGCTCGATGGGGATCTAGAAACCCCACACGAGAACCTAACCTAACCTAACCTAACCTAACCTAACCTAACCTAACCTAACCTAACCTAACCTAACCTAACCTAACCTAACCACCGCCTAGAAAATGACCTAAAAACATTAAAATGTGTATACGCCTGTACATAGAAAAAAGTGTGGTTCTTGAACTGATTCTAGTTGGAAAACTGGCGGATTGAGATGTGTTGGTTTTAGTTCGTATTTATATAAATGCGAACTCTAGCCTTATATATCTATAATGTGTTGGTTTCCAACTGGCGCCAGTTTGAGAACTATAACTGTATAGATAACAACGTCAGTTGATAATGTTTTACAAAAACAAATATGTAAGCGAAGGAAAACTACAGTAAGGAAAACAAAGACTCTTCTACAAACAAGGAAGAGGAAAAAGAAGAAGGGGGAGAGTTTAGTCGGTAAAAATCCGACACTACTCTTGGAATAGAGTGTCTTATGAAGATTCTCTCCTCCTAAGGAAAAAAAAAAAAAAAAACCTAACCTAACCTAACCTAACCTAACCTAACCTAACCCAACCCAACCCAACCCAACCCAACCCAACCCAACCCAACCCAACCCAACCCAACCCAACCCAACCTAACCTAACCTAACCTGCTTTCGAAACTAGGAAGCGTCTCACCGAGGCGTCGGAGATGGGGAAGAGAATACAGTTCTCCTGGACAAAAGCACATGTTGGTACAGCTGGCAATGAGCGGGCTGATCAATTAGCAAAGGATGCGGCACTCAAGCTGAAGACAAAACCTGCATACGACAGCGTCCCAATCTCTTTCATCAAACGTCAGCTCAGAGAGGAGACCATAGAGAATTGGCAAAGAAGATACACCGAGTCGACGACGGGTGCGGTGACCAGAGCCTTCCTGCCAGACGTGCGCGCAGCGTACAAAGTGGTGAGAGAGGTCACCTTTCACCACACAATTGTTCAGATGCTTACAGGTCATGGGGGATTTTCTGCTTATCTAAATAGATTCAAATTAAAAGATAGTCCCTCATGTATATGCGATGACGCAGTGGACGAAACGACGCTGCATCTGGTACTGGAATGCAGCAAATACGACGTGCCCCGGCTGAACTGGCATTCAAAACAGATTCAATTGAAAAAAAAAAAAAAAAAAAAAAAAAAAAAAAAACCTAACCTTACCGCGTCTTCACACGTAGTTTATACGAAAAAAAGAAAATAAGAAGAAATTTCAAATATAAAGTATACTAAGACCTCCTCGAGCTATGGGAGAGGAAACAACAGTGAACAGGGGAGAGTTTAGTCGGTAGGAATCCGACACTACCCCTTGGGTACCTAGCTCAAGAACCTATGAAGATTCTCTCCTCCGAACGAAAAAAAAAAAAAAAAAAAAAAAAAAAAACCTAACCTAACCTCACCTAACATTTTTTTTTTTTTTGGAGGGGAAATTCTCATGAACACACCAGGATTTCTTCCTGGGTAGTGCCGGACTCCTACCGGCTAAAACCCCTCCTCTTCGGCTGCCACCCGGCTACTAGTTAAGTATTGCTCGTGAGTGGCAGCCAGGTGATATTTATTTATCACTTGCTGCGCTTTCTGCGCTCCCTTTCTGCTTCTTCTTTAGCGGCCATGGCTTTTCTTGCGAAATTGGTCCTTGCCTTCCACAGATTTTTATATTTTGTGATTCCATTTTGTATTGATGCTAGGTTAAGGGTTCCGCCGAGTTCGGCTTTGAGGACAGCTCGGTCTTCATCTTATGCCTCGCACGCTAGGATAGTGTGCTCCGCATCATCTGTCTTGGCGTCGCAGTGGTGACACATTGCTTGTTCTTCTTTTCCTATTCTTTGAAGATAGGTGCCAAAGCAACCGTGGCCTGTTAAGAGCTGCGTGGAGTGGTAGTCTAGTTCTCCGTATTTTTTGTTGCACCATGTTCTTAGGTCCGGTATAATTTTATATGTCCAGCGGCCTTTTTGTGATGCCTCCCAACAGCTTTGCCATTCGGTCATGGTAGCTTCTTTGGCGTCGGCTCGGTTAGTGCCCTTGTGCGAAGCTGTCCTTTCTTTGGCCAATAGATCGTCTCACCGTTCTATAGGCCGCAGCCACCCTAATCGCACTCCTCCTTTGAACTCTTGCCAGGTTTAGCCTTGTGCGTTGGACCTTTGTGGCTTCTACCCACACTGGAGCCCCATACTGGATGGAGTGAACCACCTGTCATTTAGAATTTTTTATAACTTGTAATGGCACACTTTTTGTTGTGACTTTTTAAAATACGGAGTATGAAAGAAATTTTTCGTAATTTCATTCTGGTAAATTATCATTCTATGACATTAATAGGTACCTACAACGTGGTACCTAAAATTATTATATGTGATGTATGGAATTTAAATATATATATATATATCATCACTCCGAACAGCTCATTATATTGACAAGCTTAAACTCATTAAGAATATGGCAAAGTGGGAAGATTCCTAACTAAGTTTCTAAGCTACCCCATACAGCCTGATCCCTGAAATAACTTATGTTTACTTTTATAAAAAAAAACGGATTTTATTACAGCTTTCTGCGTCCAGTTCTGGGCCCTCCGATGTTTGGCATCAGTCTTGCGAGCTGTTCCGCTGTTTGCGCTGCCTTGGCGGCTGCCGCTTCTGTGGGCTTGGTGAATTTTAGTTTGTCGTCTATGATTACCCCTAAATATTTTATGCTCCTTTTTTTTTTTTTTTAATTGGTTCTTTATTTAAGGTATATTTTTTTTCTTACAAGTTTACAAATAATAATAACTCTAACTTAAATTACCAGACATTAATTGTCTCTTAACTTATTACAATAATTTGTAAGATACTATAACAAGAACTTAATATATTTAATTATGAATTAATTTACACCTTCCTTGAATGGAAGGCATTTCTGACATGTGATTTTACTTAACACTAGGACTTATAACTAGGATACATGTTGAAGAAGTTAGAAAGAAAGAAAGAAAGAGAATAAATCATAAAAAGAGACATGACAGACACATACAATGAAACCCTTAAACATTCAGGGAAGAAAAAAACTAAATTAAACACTAAATGCTCCTTTTGAAGGCGATGTTGTGGCCGTCTATTGAGATTTGCGGCGGTTCTATTTTGCGACGTCGAGTGAATAGCACTGCCTCGGTTTTTTGTGCTGCCAATTCGAGGCTAAAGTTAGCGAGCCAATCTGTGATGCCTGCCAGTGCTTGCATGGCAGCAGACCTCATTGTGTTGATTGTTTTGGCGGTGACGAGCAAAGCCACATCCTCTGCAAAAGCCACTATCTGTGCTCCTGTAGGTAGGGTCAATTTCAGCAAGCTGTCGTACATTATATTCCAAAGCGATGGGCCAAGTACTGAGCCCTGTGGGACTCCCGCCGTTACTCGCATCTCTCTGCTTTTGCCAGCGGTACTGTACAGGAGGGTTCTATTACTCAA
This sequence comes from Glossosoma conforme, assembly GCA_022606575.1. Taxonomy (NCBI): domain Eukaryota; kingdom Metazoa; phylum Arthropoda; class Insecta; order Trichoptera; family Glossosomatidae; genus Glossosoma; species Glossosoma conforme. The sequence goes on along the minus strand of JAGTXR010000250.1, from coordinate 744,434 downwards.
GTAGTCGGATATGATCCTCGTGAGGTACGGTGGATAATACCATGTACAGGTGTAATACAATGTTTAATAAATCAATACAAAAGTGTCAGCTCAGGCAGAGAAATAGTCGAGAGGGTTAGGCGGTATATAAAGACCTGAGCAAAGGTGGTGGTTCCAAGGCTCGCAGTTCGCATCCCGCTTCTGCCGATATTTTTCTGAATGAACTGATGCGTATAAAGAATTCAATGTATAGTATGTGTATATTTAATTACTTACAAAAATTGGTATCGTTATATAAATTGATATGAAGATGTTGTAAAGTATTATTCTACATTTACTTATAAGTAAAATTAAATTAATATTAAGGTATGTTGTCAGATGAAATAAATTAAAACAATATATATGAATTATTTTTATTTAAATTACTCTTACTCTTTTGAAGGTATTTACATTAAAAAAGAAACATTTTAAAATAGTACACAGTGAAACCTCTATCTATAGTTTTTGAAGGGACCTACTAAAGTAAACTATGATTGCGGGATCAGGACAGAGTACAATGAGATATGATGGAGTAAAGCACCGCCCTCCCAATCTGCATAACCATTGGTAGTTTAAAATTGTAAGCAGAAAAACAGTTTTAGATAAAAAAAATATGTAAGCACATACAGGAGAATTCCAACAGATGGTGATAGTAATTCTGAAGTCTCATCTGTGGAATTCTATGACGCTTACCATGGTGCATATGGCTAAGCACTGTATGTGGAGTTTTGATCCGCCTACGTCATAGACTACAGCCCGACATTCATGCATCATCCTTATTATTACAGGAATTTACTATGAATGTGTGGTCTTCACGGGGCGACTTTCGTCTACCACCAATTTTAATTAATAGGCTATGACGAGCATTTTAAGGGTGAGGGATCAAATTCACACCAACCAGGGTATTTTAGAGCTCAGAAATCAATTAAAAATGATTTTTTTTAAACTCCACCGGCGATCGAACCAACGACCTTTGGCTTGCAAAGCAAACGCTTTGACCATTGAGCTATACCCGCCAGCATAGATATAAGCAAATGTGTTTATTTAAAAAAATACAGAAAATACACAACCAAGAACATATGAAAGCTTATAGCATTGTAAATAATCTTTCATCGAAATTTGTTTCTTGTATAATGTATGAAATGAAAGAGTAGAATCAATAAACAACAAATCCGGGAAAACGATTATTCGAGGAATGATGGATTGAGGTTTCACTGTATTTATAATAATAAATATTTATTTATTTCTCTATTAGGAGACAGCAGTTTCGACTCACCCTATCTGTCTCTCTCTCTCTTATCATTCCCTGATACACACCCCTACCCCCTCTCCTATATAAAATGGATTTGACCACTTTTAAAGGACTATCGCAGCTCAGTTATGTCTTAACAAGTGATGGATTGAAAAAGGCTAAGAGTTAGTCGAATCTGCAGTCTCCTAATAGAGAACTTATATTATGTGATCCATGTAAAAACAAGGTAAATAATTAAATATTTATTATTTATAATGGATCTCAAAGTGAACGCTAACTACATTGAAAAAATAATAAATAGGCTTTTTTACCAAACATATTTAAACTTTTAAGATATTCAAACATATTACTATTAAATTAAATAAAAGCTCAAAAAGATAATTGCTTGAGAGACGCATAAGATTTACATGAGAACATGCAGGATAGCTAGCACCTTAAATGGGTGGGAACCCTCTAGTGAGCTATTTTACACTCAACCAGTACGGCGGGATAGATGATCTAGCTGGTTGCATTATTGCACAAAATTAAAAATTATAATTTAACGCAACTCAACCCAAAGCCAATTTGGAGAGAAAAATGTACCAGACAAGTCCATAGTTTCAGAGAGACCATAAGTGTGGTGGGGATGTTAAACATTATACCAGACAAGTCCATAGTGTCAGAGAGACCATAGTGTGGTGGGGATGTTAAACATTTTACGAGACAAGTCCATAGTGTCAGAGAGACCATAGTGTGGTGGGGATGTTAAACATTATACCAGACAAGTCCATAGTGTCAGAGAGACCATAGTGTGGTGGGGATGTTAAACATTATACCAGACAAGTCCATAGTGTCAGAGAGACCATAGTGTGGTGGGGATGTTAAACATTATACAAATGATGATTAAATCTTTAAGATTTTTTTTTTTTTTTAATTATTTATTTGAATATTATTTTATTATTTTAATATTTTAATCTACTTTTATATTTCATATTATTTTATATTACTTTTTAGATCATTGACTATATTACAATATTATAAGTAATTAAATATACATAAACTATACATAAAATTCATTAAACGAGTCAATTCATTCAGAAAAAATATCGGCAGGAGCGGGATGCGAACCGCGGACCTTTGGAACCAACCATTTTGCCCAGGTAATTATACCGCTCGGCCACCGTGGCCAATTTCTTCCGCCTGAGCTGACTCGTCTCGGAACTTCTTCAGAGTGGTACTTACTGAAATAAATAGATTGTCGGAAAGTAATAATATTAAGCTTGTGAATAAATGCATTCTGAATGAATAATAAAAAATTAAAATATACATACTTTCAATATATACTATAGCGACATCTATCATACGATGATAACTTATATACTAGTCAATGATCTAAAAAGTAATATTAAATAATATATAATATAAAAGTAGATTAAAATATTAAAATAATAAAATAATATTCTAATAAATAATTTAAAAAAAAAAAATCCTTAAAGATTTAATCATCATTTGTATAATGTTTAACATCCCCACCACACTATGGTCTCTCTGACACTATGGACTTGTCTGGTATAATGTTTAATGATGATTAAATCATTTTAAAATCAATAAATCACAAATAAAATGTAATAATTTTTACATTTGTTTATTTCTGAATGTTTCATTCAGGGAGAAACTTTCCACTTGCCATGAAAATTATAACGGTATGGATCTGTCTGCCATACATTCTTCCAATTTGTGATGATAACATTTGCCTCAACTATACTTTGGTCATTTTAGGAAGATACGCATCACACTCTTATTGCCCTGTGTAAAAAGTATGGGGCAAAAATATTTTATTCGATTATATCGATTTTTCTTTTCTTCTTCTTCGAAAAAGTATGTTATCGTCAATACCTGCTTTCAAAGTAGACTGGAACAAGCTATTTTGTGCACACAGAGGAACTGTTCTGTTTTTGTGTGGACTTCTAAGATAACCTAACATTACAACCAATGTGCTTAACCTTCATAAACTCTAAGGAGAGGTTCTTGCATCGGACCAGAAACATAAAAAATGTACAGGACGGCTGCTGTTTGGTTGCCTGGACACATTTTGTCTATTTCACTCGCGACAGGCCAGGCTTGGAGGCGGTAGGTGGCGGTGGCGTCCCTCTCTTGTCCAACTCTTCCAGGTAACGCAGCAGTAGCCCCCGCCGCTCATCAGCCACGTGATCAAGCACCATCCACCTGCAAGCAAAACAAACAAACCTATACTGTACACCTGGTGATCGTAGCCATCTATTGTATTCCACTCCATTTAGTACTTGTGGAACTTCTAGTACTTCAGGGGGGCAACAACTTCAGACAGTTAAAAAAAACTCTCTTACTTTTGTGTTTTGTCTTTTATTTTTTATGCATAATCTTACTATCATTTTTATTATAATATTGGAATAGCTTTGTGAATAAATAAAAACGTGTGGTAAAATCTTACTTGTGAAATTTCAACTTATTTATTTATAGATTTTTTACAGAATGGCAGGTATACAGTATATACAGTAGATATATTACTGAGTGCCCGTGGACCGCCGGATTGGTCTCCTGAATCTCTATTCTTATTGCTTTCTTAGTGTTCTCTTCTTTTGTTTTTTTTTGTTGAGCATATTTGTTGAGCATATTTTATTGGACCATATGTTCTGTTATAATAAATCATCATCATCATAACCATCTCACCTTGTGTCTTGCCCCAGCAGTGTCTCCAGCTCTGCCAGGTGTGCCGGCTGTGTCTTGGTGGTGGCCCAGGACTTGTGTGTAAGTGCTCTGGTTTCCTGCAGCAATGTTCGCAGCTGCATTTTAGCAACGCTAGTCTTGTCACGGATGTATTCTCTATATTCGCGCTCACACTGAAAGCAACAATAAACTAATACATCGCTGCTGATGATGATGGTGCTCCTGCAGATGAAACTAGAATGCTCAAGAGACTCCACAATTGTTTTTGTATGCAATTACATGCAGGAGAGCACAACCGTCAGTTGAAATTGTTTCATTCCTAGATATTTTGTAGTAATTTAACCATTTAAAAATAATATGATTTTTTTTTTTTATTTTATTAGAATATTATTTTATTATTTCAATATTCTAATCTACTTTTATAGATCATTGACTATATTACAATATTATTATTACTTAAATATACATATACTATACATAAAATTCTTTTTTCAACGCGTCAATCCAAGCACAAAAATAACGGCAGAAGCGGGATGCGAACCGCGGACCTTGGAAACCAACTATGCCCTGGTATTCATACCGCTCGGCGAACTGCGCCATTGCTATGCCTAGACCGACTCGCGTTGAAACTAGTATTTATATCATTGTTATCATCGCACGATAGATGTCGCTATAGTATATATTCAAAGTATGTATATTTTTATTATTATTCAATAAGTCTTTATTTATTCACAAGCTTAATATTATTACTTTCCGACAGTCTATTTATTTTAGTAAGTACCACTCGGGTCTCGAACCAAACTATAGACTGAATGGATGAGAAACGACTACTTATAGTTCCGACTCGGACTAAATATATATATAACCAATCATTTACCGCGGTTCGCATCCCGCTTCTGCCGTTATTTTTGTGCTTGGATTGACGCGTTGAAAAAGAATTTTATGTATATATTTAAGTAATAATAATATTGTAATATAGTCAATGATCTATAAAAGTAGATTAGAATATTGAAATAATAAAATAATATTCTAATAAAAATTTAAAAAAAAAAACATATAATAATGTCTCCTTGAGACAATATCAAGAAGGTAAAATCATCCATCAGTAACACAGGTAAATGATTGGTTATAAAGTCCGAGTCGGAACTATAAGTAGTCGTTTCTCATCCATTCAGTCTATAGTTTGGTTCGAGACCCGAGTGGTACTTACTAAAATAAATAGACTGTCGGAAAGTAATAATATTAAGCTTGTGAATAAATGTAGACTGATTGAATAATAATAAAAATATACATACTTTGAATATATACTATAGCGACATCTATCGTACGATGATAACAATGATATAAATACTAGTTTCAACGCGAGTCGGTCTAGGCATAGCAATGGCGCAGTTCGCCGAGCGGTATGAATACCTGGGCATAGTTGGTTTCCAAGGTCCGCGGTTCGCATCCCGCTTCTGCCGTTATTTTTGTGCTTGGATTGACGCGTTGAAAAAAGAATTTTATGTATAGTATATGTATATTTAAGTAATTTAAAAATAAATATTTTAATAAATTTACCGCCTATAGACTTTCAGACTATTCACCTAGTATCGGGAGTGATAAAGAGACAATTTTTAAATTACATAAAAATACAATAATTCTTTAGTCGTTAGTTCTAATTTTCACGAAATTGTAAATATGAATATTCACGCACGTGTGCGTAATTTAACAGCCGCGTGTAGATATACCATTTCTTTATTCCCCCCACATCCGTTCCATATCTGGATTATATGGTCACCACAAATTGCCGCCACTCAGTTCTGTCAGTTGTCACTGTCAATTCCTTGTCCTATGATATACTCGTATCAGCACCTGAAGGTCTACTTGGGAACATCTATCATTTTCCCTACAGAGCAAAAACGCTTGAAGAGGAGGTAGAATGATTTGACTATCAATATCAAGTAAAGTTTCTAAAGTGCCCAAACTGCACTGTAGTCAACATAGAGGTTACCTTTTCTGCATTGCCGTACTTGGTGTAGCGGGGGTCAATTCTTGACTAGCCTTCTGATGTCCTTCCAGGAGCCCGTTAAGGTCAGCTTGGTTGGCCCCAACTCCTCCAGCATCTCCCAGAACTTGTCTCTTCTCTTCATGCCGAGGACTGCAATGTGAGATGCAAACAGTCGCTCCTAGAAAGATCATTTTATTCGACCCTCATCATTATTGTTTATGCTTGACATTCAGAAAAATCATGAGAATATTATAAACAACACTCTGCTTTATAACAGTTGGGAGTTTGAAACATCAAATAACTATTATTCTGAGACGTGGAATCTAATAAAGGTCCCCCAACGTGCCACGGAGATCCATCAGAGAGTGTCTCTAAAAGATAGAATCAGAAACAAGGATATTCGAAGAAGAACTGAAGTAGTGAAGGCTACCCAATGAATATGCACACTCAAGTGGCAATGTGACATATCTATCATAGAGACAACGGTCGATGGGGAAAATAAGTGTTTGACTAGCGTCCAAGAACGAGATGGACCGACAACATCAGAAGAATAGCGGGAGAAGCCTGGATGCGGAGGGTGGAGGATCGAGAAGAATGAAGACTAACAGAGGATGGAGACTGGCTGGTGATGAGTTGTTTATTCTGACCTTGTCTTCTTTGGCCAGAAAGTCAGCAAGTGGCCAGCGATGGTCTTTCTTGAGTTGGCTCTTGGCTTCCCTCCATTCCAGTTCTGGATTCCTCACCAGATCAGCCAGAAGGGCATTGAAGTGCTGAAAAAACAAAATATCTAGCATTAAAATCCTGCCGATGGGTATGGCTTAGAGGTAAGGTATTTGCTTACCGTAACAAAAGTCGATGGCTCAGTCCCCGACGAAGATTAAAATGAATAAAAGTAATTTTGAAGTTCTACGTTCCAACGTGTATGAGCGTACTCTTATACGCATTGTAACTTGGATGAAGCATTAATTGATGGCAAAACTGCGTGAAACAATGGCCAGTGACATCCATGTTAACACATTGTTGTCGGGACACGCATAAATCCATGTTTTGTAGTCTGTTGCTAGAAGTCGGCTCACGTATTTATCTGTGAAATTTGAACTGTCCTTTTTTTGCTTTCTGCAGCTAGATGTCACCGCTCTGATATTTAATAAAGACATTTTTTATTCTTCGTCGCATTTATTACAATTCCACCAAACGTATTGTACAAAAATAATAATAAAAGAGGAGTACCAAGTCATCAGCTGGGTAGAGCAGTGATCAGGGTCACGTGTGATGAGTACCTGAATGGCCTCGTCCCTGCGGTGGAGCTCGCGCTCCTTATCAAGGTCCTTGAGCGAGGCGGCCAGGGCGCGCTGCACCTCGCGCTCCCTCTCCTTGAGCGAGGCCTCAGTGCGCTGCGCCTTGTTGTGAGCCTCAGCGTCCTCCCCGTCCTCCCCAGCCTCCGACTGCTCCGAGCCCAAGTCCCTGGTGCGGGACCTGGAGCGGCCCTTTTCCTTGTCTTTGTCCTTCTTGTCCTTTTTCCTGCTGCGAGATTCACGATCTGAAACATACAAACATTTTCATCAAACGTGCCCGTGATTATGAAGGTGGAGTAATCCATGTTTCATTTGTTCTGAGATATTCTGTGTTTTGATGTTGCTCAGTGGTATATTAAATAAAAAATAAATAAATAGGCACTGGGTCCGTTAATTATTTCTTATATATAAAAACATAAAGATATGTATATATATATATTTCTAAATATTTGTAAAAAATTGGAATTTCGATTCTGTATATAAATAAATAAATAAATAAATAAATAAATATTTTCAAATTTAATTAGAATTTCCGCTAGTAAAAAATAACATATTAAGTTTACTAAAAAAAATCTTACTCGCTGCACCTGGCTTATGTTCAGGTGCCAAGCAGGGGACCTGACCTCACTACGCCACTGAGTAAAGAAATATGTCATTTATTATGAGTCTGGATTGTGAGCGTGCGTTACAGGAAGGTTGATTTATCTGTTTTATTTCGCTCACCTTTGTCCTTCTCTCGGCGCCTCTCCTCTTTAAGAGTATTGATGTAGTCGCGGAAGTAATCCTCGCGAGTCGCCGAGCCGTCCACCGCTTTGTAGCGCACATCGCTGTCCAGGCGCTTCTTGACCTCCGCCCAGCGAGCGTGGCGATTCACTTTCTTGCAAGAACGCAGCAGGGCAATGAAATCTTTTTTCACCTGGTGATCCATCACACATTGCACCCAACGTGACCGGAGTCAACGCAAAAAACATTCCACGTATGTTATGACGTATTCCGTTATATAGGTCGATATGCGTTGCAGATTTCACAGTTTATATTGCGTTTTACAGCATATTCCAGTACAGATAGATATTTGTGAATAAAGATTGAAATGCGCAGCAGATTCAGGATCGGCGTAGGCGATGAGATTACGGCAGAATTGAGATTGGCATCGTAGACGTTTGCAGCAGGATGCAGGCATGTCGGTACAAGTTGTTCCGGCAGGACAGCATGACGCAGGAGCAGCAAGTGCAGCAAGAGCAGACCCGAGCAGACGAGCAAAGGGAGAAAAACAAAACAAAAACAAGTTAGTGACAGCAATGAGATGATTCTATAAGAGAGGCGAGGCCGTCAGTGTCATGCAAACATTTGAAAAGCCGTCTTTTCAAATTGGAAATACTTTCCGTAACGCACGGACTGATAACTAAAAAGTCTGGTTAGTGCTTATTTTGTCATGTCATTGGATGTGGATGATTATAACCTGGCATTTTAAATCTGAATCACTTTGCATTGGCGTTGCACTGCCTGTTTTAATAAATAATGTCTATGACAGACATTTTTATAAACAGGGTTCAACCTGGTCTCACACCAATTTTGTTATAATTATGTACACGGAATACGAGTAGCTTGTGAATTGATGGAAAGTTATTGTTTTAATAAACTTCATGTGACCTAATATCATTCTCTGTTATTCGTCTCAGCGTGTATGGGCTTTCTTTCATATCAAACATTTTAATACACCTAATATTGACATGAATCTAAAATTCAAATACATTATTTCCAACTGTCTAGAGCTGCCTTTCAAATGTTCAGCCGCAGTGACGGCCGCTCTGAAGAAGCTGAAATAAATCATTTCATTATGTTTCTGAAATTAAAATACACTTTTTAATTAGACAATACTATTTTTACTTTCTAATTTGTCTTATGTCGACATCTGAAAAATGAAACCTGAAATATTAGCTTTAAAAAAATGATTAAATCCTGAAAGAGAAATAAAATTATGTAGATTATAGAATTTTATTTTATTTAAATAAGAAAATCAAGCAAACTTGATAGTTAGAAATATCTGTTGACATGACTTTCTAAGCGAGTGCAAATATTTAAATATTGTGGGCCTGCCTTGCAATGAGGTAAGGCTAAGGAGGCATTCAGATCTGTAGGGATGTGAAATTAAAGTGACCTGTTAATTAAAAAAAAAACCTATATTCATTTTGAACCATAGCTGCTTCCAGATAGACCTACAAGTGCAGAGAGAACAATGCGGTGACCTGCTCTAGATATGGAGCAGATATGAGAAGAAGCTTTATTCATTTTAAATGGATACTAAACACAAACAGTATTTGTTTTCTTGTTGATTCACCCTTTGGTTACTAAGAATTTTCTTAGCGAAATTGCGAAAAAACGAAGCGATTTTAGAGCATTTTTTAGTACTATAAAAATTTAACATGACTTTTATCTTTTTTACGCTAGATTGTAAAAATAAAAATAATTTTCATTCCGAGTGGTTCATACTTTAGATTAAGCAAATATTTTTTTTTATCAATTATAATTATATTTGTCAATAAAAAAATATAAACATCAAAAAATTAAATATCCAAACTCAAATTTTGATTTCGAGATCATATATGATGTAAATAATAAATCTCTATTACTGTCGACTTGCGTTTGGATGAGCTGAGAATATTCGACGCTTAGTCACCGAAGGGTTAATATTGGATACAATAATCAGAGTGTGTATGGCAATCACCATCGACACATACTCCTACATGCTAGGGCAACGATTATATACAACTTGAAGTACTCGTTAACAACTTGTTACCTCTGCAGCTTCATCTTGCAAAGGACTGTAAATAGATCAATTAAAAGTAGTCAACTTATTTTATTCATTAATAATAATTAATGAATAAAATAAGTCAGTTGTGACACATTCAACAGATCATTAGCCATGGATTAGGCGAGACATTTTGATGTCAATTCATTTACTAACTGTCCAACTCATCACATGTTAAGTAATTTTAACATTATAGAGAAAAATGCTTTTATGATTACAAGACATGCCAATGATATACGCGATACAAACTGCCTCAATGCATAAAAAACAATATTGGCTGTTTGCAACATATCTACAAATTTTAATAAAATCCACATTTAAAATCTTTAACCAAACAAGTACCAATGTTTTTTTATGGCTATTAGATTACCGACTACTTGGATCTAAGTTTAGTGAAGCATTATGAATGTGTAGAATGCTTTGTAGAGCTTCAATTAAGGAGCATTGATCTAAACCAGTGGTTCCCAAAGTGGTCCGTACGGACCACCAGGGGTCCCTGGGATCATTCAGGGGGTCCGTGGAAAATTAAAATTGATTTAGGGGTCCCTGAACATCGTTAGGGGGTCCGCGGAAGGTTCAATATAAAATTATAAGAAATTTTGATACATTAACATTAATATCATTAAATATAAATTAAGTATGCGTGATGTGAATATTGTGAAGTGCGTACAATAAATATCCTTGTCTTGGACCAAAAGAAGTAAAATACGGTATGGACCAATAACTTCTAAACATTCAGGAAGCCGGTTACTTCCGCGCGAATATAAATATCGGTGCGGTAAGGGTACCAAACTGGAGAACGGCTGATTCCAGGAATTTAGTGCAATGGCAACATATACGAAGCATAATGTGCGCTCTGCTTTTGATATTACTATCGAAACAAGGATTCTGCGACCGCAGCTAAACGGAAATTTTGTTTTCGTTAGAATATTCGGAACGCAAATCAATCTCCAACAATCCAAGCGATGCAAAATGGGTTTAATCTAAGCTGTGATGAAATGTGATATTTCTTAAAGCATTGCTCAGTATGTAGACCAGATTTTTTGAAGCAGGTCTCACAAAACCAAACTGTTTCTTGTATTCCTCATGGACTTTTTTGTTACTGCACGGTCTTTAGAGTCTTTGTCTAGTTTTGCAATGTAGTGGGGCTTTAATTCCAAACGTTATTCAGTATCTATCGTGCTTGTGCGTCTCCTTTTTCTGGACTCCCGGTCAAGTCTTGCGCCTCCTACTAATTGAAAAATTAACTCCTTCTTAAGCTTTTTGTGATATCTGTTAGTTTCTGTCACAATCTGAGACATCAAATGTTCTGTAAAAAGAACTGAACGAATCCTAAAGCAGAGCTTAGTCGATAATTGTCTAGAATTCTTATGTCTGATGTGGCAGGAGAGTATGGGAACTCAGGTTTCTGTCATTTCAATCCAGTATTTTTTTCTAACTTCGGCTATTGACATATGTGGTTCTATCATCATTATCTGAGCTGTTGACATTATTGTCTTCGAAATATTAAAAATCCCAAGGAAAAGAGTAAATTAGTCTCTTAGGATTCATCTTCCGAAAACAGATGGTCTTTAGATGAAATATCACGCGAAGTTCCAGCCATTTTGGAATGACTATCTTTCATACGTGATTGTTTTGTAAAATAATATTTAAAAATGTTCAAAATTGTTTCAAAATATCAAAATCAATACTCAATATTGTAAAAATCACAAACCACACAATAATGTCGCGTAAGTAGTTTTGCGCAGCCGATGTGTTTGTAGTGCAAAAATGCACTACAAACACATCGGCTGCCGGCCGACAACTGAGTTCCACTGAACAAATAGCTAAGTCGGCTGACCCTTGACAAAGAAGTACAAACTACGGCAGCAGCAGAAAATAACTTTAAGCAGATAGAATTAATAGAAATGCAGTCTACACTCAAATCAAAGAATTTAGAAGTGAGGGATACTTGGTTTTTAATACTAACTCCCCAAAAACTATACAAACTTTTAAGATCTATCTATAAAAATGTGGAAATTGACAGTTATTTTCATGTATTAAATTACTATAATAGTAGCAGTTTGCAAATCTTTTGTCCAAAAACTGATATCTAAAAGAGGTGACATTAACTGGCCACCCCGCAGCCAGGATTTGTCCCCAAGTGGACTTTTTTCTTTTGTGATATTTTTATTTTTTTTTTTTAAAAGAGAACATGTGGAATGAATTGTATGATATTTCACCAACCATTTTTCGGACGGTAATGGAAAATTTTCAGTCCAGATTATAGGAGTGTAAAAATAAACAAGATTTATATTTACACAATGATATCTTCAAAAAATAAAACCCTAATTAATGTACTTGAAAACTCAATTTACAGTTTTTTATATACACGGCGCGTTTATTTTTTATAGCTATTTTAAAAATTAAGACGTTATTGGTCCACAAATAGGCGTACTCAAAATACCTTATCCGGCCCTTGATGTTTTTTGAGTTTGACAACACTGAACTAATGCTTTTTTTTTAAAGTACTTAGGAGGGGGTCTACCGAAAGCCGAAAATCATAGCAAGGGGTCCACGACTGAAATAAGTTTGGGAACCTATGATCTAAACCTTAATGAGTGATGAACAAAATATGCATTTTGTAATACATTTTCATTATAGTATAAAATTATTAATGAAATAATTTAAATATTTTGTGAATATTAACTTATAATATATTATTGGATATAATCAAAACTTTAAATGAAGAGTGGAGGAAGTAAGGAATGACAGATTAATGGAAGCAACTGACATTTATTTTTAATTTATTTATCAGATTTCTATTACAATGATGCAGTTTCAGTAAGTATTATCAGTTGACAATTCAAAGAGAAATAAAGAACATCAGTCGGTCATTCCTGGTCCTCTTTAAGAGGCTCATTAAAGTGGTATAAATATCACGTCTTGCTGGAAAGTTTGCAATCTTGGTCTATATATCATATAATAAACAGAAATTAATGTATTTGTGAACAAGTGTTCATTGAAATCTCCCTTGTACATAAACAAATGAGACAAATATACTCGTACAAGTGTGGTGTAATAGAAACCATAATGCAATTGCAGTTAATAATCATTTAAATAAATGCTTTTAAAATGATAATTAATTAGGCGACATTACTGTTTGGAAGTTACCTGATAAATTCAGGCCACAAACAAAATAACTATCTGGATTTTATTGGTTTGCATCCTGCTTCTGCCGATTTTTTTCTGAACGAATTGATGCGTATAAAGAATTTGTAGTATTGTAGTATGTGTATATTTAATTACTAAAATAACTATCTTCTATGCACAATGATATAAACTGAACTCCAACACTTGTACGCGTATAATATATTTGTAGTCTCTGTGGTTCCATCAGCAGTACAGCAATATTTATAGCACATTGACTCCCAGAGCATCCCTCACAGTTCCTTCTCCAAGCAAATAACTTGAACTTTGAACATTCCATTGTGCATCACTGAGCAAAACACATTTATGCATTTTTGGAGATATAAATATTAGACATATACTTGCGTAGGTTTTCGCAGTCAATTTAAAAATCCACGGCATTTGGGATAATTCAGACTGAGAATGAGATAGACCGTCACAATATTAAGCACCACACAAACAAAACTAATCACTTGTTCCAATTGTTGTTTACTGAAATTGTATGTGAAGAAAAAGTGAGACGTAATCTCTAGGATGGAGGTGTTTCTGTTCACATGCATTGCTGCCAAGAGTTGAAACATTTACAGAGATTTTTCATTTCAAAGATTTTGTGGCTATCATATTGATATTTACCGCGTAAAAGATGATTTATAAATGTCTCAGAAAACCTATTTAAGCATCACTAGGGATCTTTTCAATAAAAAATAGTTTCAATAGAATGCACCTAAACATAAAATGTATTGCCGGCTCTCATTGAATTACAGCGATGTTACATTCAGGCAACACCGTTGCTAGTCAAGTTGAGTCGCATGGAATACACGTATGCGCGCTTTTCTTCCTAAAATGATTATTGTAGCACACTCTCCTGGGCACGTAATTTATAAATTGGAGCATATGGTCGCCAAAAGCGGCTGCATTAGACTTCCCGGTCAAATATTCTGATTTTTAAATACCAGCAAGTACATTATGTTTCTCAAAGATGTCAGTTAATAAAGACAGTTTTGAATTATGCTACGTAATCGAACTGAAGTCATTAACAATATAAATGATTGCTTCTGTGACATTTTTTGACTGGAATGCGATGTCTCATGACGGCCATATGACCAGTGATACATTTAACATTCTATAAATATGCAACCGATATTAAAAACTTTGTTTTGCAAAAGAAAAAAAACATAATTAATATCAATTGATATAATTTGAACATAATTTTCTCTATAACACATTTTTAAAATTGAAACAAAGTTATTACAAAAGTACTAAAACCAAATCTAATCACATGTTTTTTATGTAAATATATGAAGGAATTTTCCTTCAGTTGGCAGAGAAATGCCGGCCAGTAAGTTGCACATTGCTACCACTCACTATCAACTATAGTTGACTGGATCAACAAACGTGCAAATTTCACATCACTACTGTTCATAGTTTTGGAGGAAAATGCAATCTCATGGCCGAGGCGAAAGCTCTCATTTAACAAATGTATTGACTTGAACATATTGTCTACTCCTCACCCACATTAAATAAAGTATAGATACAGAAAGCGGCAACACTTTGTGAAATTTGTATTTAATTTTATAAAAAAAAATGGGTTATTTGGTAAGAGTTTTCAGCTCAGCCATTAAAATTTGCTTAAAACCTAAATTGTAAGATGATTTATAAATTAATTTTTAAATATTTTTTTCACATCTTCTACTTTGCAATGTCTATGGAAAAACTTAAAGAACCTCATAAATATTTACTGAGAATATATTAATCTGAGAGAAGAAGTTACAAGCATGCAGGACAGGGTTTTTTAATGTAGAGGTATGTTTATTTATTTATGAAAAATAAAAGGCAAGTGGAACCTTACTTAAGAAGTAAAAATTAAATTAAATATCCATTCTTTATTAAGAAAGAAATTTCTAATTCGTTTCCAATTGTTCTGTAAGAATACCTGCTGACGGCACTTGACAGTAATGCTCACAGAGCTTTTAGCCAGTCAAACAAAGAGATAAGTGATCACAAGAACAACGGGCATCTACAAACTGAGTATAAAAATGTTTGTAACTTTTCAACTGTTCTTAACCAGCTGATCACATCAAGAAAGCTAGAAATGAAATATGATTAGTGCTTTTTATGATGAAGCTGTAATTAAAAAAATAAAAGCCAAACCTTTTGTAATTTAAAATATATTTTTTTCCTTCATATATAATTGACTCAAACATTTCAATATCACTTTTATACTTAATCAATTGGTGAAAAAAATCATTTTAATATGGCCATCAACATACCGTGCCGAAAACACCAACATTAGGAGAAGATATTATTTGGATGGGCCTGAGAACACGAGTCATAGATTGAGCCGCCCCTTGAAATATAACGTTTCAAACTATGGGAAGCGAAGGGATATTCATGTGATCTATTAAAAGAAACCCGATAAGAAACGTCTGAATATTGAAAAGAAATATCCTGCGGATCATACAG
The DNA here is from genome assembly GCA_022606575.1 of Glossosoma conforme. NCBI lineage: Eukaryota > Metazoa > Arthropoda > Insecta > Trichoptera > Glossosomatidae > Glossosoma > Glossosoma conforme. Next base: position 728,754 of record JAGTXR010000250.1, on the reverse strand, counting down.
GAGAGCACCAACTATATGAAGAGTTGATCCTTGTATACCTTTCGTTATTAATTCTCAAATACTAAGACCGATGCATCTTTTGATAGCAGGTCTAGCAAACGGAATATAGGTTGCCCGAGTGGAAAAATCGAAGGTCAAATAAGGTCAAGCAAAATTTAGATTAATTCGTCTTAACAAATATAGAATGATTGAAATGATGAATCATTGCACGGTATGACGATGGCATTCTAACAAAAGGCAGTTAGCAACAAATAAATTTTTGCAATTGAATCTTTACAAAAACTCTCTGAATCTCATCAAAATGACTGTTCCCGTCTTTTCCAAAGTTGGGACATACATTACTGGGTTCGGGTCATCCGCCTGGGGGCGGGATGAGCTGCAGGGCGGCCGGTGTACAGCAGCCAGCATCCTCCGCATCGTACCAGCATCACGGGCGCTCGGGCTTCACCCGGTTCGACACTGTCCATATCGTTTACAAACGTAAAAACACTGCCAATTTATTTTTATATGAATTATTAAATTAGATTATTATTTATTAACCTTTTTTTAATACTCTTTTTAAAGCATGTCTTATTTTCCACCGTAATCGATCGCCAGACCCGCCTTTATCAATAACGTTACCTCACATCAGTTCTCAGTCTGTCAGGTTGAGACCGAGGCCTGACGAAACAGCGGCTACCTCAAATTTGGAGCATACGGCCTCCTCGATTATGATAACATGTATCAAATAGGTCAGCGGTGCAGTAGGTGCAGTGGTGGACATGTATACTTTTACAGATATGAAATAATTAATCAAAAGTTCCTTCATAATTGTTGTTTCTTAATATAAAAAAGTAAATTAAGTAAGATATATAAATTAAAGATTTTACATGCAGTAGGCTTCCTCCGCAGGGCGTTGTAGGAACTATTCGTGGATTAGAGGCGTCTCTCTTGGATACTATCAATCACAGACAATAATAAATCCACCATTTGGCCTAATGGATGTTTATAAAATACAGCCTCAGCCAAATAACAGTTCTTCATTCTGACAGATTGAATCCAGTATTGTATTTAATAATCCAGTATATATTTATTATGTAGAAACGCTGGTCTAGACTCTAGCCCAGCGGTTGTCAACCTTGGCCCCTGGAGACCACAGCCAATCGGCAGAACCTTACACCTGTGCGCAGTCATCCCTTGGCTTAGGATAACCGAACGATAACAGCTGCTTTTCTTTAGAATGATTAAAGTGAAAAAGCCTCAGTCCTCGACTCATATCAAATCTTAAGACACGCCTCTGCAAACGGGTATTAAATTGGTTACCTTAAGTTAAGGAATGTCTCTGCATAAGAATGTTAGATTGTTATATATATTTATTTCAGCAGATAATTATGTAATTAATATGATCTAAATAACATATAACAAAATTAAAAATAAATCTTGATAGATAATTAGATAGAAGCAATTGGCAAAGTGTGCCAAAAGTGTGTATAGAGAAGAACAAAAGAGCAAAGTTTCCGGTTCGAATCCCAGTGTCTGCCGCTTTTTATTCTTCGATATTGAGAAGAGAAACGTAATAAAACGTGATGTTTGATGTAGATTTGTAAGTGTGTTTCAATTTGATATACAAAGTGTAATAGTATGTGATGCAGTGTTGGGTGTTGTGTGGTGGAGTGCCTGTCCATACCTGGTCTCTGCGCTGTGCTTCCTCCTCCTTGTCGCGCTTGCGCAGCTCCCCGATGTACTCGCTGAAGAGTCCCTGGCGCTCTCGCTGCTTGTCCACACCCGTGAAGCGCTCGTCCTTGCCGTGCTTGGCCGCAAAGTCCGAGAACGAAGATCTTCAAAGCACAGAAATCAAATGAGTGGTGACTTTTCATGTATCGAACCCTGTCAATACATTTTTAATTTTATTTTACACTAGCATGTGTTGCAATGCCACTCATCGAAGCGCCTCATCAAAATCTTGTCAATGGAGGTTTTGCTGACATCAGGGATCATTTCAGAGAGCTTACGAACCGTCACTCTTCGATCTGAGAGCATCGCCACCTCCACTTTTGCGATTGTTTCGTCAGAAACAGATTGCCGTCCGGAACGCTCCTCATCATGGACGTCAGTTCGCCCGTTCTTGAACTCTCTGCACCATTTGCACACGTGTTGTACGCTCATACACTTGTCTCCATAGATTTCGCATAGCTGGGAATGGATTTTTACAGGCGTAATGTTTTTTGCAGACAGGAAACGGATCACCGAGCGCAGCTCACACCTGGCAGGTGAAGCGAAGGGGACATCCATCACGTACGGCTGCCAAGCCAAGACTGAATTCCGCAGGTAGCTCGCTAGGGAAGGGATTTGGAGTGGGGGAACCAAGGTACACTACAGAATCGTGGGATCCACCATAACAGTGCTTTTCAGGAGTGTAGCACCATGGGAACCTTATTTTACAGATAACCCTCGTATCTATCAAGTATTAGAATATTTAAATATATCTAAAAAATCTAAAAACAATTTGAAGAGTTCTAATTAATTATGATACAAATGTTCCTGGAATTCCAATTTTGAATGATAAGGAAATAATTAGAGAAACATCTGCCTCAGAAAAACAATTGAAAAGAAGAAGGTAGAACGAAAGAAAGAATGCATAAAATAATTTCCTAGCATCCCATTAAAACAAGACAACACAACTGTTTGATGATTATATGAATTTTGCTATATTTTGAGGTATGAGAGCGGACAAAGACAACTGACTTGCTGTGCAGCTGGGCCTCCTCCATGAGCGCCCTGAAGGCGTCCTTCCTCTGCCGCAGCCGGCTGCGCTTCTCCTTGCGCTCCTCCTCAGCTCGCTCACGGACGTACATGTCGAACACCTGCAACCAACACATAAACATAAAAGCATAAGAGCTCATATCTCATTCCCATTCTTGGCATCTCACCATGAGCCAATGCAGCCGTAGAATGGGATTTGAGAGCAGATGTCTACGTAGAATACTGAGGAAATAATAACTTTGATTTTGTGAAGAATGACGAGGTGAGAGAGGGGACAAGGCAGCCTTCCATACTACAGTCATAGGACATGTACTGAGGATGCCACAGAAGAGCACTACAGCTGCCTTTCCTTTAAGCCCTGGGCCAGCAACCCATCAGGAACAATACAGAGGATGTTAGCAAGAACTTTAATTTGAAGACATCCCCTTTGGCAAAAGTTATTAACATCAAGGAAAACGACTTCACGTAGCCAGGATCGTTATTAGGACATGTGGTGGACGGATCAGCAGCAGATGAGCAACACACAGACTATTTCAGAAGCACATACATTTATGGGGGCTCTTGGGTGGTGATGCGCACCTACCGACTGCTATTAAAAGAGCAGTTTATAGCCTCTCACAACCAACTCCACTCCCACCTGTACGTGGTGAGCCCTACATAGTCATGTCACATCAAGATTGCGGTAACCAATCCCTTTGGCGATATGACGTGATGAACTGACGGGAGAAAGGAGGGCTGAGAGAGTTATCAAAAGAACTCTCCAGCTTCAACTAGGCACGGTGTAAACCGGCCATAAACTCGCCAAGCCGCCTGGCAAGCGTGGCGTTTAAGCCAACAACCCCGAATGAAAACACAACAAAAGATCCGGCCCCTAGTTCCCAGCAGCTTCGCTATTCCTGGCCACGGCAGCGGCCATGGTAACGGCAGGGTGGGGGTGCTAAGAATCACTGGGTTACTGCAGGCTGCCACAGACGACTATTTATTGCTACCTACAACACGAGAACATTGAGACTAGATGAGAAAATCGTAGAACTGGAAGAGGAACTAGATAGAATCAAATGGAGCATCGTTGGGCTGGCCGAAGTTAGACGAGAAGGAGAAGGTCTGATTAAACTCAACTCAGGACATCTCTTATACTATAGAGAAGGGGATCAAACCTCTCAAGGTGGAGTTGGCTTCCTAATCAACAAGGAAATTGCCAACAACGTCACCGAAGTTAATAGTATATCCCCCGAGTATCATACCTGACGCTTAAGTTATCGAACCGATACTCCTTACGAGTGGTGCAAGTATATGCCCCAACGTCTAGCCATACCGATGAAGAAGTAGAAGCTCTATATGAAGACATCGAAAAAGCCCTACAATACAATAAGACACATTACTGCATAGTTATGGGAGACTTTAATGCTAAGATTGGAAAGTGCTGTGGAAACGAGAAATTTATAGGACAATATGGAACCGGACTCCGAAATAACAGAGGACAGATGATGGTAAACTTTCTACATGCTAACAAAATGTTTTGCATGAACACATTTTTCAAGAAAAAACCAAAACGCAAATGGACCTGGAGAAGCCCGGATGGTAACATAAAGAACGAAATTGATTTTATTATGGCTAATAAGAAGAATATAGTCACTGATGTCTCAGCGATGCAATGCTTTAGTACCGGAAGTGACCACCGTCTCGTTCGAAGTACTGTGCACCTAGACATCAAACTGGAAAGGAAAAAGCTAATAAAACAAAGAGTTATACGTCCGTTAAATGTTCAGAGCAAGCTTGAGGAAACTTTTCAGCTTGAACTACAAAATCGATTCGCAGCACTGGAAGATAGTGATGACACCGACAACGTCAACAAACTTAACGAAAGAATCATTAATAGCATTAAAGAAACTGCCAAAAAAGTCATAAAGCAGTGCAAAAAGAAAAAAGGGTCAAAATTCTCAGACAAAACGATAGCTCTTATGGACGAACGTCGTAAAAGCAGAAGCATCCAAGATTACAATACCCTGAATAAAAAAGTGAAAAAATCCATGAGATTTGACATTCGTCGTTCAAACACCGAGTATATCATGGAGATTGTTGCACATGGCCGAGGGTCAAATGCATTTAGCAGACACACCTCTATAGGACAGGCCCAACTTTCCAAATTAAAGACACACGATGGGAAGATAACAACAAATCTTAATGATATACTGAAGGAAATAGAACATTTCTACGGGTTATTGTATTCATCTACGATGCCAGGTCCTAATGACAGATCTGCGGACGACAAGAGGGCTACTCTCACAAAGCACTGGTCTGAAGACATCCCAGAGATAAGTATATTCGAAATTAAATCGGCCCTAAAACAACTTAAGAGCAACAAAGCCCCTGGAGAAGACGGAATTACATCTGAGCTTCTGAAAGTAGGAGGAACCCCTCTGTTGAAAGAGCTTAAAAACTATTCAACAAGGTAATAGAACATGGAGAAACCCCGGCGACATGGAGTACGAGTATTGTGATATTGTTCCACAAAAAGGGGATAAATCACTGCTCAAAAACTACCGACCCATTTCCCTTCTTTCCCATGTGTATAAAGTATTCTCCAGAATTTTAACAAACAGGCTGACGGGTCGATTTGATGAATTTCAACCTCGAGAGCAAGCTGGGTTTAGGAAAGGCTTTAGTACAATTGATCATATCCACACGCTAAGACAAATCATTCAGAAAACCGAAGAATATAATCAGCCACTCTGCCTCGCCTTTGTAGACTATGAAAAGGCATTTGACTCAATCGAGACTTGGGCAGTGCTAGATTCACTACAACGCTGCAAAATAGACTATCGGTATATAGAGATAATAAAATCTCTTTACAAATCTGCAACAATGATGGTCCAGCTCCATGATAGCACTAACAATATTTCTATAAACAAAGGTGTTAGACAAGGAGATGTTATATCTCCAAAACTCTTCACAAACGCCCTAGAAGATATTTTTAAACTGCTATCCTGGACAAAATGTGGAATAAATATTAACGGAGAGTACATTTCTCACCTCCGATTTGCAGATGACATAGTGCTAATAGCCGAATCACCTAACAAGCTCCAAGACATGCTCTACGACCTCAATGAAGCGTCGAACAAAATTGGTCTGAAAATGAACATGGATAAAACAAAAGCCATGATTAATAGTCATATTTCACAGACCTTTGATCCTATTTCCATTGGAGGAACAGAAATAGAGGTTGTAAACGACTATACCTATCTGGGACAAGTAATACAACTAGGGCGAAATAACTTCTCAAAAGAAATCGACAGGCGCATACAACTGGGATGGGCAGCATTTGGAAAACTAAAGTACATTTTTAAAGCGAAAATTCCGCAATGCCTTAAAACTAAGGCGTTTAACCAATGCGTCCTCCCTGTATTAACTTATGGCGCAGAGACGTGGAATCTGACAGCAAGTCTTACCCATAAAATAAAAGTCACCCAGCGTGCTATGGAGAGATCCATGCTCGGAGTGTCGCTAAAAGATAGAATCCGAAACGAGGAAATACGCAGAAGAACTCAAGTAGTGGATGCTACCCAACGAATAGGCACACTCAAGTGGCAATGGGCAGGTCATATCTGTCGAAGAGACGACGGTCGATGGGGAAGAAAAGTATTGGAATGGCGCCCAAGAACTGGCAAACGAAGCATTGGCCGACCCCCTACAAGATGGACTGACGATATAAGAAGAATAGCGGGAGTGACCTGGATGCGGAAGGCGGAGGATCGAAGAGGATGGAGACTCATGCGGGAGGCCTACGTTCAACAGTGGACGGACACAGGCTGATGATGATGACATACATTTAATTAAAACGTTGACAAACTTTTGGTCTGCTCGAGGAATGACGTGTTGTTAACGTCTCGAGCAGACACAAACTCACAGTTCGCGACCGAGCGCTGTTAGTCGGTGACACCCAGCGCCGCAAGTGGCGATGTATAGAACTAGTTCTTCTAACGGTCAAATAATTACAAAATGACAACACATGCGTATCTGACGAGCGAACAAAAATAAAAGATGAAATATCGCATATCAAGGTTTTCAGCACCAGCCTGCAAGGGCTACATCAGCTGATATCATTATTGATTGTTCATTTAAATGTATGTTGTTACCTGCTTTCGTTCCTTGGAAGTCAACACCAGATACCGAGAGTCAAACACAATCTTATGCAGCTCCTTCTTCCACGTGGAGAATGCAGACACCTACAACAAACAAACAAAGCAGTTAAACTTACCACAAGCTTACATTACTATAGTAAGTATGAAAGATGCTCCTAACAAGTAAAAACTTTAAATCAGAGACTTAAAACTAAAAACTAGAATAGCAAGAAAAAAAACACTATTGTGAATGGTTCTTTTTGGGTATAGTATAACAAGTATCAAAAAGCTACTCTGGTACTCAATATTCATCATCAATCAAGTCTGTTACAATTGATATACAGACTAATCAATGGCAAATACCATCTTATGTGACATTTCTTTCATCAAATAAGCAAAAAGAAATGGTGGACTTTGAACAAAATAAATTAAAAAAACTAATTTTCCCACCAAATCATCTCCATTTTTTGAACACTCTATGAACTCATATGAGAATATTGAATCATAGTCGAATATACTGTGTCATGTGGCGGACACGGCTCCAGTCATGAAGTACAGTGTACAAGTGTTAAATATTATAAATATGTTAATCATACATATGCAGCTTCTTTAGTATCGCTGTTAAATCTGTTTCTATGATAATCAGTCGCATACCTCTCTTTCTGTCAGCATTTCCCTGAAGCTCTTGACTCTCAGCTCCAGCGGCACTATGGCGCGCTCGCAAGCGGCACGAACCTCGGCCTCTATGGCAGCTTCCTTGCTTCCAGCTGTCTTGCGCTGCTCCACTATGGGGATCGCTGCAACACCGGAAACATTCATACTAAGCTCACCTCTTGTGAACACTCGGGAGATTCATTAATGTGTTTAATGGATAAGTGGAGGAGATTGAGAAACGCATTACTTTTTTTTTTATGTAAACACATACAGGAGAATACCGACAGATGGTGACAGTAATTCTGAAGTCTCATCTGTGGAATTCTATGACGCTTGCCATGGTGTATATGGCTAAATGCTGCATGTGGAGTGTTGATCCGTCAACGGCATAGACTACAACCCAGGATTCATGCATCATCCTTTATTATAACAGGAATCTACTATAAATGGGTGGTCTTCAAGCGACAACTTTCGTCTACCACCAATTTTGATTAATAGGCTATGACTGGCATTTTACGGGTGAGGGATCAAATTCACACCAACCGGGGGTATTTTAGAGCTCAGAAATCGATTACAAATCCTTTTTTTTTTAATCTTCGTCGGGGATCGAGCCCACGACCTTTGGCTTGCAAAGCAAACGCTTTGACCATTGAGCTATGACCGCCGGCAAATGGCGTTGTTGGTGGAAATGAGTAAACAGACGCGTATAATAAGCGAGTGTTGACAATTAGCACATGTTGTGGCTAAGTGGCTAGTCGGCTTACCTTCCAGCTTGGGTTTCTTGTCAGCTTGGCTGTCGTCACTGTCACTGTCGCGTTTGTCAGGTCCGGGAGCCGGGCGCTTGGGAGCGGCGGCCATTGCAGCTGACGTATCCTGAGAAGCCGTAGCATCGGCAACCTGCAAGACAACTAATTAACCCAGTGGTTTCTAAAGCGTTAACATCCTCCTCTCCCAAAGGGGCGTTATACGTAGCGTGAGGCAGGATGAGGAAAAGGTCAGCAGACAAACACTTTCTTTTACAAGCACAGATTATATTTACGTTAAAAACATTACAAGCTTTCGGCCAAGCGTCCAGCCTCCCTGGCTGAAAATCATAGAGTACACTGGTCTTGACCGGGTGTGCTCTGCTGCATGCGCTTACATATAAAAAAAAAGCGGAAACATACCGCTGGTCGCAGCGCTGACCTTATCTAAAGGGTGGGGACCGACTGACGATCTCCGCACCATTCCGGCTTCCGATAGCGCCACGAGCGGTGGTATCCTTAACTAACACACCCGTTAGCGGAACCGTCAGCACAGTGCACCTAAATGCATGACAAGCGACCCGAAATAAAGAGACAAAAGATCGTATATCGAAGTTTTCGGTAACAGTAAGCAAGGACTACATCATGCTGATGTCAGCGTGAACCACTAATTGTTATAAGGGCGTCATTATTAAATAATTCAGCAAATTTCTTGAAAATTTTGCACCAATAATCGTGTATCTATCCACATTAATGTGCACTACTACTGCGAGTCAGATTGAATGCATTTGGACACACGACTGGCCGATGCATCAAGACCATGATGGTAGCCGGTCTCAGTATCTAACAGTTGAGGATGTTGCTTGCCTGGTCTGCAGGAGGGTTGCTGACCGCCAGGTCCACATCTGCGCGGCCAGCCAGCTGGGCCGGGCGCTCCCATACGGAGGAGTGGGCCGTGGGGTTGTAGAAGAACACTTGCCCATCGCCGGTCCACACAACACACCTGCAACATACAATGTTGATTAATGAAAACATTGTAATTTAATTGTAATTTATATAAAATATTAATATTGCAGTTTCACCAAACATCTTCAGTTGATTAACGTCAACTTTAATGATAACATTCTTAGGTATTTGATACAGACATAGGAAATTTGCGTTGGTAAAGAATTTGGCTGAATGCGTAAGTATTTTTAACTTTTTCAGTTCCATAAGCACAAATATGCGCGAGCCGCTGACTGCCGTTAGCGCACCGGTGCGTGAGATATTAATATATTATATTTTTGGTTAAGAAATTATATTTTTTAGTTCGATGTTAAAGCTCATCGGTTGCAACTGAACCCTGGTGAAAATAATACATAAATACATAGTAGAAAAATTAATTAAATTTAACTTTGATGTCTTGAATGGTAAATTATGACATAAAAATAAAATAAAACATTTTGTTGAAGAAGTATTTAATAAAATTAGAGTTTCATTTATGCACCAATTTTTTTTGCACAGTTGATATATTCCAGACACTAACTTGCAAACAAAAATCGTGTAAAAAAGAATAAAGGTGTTCATATAAAAATGGTAGATGGGTTCCTTCAATGGAAAAACCTGGATTTTCAAATTATGTCTTATTGAAAAGTGTATATTTAACAAACTAATTGTTAATACAGCTATTCAGTTTCACTAATAGGTAAAAAAACGTGCTCGTTTTTTTTTCATACCTCGTTTTAATATGGATCACCTTGAGCACTGTTTCACTTGATGGAAGACTGCAGTTTCTATGTCTATGAAAGCTTTTTCAGTGCCAATATGCACAAACATACTCGAAATTTTTAGAGACTATAGGGTATTGGCAGGTCGAGCCGCTCCTCAGGACAAAGTAGTCCAGGCCTCGGGAGCATCCGGTAATCAGCCGAGTTTCTTAAATAATCCGATTAACAATTCACCTGAAAATATGCTTAGGATACCTAAGCTCTTCAAGTACTAGGACTTTTACTGTGAAGGTTGTCGGGAACCATATTGCTTCCAAATGAACCTTGAGGTGCAGATATGACCAAGAATGAGAAATAGACAGTGGCAGCTGGCAGAACTTAATGGTGGCAATATGTAGTGATCATATTTCAGATATGGAACAATTATGGGAAGACAGGTTGAGTGCTCAGTGGAGACTATGGGGCTGCCCTGCTTACCACGGAGTGCCCGAGATGGGAGTGCTAGACACGGGCCGTGCCTTGTCCTGCAGCTTAGCTTGAGCCTCCTTCTGCAGTTGCAACTCCTCGGCCTCCTTCTCAGCCTTCTCCATGGCGGCTTCTTCGGCCTCTTTCTCTAATGACCCGCTCAGTTCTGAAACCTCTATTTCATTGAGCTTCCTCACACTTCACGTTTTTTACTATCTTCATTAAATTAAGACTCTCTGTGATTAAATTTAAATTTATTTATTTTTTACAATGGTTATTTTTTGAAGACAAATAAAAGGTTCAGAATTTAAATCAATTTCTGGTGATTTTGGACTCAATAGAAAATAAATTATTAATTTTAATTTAACCTGTTCACCAGGCAGAACATATAAATACATCAAACTGAAATAATATCAGGAAGGGGTAGGACATATGAACACATCCTTGGAATATATGTTACGTCCGAAATTTGTAATTTTGCCTTTTCCGTTCAGCTTTATAAATAAATAAATAAATTAAAAAATATATATTTTATATATTTTTTTTAATTTATTTGAAAAGTTACTTCTCCGGTTAACAGTTTAAGGCAGATTTAATAAGCTTATAGCTTATAAACCATTTTTTTGTTACAGATTTTAATTTTTATATAATGGTAATAAAAAGTCATACCAGGGATTGGCTGCTGCTCCACGGGCGCAGCAGAGACGGCTACAGCCGGGGACTGACTTGGGGACTGAGCTTCGGATGGCGCTCCAGTGCTGGCAGCGGGCAAGTTCTGTAACAAATGACAACATTACATATCGCTGGTTTAATATAATAACACGGTATCTGTAATCAAGCTTGAGATTTTCACAATACAAACACAACGAGTTGACACAAACAAACAAAAAAAGTTGAATTTGAAAATTTAAATTTTGCGGGTTAATCAATTCAAATTATTATTTTTATCAGTGACGGTAGTGCATATATACATAACATAAAAATGTTGGCACTACTGTCATTGTCCTCTGTGCCAAATTACATGTCAAAATATTTATCAGTGTTTGAGATACCCATCCATTTGAAAACAGCTAAAAGTAGTTTCTTCGTTTTTTATAATGGCTGAAACTATTAATCATTACAGTTCCATTAAATTTTGTATGCAGTATGAAATTTCTGCTGCCGAAACGTTGAAAATGTTGCAGAAGGCCTTCGGTGGTTGTCAGTGACAAGATAAAAGTAGTAAACAAGTGTGGGCGAAGGTAAAGTGTTTGACAGGAGGGATAGCTTACTTTGGGCAGGGTGGGGGGCAGGGCGGGAGCCTGGACGGCATGGGGGGCCGGTTCTGCCGCGGGCGGAAGCATTGCTGGTGGAGCTGCTCCGGGCAGGGCGACATTTTTCTGCTGGAAGGCTGCAAAAATAATTCACTATTAATAATTCATGAGTGACGTTACATCTTTCATAACAACTAGTATGCAATATATATATAGGCCGTTAATAAAATAAATAAAAATAAAATATATATATTAAGCAATAATAATAATATTTATCCGCAAACCCTCACAAACAGCTGTAGAAGTTTGAGGGCCATATGTATCTACGAATATGAGATAAGTAAGCTTGTGGTCCTTAGATGGTTACGAAACAGATAACTATAACTCACATTCCTTTGATTTGTAATAAACATTTTACCCATACTATTTGCAGCTATTTTTCACATAACGGACTTTTATATATTGTTATTTTGGGTTGAACCCTCCCTTAGGACAGAATGGTCCAAGCTTTGGAAACATCCGGCTCATCTTTTGATCTTATGAAGTTATAGGAAAGTTAAGTATATACATAAATAAGATTTAACGAATTGTCAGCAACAGTATGGTTCCAGGCAAGAACCAAGATATGATAGCCATATCGGGTTGTCAAGGTAGGTATATTTACGAGCTGACTGAATGCTTGGAAAGAAACACGTCAGTACTAAGATGAGGTTACCTTCCAGTTCTCTAAGTGGCTGTGGTTGGTCCCAGACGCTCTCTTGGCGCTTGGCGTGGAAGTAGTAAGTGCGCCCGTCAGGGGCACGGTGAGAGCTCCACTCGGCAGCCCTGGCCAGCAGGTCAGGTGGGGCCCTGCGTACCTGCGTACACAACAATGACTAATCAACATGGAGCTTCATCGTCGTACACGGTTCATCCTCAGTCGGGCATTTTGTGCCAGTGAGAGGAAATAAGATGGACAAACTTTGAGATCTCAATATTTTGTAGACTTCAGCCCAGCATTCATGCAACACATCGCTGGTTTGATAGGTTAAAACAAAACCATTGACACTAAATGAATATTTTTACTAAAGTTCTTATTTGATGTTAATTTATTTGAAATGGAACTTTGCAGGCATTGTTTACCCTTAAACAAACCACAAATATTCATATTGTTTTTTTAAGCTCACACCTGTATGCAGAGAAATTCCTGGACATAAACCAATAACCAACTTAACACCTGTTTGCAGAGACGTTACGCTCACTTTAATCATTCTAAAGAGAAGTAGCTATTATAGGTTGGTTGCCTTAACCCTCCGTCGGTAGCTTTTCTTATCACCTCTCTGACGCCAAACAAGTCAGCACGTCCCTACTTCTAGTAGCTTCCCGACTCACTGTGCCCTTCTCCCCCTGCCTGATCAATTGTTATTTGTTCGTCCCAGTGGCCGGTGGATGTACGAGTGATCTGTGAGGCTCATTGCAACCTAATTCGTCACACTTTTGAAGTTACGTATTTTCTAATTTATTTTATTGCATTTATTCTAAATAATTATATTTGACTAGCATAAAAGGTGTTTTATTCATATTTGAAGATAGTTAGGTGATAATTTAAAAAAAATGTGCCCCGCAGGCACATTACGGCCGAACTTGTTTTGATGGAATCTCATGTTGATTATCTCTCATTTCAGATTTCAAGCAAATAATAAGGATGTGGAGGAGATATGCGCCCTTTTACTAGCGTCAGACGATGAAGATCTAGCCGAGACCGAGAATTTGGGAGAATAAAGTGATGTCGATTCACAAGATGAAGGTGAGGAAAGAAGAGAGGATTCAAGACACAGAAATGTCTGTACATGGGTCATAAGTTGGTTACCTTAAGCCAAGAAATGATTCTGCATATAAGAGCAAAACCGGTCATGAAAAGTGCACTCTATGACGTTCAGCCAGGGAGGCTGGACGCTGCATGCGGGAAACGTGTGTTGTGTTTGTGTGTGGGTTGGGGAGATTGCAATTTTTTTATATTTATCTGTTTCTTGAAGAGATCCAGATTGTAGGAAGGTGGAAAACAGACGCTGGAAGTTCCATTCCAAAGCTTACCGGTGCCATTTAGGAAGAAACTTTGGAAACTTCCAGTTCTTGGTCGACACACATTAACTGTGTATGGACGTTCGGCAAGTGTAAAGCGAGTTTGTCGGTGATTGGTGGGTACAGGAGGAATTAGTTCTTTAAGTTCTGAAGAGCAGCGACTGTGGTAATAACGGTAGAAAAGACTAAGAGAACCAATCTTACACATGGAATGAATCAGCGAGCAACCATGTTGAGCACTGCCATCTCTCGGTCACCCTGTCAGGTAAAATGTTTGTACTGTTGGTCTTACTGCAGGTGGTTGGTGTTGCTGTGGCGACTGCTGGGACCACTGCGGGGTCCACTGCGTTGGCCACTGAGGAGCGCCCCACTGGGGGAATTCCGGCGGGGGCACAGCAAACTGAGGACCGGGAGTCGTCTCCGCTCCATTTGTTTTTTCCTGTCCTGGAGGTCCTGATGACAATACACACATATTTTGGTAAGTTAATTTTGTAAATATATTTTTTAATTTTATAATGGTGAACCGCGATTTTTTTTCTTTTTTTTACGTGGGTGCGGGTGTAAAAAAGTTGGGGAACGCTGTTATAGATGTTGCTTGTTGTTAATTGCAATCCAAAAACAATTTAATGTAGAGTAGATATAAATGATATTGTTTGAGCATTACGAGTACATTTAACTGCGGCAAATACACATGTCCTGACCTTGGCTGTTGTTGAACATGAACCCTCCCGGCTGGCGAGATCCTGGTGAACCTTGGGCCTCAATCTCGACATCCTCGTGTCTCTCTCCTTCTCGCTGACCCTCTTCGCCCCCGCGGACTGCAATGCACCAAACAAACAATCAGTAATACAACACCTGCATGAGATGAAAATCTATGTTTTTTCACGTCAAGAAATGCTTTATGGATGGAAAAAGACTCGGTTTTTCCTCTGGAAATTGACTCTGAAATGTGGCATTCCAAGTAGTAAGAGAAACATGCATCAACTTAGTCAAGGCATAGCTGAGAGGAAAACAAGCCTTGTTAGTGGTTCGTGACAAGTGCGGGTTGAAGGGTTGCAGAAATAGGATATACTGTTTACCTAGACATCGATGGGCATGATCCCATGTATTTTGAGTTGAACCACCTCTTAGAGCTAAATGATCCATGCCTCAAGAGCATTATGCTAATATACGATCTAATGAAAGTGTTATATATAGGATGTTTCACCGTATAAGCAAGTCTTAATTGAAACTTGATCACACTGATAATCTCACCTTCCATCTTACCCATAGGCGGCATCTGCTGCTGGTGCGGCGGCCCCATGAAGCCGGGAGCCGTCGGCCCCATCATGGGCCTACCAGGCCCGCCTGGCCCCGGCTGCCCCTGCGCCATGGCCTCGGCCTCCGCCTGCGCCACGACTCTCAGGTGTGGACCTTCTTGTGGGCGGCTCCAGGTGGTTTCCCGGGATCTCGCGTGGTAGAAGTAGGACTTCCCCTCTGCAGTCTTTGTCTCAACCCAGAGCTCAGGCGCCGGCTGCAATTAGCATTAACACATACAAGACTTCATACAGAATGAGTGGTATTCACGAATTTAAATATGACCTCACGTTTGAGAGAGTTCAGAAGACATTTCAGAGGTTTCATTAAATGGTGGCCATACCCATTTAACTTTATACAGGGTATGTTGAGATACAATGAGTTGAGAACCAGAATATTGTATATACCAAAATAATAAATTGATATATTACTATAAATTGTTACTTTTTTATTTAAAATTATATTTTTTTAAAGTAATTGATTGTTTTCTTAGTTGATTTATTTATTGTTTTAAAAATGATAAATAAAATTGTAATATTTTTAAAAATAAAAATTTATTAATTGAATTTATTTATTCCTACAAAAGCCTTTTACATAAAATAATAATCACTATCAACAAAAATATAAAGACATCATCTATTTATCTATAGCAAAAATAATAAAAAGGATTTTTTTTAAATGATTGCACAAATTAATTTTAGAGCAACACTTTCTCGGCTACGACTAGGAGCCATTGTCGAGTTCATTAGGCAAGCAATGTGGACATTTACATAAAGCGAGGTGTGAGTGGGTGGGTGTGGGTTGTGAGGTGGTATATGTTTAATCGTGTGGTGTAAAGGAGAGCAGTTTAGGATTAGCATTTTTTTATTATAATTATTAATCGGAAAAAAAAAAAGCATGGCGATATACAACGTGAAATAAAAATAATAATTTCAATGTTAACACATTCGCATCGAGAAAGGTATTAATACCCGTTACCTCGACTGACGGTTAAATACGGGAAGGGTATTTTTACGTTTTACGCACTCTAATCTTTAAAGTCGGGTAGGGTATTTATATTTGTTTTTTTTTACAAGCATTTGACTTTTTCTCGCTTATAAGGGTCAACATTATCAGTTTTACGAAAGTAAACACATATTTAAGAAATAGGGTTACTAAAAAATTGTTTCATTTTTTAGAATAAATAATGTTTGCTTATTTTGTAAAATCAACATATATTTAAAATTTTATTGCACAATCGCTAGTATTTTATGTATATTTTTTGTGATAACACCCTTTATAATGGTTATTATTACCATGAATATTATACTCTAAGTCTTAAAAAATATTTATAACTCTAAAAAACGTACCCTTAAAGGTTTTAATGTGTATTTTCAAGTTGTGGACATAATTAAAAATAAGTGTAAGAAGTTCTATAAGTTTTCGATAATTTTGCTGGTGGTGCTATAATTGGTGAGTATGATATTGAATAAAATATGTAGTTATGTTGGATATTTTTAAAGTTATGGCAGTTTATGTAGAAAAATATTTTTAAGCGCGACATCGATTTATCGCGAGTATCAGCCGAGCGCGAATGTCACCCGATGCGAATGTGTTAAAATATCACATATATTTGTCATGTACAGCACTTAACCGCCCAGTTTCCGGACTTACTATGTTGGGTGGCATGTTTGGTGGGGGGCCCATGTTGGGCGGCCCTCCGTAGGGCCCCATCATGTGCGGGGGAGGGCCACCAAGGGCCATCATTCCCGGGGGACCAAAGGGACCAGCGCCTCCCATCATTCCTAATAAGAAAATAACAGAACTGAATATAATTTATGGGTTGAGCCGGGGCGGCTTTAGGACAAAATAGTCGAGACCTTAACGAGAACGTCATCCAATTTCCTTAAAAAAACGAATGAACAAGTTACCCAAAAATACCCCTCGAATGATACTACAGCTACCTTTACTTCAAGTACTCAGATTTCTGCTCTGGAGGTTATCGGGGCCCATATATGTTCCCAAATTAACCTTCAGGTGCAGATATGTCCTAGAATGAGAAATGGACAGTGGTAGCTGACTGAACTAAAAGGTGGCAATTTGTAGTGACCATATGATCCATATATGGAAACAGATGTGGAAAGAATGAATGAATAGAATAAACATTTTAAGTGCGTAATGTTTTATTTTGGGGTTAGAGAACAACAAACAACTGCAAGGTATCAATGACAGTCCGAATCAACATTACAACACACCTGCCACTACTATTTTAGATGAGAAATTTGAGACAAATGTAAACAGTCACTAAGTCATCAACCCTGAAGAAGACCCCTGCGTTTGAAATATTGGAAAGAAGTAATCCGCCACACACGGTTAAACCCAAAGCCACAATATCAAATGTAAAGTGTTTCGCAAACACACTTGAACTTAGCACATTCAAATACTTTCAACTGACTGACAGGTTCAAGTTTCATTCGTAAAAGGTCGTATGTCAAACTGTAAAAAGACTATTTTTAAGATATGTGCTTCAATGAAAAAATACAACATTCATCATCATCATTATCATATCTGCTCCACTAACTAGAGCATATGACATTCGCGAACTGCTGCTACATAGCTCAGCACCGCATCCTGCAACTCCGCCAAATACATTATATGTATACTTCCAGATGGCTTTCCAGGACAGCGTGAGCCTGGGGGCTTGAAGAGAAGGTAGTTGTAAAGACTGCAGCTTCACGATCTATAAGGGCTTTATCAGTTCCAACATGTACAAAGTATGTTTTTCCACGAACTGCAACTGCCTTCGTAGATCGAAAAACTGTAGACTTCCAGCAAGTAAACCAGCGCTCAGTGGGATTCATGTTAACACATGGTATGAAATACTTATTCATTTAATATCGAAATGGATTTCAACAAAGATGCTAAGCATATAAATAACATTATCCATTATCATTGAGACTTTCAGATCTTGTCGTCCGGGCCACTGACAACGGTGGCTTGTGGAAGCAGCTCGCTTTGGGAACGCCGGAGCGGATTCTATTCCACGAGCAATACCTGGGACTCGCAGTTTTAAACAAAGTGCCGTCTATACAGAGAGATACTGAGATTGGAGAGTTTTTTAACCAGGTGGTCCCCACTGCTGGTCCGGGAAGCGTGACGCTTGCGATGGCGGGGGCGCCATGTGTCGGGAAGCATGCGGGAAGAAAGGTCCACGAGCACGGGGTCCTTGAGGCCCGCCCGGACCATACCCGCGCCCCCGGAAGCGCCCGCCCATCCAGCCCGGCGGAAGACAGCCGCGCTCTCTACCTCTGCAACACAAAACAACAACAAAAGTCAGTCTTTCCACATGCTGCATCACTCTCACCTCTAGGAATAATTTTGATCACAAAATCATCAACCCTGAAGAAGACCCCTGCAATGGCGGTCGAAATATTAGATCGAAACAATTTGTCACACACGACTAAGCCCAAAATCCACAGTACCAATGTTTTATAGTTTCGCTTTTATCAACAACAAAGGGTGATCTTTTTAAAGTATTATTTTTAAAGCTGGTATCCCTGTAATGAAATTTCGATAACCAAAACCTATTCGTTCTTTATTTGTTGGTGTTAATCCTGAAAGCCGAATAATGTTTTTTGAGACCTGCACTACTCTGTGTTGTTATTCATATAAAAAATGCATAAACTCTTAATTTACTTTGCTTTAGATCCGTGGTGTGTGGCTCATAGAAGCTGTAAATTTTTTTTTTTTTTAAATTTATATATATATTGGTAGGATGCATTTTTTTTTCTACTTTTACCGGGCTGCAGGTGTAAAACGTTAGGGGAACGCTGGTCTATGACACACATAGGCGTCTTGCGCGGCAAAGAGACAAACCAAATATCAAAACTTGAGAAAAAGCATGGAAGTTTAAGAAATGTTTATCAAAAAGTTATATTTTTGTAAAATAATGTAATTAACACACAAAGAGTAAGAAAACAAGACGTCCGAAAAAAGTACCCCAGAAAAATAAATAAGTACTTAGTTGTATGCAGCAGATAAATGCATCACCCTAATGATAAAAAAAAATAAAAAATATGAGGTTTTTTATGACTTTCTTCAAATAAACTCGAAATAGTGACAGTTACATCCTTCTTCAGCGCATAATACACGTCTGTATTCTCGTTCTCTACCGCTATTCCATTTTACACACATCTATGCGTTTCCCGCTCTCTATCGCTATTTCATCACACTATGTACATTGATGCATCTGCCGCTCTCCAAGTATTAAAAAATATATACAGTAAGACCCCGCTTAACGCGGGGGATACGCTCCATCAAATTAGAGCGTAATGCGAAACAGCGCTAAACGTGTAAAAAATGGGGTATGGGGAAGATGGATAGAAAATAGGTAAGGTATTAAATTTAATAATTATGATTTTTTTAATAAAAACAAAACCAAACATTTATTTCTTACAAAAATAAAAACAATATAAACGAATATACTTATAAAAACAAATAAAATTCTAAGTCAGTCAGATCATTCAGTCTAATCCATAGATGGGCAACCGCCGGCCCGCGGGCCGGATCCGGCCATGGAGCTATTTTGTCCGGCCCTGATTCATCTCGGCGAAGTAATTGAGAAATACATTAGTTAAAATAATGCAGATGACACGGGCGCTTGCAGTGATTCGGGGAAGCTCGTATACGCACCGAAGGATTACGAGCGGGCCCACCCCTCCAGCGCTACATAATATAATAATATATATTATTATCGCAATGCATCCGATGGTTTGTGTTTCGGCAAAGTTCGTAGGCACGAAATATCCCGAGTGCAGCACACTAATTCCGTCCCCCTCCGCGCCGCATTCCCCTTATTTAGTGTTCACGCGACTTCTGGTCTGGTTTGTTCTGTTTACTGGTGCGTTCTGGCGTAGAAGACAGTTTTGTTTGTAAGTTCTGAATATTGTTTTTAAATTTGTGACAATGTCAGGGGTTATGTCGAAAAAAAGAAAAGTTGATGCAGAGTGTCGAAAATTTCAAGACAAGTGGACGGAGGATTATTTCTTTATCCTGAATAAAGGAATGCCCGTATGTTTGCTGTGTAAGGAGTCCGTATCCATCAACAAAGAATTCAACTTAAAGAGACATTTTACTTCGAGGCATGCGGATCACCAACAAATAAATGAACAAATTCGAAAAGATATGATACAGAAGTTGAAGAAGAACTTGGATACCCAGCAACAAATGTTCAAAAAGCAAATAACGCAGCACGATAGCGTTGTTAAAGCCAGCTTTGTTGTAAGCGAAAAATTGCAAAGCATTCTAAGTCATTTGGTGAAGGAGAATTTATTAAAGAGTGTCTGCTCGACGTTTCAAGTATAATCTGTCCTGAAAAGAAAAAAGATTTTGAGAGAATATCTTTGTCGAGACGTACTGTTGTCCGACGTATAGAAATGATGGCTGATGATATCAAAAAAAGTTTGAAAGAGGTGATTACTGGATTCGAAGCATTTTCAATTGCTTTGGATGAGAGCACAGATGCCTCTGATACAGCACAATTAGCAATATTTATCAGAGGAGTTGACGTGGACTTCAAAATCACAGAAGAATTATTAGCTCTTCAGCCGTTAAAAGGAACGACTACCGGTGAAGATATATTTGAAGCAGTCAACATAGTCTTCGAAAGCTTTGGGATTAAATGGAGTGCACTATCTGGCATATGTACTGATGGTGCCCCTGCAATGGTTGGCTTACCGAAAGGATTTATTGGAGTTGTTAATGAAAGAGCAATAGAATTACAGATCCAGCCGGAAAATTTAACAAATTTTCATTGTATTATCCACCAGCAAAATTTGTGCGCAAAATCGATGAAATTCAAGAATGTTATGGATGTAGTAGTAGCAAGCATTAATTTTATTAAGTCACGTGCACTTAATCACCGCCAGTTTAAGGTGTTTTTGGAAGACCTATTTTCAGACTATGAAGATGTGTCTTATTACTGTGAAGTAAGGTGGTTGAGTAAAGGAAACATGTTGAAACGATTCTATGATTTGAGACAAGACATTGCAGATTTTATGGACATAAAAGGAAACACAATCAACCAAATAAAAGATAATCAATGGGTGTGTGATTTAGCATTCCTTGTAGATGTCACAGGATACCTAAATGATCTTAATTTAAAACTACAAAAACAGGGACAATTGGTTCATGAACTGCATAGCCATGTCAAAGTTTTTTTGTAATAAGCTTAGATTTTTGAAAAATCAGATAAGAGGTAAAAATTGTTACCATTTTCCTAATCTATCAAGGCATACAAACATCACATATAATTCTTATGGAGATGAACTGAAGGCACTAATAGAGCAATTTGATACGAGGTTTGCCGACTTCCAAAACAAAGACTCAACATTCGCTATATTTGCTCGTCCGATGGATGCTGATGTAAATAATGTGCCAGCAAATTTACAGATGGAACTTATTGAGCTTCAGGGGATTTAGCGCTAAAATCACAATTTGACAAAGTTACTTTGACGGATTTTTATAAATTATATTTGGTGGAAGAAAATTATACAAACTTACGTAGATTTGCAAGAAACATCATTTGTCTTTTTGGCAGCACGTATACATGCGAACAATTTTTTCGAAGATGAAGTACACCAAATCGAAAATTCGAACGAGGATAACAGATGAAAATCTCGAAAATTCGATGAGATTATCATTAAGCAATATCAACGCCAATATTGATAGTCTCGTAATTCAAGTACAAAGTCAATCGTCACATTAAATTTTTTAAGCAATTAATGTCGTTCATTATATAAATAAATAAAATATGCAAGAAGTAGCAATGTGTTTTATTTAATTTAATATTACCTTAATATAGTTAATAATTTGGTCCGGCCCTTGACACGGAGACAGAATGATAATGTGGCCCCAGACCTAGGAAAGGTTGCCCATGCCTGGTCTAATCTGTGTTTCCAATTTTCTGCCTTTTTGTCAAGAAGGCATCTAATGTAGTTTGCATTTTCTTTGTGCATTATGTTAGAAGTTGTTGATAAGTGGATAAAGCATCTATAACACCCCGTCTTGCTTTTGAATTCCTGTCAAAATTTGGTTCATTTTCAACAAATTGGTCCATAATTTCAGTTATAGTGGTCAAACTCCTTTTTACAAACGCCATCAAAAGTTATTTTTGCTCTTCTTCGAAATCATTAATATCAATATTTTTGTTTTCTTCTTGCTCAGTTAATTCTTTGAGCTCATCATTAGAAAGACTAGCTGCTGTTTCTTGAACTATTTCTTCAACGTCTTCCACATTTACCTCATCTAAACCGGTTTGTTTTGCTAATTCCACTATTTCTTCCACTATTTCATCCATATCGACAGTGTCCAATGTCTTTGCTCTTACTTAAATTTGACGTTAAACACAATTTCGGGGAATCCCCGGGTTGAAATAAAAGAGCGCTAAACCTAAGAAGTAAA
The DNA here is from genome assembly GCA_022606575.1 of Glossosoma conforme. NCBI lineage: Eukaryota > Metazoa > Arthropoda > Insecta > Trichoptera > Glossosomatidae > Glossosoma > Glossosoma conforme. The sequence goes on along the minus strand of JAGTXR010000250.1, from coordinate 706,273 downwards.
TAGAATAATAATAATTAAATTCAAACCTCATGTGGATGTCCTGGTTGAGTGACAGCAGCTTTGAAATATGAAAAGTTACGTTTGCCAGTAACCAATGCCCGACCACCAATAGGAACACAGTGAAGTATAGACTTTTCTCCCGCCAGTAAGGTAAACCTAACCAATATGCTATAAGGACTGCGGCCAAAGTTAGTAACCAAACTGCTCCATCAAAGAACTGAAAAAATAAACAGTATTGTTGTAAAAAATGTTACATAATATGAAAATATAAATTAAACAACTAAGGAGGGAGTTATCAATAGATGTTTTTTATATCTTCATAAAATGTTAATAAGTCTTGTTTCTAATAAAAAACTGCAAAATAATTAATTTATTTGTTCTTTATTTGTGTAGCTACATATTTCAATTTTGTGAATGCTACAGGAGGGCATTAACTACAGTTGCCTTTTCTTTAAGCCCACGGGCTCTCGCCGTCTTGGAAGGTTGTCGGGAACTATAAATAGAATGTAGTCGGTGGAGCTACAGGAGGCAGAGCTGACATGGGATGAGGTGAAGACTATGGCGGCTGACAGAGCTTTATGGCAACAATTCGTGAATTCCATAATGTCCAGATAGGGGAGCGGACATGATAATGATAATGTAACTTTTTTTTTAATTTCTATAAATCTGTAATAGTAAATTAAATAATTAATATAAAAAAACTTTTACTCTAATTGAAAAAACCTACTTATAATAATTATTGTGTAGTCAACAATGCGTACAAAATTAACAAATATTTTTTGTAATAACCCATGTATGAACTCCGCATTAAGTGATGCACTACAACACATAAAATATTTATATTTTGAAATACGATTTGTCAATTCAAATGGTCGAACTATATTTTTAATACAAGAATGCAATGAGGGAAGCGTCAGTTTAATATTTCCTATTTGAAATCTATATAATTCGTTATAATTGCCGCGTATTATTCCGTTGATGACTGGCAGCTGAGATGATATGACATCAAAGACATAATTCCCCGGCGGCTCACAATTTTCGTCATCATAATAAATTATGAAGCAAAAACTTATTTTTCTTATACAAAGGTGTTGGAGTTGGTTACGTTAGAATAGAATAAACTAAAGGAGATGGTGACAGATGACAACAATAACAAAATTTTTCTTATACAAAGTTGGAGTTGAATTACGTTAGAATAGAATAAACTAAAGGAGATAGTGACAGATGACAACAATAACAAAAATAAGCACGTTTACATTTTTCTTATACAAAGGTGTTGGAGTTGGGTTACGTTAGAATAGAATAAACTAAAGGAGATAGTGACAGATGACAACAATAACAAAAATAAGCACGTTTACATTTTTCACGTCAGATGACAATTTTTACATTTTTTGATCATAACGTTAGAATTAAACTAAAGGAGATAGTGACAGATGACAAAAAACTTATTTTTTTTTATACAAAGGTGTTGGAGTTAGGTTACGTTAGAATAGAATAAACTAAAGGAGATAGTGACAGATGACAACAAAATACATTTTTCTTATACAAAGGTGTTGGAGTTAGGTTACGTTAGAATAGAATAAACTAAAGGAGATAGTGACAGATGACAACAATAACAAAAATAAGCACGTTTACATTTTTCTTATACAAAAGTGTTGGAGTTAGGTTACGTTAGAATAGAATAAACTAAAGGAGATAGTGACAGATGACAACAATAACAAAAATAAGCACATAGAATAAACTAAAGGAGATAGTGACAGATGACAACAATAACAAAAATAAGCACGTTTACATTTTTTGACGTCGTTACTTCAAAATCATACGGAGTATTTATTTAACCCTGGTTAACATACAGATATAAGTAATGGAATGTACAACACAATGATCAAAACTTTTCCAAGTAGTAATAACTAGCTTTCTCATTGATATTTCTGTTTAAATCTCTTGCATTATTATATTTCACCTTCTTCAGTTTGACAGCTCCCTCTTGAGTGTGAAACCGACCTTCAAAACATAACTTCTTGCATAGACAATAAAACATTTAGCTACCTACAATCCTTTTTTAAAATGTGTGATAATAAAACATTTGCGTACAATTATACCATATATAAAAACTATTTTTAAAAATCCACACTGTTACAGCACCAATAGCTCTAAAATTAAGCAAGCCTTTTATAAATATATTGCTGCATGGACCTCTCTCTCGTAATTTTTTGTTACTTTTTTACTTTAAAAAAATCTTTATTCGATGTTAATAAATTTTAATCCTTTTGAAAAAATGGAAAAAACAAATCTGGGTCCAATGTTCCCTCTAATCTGTGCACGCACATACCTTACACCCATTAATTTTTGGTATTATTTATTTAAAAAAACGTTTCATTTACTTGGTCTATATAGCATTGAGAGTTCCACAATTTAGGACCAACAAGGGATAGATGATCTAGCCTGCTCAAACTTAGCTTCTTAAAATGTTTTATGAAGGTTTGTAAAATATGGATTTTTTTTTTAAATTTTTATTAGAATATTTTTTTTTTTTTTTATTATTATTATTTTTTTTTTTTTTTGCCCAGTCGGCTGAGCGGTATGAATACCTGGGCATAGTTGGTTTCCAAGGTCCGCGGTTCGCATCCCGCTTCTGCCGTTATTTTTGTGTTTGGATTGACGCGTTGAAAAAAGAATTTTATGTATAGTATATGTATATTTAATTATTAATAACAGTAAAAATAGTTTATTATAGAGAAAAAATTCATCGCGGTGCGGAAATCGTCAGTTTTTTTTATTAAATACATTTATTAAATCGTGCTCGGCGATTACAATCGCCGAGCACGATTTGGCTGTTTCCTCAAATAAGTATTATTTACGGATAAGTGTTATCTAATAATAATAATTGATATTTAAAATATGTATTTTAAATAAAATACACGCAAAACATATTATCTTGTCAATCAAATTATCGAAGCCAGCGATGTGTATATAATAGATTTTTAGTTTGAACCGCTGAATTGTTGGCGGCCTTGAATATTGCTCTCTTCTTTATAGTCTACATATATTATTATGTATTTGTTAATAGTGTAGGTATTTCTCAAGCTAATTGTATGTTTTCAGCACAATACCTACACATACCAGTGGTTTTCAACTATTTAGTCACCGAAAGGCTATTTGCTATCAAAATTCAAGTTGACATTTTAAACTAAATATAATATATATAAAAAAATACATTTTGAATAAGTTTATAATGGAAGTAATGCGATCCCTCTATGAGTATGCTGTAAAGCTGTATTTACTCCGCGACAACAGCACATTGTCGCTAGCAATAAAGGATGACTAGTTTATTTCCTGTAAAGTTGAGTCATTTGTGCAGTACTCTAACAAGCAGTTATCTAATATTTACATATGGATTTTCATATGCGCTGGTTACGTTTGTTTAATATTGGTTTTGGCAGCTGATGTGGTAAAGAGTCTTTGTTGGGAACTTTTGTTTTTGTAATATTCTGAAATTGTAATGTTTCATTTGTTTTGTATATATATATAGGTGTCTGTTGTTGCTACCCGGGGTGGACTGGTCCGACTTGCTCCGTGCCGTGTCTCAAGGGCACCTGGGGCCTCGGCTGCCGCCAGAAGTGCTCCTGCAACGACCACGGCTCCTGCCGCGCTCACGACGGCCAGTGCCGCTGCTTGGCCGGGTACACGGGACCCTACTGTAATGAAAGTAAGACACCACAATATTTTTACACCTTTAACCCTTTCGCATCGGTAGCCGATCTATGCCGTGTAAGATTCCCCTACCGTTGACATCGGTAGCCGTGATATATCGTTTTGCTACTTTCTCAGAATAGTTTTTTATGTTTTATTTTATTTTAAAAATAAAGAAAGTAGAAAATTAACTTTTTATCCCTTACATATTAATACCATTTTTTTAATTTATTTAAAAGGCACATTTCTTATATAAAAATATAAATGATTTTACTATTATGACACCTCATTTAAATTATTATAATTTAAAAATACAATACATTCCATTTCACTTAACCCTTTCGCATCGGTTGTCAGCATATGTCGTCATAAGATTCCCCGACCGTTCACATTGGTAGCCGTGATATATCGTTTTGCTACTTTCTTAAAATAGTTTTTTATGCATCATCTGATAGCTAAAGGATACAAGAACCAATGTGATATATGAAAATAGACCAGATAATTACATTTATGCTTCAAATACTAGTTTTATAATTGACATTATAATTTGTATTCCACCAAGCCATAATGAAAGGATTAATAAGTTTTGTCAGTAGCAATGTAAAAATACATGAAATATTACAAAATAATTTAAATGTAATTTATTATTAAATGTCCATTAAATAGGATGACCTCAGATTTAGAAAAGGTGAGATATCAATACACACATAAGAATACGAAACAGGGAATAAATTTCTGCGTAGTATCTGAATTTCCATTTTAAAAGTAACATAAAATTTGACTTTCATGTTAATTATTTTCAGTTTGCCCTGAGGGTTTTTATGGCGAAAATTGCATTCAACCCTGTCAGTGTTCTTCTGAGCAGTACGTCTGCCACCCGGCGCGAGGCTGCGTCTGCCGCCAGGGCTTCACTGGCGAAGCTGGTCTGCAACGTTCCAGCGACACCCTCGTGGGGAGCGATGAAACCAGTAAGCATCGTCCTACTTAATCTCTCTTCTATCTTATTCGGTCAAGTCACCTGTTTATTCTTCACCTTGTCTCACTTCTCCATCACAAAGTACAACCAATTATATTCTACAAGTGACAATCATTCAGTCTGAAAAAAAGCTTCGCTTTGTGCTTTTTCTTAATGTTTATTGACTGAAAGAGTTTTCTATGAAAAAATTGTTGTTTCATTTTCAGCCAACAGTGGTGCAATAGTATCCGGCTTGTTGGTGGCGCTGATGCTGGTGGGAGTGATTGTTGGCCTGCTGCTGTATTACCGCCGGAGAGTCTCCGACCTCAAGGAAGAGATATCTAACGTCAAGTACATCGCCGATCCGCACTCCCAACCAGGTAAATAAGCCAATTGAAATTAATAATATCCAAAATTTAAATATGGTCATTAGAAATATCATCCAGAAACCTCTGACAGCCGCCCCTATTTAGCTTTGATTTTAATATATTATGTTGTCATCCTTTGTCCTGGGTGATAATAGTCATCAACAGTTAAAGCGATTACGATTTAGTCAATTATTTTTGTAGGCTGTTAAATAACTTGAATCTCCTAAAATGTTATTCAGCAAAAAGTAAATGTACATTGCTCAATGTTTAACAATAACGTCACCATAGGATCGCCACAGATGTTTATTTATTTGTTGAACAGAACCTAAGTTCCAAGATGTACATAAAGATTTTGTTCATAGTTCAATTTAAAAGTTTTTATCGATTTATTTCTTAGCTCTAAAATACCCCCGGTTGGTGTGAATTTGATCCCTTACCCGTAAAATGACAGTCATATCCTATCAATCAAAATTAGACGAAAGTCGTCCCGTAAAGACCACCCATTTATAGTGAATTCCTGTAATAATAAGGATGATGCATGAATATCGGGCTGTAGTCTATTACGTTGGAACTTCAAGATAAAAGTCTTATTTATTACCAATTTATTTATTATCTTACTTAAATAAAAAGTCTTAGTTATTGAACATTATAGGGGACGTTTCAGCCTATGTGACGCGCGATTGGAGTTTTGATTTAAAATTCGTAATCATCCAAATAATGGCAAGTGTTTGTTCAAAATATTTTATCATTATGTTTTGTGAATAATATTAGATGTATTTTGTATATATTTATTGAAGAATTGTTCCGAAATTATAATTATTTCAAATGATTGTGAAATAAAATAAAAGTACGCTTTTTAAACATAACAGATCCGTGATTCTTCATCTATTACTTTTTCAACAACCTTTTAGCTTCGCCAACTTATAAGAGTTGCAATATTCTAGATTTATAAAATATATTGATCAATATTTTGAATAAAGTTTTAATATTTTTTTAATTTTTTTCAATCTCCAATCGTCCATTTATCAGTAAGCGTTTTCGTAAATTATAATCTCTTATCTTTTCGCTAATCGTATTAGACGCATTTTACTTATATTCTTTAAAAAAAAGTGATATTTTGCATGTTTGTGCAACATAACAATACACGTCTCACCTTGTTAATAATTTTCCAATGACCTTTTAGTTGAGCCATTAGATGAAAGCTGCTGTTTTCTAGATTTAAAAATATTCTAATCATATTTTTTTTTTGTTAACAACTGATTACGCCATCTTTTATGAAAAATGTTCTTATTTAATTAATTGGACTTCTCTTTAACGTCTAAATAGACGGAATTAAAAATTTGGATTTACGGTGCGATTTTATTTTCGCTAATATCATATATTTTGAGCAACCGGCTGTCGTAGTTAATGCTTTCCTGCGGCAATAAATGAGGCTCTTTGATGTTTTCTTTAATCATATAGATTTAACCTTTACACGCCCATGCGCCGTGCGCCATAGAGGTAGCTCACTGCCCAAGCAACTATTATATAAATAAGTGTATCTCTAAAACTAGTCATCCTATTTGGGGAAAATAAAAAGCATTGTCGAAATAAAAGATTGTGTATAGTTTACAAATGGTTTATTTGAAGTTTATCACATTTATATATAAATAGTTGAATATAAAGACATACGGCTGGTGTATTACTTAAATCAGTGTAATCCGATGGCGAAATGTACCATAAGCACTGGTCCCGTACGGGACCACTGGGCATTGAACGACGCAAATCTGCGGTCCCGTATGGGACCACTGGGCGGATAAAGGTTAAGATAATCAAGTGATTCGTCGCTCGACACTCAAACCGAGCGGACGTCTTGTCATTATACCTACAGAATGACGCGTAGTTGCGATTGTGACATCGCGCAAATACATCGTCGCTTAGACGATCACCGTTTGCTGCTGGAGCGGCTCTTAAAGGCTGTTGGATGCGGGAAGGAGGATACACCGACTTCCATTGGTGTGGACTCTCCACCCAACCCAACAAGTATGCCGTCTTCCCGCAGAAGGCGCTTGCCTAGGAAGTGCAAGGAGATTCCGGCTACCTTCGCGGAAATTGTTAGAAGTCCTCGCCAAGTTTCACCATCACTCGACTGTGACAGCAGAGACTCTGAACCTGCCGTCGGTGAAGCCCTTACTTCAAGTGAGGCTTCTGAAGAAGAGGAATCCTCGGAGTGTGCTATGCAAGGAGCCCCTGCTGTTCTGAGTAGGGCTCCCAAGAAGGTCCTCCAGCTCGTGGTTCGAGGAACTGGAGGCCCGGAATGCTCTCTCCGTGGATGCTCTCTCTCTCTCCCACGAGCAGTCTTTCCGAGGAAGTTTACCATTCGGATATGAGTCGTGTCTCTTCTGATGGGGAAAGGCGTTCAGCAAGTCGGGTGATCCGCGGTTCTGCAGCTCCTTCGAAGAAGGTTACCGGAGTGAAGATGGCGTATCTTCACGCCAAGGGTCTTCACCCAGATACAACAGCTGATGACTTGCAGAGCTTCTTGGCAGTGACCGCTGCATTTAATCCCTCTTGGATGACCATCAGGAGGATTATCAGCAGACGGACGCTGTCAACTTCTTTCAAAGTCGGGGTCATCGCGACTTCGCTAGAGTCTCTCATGGAGCCTGAAGTGTGGCCTAAAAAGACCATCGTTCAACCCTGGATACGTTTAAGACGAAAGAATCGCAATGAACAGTGGTTGAAACCAACTTGAGTGAAGATATTGACATATTTAGTGTTATATTGCTTCCGATTCAGTGCTAGTGTTGACGAAGGCGAAATTTTGGAAGTTTGATGTTGTGATAATAATGCCATGTTATTTGTGGGTCATCCATGATTTACTTATAACAGGGTTTTTGTTGTTCCAAGTCAACTATTTGCATTGAGTCTCCTAACGCTTGTTCTGGGTATGAGGTCATTGACACTAAATGTGTCAATAAATTTACAGGGCCACACTTTTATGTAAATACTTCAATAATGACTTAAGATCTAAAAATATTTTGTAATTTTATTGAAGGAAATAAATAAATAATTGTCTAAATTAGCCCGACGCTCCCGAGGCTTTGACCATTCATTCCTAATGGACGGTTCACCCCGACTTACTGTTAAAGTAAGTCCCCTGAGGAATATTGACTTTATTGACATTTGGTGCGCAGACAACTGGTGTATTGGATGTCTCGCTAACCTAACCTAAGTTATTTCATTAACGAGACCTATGGATCTCTGGACTCTACAATCACTGGAAAAATCCTTATGTTAGGTTAGGTTGAACCATATCGTTCAGGCCGCGGGATCAATTTTAATATTCATTATAATTGGTGGTAGACGTAAAACGTCCTTTGTACGCCAGCCTTTCATAGTGAATTCCAGATAAAAAATAATAATGCGTGAATACCGGTCCGTAGTCTATTGTGTTATTGGATCATTATTTCACATGTGGAATAATCGATCAAAATGAATAATAATAACGACCGCTGCATACAGCGGCTAAGTATATGTAAAATGATAGGCATCTTAGAATTAATAGATGAGATATCTTCACCGCCATCTGTCTGTATTCTCCTGTATTTGTACAGCGGCTAAGTATATGTAAAATGATAGGCATCTTAGAATTAATAGATGAGATATCTTCACCGCCATCTGTCTGTATTCTCCTGTATTTGTACGTAAAAAAAATAGACACAAAAATTCGGAAATATTTTTTATTTTATTTCAAAAGAAATTTTGGAATTATAATTATTTGCTTTTAAAATCAACTTTAATTTTGTAAGTTTGTATGTATTATTGAAAAACATGAAACTCAGATTTGTAATTCTTCAATCTTCTTCCATGTCAACATCTTTGCATAATCCAAGAACAGGACAGGGCTGCCAAATACACATCATCTCTGAAAAATAAACAATTAGACAAAGATTTATTTTTATGATGTGGCCTGTATTTATTTGATCCGTATATAATTTATGGTTTTGGCAGAAATAAACTGGGGTAACGACATGGGGCGCACTGAACGTCTGGTGCACGGCACATTTGGTGCACGGGACAACTGGTGCACGGGACAACTGGTGCACTGGATGTCTCACTAACCTAACCTAACGAGATCTATGGATTTCTGGACTTTACGATTACTGTAAAAATCCTTAAGTTAGGTTAGCGATACAGCCAGCGCACCAGGCATCCAGTGCGCCCCACGTCGTTACCGATGAGTCATTGAACGAATTGTCTGGGGACAATAGGTTGTGACACCGTTAATAAACCAACAAAAGTTTTCTAAGTTATCAATGAAAGCACAACAAGTAAAACTGTGAGCCTTATCATCTAAGTCGGCAAGTTATTGAACCACCACAAAACAAATAGCAAAAAATAGTGGTCACCTTCAGGGACGCAAACCTGCCCCCGGGGACACTTGACGGTGGCGCAGGGATCGTAGCACTTAGCCGTGGGGCATTTGTTCTTGTCCAAGATGGGCCCGTACTTGCAGTGCTTGGTGCACGCTACCTTAGGACACTTGGGAGGAGCTGGATCTAAAACAAGTGTATAAGATAAGTATAAGATGAGTGTAATCAACCCTACAATATTTCTCTCTTTGCCATTATAAATCTTAAATTTGAGCGCCACCATAAACTAGCACCAAAAACAGTTGTCAAAAGCTATATATATATATTTCAATTTATTTCTTCATTCAATAATATTTCATTTTTTTCCAAATTTAATGCATTACTGAAATACAAGTAGAATTAATAATTGTATAGAAAAAATATATGTAAAAATATATGTACTTTGATTAAGTACTAAGCAATAAAGACAAGCAACAGAAGGTCCCAATGCTCATCAAAAGACGACTCCAACAAATTATTCTTCCAAACAAATACGCGCAGTTCGTGCCTGAATTGGGTCTCCCTTGCGTGAAATATATCAACATCTATATCGGCTATATATCCAGTTGATATTAAATTTATATTAAAGTTCTTTTCAATACGTTCTGTGACCCACGTTTCTGTAACGTAATAAAAGCCCGGTGAAAGAAAAGTGGAAGCTTGATTTGTCTCTCCTTTGAAAACCGCTTTTAGCTCACGTTTTGTAGCTTCACCAAACTTACAATACATTGTTTATACTACTTATAGATTAAACAACTATTCAATATCTCCTACATTTCAAAGATCCGTCGTGGCTTTACGAAATTATTCGTATGACTCAAATTAGCACGACAGTGTGGCAACGTAGTGTGGTTGACAAGTAGCTAAATATCGGCTTACGAATGTGAAACGGTATCCTCGTTTGTTTTTCATTCTGATTGGCTTCACATTCTTAACCTCAAAGGACTACAATATTTCATTCGAAACTCTATTAGCGACACTGTACTACAATACCGTCGAAAGAAGATATACTACATTTAATTAACTGTTTTGAGACTGAAAATTCTTATCAGGTACTGGGCGAATAGCTTAGAGTGATACAATATTTCAAGATTAATTAAAACATACTTGCAGGTGCGGGTTCACAAGAAGCGTAATATTTTTCAGGACATTGTTTGCCGCCTTCACACTTGCATCCTGAAATTTAAATGAATATTGTTAACACTCAACCCAAAAGCCAATAATTCCAAACTTGGGCGTTAAAACCTACAAATTTACAATATGGCTTAAAGTAGAAATATCTTAAGCTACACGAAACATCAAAATTCTTTCATCTTTCTGTGTACGTAAGTTCACATAAGTTTCATGCAATACCGTGTTTAAAAAACGAGTGAAAAGTATCATAAAAATTGTATATAAATAATATTAGCTGTTCTTTTTTATTTTTCATACAATATGATTTTGGTTATCAATCTAAGCCTCAAATATGTCAGAATTTTTCCCCGATCTTTAAGAAACTGATTTACAGCCAACAGCAACTGAGGTATATGTATTCAACAACTTTCAACTGTAGAGATGAATTGGGATGAGATTTGGATAATGACAACTAATGTTAAGGTTATCGACCGATAATACTTGGTGAAACTGTATAATTATAATTTTATATTCATTTTTTTTATTAATTGATTACATGTTTCGGACTTCCTGGAGTCCATCTACAGTAATCTAAAACATGTAATCACTATTTTTAACAAAAGCTAACAGAAGTGTCTCGGTAATTTATGGAGAAAATACTCGTTCACTTAAGTACACTTGATATGGAAAAATAATGCATGTCTATGTGAAAATCTAAGCCCAGACAACGAAAAAATGCATAGTTAAATAGTATACCAAAGCGTACGTATGTTTTTGCAGACGTTTCCTTTAGGACACACTTTTCCCGCGCAGGGGTTTGAAGGTTGTGGAGCTTTCACGTTGTTATTACCATCAGGCTTGAGCCTTGGATCTCCAAGGCAGGTGCAAGTTTTGCATCCATTTGCGTCCCTCACGTTTCCGAATATGCAAAAAATGGCGCACACCGGCGGACACCTGACTGAAAAATATGCAAACAATATATCATTATGTGACATTTTTTATTATCCCTGGATTAAAAAGATTGGCCGGAAGAGGTCGCAATTTCCGTTTTCAAGGGGCACCGCGTTGAGATTCTTTTCGCGCTGCCTTTCAGAACAAAGGTTTTATTCATGCTTCCTTTGACGTTAGCAGATCAATGTTAATATTATCATAATTGTAGTAATAAGCATTAAATTAATACGTACATGGCTTCGCAATCTTTTCGCAAGCTGCATAGTATACTTCGGGGCATTTTTTTCCTTTCTTACACGAACTACCTGCAAAATATTTAATTTATTTAAATTTATGGTTGTTAACCTTTCTAAAGTCACGAATCAAACCTTTTTATACAACCCCCTACCAATTACCCGATGGGGGAAAAGATGAGATTCTCAACCCTTACATCAAACCTGTAGCACCATATCTTTAGCCCGAACATAAAACTTTACTAAAGCACTTACTTATTTGATAGTTGGGTATGCTGTGGTTGTCACAAAACGGGAATTCCCTGCTTCAGTTCCATAGATTTGTGTCTCGGCTCATGTACAAACGAATGTTTTTATAGAAGACTAGCGTGTACCCGGCATGCGTTGCAATGCCACTTAAAAAAAAGAAACCGCGAGTTTTTATGGAAGCGCCTCGTCGGGAGCCTCTCGTCTTCCGATTGGATACGTTGGACTTGAGGCGTGACCGGAGCCAATTAGAAACAATCAACTTAGGTTATGTTGTTCTTACCTAAATTTGACAGTGGCGCCCGTATGTGTTTTTATTTACTGGAGTGCTTTTGGATACACAATGTTTTTTTGTTTTTCAGCCATCATTTACAGCTGCATCGCGTAAATGAATGTACCATTCGGAACGCAACTTGGTTTGATTTAATCAAATGTAGAGGAGTCGTTCAGTTTCTATTTTCGCGTACATGTATTGATGGAACAAATGTCGACCTTTAAGGATATGATTTTCAGCGTTTTCACAAATCATCAATCGATATGAATAGTAATTCATGGCACTGACTTTCTTAGTCGTTTCCTCATCTGTTTGTGGATTTCTCAACGGGATGTTGAAATGGTATCCGTCTTCTCCTTTCCAAAATAAAATTGGATATTGCAATCCATCGTACGATCGATGCGTTTCTGAGACTTGCTAAACATGACCATTTGTATGATGAAGAATGATTTGCGTTCGGCAGTGGTAGTGAGAAGAATTGTACTTTCGTATGTTTGTCAAGAAATGTTTTGATTCACTTGTATCACCCGATACCAACGTTAATAAAAGTTTGAGTGGTGAATGTAATTCTGGCAATTTCAATTTTCCACTCGTGCAACACATTCCTAGTGTTTCATTTTTAAATTTAAAGGCACTACAATACACGCATAATTTATCAATTTTTCCAATAACAATACTTGGGTGCAGACTATAATCATAATTAGGATCGTAATGTAAACCACTATGATTAAAATCAGCATGCAGAGTACGTCTGGTACGATCTACGCGTACTCGATCTGTTTCCAATCTTGCTTCCCGTTGCTCATCTGTTTCAGATGAACGGGTGTGAGCAGTGTGTACTCTAACTGTTTCCAATCCTGCTTCCCGTTGCTCATCTGTTTCAGATGAACGGGTGTGAGCAGTGTGTACTCTAACTGTTTCCAATCCTGCTTCCCGTTGCTCATCTGTTTCAGATGAACGGGTTTGAGCAGTGTGTACTCTAACTGTTTTCAATCTTGCTTCCCGTTGCTCATCTGTCCAGATGAACGGGTTTGAGCAGCGTGTACTCGATCTGTTTCCAATCTTGCTCTCCTTTGCTCGACTGTTTCTGAAGCTCGAGATACCCTTTTCATTCGTGCTTGAGTTGTACTCTTGACCTATTGCTTTTCGTTTGGGTGGAATAATTGATATCACAGTGAATGTTACGTTTTGAAATTCACTTTTGAAAAATAAAAATAAATTGATTGATATAATACTAACATTACGGTTATCAACTGACAATACTTGGTGAAATAATTATAATTTTAGAATTAATTTTAATTAAAAAAACATAATACCTAGTATTTCATAATATCTTTTAAATTTAAGAAAAAAAATATTATTGTATAATGTCTTATTACATTAAAACTAATCACATACCAATTCATTTTTAAATTTTTAAAACCTGTAAATATGTGTGTACTAATATAGGATCTTGTCCATACCTATATAAGCCACGGCCTGTTTTTATTTTTTCACTATTGAAGATGGTCTTCAGGAAGGCCGAAACATGTAAACATTAAAATAAATTGTGAATCAAAACAACACATTTTTAATTTATTAATTTTTTACTTTAAATTAATTATAAAACTATGATATAATACTATCTGAAGCCGACCAGCAATTGGAATTCCAAAATTAACTCTTTCTACTGTATATCACACACAATTAATACGTAATATTTATTTTAATTTGATAAACAAAACAGTCGTCAAAAATTCAAATATTGATATAGTTTATTCGAAAATCGAATTTTGTTTCAAAATATTCAGTACCTTACGTTAGTACCTACTTAAAATACCTACTTAAAATACCTACTTAAAATACCTACTTAAAATAACTTCAGGTGAGTGAATTTTTGTTTACGGCGTTGCTAAGGAAACACAATGTTCTAAATTGGCCGTTCTGTATTACAATAGTCTTGTATGAAAACATTTTTTACGTAAATATTCAATTAATTTTTGTAATTAAATCAAATTTTGAGTATCTTATCTTTTTCCTTCTAGTATCAGCAATAATTCGACAAAGCATTATCGCAATCGGGTTAATGGTGTCGGAATGCATTAACGACAGACAGACACACACACAGACATTCATTTTTATATATATGGATAGATAGAATCTCTGATAATAAAAAAAAATGTTTTGACGGAAATTTCATTTGAAGATACATCTTTAAACCCTAAACCATTATAAATGAATATGGATTCTTGTTTAGCATCTATTTTTTACTTAAAAAATATCCATTTACCCCTCTACATACTCATATCTCCTTTACTAATGACTCCAGCGGAAATGTGAGGAACCTTAAATTTTCAAAAGTATTTTTAGTATGTGGTGTAGGACATTGTTTCCCATACCCAAGGCAATATAGGATGATCCCTGACTATTTAACTAAATAGATTGTATTTACTAGAATGCAGGCTTATATAAAAGGTAAAATACTTTAAACCACTAAAAATAGGCACAAGCTATTCGTTTTTTGTAGCTAACATGTGAAACATTAAGAAATAATAGAAATCAAATAAATATTCACTATCTAAGTAAACTCTGAGGGATACTGTGACAATTTTGGCTAGAAGTTTTTCTTCTGTTTTTTCTTTATTTCACGGAATTTAACACGAGTTTATAACAAAATACTAACGCATTTTTTTGCAAACTTCTCCATCGGGGCAGGTACTTCCAGCACAGGGATCCGAGGATCTTCGATCACTTTCTGCTTCAGCCAGATTGGGATCATTCTTACAGGAACAAATGGGGCAACCATTCTCGTCAGTCTCGTTACCAAACGGACAAAATATGGCGCACACGTCATCACATAATTTCACTCCTAAAAGAATTTTATCAAAACATATTAAATTTCCACTCTGTGACAATGTGGAGAGCGCTCCTCGGTTATGCCGGGGGAATCTTTTATTTCTCCCTTCGTCTTCTATTCTAGCTGGTGGAACATACGGTCATCACAAGTGTCCGCCTTGCAGCTATGATATCTTTGCTTAATCACATATGTGGTAATGATGTCATCCGTTCTACAAGCGTTAAGCTACTTGACGTGGAAATATAAGCATCAGCCATTGTAGTTTATTAAACTTAAGTCATCCCTACTTTTGGAGCTACACTGTGTGTTGGTCTCCAAGAAAAGAGAGATTGGGAGCTTGAAGAGAAGATAGTATCACTTGAGACATGAAATATTTGACCCTGGTAAGTAGCTGATGGGTGTAAAATCAATATATTTTCTAAAGAGGATATATAAAATTAACCCGACCTAAGTAGGTTGAGATTCCTCAAACATTATCATAAAGAATTGTCGACTAAACAATAATGATAATTATGTGAAAACATGGCGCTTATCTGAAAGTGATAAGAAAAGACTAGAGGCATTTGAGGTGTGATCTTACAAAATAATTCTCAGAATTTTCTGGAGAGACCACGTCACAACAATGAGGTTCTCAGCATAATTAAGGAAGATAGGCACCTAGTAAGAACCATCTCAGAGATGCGATCGGTCACATCATGCGCCACGATGGTCTTTTTCACGACATTTTGAAGGGATGGTTGAGGGTAGAAACTGCAGAGGGCACTAGACGGGAGTATTTGCTGCAAGTGTTTGAGGATATGAGTTGCAGCTCTTATGTGAGCTAAAGAAGATTGCAGAAGATCGAGAGCAGATTTTGTTGCTGCAAACCAATCCACCGGATTGATAATACGAAGAAGATGTGAAAATTATTTTACAATGTTACATTTAAACTGTAATTTTTTTATATTTTACATCAAAACTATTTATTTTCAATTAAGAGACTAAGACATGAGAATACAAAGCAAATCTCAACAGATACCATCTTATACGACATTTTCGTCATCAATAATTTAGAGAAAAAATGAAACGCTTGGAATTCTGTAATTTCGTATGTTTTTACAGTCAGATTAGGAATTATGGGTTTTAGGTGGAGCCGTATTTGGAATTTATTTCATTCCCTTTGATATATTGACCGCTGTTGCAGGAATCATCTTCAAGGATGATTGATGACTTTCATTTGTTATTTGCTATAGTTTGTATGTGTATCAACTGTTGTGAAAATATATAAATCAATATTAATTATCACAACTTTATTCAAGGTTGGTCTCATATATCGTGTGGTAGGGAGTTGGACGCTCTAACCCCGCTTCGTGTATTAATAGCATAAAAATATTCTTCTTATATCGTCAGTCCATTTTTGCATCTACACAGTTCTTGGGCGCCATTGTCATCCAAAGTCGCTTCGACAAACTCACAGAACAGCGCACAACTAACACCAGGACACTTGGGCTGAACAAGGGCTTAAGAAAACAAAACAAAAACATATTAATGACGCGTTGTGGCAAAATAATATAAGCTTGTGAAGGAGATACTGTAATGATTGCTTTATCAAGCACTGTATAATATAAGCATGTGTAGGAGATACTGTAATGATTGCTTTATCAAGCACTATATAATTGCATAGCGCCTATAGTATCTCTATTTGTTGCGAATTCCGAATTTACGAATTCCCCATACCGACACAAAAATAACTAAAAAATATGAAACACTTATTATCAAAAAAAATTCAACTGATTTTATTTGTGAAAAGCCGCGGTGGGTAACCTTTTTGACGCTTGGGGCAGGTTGACGGTTCTCAATCTTTCTTAAAAACTCGATACTGAACATAAAAAATTTAAAAAACGGCAAAATGCGGGTGAGCGTTTTTTAGTGTATTTTATTTTTTCTTTGTTTCTTTAAAATTATTTTTTACAGAAGAACATCTTGTTTATAAAGAAAGCTATTGCGTTAAAAAATACGTCATGGACGAAAGTTTTTAAACGATATATATTTTTTATTTTCAACCATCTTTTCATAGTGAAAAGTGTTTTTTTCTGTCACAAAGGTAGAAACTTAAAACCGGATGTTTTAATAAACCCTTTATAGGAGAAAGACCAAAGTCTTAAGGTAGTACCGGCTTTAGGCCCTGCGGCGCCCTAGGGCATTTTCTCTCTGGCGCCTCATATGTTTATATTTAAAAAAAATCTAAGTAACATTGGTTGCCCTCGGCGCCCTTAGCTTATTTGACGCCCAGGGCCACCGACCCACTTCGCCACCCCCTAAAACCGGCACTGTCTTAAGGTCTATAATTCCTATTGCTCTCATAGAAACGTCAACTTTTATATTTCAATACGTTGCCGAGAACGTTTTTTGGTTATTTTATTGTTTGGACCGAATGAAATTTGCGTTGTTACCTGGAAATCCACGTGTTTAGGCTTGTGTCACAAAATTGACCATCGATCATTGTGTATGTAACCAGATAATATCGAAAATTTCAAGAGTATTAAACAATAAATTAAACAATTAACTTTCTCATCCAGTGCCGATTTTACGGGGTGAAGCAGTGGGATGGCTGCCCAGGGTGCCGAATGAACTAAAGGCGCTAAGTTTGGCCTTAGCTCTTACAGGGCGTGTTTTTTGAAGATTTCCCCTACCACCAAAAAAAAACAGGGGGCGCCAGGTTTTTTTTGCCCAAGGTGCCACAAGAGCTAAACTCGGCACTGTTCTCATCAACCTATTAAAACGGCTTACGTTTATATGAGCGCAATACGAAATATAGACCATAAAACGATTGCTAAATATAATAACCATTTTTTTATCTGGCCTATAAAGGATAAAGAATAGTTTTTTTTTGGCATTTATACATGCATTTCTTGCTTA
This sequence comes from Glossosoma conforme, assembly GCA_022606575.1. NCBI lineage: Eukaryota > Metazoa > Arthropoda > Insecta > Trichoptera > Glossosomatidae > Glossosoma > Glossosoma conforme. The sequence goes on along the minus strand of JAGTXR010000250.1, from coordinate 688,312 downwards.
AAATATTTAGCGTTTTGCAGATTATACACAAAATAAATTTAAAAATTGTTTTTTTGTAGAATCGTATCATAAGGTGGGACTCCCGGTTGGAGGTGCACTGGATGAGCCTTCACGTAGCCATCCAGCGATGATCCGGTGCTCCACTCACTGATTGTCAGTACTTATTTAAAAAAATATATATTATTATTATAACTGAACACATTAAAATATTTACTTTTGCAATGTCAACTCTGTATCTTAAATCATATATTATTCACATTTTTGCGCATGACGTCTTAAAGAAAGATACGATAGATTCGTTTAAAAGTGATATGAAGAATCATTAAAAATATTCTCACCTCCTGTTGCAGAGGATTGAAGGGAACTTTCTTTGATGCATTGGCACGTGGGACAACCGTTCTTATCGAGTACGTTGCCAAACTCACAAAATATGTCACAAGTTGGAGGACATTCTTTTCTGAACTTCTTTCCAACTTAAAATAAAGCAAAAAATAGATTCGTTATAAGCATCAGCCATTGTACTTTATTGAGAAAGATGATGAAACAGTTCCGCCACATTTCGTTCACAGACAATTCATTCAGCAACTCATCGGTAACAACGTGGAGCGCTTAAGCTTCATCGATAGCGGATTCTACCTTGATTGGTGACCGCTGATAAGTTCTGCTTTAGTCGACAATCACCTTAGAGCCTCACCCAATCGTCATGAAAATTCTGATAAACAATTATTACTCGTTTATGTCTTGAGTAATACAGCTTTTTTTTCTTCAAGACCCTGGGCTCTTATAGTATGTACGAGTATCTACTCGCTGGAACTTTAGGTACAGTAATTACTTGTGACAAGGTTAGGTTAGTGCCAACTACTCGTATTACAAATCTGTTGATGGATGTGAAGTTAAAATATCTGAAGAAAGTGAAGTTTTCTTCTGATATTTTATTATGGCACACAATCGCGGTACGGACCAGGTTGACGACCCGTGAGTTAGAGAGTGGCTGGTGGGCTTCCCGTGATTCTAAGTGCATCAGTTAAATGTCAAATAGACCTCAGTCTTAAGCTGCGAAGTTAGTATACTACAGCGAGTCTTGAATTGCCTTCTTTAGTAACACGTTGATAACCACGAAATACGTAGGAATGGATAAGGAAATGGTGAGGTTGGTAAATGGATTCTGTAGTCGATGCGGAATGTTGCGTATTTCATAGGCGACTCTAACGGGATCTGGATGGGCGAGGAACTGAATACAAAAGAAGAGTGATGTACATAATCAACTCTAATCGCTGGATGAATCGGGGGATAAAACCTCGCTGAAATATTTCTGGCAGATTGTTTGATTTTTTATGAGTGCAAGTGTACATATTCTGAACGCACAAAATTTCTAAATAAAAGAGATACATCTTCAAGCCTGGCTACAATAATAATTACGCTCATCAGTATCTAAATACAGGAGAAAAGGAGAATAATAAATACGACTTACCTGAAATAGGAACTGCCTGAACGATATCATCTGGCTTATCTTTGCAAGTGCACGTTAAGCAACCATTATCATCTAAGACGTTGCCAAACTCGCACTTTGTGTCGCAGTCAACAGGCGGACACTCAGGTTCCGCTGGAATATATTACAACATTAGATAAAGTTTGTGATTCACGTGGACGACCTCCGACGAGCTGTAATTATACACGCAAATAGGCTTCTGATGTTAACAATATTTACATCAATGATAAATTACTTACATTCAGCTAATATCGGAGATATAAACGAAGTTATAAAGAGTAAGGTAGTTAATATAAAACGCAACCCCTCCATGCTACGCGTTTACAGGTATACTGAAAATAAAACAATAAACGTTACTTCTTATCATATTATATAAATAGTAATGACATTGCCCTCGTCGTGAATCGGTCATTTAGCAATTAAAACTACTTTAATGCGTTTAAAAGTTTTGCTTTATCACCTTACGAATTGGCCTGAACACCGCAGGATTGACTTAACTTTAAAAATTACAAGCACTTCAAAATAAATGTTTAAAAATTATGTACATTACCCCTCCCCGCATGAATCTCAAACGCCTACACGCGTCACTAAATTCAGACCCTCCATCAACACTTCCTCAATCTAACAAAAACATTCTACAGATCCACAAAACGACACAAAACCCGCTGATCAACAGATTGGGGGTTCATTCAATGTTCTGCCCAGGTGGTCTCACCAATGGTTTAGTCCACAAGTAGTAAATTTATTAGTGTTTTTCCACGTGTGCTTAAATGTGTTTCAATTTATGTGTCTGTCATGTCTCTTGTTATGTTTATTTTCTTTGTATCTTTTTGTCTATATCCTAGTTTTAACTCCTAGTATTAAGAAAAAAATATATGAAAGAAATGTCTTCCATTTCAAGGAAGGTGTAATTAAATTCATTTACAATTAAATATATTAAGTTGCAATAATTCATGTCATGTTATCTAGAACATTATGTAATAAGTTAAGAGACTATCAAGTCTGGTAATTTAAGTTGGAGTAACTATTATTGTACACTTGTATAATTTTACCTTGAATAAAGAACCGAAAAAAAAAGAAGAAAAAACCGCAGGATTGACAGGTTAAAGCAAAACCGCTTACAAAGTGAATAGTATTGTTCTTGCTCTAGTTCTTTGTTCGTTTGGTTGAAACACCTGACAAAAATACGCTTCAGACGATTTTTCGGATTGTTAATAATATTTATTGTTTAAAGACTCATGCGTTCATAAATAATCGAACTATGCAGTAAAATCGCTAAATTTGCTGACTTTGTAGAACTGCTCAAGTCATCCGCGGAGCACAAGTACGAGTATCTCGCACAGCACCGGTCACATCTTCATTTATTTATTGTGGCTACAGAGATTCTTTATAAGAGATCGCAGATAACCTTTGAGTGTCGAATAATTTTTCGTCCAAAAGTAAGTCCAAAATGAGCCATATTCGATATTTTTTCTAAAAATTGCAAAAATTTCGTCTTTTAAGACCTTTTTTGACAAAGCTACTTTAATTTTTTGTAGGAAAAGTGGGTAAAACGAATGATAAAATGAGAAATCAAAGTAATTCAACCGTTTTACCTGTTGATTGGAAAGTCACGTACAAAATACAGAACTTCTTATATGGAACCCGTCCAGGTGAAGTGTGAGTGCTGTGTGTGGAGTCGAAGATTTATATGAGCCTGTTGATATTGTGGTGGATCAAGTAACATCTGTGACAACACAGCAACAAATTTTTCATCAAATAAAATAACATTGTTATAAAACATCCATTAAGCGCTCTCAATAGTTCACTGACAGCTGAAGAAACATCATTCATTATATTTTGGCAGTATTTAATTCAATTAGTGGGCAGCAATTATTTAGCAAACGATCAGTAATCAATAACTAAAAGGGTCAGTAAGAAATAATCATTTGGCAGGAAATAATTAATGAGTAATTAATAATAAGTTAGGTTAGTTTTTCATTTTATGGGTTAATTATTCATTCCTTTTAATTTATTTTTTTACCAAAATTGAATATATTACTAACATTTTAATTTTATAACTGACTGCATCCATACTGACACAGTGGATACTGCCGATAATTTTATTCACTGCCAATTGATGTAACTTACTGCCAGACCTTGAATAGTTACTGAACAAAGAAATACAGGCCATTTTTTATTATTTTCGATCCGTAACAAAAATATTTAATTAAATTTATGATTTAAATCTGAGTTCTTTAAATGTTTTTTTTTAATATTTCATTTATTTTTTCTACTTAATAGTTTGTTAACACGTCCGCCACAAATTTCCACCTTATAAGGTGTTCTTAGTCGACATGGTCTGCGTCTCGTCCCAATTCAGCTCCGCATCCCGAAGCTTTACGAGTAAGTTCTATATTGAAAGTTTTTGGATGAACTTTCATTTAAACTTTAGGTTGGCGATCACCTGGGGATCAAATAAAAGACAGCTGTAGTGTATTCTCTTTCACCGGCGTCTAGAAAACATGTCCTAAAGACTACCTTCGTGTCATGACGCCTAGTAAGATTAAAGGCTATCGAATTCGTTTCCTTACCTCGTCACTTCTCACCAAGTCAAACCATCGTACTCCCAATATTCATGACTGCTCGCATGTAAATAACCTAAATAAACTCACCAAAAAATATGTAATAGCTTCGAGTTACGTATTTTTTGTAAATGCTTGTAGGGCGACCCCCAGAAACACACTATTTAAGATTACACAGTAGTGTAATATCGACATTTCCAAGATAGGTATATAAAAAATAACCCTCATATAGTATTTCATAATAAATACTATGTATGCAAGGTCTCAGTATCCATTATATATTAGTGTAAATCAAATATCAGACTTGATGATGATACTTACAACGTTGGTCACATTAAACATATTGAATGTCGATTTTTTTATGTAAGCACAAACATAATAATACCTACAGTTGGTGATAGTGATTTTGAAGTCTAATCTGTGGATTCTATGACGCTTACCATGCTGCATATGGCTAAGCGCTGCATGTAGAGTGAGCCCAACATTCACGCATCATCCAATCATTACAGGAATTCATTATGAGTGGATGGTCTGAAGACCACGTGAACGAAACGATTTTCGTCCACCACCAATTTTTATTCATAGGCTATGACTGGCATTTTACGAGTGAGAGATCAAATTCACACCAACCGGAGGTATTTACGATCAAGGCTACTTAGTTATTGTATATCAGTTTACACTTAACATTAATTAGAAACGATTGAAAAACTTATGCGATGTGAAAAAACCTATGTTTTTTGTATTTTTTTCAATAACAATAAAGTAAACGGTAAATCAATTTATGTTTGTAATTTTTGCGTTGTTATGGAGATATTCTAGGAACTTATTGTCACCGTGGACCACCAATTACATTTGGTGGTCCCTCATTTACATCTCGTAGAACCCTTTTTTCTTCCTGACAGGGACCACTTGCCAGTCCTCACAAACCCCTGGTGATTGCGCTTTAACCCCTTTTTTTAATAGGAAAGCAATTTAAAACTTTCTCACTATATTCCATAATGCAGCTTATGTGACAGGTGTATCTTTTTAAAACCATAATTGCTAATATACTCGAACGCTTCTAAGCTGTACCTTTAGTTCTTCGCTAGTGCTTATTACAATCAGTTCATATGAAAGACCTCCAATTATTTCCGGTACCATGGACCCCTTGCAGATTCTCATAGACCCCGAGGGCTTAATATAGACCACTTTGACCACATGCCTTTCGGTTAAAACATGTAACGAGCTGTATTTATCCAATCTCAAGAAGAATCAATAACATGACATATCAGTTTTCGTAAATAATTAAACACATTTCAATTGGAACAAGAATAACTGAGAGTTATGAATTATTCCACGCGCCACCTGTTACAACAACATTGATATGATTTACATCCACCTTTGTTTGCTTTCAATTCTGTTCGAAATATTGAAAAGAATTGAACAAACACTTTTGATATTACTTGGGGCTTCACAGCTGGCCGCTTTGTGGCCTATTAACAATTGTAAAAGATATTTTAAAAAAACTTTCCTTCACTATACACATTGTACCGCCCCCCACCACAGATAGCCCTTTGACAAACTCAATGACAGTTCTCCCAATACAATCTTGTAAGAATTTTCTATATATATATATATATATATATGTATATATATATATATATATATATATATTTCTATATTAATAATACAAGCTTCTAAATAATATTAAGCTATTCTGGTACACATCACATAAAACAAACAATAATTATAAATTAATACATTTTGTTACAAATATGACAATTATTAAAAATAGGCCTGTATTTCTGTGTTCAGTGACTAATTCAAGGTTTCGGCAGCAATTGAAATCAATTGCCAGTAAATAAAATAAATCAGCAGTATTCACCGTGTCAGTGAATGTGGTCAGTTATAAATTGGCAGTATTCACCGTGTCAGTGAATGTGGTCAGTTATACATTGGCAGTATTCACCGTGTCAGTGAATGTGGTCAGTTATAAATTGGCAGTATTCACCGTGTCAGTGAATGTGGTCAGTTATAAATTGGCAGTATTCACCGTGTCAGTGAATGTGGTCAGTTATAAATTGGCAGTATTCACCGTGTCAGTGTGAATGTGGTCAGTTATAAATTGGCAGTATTCACCGTGTCAGTGAATGTGGTCAGTTATAAATTGGCAGTATTCACCGTGTCAGTGAATGTGGTCAGTTATAAATTGGCAGTATTCACCGTGTCAGTGTGAATGTGGTCAGTTATAAATTGGCAGTATTCACCGTGTCAGTGAATGTGGTCAGTTATAAATTGGCAGTATTCACCGTGTCAGTGAATGTGGTCAGTTATAAATTGGCAGTATACACCGTGTCAGTGTGAATGTGGTCAGTTATAAAATTAAAATGGCAGTAATAAATTAAATATTGGTAAAATTTATGTAAAAGTACTGAATAATTAACTATTAAAATGAAAAACTAGCCATTCATTAATTATTTCCGCCAATTAATTATTTTTCTACTGCTGATTGCTGTTTTTCTACTTTCAAGTATTTATTTATACTTGCCTTTTTAGATATTTATTACTGACCGATTGATAAATAAATACTGGCAAAAAAATTAGTTGCCTTAAAAATAAATAATATTTTTCGACATGTATCGAAGGTTAATTCATTCGAATATTAAAGTCATGACTGGATATAGAGATAATCTAGAGTCTAAATACGAGTGCACATATTGAAGCGTACTCGTACCTTTACTTCTTAATGCGTCGCCAACGATTCGTTGCCTCCTAATTCTTTAATGTGCCGAAAACAAAATATACTTTACGTTTTATTGTTAATAGCTCATTATTATTTTTATTTGATTTACTTAAATGAACATCGTAATGAAATAAAAGTTTATATTTATTGTATATTCTTAAAAATAAGTAAATAACATCGCTGTGCCTAGCACCAGCTGTCAATATGAAATAAGGTTCTACGATCTTACGAATTTTGGAACAGTTAGCCACTTTTTAATTTCAATTCTACATATATATTTATTTATTTATTTTTCATTTTTATTATTTTTAATCATAATTATAATCTTTGTCACAGTGTCTTTATATATTTTTACTATTGGTATTTCATTCCCAAAAGTCGTATCCCCTTTCATCCGGTACACATTTTGGCTGCATTAGACAAGGAGCTTTAATACAAAATCCATCTGAAATGAGATAAAAATAATCTTAAAACCATTAATAAACATAATTTTACCTTGAAATATTTAATAATCTCCTTGTAGTTTTAATATCAAGGATTTTTTTGCAGCAATTTGCTGCACATCATCTTCACTCCTTTTCAAGTCAACGCAAGAAGCGCCGCTCATTTTCCCCACACACTTGTGCCAACATGATCCATTAATCTTTCCTGCTTTTTGTGATATTTAGACATTTAAATATTATTATTTTTAATGCCGTTGACCATAATAGTTTAAATCGCTTTTGAAAGAATTCATCACCATCATCCTCACGACCTATCCCTTCTATTATCATTTATTTTCCACTTTCAAATAATTAAATAATAAATATGTAACGAATTATTTCACCAAAATGTCATAAAAATGGCATTTTTAATATTTCAGAAGTTGTAAAAATGTGCATCTATTTTGTTCTGAAGACATCTTTAATATACTATGTCTATATGGGCGACTGTTAACTAGGTTCTCAGGAAATATGATGATCAGCGTGACCTGTTTTGTCACAATTTTATGATACTTACTCTGAGGTTCGCAGACTTTTCCGACTGGGCATTTGACTCCGGCACACGGCCAGTGACAGCTTGAAGTGAGGCAGCCATTGCTGTCATATGCAGGGCCATAAGGACAACTCTCTGTAGTGTGAACAACTGGGCATCGTGGCGGAGCTGAAAATAAACATATTATGACATCAGCCATCCACAAGAAGAACAGTTGTTTATTGATATATTCCACGCAAGGGAGGCCCAGTTCAAGCACGGACTTCGCGAATTTGTTTGTAAGAGTAATCTGTTGGAGTCGTCTGTTTGATGACCATTGAGACTTTCTGTTGCTTGTCTTTATTTTGTTTTTCTTTAGAACTTAACCATTAGTGCATACAGGTATATTTTTTTGTTGTTTTTTGTATAAAATTATTTTAGTATCGTATTAAATAAATAAAAATGTTCCTGAAAAAATATCATTTAAAAAAAACAGACCAGACGAGAAAACTCGTATGTAACAGATTAGTACTTATTATTTGTTTACACGAACTGACCAGACAAATTAAATCCCTTAAGTAAATAAGTCGTTATCCTCCTCGCTCTCCCCTTGCCGTCTTCTTCGTAGTATCAATCCGGTGGATTGGTTTGAAGCAACAGAATCTTGCATCTCGATCTCCATTCCTCTCGGTCCTCCGCAACCCTCTTCAGCTCAGCATAAGAGCTACAATTCATCTCCTCGAACATTTGTTGCAAATACTCCCGTCTAGGGTGCCCTCTACAGTTTCTACCCTCAGCAATCCCCTCCACAATGTCGTGAAGAAGACCATCGTGGCGCATGATGTGACCGATCCATCGGACTCGCCTCTCTGAGATGGTTCTTATTAGGTGCCTATCTTCCTTCATTGTCCTGAGAACCTCATTGTTCGTGACGTACCATAATTATTTGTAATAATACAGAACGCTTGCCAGTTGATAAAGATGCGAGTAAATTTTTCAGCTAATAAGTGCAATTATAGCTTTATAGTCCATCCAGCGTATGAAGAACCCTGTGACACATTTATTGCCATGTGCTAAATATCGTCCGATATAACGTTGTAAAAACGTTCGCTACCCATATTAATTTTATCAACATAAACAAAAGCCTCTCTTCTTATATATAATAAGTTATTTAGGTAAATATATCACAATAAAAACAAAATAATAAAAAATATATACTTACTGTTACAAATTAGAACAAATACGGCAATTTGTAACTATAATACTATAATATCTGACGCACGTAGAAGGCCATGTCACATTACTGCGAAAACCAGTGTTGGGGTATAGATAATCGTATTTTCGATTGTTTTTGTAAATACCTACTAAAATGAAATATTAGAATTATTATCAATTATAAGTGAATATTAACAGGTTTTAATTTCAATTTCAATTTTCAATTTTATTTTTATTTTTTTCCTTGCAGAAACATTACAAATTTTATCAATTCAATGCATTTCTGAAGTACAATAATATAAATACAATATTATACTATAAAATATAAATACAATAGGTACCATAAATGTGGTGATGTAAATTTATAGACACATTTAGTATCACTGACCTCACACTCAGAACTAGCGTCAGGAGACTCAAGATAAACAGTTTGACTTGTAACAACAAAAACCCTGTCATAAGTATATCATGATTGACTCACAAATAACAAGGCATTATTGTCACAAAATAAAACGTGTAACATTTCGCCTCCATAAACACCAGTACTGAATTTAAAGCAATATAACACTAAATATGTCAATATCTTCACTCAAGTTGGTTTCAACCACTGTTCACTGCGATTCTTTCGTCTTATGCGTATCCAGGGTTGAACGATGGTCCTTTCAGGCTACACTTGAGGCTCCATGAGAGACTCCAGCGAAGTTGCGATGACCCCGACTTTGAAAGAAGTTGACAGCGTCCGCCTGCTGATAATCCTCCTGATGGTCATCCAAGAAGGATTGAATGCAGCGGTCGCTGCCAAGAAGCTCTGCAAGTCCTCAGCCGATGTATCTGGGTGAAGGCCCTTGGCGTGAAGATACGCCATCTTCACTCCAGTAACGTTTTTTGAAGGAGCTGCAGAACCACGGATCATCAGACGTGCTGAATGTTGTTGCCGTTCCGCATGCGGAGAGGCGCGACTCAACTTAGAACGTTGAACTTCTCCGGAAAGATTGCTCGGGGAGGGAGAGGACATCCACGGAGAAAGCACTCAGGTCCTCCAGTTCCTCGAACGATGATTCGTCTCGGCTGAGAACGGTCCTTGGGAGACTTGCTCGAAACAGCATGGGCTCCTTCGATAGTATCTTCCGAGGAGTCCTCTTCGGTGGCCCCTCACTCGAAGCGGATTCTTTGACGGCAGGTTCGAGTCTCTGCTGTCACAGTTAAGCGACATCGACACAGGAATGTTGACAGCTTCAGCGTAGGTAGCCGGAATTGATTTGCACGCTCGAGGTAAGCGCCTTCTGCGGGAAGTCGGCAGACTTGTCGGGTTGGGTGGAGGGTCCACACCAACGGATGTCAGAGCATCATCCATCCCGCATCCAACAGCCTTTAAGAGCCTCTCCAGCAGCAAACGGTGATCGTCTAAGCGACGATTTATTTGCGCGATATCACAATCGCAACAGTTCGCCATCCTGTAGGTAGGATGACTAGACACGTCCGCCCGGTTTGAGTGTCGAGCGACGAATTTTTTTTAAGAGACATGTAAAACCAACTATATATAATAATATTAGTAATATGAAAATTATGAAGAAAAGCGAGTTTAGAGATAAATATTAGCACATAACCTTAAAAACGCATATTTTAGTCGGAATCCGATAAAGCAGTACATTCTAAATTGTCTTCGTCACTATCGGAATCAGAACTACAACTTTCACACACATTTATAATCAGGTTCTGTTCACTTAAATTGTCAAAGCGTACATCGCGATCCCAATCTGCATAATATTCTCGAAGAAGAAGAGAAGAAAAATCGATATAATAGAATAAAAAATGTTCCCTCCATCTCTTTTACACAGAGCAATAAAAGTGCCATACGTATCAAGCTAAGACTTCCCAAATATAATATTCGCTGCACTTTAAATTCTATTATTTAAAAATAGAGATGTTTATATACGATTCACTTCGAATTCAAATTCGTTTTTTTAGAAGAAGAAGAAGAGAAAAAATCGACTAATCGAAATAAATATTTTTGCCCCATCCCTTTTACAAGGGGCAATAAATGTGTCACAGGGTTCTTCATACGCTGGATAGACTATAGTGATACACCTTAGATGGCGCCATTGCATGAAACCGGTTTCATATTCCATTTCCATATATTATAATTAACACTTGAATGTTTAATGTTGAATAATGTTCTTTGGACTGACAAAACAAAATATACGTTGTTGACATGAATCGAGTGCCAGTCAATCGAATGCAGCCGCCAAGCACATATTTATTAACGTCTTAACAGTAAACTTGGCATTAGTATGCGTAACTTTGATAAACGGCGAATGAAAGCAGCTAGTTTTTGTAATTATTACCTGTGCACTAGCCATTGTTATTTATAATACTGGGGTCCACTGTTGAACGTAAGCCTCCCGCATGAGTTTGTCTCTTCATGTGGGGTAGTTGGCTTAAAACGCCACGCTTGCCAGGCGGCTTGGCGAGCTTATGGCCGGTTTACACCGTGCCTAGTTGAAGCTGGGAGAGTTCTTTTGGTAACTCTCTCAGCCCTCCTTTCTCCCGTCAGTTCATCACCTCACATCGCCAAAGGGATTGGTACTATGTAGGCCTCACCAAGTACAGGTGGAAGTGGAGTTGGTTGTGAGACGCTATAAACTGCTGTTTTAATAGCAGTCGGTAGGTGCGCATCACCACCCAAGAACCCTCAAGAGAGAGTTAAATGAGGGTAAATGATTTATTTTTTACAATGAGTATTTTTACTCTCAATATTTTGGGAAGCAGAGTTTCTTGATGTTTTACTCATCAAACATTTGGAGCGGAAAATGGCCATTTGTTTTTGGTCAATCAAATTTCAGCGTTGTTTGATTTTCTCTCAAAGCAAAAAAAAGCGTATGATTTTAGTTTATCACATTTTTGGAGACATATAGGACATTTGTTTTTCGCTGACCAAAAAATGTGAATATGGAAAAAATGTTTTGGAGGATCATCACCGTCACTAATAAAATGTTAATCTTCTTCAATGTCTGTTGTGGAACTGCATTGTGACGATGTTCATAATCTACCGGCTGATTGACGCAACAACAAAAATCAAATATTTTAGTATCAATAAATAAATGTTTGATTTACCTGGGGTCGGTGGAGTCACACAAGCAGCGCGGACGCCGGGACAGGGAGCTTTGATGCAGTGGATTTCTGAAAAACGATCATAAGGATGAATACGAATTCTAAATGTTCTATATTTTGCCGGTGGGTTATAGCTCAATGGTCAAAGCGTTCGCTTGGCAAGCCAAATGTCTTTCATTCAATCCCCAAAGAAGATTTTTTTTTAAATAATAATCTATTTTTGAGATCTAAAATAGTCACAGTTGGTGTCAATTTGATCCCTCACCCGTAAAATGACATTTATAGCCTATTAATTTAAATTGATGGTAGACGAAAGTCATCCCGTGAAGACCACGTATTCATAGTAAATTCCTGTAAGATTAAGCTGTAGGCTTCTATGACGTTGGCGAATCAACACTCCACATGTAGCCCTTAACCATACGTACTTAGGTAATCGTCACAAAATCCACAGATGAGACTTCAGCATTACTATCACTATTTGTCGGTATTCTCCTGTATGTGTTTACATAAAAAAATACTGCCGTTAGATTATTTTCATCATCATTAGACAAACAAAGAAAGCGTTGTTGTAAAAAAGCATATTTCACGACAAATGATAATTACATGTTGTAAGAAAATATTACAACCTAAGTTTATAGGTACATATGTCATTCATGTATTAGCTCCACTCGGACATTTGAAATGTACTCCTGGTCAAATAATATTACTTATAACTAAAGTCCTTGAATTTAAAGTTATCTTATTATAATTATTCTTCCATAAACATCTCAACCACTTCTAGCTTGAGAGTCGTGGGCTTGATCAGGAGACATTGTATAATATTCAAGGTAAATTCAATTCAATCAATTTGTAAATAAACTTTTTTATGATAAGGTCGACTATTCGAAACCCGAGGCGTAGAAATTCTCACTATATATATTTTTTCATCACTTTCGCATAATTCCACGTTCCAAGTTGTCTACTTTCAATGACTGACAAACACAAACAATATGGCGCAGACTGTTCAATAATGAAGTTAAAAAGGAAAGTTAGGGATGATACAGGCGCTTTATAGCTGGCATATTGTTTTGATCGAGTAGAGTCGTGTGTCTCAGATATTTCGCATTGAGTTTGAAGACGCTCCAGCGTTCCCAAGGCGGGAAGCGAGCTCTTTCTGCAGGCCACCTTTCTCAGTGACCTGTACGCCGAGATATCTGAAACTTTCGGAATCACGTCACACAGCACGCAGTTACCTCTGACTTGGCAGTACATGCCCCTGGGGCAGCAGTTGTCGGCGCACGGGTTGTAGTCGCCCTCGCAAGCGCAGACAGAGCATCCACGCACATCCTTGGCGTAACCTTTAGGACACTTCTTATTGCACTCCATTATCGGGCATCTGCATGATACTGGAAGACAGAAAAAAAACATTTTAAATAATACTAATCTGCTTCTAAAATATCTGCCTACTAGTTAGTCTCTGAAGTTACAAATTAACGAAACAAATGTCTGTATATTACATATGTATAACTATGGGTTTCGCCATTTCATATGTCAAATTTCTCACCCAGAATTCAACAACCAAAATGGCGATAGCCCGGGGACAAATTTGACTCTTAACCGACTATAAGATTGTAGGCAATTCCCTTCCCTCGTATTCTTCACAAATTCTGACCACCATATCTCTAATATTCTACACAGTTCACAAAACTAATACTTACAACTGTATTGACTGTTGGTCTGTAATACGCTAAGATTTGCAACTGTATAAAAAACAATACATTTGGTGTGTAGGCAGCACTTTGTTTTGATAAAATATTTTAGCTGTGAGCCTCAAATTTTGTGTATCAAGTTTAAAAAAAGACTCGTTCTTAAAAGAAGAAACAAAGTCTCTCTGCAAGCCATTGCTCGCAGAGACATGTGCTCTAAAATATCTGAAACTTTCAACCCTTTCAATCGTCTAGCCTCCGTTGATTCTAGTGAATTTAGTTTCTGTATAGATTCCCGGAGGCTGGAGCGTCAAGAAGCTGAACCCGGAGCGGCTGCTTGCCACCTTTGCGCAGCGCTTAACAGACGATTGCGACCCGAACCCACCGGTCGACAGGCTCACGAAGGCGATCAAGCTCTCCTGCGATGCAGCAATGCCTCGTAGAAAAACCGGGACAGGGCGTAAGCCAGTGCACTGGTGGACGACAAAGATCGCCGAACTCCGCAAGGATTGCCAGGTAAAACGGCGTCGCGCGCAGAGAAAACGCGCAAGCGCCGAAGCAAAAACACTGTTTGAAGCGACGCAGAAGGCTCTCAAAATAGAGATTAAGGAAAGCAAAAGGCGTCACTGGGAGGACCTGATGCAGACAATCGACGACGACCCATGGGGGGTGCCGTACAACATCGTACGGCAGAAACTTCGGGCCAAGAAAACCGATCCCTTCGAAACAGATACGGAAGAGTTAGGAAAGGTTATTGCCCTGCTATTTCCAGCCGAAACGTTGGAAAATGCAAGCTTCCGTATGCCGAGTGACTCAGAGAGCGATAGCAGAAACAACTGTGAATTATCCTTCAACCTCACAGAACTCGAAGCTGCGGCAAGTAGGCTAACAAATGAAAAGGCGCCTGGACCGGATGGAGTGCCGAACGAAGTTTTACGACTTCAAGTAAAGCACCACCCGGAACCTTTCCTACAGGCCTACAATTCATGTTTCGACGAACGCGTCTTTGCTCCACAGTGGAAAAAGCAGCGATTGGTGCTCCTACCAAAACCACCACGTGCCGATGACCAACAACCGAAATATCGACCACTGTGCATGATTAATTCGTCGCTCGACACTCAAACCGGGCGGACGTGTCTAGTCATCCTTACTACAGGATGGCGAACTGTTGCGATTGTGATATCGCGCAAATAAATCGTCGCTTAGACGATCACCGTTTGTTACTGGAGAGGCTCTTAAAGGCTGTTGGATGCGGGATGGATGATGCTCTGACATCCGTTGGTGTGGACCCTCCACCCAACCCGACAAGTCTGCCGACTTCCCGCAGAAGGCGCTTACCTCGAGCGTGCAAATCAATTCCGGCTACCTACGCTGAAGCTGTCAACATTCCTGTGTCAATGTCGCTTAACTGTGACAGCAGAGACTCCGAACCTGCCGTCAAAGAATCCGCTTCGAGTGAGGCCACCGAAGAGGACTCCTCGGAAGATACTATCGAAGGAGCCCCTGCTGTTTCGAGCAAGGCTCCCAAGGACTCCCGTTCTCAGCTGGGACGAATCATCGTTCGAGGAACTGGAGGACCTGAGTGCTTTCTCCGTGGATGTCCTCTCCCTCCCCCGAGCAATCTTTCCGGAGAAGTTCAACGTTCTAAGTTGAGTCGCGCCTCTCCGCATGGGGAAAGGCAACAACATTCAGCACGTCTGATGATCCGTGGCTCTGCAGCTCCTTCAAAAAACGTTACTGGAGTGAAGATGGCGTATCTTCACGCCAAGGGCCTTCACCCAGATACATCGGCTGAAGACTTGCAGAGCTTCTTGGCAGCGACCGCTGCATTCAATCCTTCTTGGATGACCATCAGGAGGATTGTCAGGAGGCGGACGCTGTCAACTTCTTTCAAAGTCGGGGTCATCGCGACTTCGCTGGAGTCTCTCATGGAACCTCAAGTGTGGCCTGAAAGGACCATCATTCAACCCTGGATACGCATAAGACGAAAGAATCGCAGTGAACAGTGGTTGAAACCAACTTGAGTGAAGATATTGACATATTTAGTGTTATATTGCTTTAAATTCAGTACTGGTGTTTATGGAGGCGAAATGTTACACGTTTTATTTTGTGACAATAATGCCTTGTTATTTGTGAGTCAATCATGATATACTTATGACAGGGTTTTTGTTGTTACAAGTCAAACTGTTTATCTTGAGTCTCCTGACGCTAGTTCTGAGTGTGAGGTCAGTGATACCAAATGTGGCAATAAATTTACATCACCACATTTATGTTACCTATTGTATTTTTATTTTATATTATATTATGGTATTTATATTATTGTACTTCAGAAATGCATTGAATTGATAAAATTTGTAATGTTTCTGCAAGGAGAAAAAAAAAAATTGAAATTGAAAAATTAACAGCGCGGGAAAATTGCTTGAGGCTATGCTTCTTCGTCGCCTGGAGAAGGTGCTTGAGGCAAAGATGGCGGACTAACAGTACGGCTTCCGGAAAGGACGCTCGACAACGGATGCCATCCAAAAGGTCATTGAAGGCGTACGAGAGGCACTTTCAGGATCAGTGAAAAAAAGCTCCCGCACGATGCTTATCGCTATCGATGTGAAAAATGCGTTCAACACAGCGCGGTGGAGTGAAATTCTGGCAGCGCTGGAAGGACACTTTGAAGTGCCGACCCACATCGTCGCGATGGTGCGCAGCTATCTGAGCGGCAGGTCGCTTACGTACGAGGGCCACGACCGGGAGTGGACAGTCAGCGCAGGAGTCCCGCAGGGAAGCGTGGTGGGACCGACCTTGTGGAACGAAATGTACGACGGTCTGCTGGTGCGAATACAACTCCCGGAGGGTGCGGAGCTGGTCGCGTACGCGGACGACGTTATGCTGGTGCTGCGAGCGAAGACCACTATCTTACTAGCAGTTCTTGCAGAGGAGGCGGCGAGCCGAGTCAGTCGATGGATGAAGAGCGTTGGACTCCGCATAGCGGCGGAGAAAACTGAGGGGATATTTTTCAGCCGCCGACGAAAGGACTCACCTCCAGAGGTGCACGTTGATGGCCAGACCGTTAAGATGGTCAGACAAATGCGGTACCTGGGGGTGGTCATCGACGACAAGCTTTCCTTCAAAGCCCATCTCACCCAGGTGGCCGAGAAGGCGGGACAAGTGATCGGGCAGCTGGCTCGCCTTATGCCCAATATTGGCGGCCCGAAGCCAACGCGACTGCGCCTACTCCTACGAGCGGCGGAGTCAGTAATGACCTACGCCGCACCGGTATGGGCCCACGCCGTGGAGGGCAACGACTCAAAACGACAGATACTGGCACGAGTGCAACGTCGTGGTGCATTACGAACAGTATTTGCATACTGCACCGTTTCGGAGGGTGCTGCACTCGTGCTCGCGTCAACACCCCCGATTAACCTGGTGGCAAAAGAGTTGCGCGAGAGGAAGACTGGAAAAGAGAGGCATATTACCTATCCAGAGATGCTCAGAGCCTGGCAACAACGCTGGAGTGCCACACCAAAAGGGAAGTGGACTCTGCGCATCATCAACGAGATCGAGCCGTGGATCAAGCGGGCGCATGGAACGATGACATTCCATGTCGCGCAGGCCATGACGGGCCACGGTTGTTTCGGGGCGTACCTCCATAGAATTGGAAAGGAGAAGACACCCGCCTGCCATCACTTCGATGCGGACATCGACGACGTGGAGCTTACGATATTTGGTTGCGCCGCGTGGAACAAAGAGAGGGAACAGCTCTTGGGCCAGACCAATGACCTTGACACACTGTCTCCGGAAAGGATGGCGGCCAGCATGCTGAGTTCACCAAGCAACTGGGACGCCTGGTCGACATTCTTCGGAACAGTGTTACGGCAAAAAGAAGACGCCGAACGATTAAGAAGGCGTGCTGAACCCTCGCACGTCGACACTAACGGCTAAGCGATACACCAACGTTACAGCCAAGCCAATGAAGCCGACCTTGAAGCTTATGCCTGACGGCGATACACCGGGGTCGGTAAAGGCACTGGGAGGCAATTTTTAGCGGGTATGGTCCTCCCTATGACGAGGAACGAGTCCCGCACAGGCCCATCGGACGCCGTTCTCAAGGCGCGACGCGTACAGACAAGATACGGGCGTCCTTTTCAGAGCGTTGTTGGGTATCGTGAATAAATCATTTAAAGCCTTCCAGTATAATCAAAGAAAAAAAAAAAAAAAGTTTCTGTATAGTGCAAAACAATTGCAAGCCAATAAAACATCGACGTGCTTTAAATAAGATGTCCAGTTTTTGATTCAAATGTTGCATTGAGGACTTCAAATCCAAAGTAAAATTTCGTTAAAATGAGGCATTTCACTTTCTCTTAGAAGTTACATGTGGAATGTAAATAAATCTGTCATTATTGAGTTTGCAACTGTGAAGATCTACGCGAGAGAAGAAACACATGCTTGGGATTAAGACATTTCAATATTGAGGTTAGATACCCCATTTATGTAGCTTAGAAGGTTTTAGAGGTTTTTAGAAGAGTATGCTGATGTGGACTATGTTCTCATCCTCACAACAATAAATGTTCACATATTGAAAGCAAACCTTTCATGTCCATGAGGATGGAAGTGGATAATAAGATGGAACCCTGTGGAGAATATGTTCTAAATCTGAAATATATACGTATTTTTAAAATGAATACATATTTAAATTACTATAAATTATATGCAAAACATCCATAGTAAATTATAACTCACCAAATGATGCGACCGTCCCAATGAAAGATAGGAAAAGTAAAATTTTCAATAAACTAAAGCGCCTCATATTTCTGAAAATAAAACATGATACATTTGGTATGAATAAAAATATATCGTCTATCCGATAATTCGGCCGCCATTGCAGGGGTCATGGCGATTTTGTCAACCCTTAGGATGACCAATACCGTCAAACCTGATGATGACCCCTGTAATGGCAGTCGAAATATCAGATTTTAAAAATTCGTCACTTAAAAAAAATCTCGATTTAAAGGCGTACTACACTTGGAAGTTCCAACGTGTATGCGCGTACTACGCGTAGTACGCTTATACACGTTGGAACTGATGAAGCCTTCATTGATGGCGAAACTGCAGTTTTCCAGCAAAGAAAACAGCGCTCAGTGTGACCCATTTTCAAACAAGGTATGAAATACTTACCTATTTAATTTAGGTATGGATCTCAAAATGAATGCTAAAAATATTTTTAAAAAACATACAATTAAATCAAATATAAATTTGGTTGAAGAGCGTTGATTTTTATCAAACGTCGATAAGTTCACGGAATTTTAAACTGTGAACAATGAACTTGTATCGCGATTTGCTTGGAAACTATCAGAAAAGTTAATTTTTGTATTTTTTATCATTTACTTTTAATCGTAGTTATACAAAATATTACTGAACCTTTTCTCTTCTGCAATATTTGTATAATAAGGACACAAAACATCATCTATTTGAATAAAATAAATTATGGAATAATTCATCTTACGTGTTGTATTATTACTTGTATATAAATATATTTTAGGTGTGCATCAACATATATTGTACATCGCCGGTAATAAATAAACTGAATAACTACCTGTATCTTGTACACTGCTACAGCTGGAACACTTCTACTGGATGAATAATGTTTTTTAATTATAAATATATATTTATAAGCAGCCTGCTGGAAACTAATTAGCACACCTACGAAAATAAGAATAATTAAATAATGTTCAATATGTTGTTTGAAAATATGCTTAATTAAACAATGAATTCATTATCGAATATAATAAATTAATGCATACATTTTTTTTCATATAAATTAATATAATTTACAGCATAAACATGCCTTTAAGTATTTAAAGGCAACTTAATGTGTTTTAAGAGATTTTTCAGAGAATTCCTTAAAAGTTTTGGCCTCTCTTCTTGCGACGCATGTCCATGTGATCCAGGCATTCAAAAGATATTGAGACACTCTCATGGAGTGCTTCATCCATGAGAATAGGAGACGCGTTCTGTGTATTCGCCTGGGTGTCCCTTCCATTTCTTGGGAGGATCTTCCTGAATTGCTGCTTAGTTCTGACGGTCCCTTGCTGTTTAACTTCATCAAAAATATCGTCAGGGCTACGCGCGCAGTTAACGACGCTGCATGGAATAGACTCCTACGTTCTTTAACTCTTTGTCAGACGCATAATCTAATCTTAAGTGTAAATTGCAGGTTAACAACTACATTTTTTTTTAAGTTAAAAAAGGTTTTTTTTTTATAAATTTAATAGTTTTTAAAACGCCATTAAAAGATTATATCAAAACTTAGTATTGAAGAACTATCATACCATGTTAAAAGCATTGGTTATCGTTTAATCACCGAAGTTAAGCAACATTGGACGCATGGAGTCTTGGATGGGTGACCGACTGGGAGTGGTTGTGTTAAGTCCCCAATAAAAGTTGTTCACGAAAGCAAATATTACTAACCTTCGCTCGATATATTCAGGAGAGATGAGCAGGCCTAGTTTGGAGGCTAGTTCCGGCATTTTTCATTGCTAACCTAAAATTTTTGAGCCCAGATTTTCGCTTGGCGGCCATATCTATAACTAATGAGTTTACAAGAAAAATATTAACATATGATTATTTATCGAATATGTTTCTCTTTGTCTTTGTTACAAAACATAAACTTTGTTAGAATCTATATTTAAATACTTAAAAAGAAATATGTATATATAGCTTTTAGATTCAGATCAAATATGAGCGCGTAAGATACAGTCAGAATGCTTTAACAGTTAAATACAACATAATTTGAGAAACATTCGATATTATTGGGAACAACAGATCAAAAAATATACACGTATACAATAAAAATAAAAAGAACACAAATATATGTACGTTTTAAAATGCAAAATTACATTCCAATTGACTCCTAAAAAAAACACAAAAAATCTAATGATAATATTCATGCATATTTTAATTGTTATTTAATAAGGTGACTGAAAAATCATGTCTGTCATCTTTTTAAAATAACTTAATTCGTTTTATCACTCTCACCACAAACAGCGATAACCAAACTTTTTAAGAAACGGGCCGTATTAAGTTTTTAAGAACTTGGGAGGCAGACATCAAAAAAATCTTATTGGAATCTAGTAATACATAATTTATAAACATACTTTTTGAAATTAATATTTTCTATATGAATAATTAACACAATAATTCAAAAAAATTAGGGTGACTAGATGATATTTTTGATGGTACGGTTTCGGTCCGCGGGCTGTAGCTTTGTGACTGATGCACTAAAGAAATATTATTCAAAACTGAATTTGACAGTGATATTTTTTTTTCCAAGCTAAAATTTAGGAGTTCTTTGACATTTTTTTATTTCTGAGTTGTCGCAGCATTTTTTTCTTTTATTCGCAACATACATATTTCAATTTTATTATCACATTGGTAGTGAAAATATATTTTATTTGTATTATAAAAAAACGCTTGCGTGAAGAAAAAATATATACCTACGTACTCTGGTCGGTCTCACTTTTTGGAACTAGAGTTTGAAATCAGGCTGACGCCAGTTATAATACTAATTTAAATTCGATACAAAAATTTTAAATAAAAAACGATTTCACGTTATTTATTTTGAACGCGGGACATTTAAAAAATAAATATTAAATATATTTCGATATTTTTAATTTTAATTCAAGCAAATAAATTTGTTTACCATGCTTTTTATTGTTCAGTACAGCTAGGTATCCGCTGCGGATACCTAACCTCGACAGTTTTATTGAAGTAATATTTGTATTGTGGCAGCACTTACTCGCAAGGGTCGACGCTTTAACGAACGACAAGAACCAACAAGAACGAAGACGTTCTGCACTAATCATCCGCATACTGAGCGCAGCAGTTTCACACCCAAGGTGATTGATTTTTCTGGAATCTAATGGCAGAGAAACGCCAGCGACCGGAGAAGCGGCGAGTCCCGCAGGGGGACTTAGATTCTGACTACTCCGCCGCGGTTCCTTCGAGAAATGCCGTCCTCGCCCGCGAGAACAGGATCAGAAAGAAAAAGTACGTGACACTCCTGGAGGGGCAGGTGCGCTCTCTGCGACACGCGAGCGAGCGCGCGCGCGCCAGCTGGCAAACCAGGCCGCGCACATCCTCGAGCTTCAGCGGGACGTGGAGTACCTTCGGGCGGTGTTGCGCAATTCTCGCGAGCTCTCGCTGCTGCTAGCGCGCCTCGGCCCCAGCACGGCCCCGGCCCCCGGCAGCCCCTGGAGCTCGCACACCTTCCCCGACTGTGAACTTCTCTCCGAGCTCTCTCCTCCCGAGCACAGCTACGCGCGCGCCCCAGAGAAAGTGGGCGTCTGCTTGCACGTGTCTGATGGCAATATCTCCCTCGAATTCTGCTCCAAGTGCAACGAAGACGCCCTCGCCAACTTCGACTCCTGAAGACTAACATATTAATAAGCATTTGTTGTCGTGTCGCATTAAAAAGGCTTCAGTTACAGTCTGCGGATTGATTTCAGGTTCACCGGGCGTTCCGGGGCAGTTATCAGGTGCGGTATTTTCCGTTTGGTTCTCTTCAGTTAAGAAAACCCCGCTCCATGCTAAACTCTGACAGCACGACGAAAGCAATGGTCCTGTGTGGATGAATACCTTAAAGAATTTCAGAATAATATTATTTTACATTCATCCGCCTGTCCTGCTCATGAAATTGCCTGTATTTTAAAAAGACTTCAGCAAGAATGCTGATGAGAACTAGAAGCGATGCATCGGCAATGAAGTGACTCGAAACAGGTCATTTGGAAATAACTTGTTATTATTAATGATTGGCTAAACAGAAAAAATGAAATAATTCATTATAAACTTGGACTGTGGTGTTGTGCCACAAGAGTGATGCGCATGCAGCGGAGTTTTCTAAGAGTTCCTTCTCCATGAAGTATGTCTGTCGTCGCTGCCACTGATTGTGTGACGGTCTGTTTTCAGTTTGGCCGCAGGTGACCACCGCCTCCGTGGCTCCCGCCTTTGCCGTTTTTCAGGTTAAGTATTTTTCTATTTTCCTGTGAAATGTTTAATGGCGAGATCTGATGATTCGCTGCCGAGGATGATATTTGTTTTATAAATATCATCAGTGATGACTGAGGAATACATGTTCCCCGTCGTTTGCTAGTTTGTCCGACTACACGTGGCCTTCTGTTTCAGCGACGCCGGCGATGGTGGAACGCCCGAGAGCCCCCAGAGCCCCCGAGTGTCTTCATAAGTTATGTATTGTTGGATGATGGTAAAGGATAGATATATTAAGGAAGATATTACTCTACAATTGCATTAGCTTTAACCGTCCCCTTACTGTGCTAAAAACATACGAGAGCTTCGATGATATGTATTTTCTACACTATATGGAAATGTCATTTAAAAACTGATAAAATGTGGGTATTCCTAAATGCTGCTTTGATTGACTACTTTTGAAATTGAACTGTAACAATTTTTGTAATGTGGGTATCTGAAAAAGAGAAATAACATCGCAATTAGCAGCTATAGCTGCAACAAAATTAGCGTGCATGTTTTCCGGAACCTATCTAAAATCAACAGAATTTTCATGAAGCCGCATGTGTTGTCATGTGCACCATTTCTGACTGCGCAGGCACTTGCGCAGATTCATGACACGGAAACATGATTCTATTTTATAATTTTCATTGCTACAAATGAATGTATTTACGTTATTATAATTTTATTTAATACTAAATAATATTACGGAGGAATACAAAAATAGTTCACTCAGTATCTATTATATTTTATATGGATATTCTCATTATTAGAGTTGATTTGTAGTAAATACATATCATCGTAAAGCACGGTTAATGGCTTATTGACGGCTCCTCATGTCATCTTTCAATCTGAGGTCGAGGTCTCATTTATTGAATATGCTAAATATCCGGTTATCTTTTTTGCGCACTGTTTTTTTAGAAAATACATTTTATGTAAGAGAACTAGATAAACGTGGGTACTGGAACTGGAACATAAAGATTATTTTGCAATTTTGTGAAATACTTTTGAATTGCACTATTTTATTTTTAAGAAACATCTTGATTTTTAAAGATAATTTTTCCAAATGTAGTTGTTAAGTATTGTATTAATTTAATCCTTTTGCTTAAAGTAAGTAAAAGTGAAAAATAATGCATTTAAAAACAATTTATTTATATAGCTTCTTAGGTTCTCACGGTCAAATTTGGTATTGTGGCTTTTGAGTTTAACCGTGTGTGGTAAATTATTTCGTACCAATATTTCGACCGCCATTGCAGGGTTCTTCAGGGTTAACAAATTATTTCGTACGAAATAATGCTATGGAATAATTCGCCGCATTGGCTAAAAACCCAAAAGCCACAATACCAATAACAATATTATAGTGTTGGTAAAAATGCATTATACAATAACATATTACTTTCTTTATTTTTAAAAATATTATTTCGTTGCGTTTATACTTTAACAAAAAAAAGGATGTCTAAGCATTGACACATTTAGTGTCAATGACCTCACATTTAGTACAAGTAGTGTCGCAATACGCAGCGCCAATATTTTGGAATTGTGACAACAAAAACCACGTTATATGTATATTGTAGTAGAAGTATAATGCCTGACAGCTTATATGATTATTTCCTTCGTTAGTTGTCAGATCATCCCCGATATGTTCTGATGCATCGGTCATCCTTACAGCTGTTGTATACAGTGATATGTGTGTTGAGATATTTTTACTATTGGTTGTTTATTTAAAAGTGAATTATTTATCATTACTGTATAGCCTTCTTTCTATCCTCTTAATTTACACTTTAGTTTAATATTGATTTAGTTGATTGCATTTAAGGGGGAATAATCACAGGTCCCTGTGCCACACTTAACAGGAGTTGATTTAATGTGTTTTTTGTGCACTATCACTGTACCTCAAGTTGTAAACGCAACATTGTTTTTTAATCATCTTACATCACATGTGTTTATTCCCTCCCTATAGATATATATATATATGGCTTGTTATATTGATATCAAATAAATACATTATTAATAGCTGTAACCAACAATCCCTCACTGAATTATAAATGTCGCTACTAAACCAAAAAAATGGCTACTTGCAAAAAAAATTCTGCATTTTGAAATACATTTCAAAGGAGGGATACGATTAATGCTGTTACTGTTTGCTATCAATAACTATAATGATGTTCATTGAAATACATTTCAAAGGAGGGATACGATTAATGCTGTTACTGTTTGCTATCAATAACTATAATGATGTTCATTGAAATACATTTCAACACAAAAATAAATTCAGTTCCAATGAAATGACTTTTAATTACAACAATTAGGAAATATTCCGGAGAGAGTTTTGGTGTCAAAATATTATGAGCCATTTTGCTGTTGTACATTCAATCTTAAATCTACCCACGATGGTTTTTTCTTGATATTTCCAAACACGATAGACGTACCATTTTTTTATTATATCTACAGATTATCAGTTTCATGACCTATAATTCCCAGACAATTCTATCAACGACTCATCGGTAACGATGTGGGGCGCACTGGACGTCTGGTGCACTGGACGTCTTGCTAACCTAAGAATTTGTCCAGTGATCATAGTGTCTAGAGATCCATAGGTCTCGTTAACGATATAATTTAGGCTAGGTTAGGGCAGGGGTAGCGAACCTTTTTGAGACTGAGTGCCAAAAAAAATTTTTTTTCAATAAAATAATATGTTGCGTGCCACATGCCATGGAAATAAACATGCATCAAATGTTTGTGTAACTTCAGATTTTTAATAAAACCAAAAATTAATACGTTGAGGAAAATAATTAAGTACTTAATAATGGCAAACTAAGGAAATAAATAAAAAAAAAAGACTTGAAAAAAATTGTAAACCTCAAAACTTATTAGTGAGATTTTTGTTGTTGGATGCTAGATGCCAAATATTTTATATCGGGTTCATAGCTGGTAGCTTTTAATAAAATACAAGCAGTAGTACTTTCGTCTGTAAGGCTACTTCTTATGTCTGATTTAATAAAGTTCATCGAAGAAAATAATGAATCACAGAAATACGTCGACGAAAAAATTGTTAATATGCCCATTGCTATTTTTTTAAGACAAAAAGTTTCCGGGATGGATTGCCAAGCTGTAAGTACTTCATTTTCGGCATTCCTCTGGACTGGTCCAACGAATCGATCTCGCTCAATTTCTTCCAAAACAATTCTTAAGACCTTAAATTTTTGTGTCCATATCTAACTCGACTGAAAATCTACCAATTCCATTTCAAAATCATCTAATTCCATGTATTCAAACATTGTTAAGTTTAATTGTTGATACTTATGTGTGTCTGGATGGGTAATCAATTTTGTAGTTTCTTCAAGTTGTCGAAACTGAACAAACCTTCTTAAAAATTGTTCTATTGTTGCGTGTAAAGCATTTTCAAATGATTCTATTAATTTTCCTACGTCTGGCTTTTCATGGATTTCCAGATCCATCAAGTATTTTTTTAGGTTGGGAAAGTACTTAAAATTTCTGGTCATTATATCACGCTTAAATATTTGTAACTTAGCTTCAAATGCTTTTATATTATCAAACATAACAGTAATTATTTTGCCACGGCCTTGTAATTTTATATTTAGATCATTCAAATGGGAGCAAAAATCAGTAAAGAACATCAATCTCGAAATCCACTCAACATCTGATAATTCTTCATACTGAATTATTTTCTGGTTACTTAAAAACATATAAATTTCATCAAAGCACTCGACGAAACGCTGAAGTACTTTGCCACGACTAAGCCAATGAACGTTATTATACATCGTTAATCCATTATACATCGAATTGACCTCATTTAATAATGATTGAAATTTTCTTTTGCATAAAGGATGCGCAGCAATATAATTGACTATCTTAGTCACAAGTGTCATCACATCTTCAAAAGATTTAAGACCACCCTTTGCACACAGCGCTTCCTGGTGTATTATACAATGAAATGCTAACAGTGGATGGCCAACAAACTTTGTAAATAAATTGACGAATCCTGCTGTTTGGCCAATCATACTGGGTGCACCATCTGTACTTACTGAAACGATTTTCGACAAATTTATTTCTGCTTTAGAAAGAGCCTCTACAATTGCTTTGCAAACATCTGTGCCTTTAGTCGTTTCTGGTAAAGATACCAAACTTATTAATTCTTCCATTATTTTATTGCCAACAAAATATCAAACAAAAATAGCTAATCGAGCCGAGAGAGTGACATCAGTGCTTTCATCAAGACAAATAGAAATCCAATCACATTATTTTATATCTGTTTTTTGTTGATATGTTACATTTTTACCCATCTTCAAGATTCTGTCTTTCATTGTATTTCGAGCGATAGGCAATTCTTTTATTCGTTCGAATATTTTTTCTTTATTTCCAAAATCCTCAAAAAGAAATGGTGCGCATTCTAAAAATGCATTCTTGATGTAGTCTCCATCGCTGAATGGTTTTCCATTTTTGGCAATTATTTTGGCTATTTCAAAGCTAGCAGCAACATAATTGGAATTACTGTTAACAAACTTATTTAAAGCACTCGATTGTAGATTTTTGATTTTGATTGCTCTTAAAATATATTATTTTTGTTCATCTCTGCTTTTGCCAAGAAGTTCCTTATGAATTGTTTCATAGTGTCTTTTTACAGATGATGTTGTAGATACCACTGACACAGAACATATAACACATATTGCTTTGTCACTTCTTTCAATTACACCGTACATTTCAGTCCACCAATTTTGAAATTGTCTGCCAGAATTTTTACTGCTGGCTTCAACAAGCTTTTGTTTCTTATATGATACAGCCATCTTTGTGGGTGCCAATAAACAGTTTGTTTCTGTATTAATTAGATTGTTTTTATAGCACAAATTGATAACAAAACTGTCCGATCAGGTAAAGAGTTATTCTGTCACTGACGCATCAAATCGTCGAATTTAAATTGTTGATAAATCATATTCATCCACAAGAGTAGCAATTACACACCTAAACCACAGGAGAGCTGACGATATAATGCGCATCGAGAGCGCGCAGTGTGACGTATGTCGTGACCCTTCGTGAACATTTCGGAACGGCTCGTGCCGGGAGCGAAGTTCATTACAAAAAAAAATACACCTCAAGGAACTAGCACCGCGCGGGAAGCATTGAACAATATGACTTATTTATGCATGAATGTCGTCATATCCTTCGTTTCTGAAATTATTTATGAACGAAGAAAATACACGTCGCTATTTAAATATTTTTTTAATACTATTTCTATAACATTTTTTCTAATACAGTTTTATTTTTTCTCCTCATTCGCGTGCCACGCAAAATCGTCTCGCGTGCCACCTGTGGCGTAGGTTCGCCAGCCCTGGGTTAGGGAGACATCCAGTGCACCGAATGTCTCGTGCACCAGGCATCCAGTGTGCTTCACGTCGTTGCCGATGAGTCGTTGAACGAATTGTCTGGGAAAGTAAATGCACCGGAACCAAAATTATCTACGACTGGCATCCATAAGTATTTTTAGATTAGATTATAATTTTATGATGTTGAATATCATTTCCAAGTACTTTTAACTTCACAATTAGCTAGAAAAGGTAAGATAAATATTATTTATTTATTACAATCCAGTAAGTTTGCTCTAATAGGCTTAACCTCACAGTGGTGAGCTTCTTGATAATGTTAATGTAATAAAACACCTCTATTTCATTGTTTAAAAAATATTTAAATGGGACATAAAAAAATATATAATAACATAAACTTAAATATTATTTGAACCTAGGATATTCTAAAATTATGTAACAAAATTAAACAGAAATTGTATTGTTGAATGTCTGGGTGGAATTTATTGATTCCATAGTTTTTTTTTTAAGATTTATGAAAAAGAAATGGTGTCCCAATACTCAAAAAAAGTATTTTTCACTTGGTTCATGGTATTGACTATTGTTAAGATTCACTGAGAACCATAATTAGAATAAAATGCTATGAAGTTAGGAGACAAACATGTACTACTTGTGAACTGTATAAAAAGTATAAATACATTTGCCCAAAATTTGCAATTTTCTGATTCAAAGAAGCATTTACCCTATTGCTCCTTCGAATCTACTCAGTGTAAAAAGTAAATCCATGTTGCAATGTTTCTCTTTAACTACCTTCCTTCCAAATTTCATATGATATAAGTGAAAACATTTTAGTAGTGACAGGTTAAAACAGAATTATTAATACAAGATCAGTGTTGCTCATTTTCCTTTACCCCCTGGAATTCAGTAATGATAAATCCACACCCTCTGTGTGGCCATCTTCCCTCACCTGACATTCCAACAACACTAAATATACATTTAGATTAATTTTATATGATAGTTTGTTGTATCTAAATGCACCCTAAAAAATTAAAATGGACATGATTTTTGCCTGGAATGATCATTTACACAATTATGTTCACAGTATTCAGTTATTGCCTTCAGCGTTTGACTGATCATAAAAGACAGCACAATGGTCGTTAGAAGCAACTGATCAAGACTTGAAGTGCCATGTAAAGGGTGATGGTGTACCCTGCGCCCCAGGCTAGCGCCCGCGCTGGTTGTGGCAGGGGCACCACCGCATACACAAACGTGTGCGCCACACGGGACAGAGTGTAGCTCAGCAGGAGGGCTGCCTGGATGGCCACCGCGGGGGACGTCAGCGTGTAAAGCGCGCTGATGAACACGAACGCAGGAATGTTCTCTAAATCATTGAGATGTGCTCTGCAAGAATAGTGATATTTGTTATTACCGTCTCATCAAATACCTGAGTATACATTTTTTTTTATATTCAAATCTTAAAGCAGCAGTCAAATGTTCTTGTGTCTCACTTTCACTTTGTTGCCGATATATCAGGAACGCACCGACTGCATAAATAGAGGACTCACTTATAATTCAGAGGTTACAAATCAGTGCAATTTTGATGTTACAGACCCTTCTCAACGATAATATTATTCCCATTTATTTTTACCAATAAAAGGAAGAATAGTGAAAACAAAGTTTGAGAAACATTGATAAATAATAAAAAAAGAGCATGACATAAGTTACCTTCTTACTCTTTCCACTTCAACGTCATCCAGTTTTAATTTAGGTTCACTCTTTTTGTTATCAAAATACACAGAATCCTCTGGGTTGGCAAATATCTAAAACGAAATACATCAAAAAATAAATTTCTGAGGATAAAAAACTTAGCGTCTTGTCTTGGGCTGAAAATTATATTTAAAAAGTATTGATTAGCGGTTTTAGGAGATACTTGCATTTCTACTGAGCCTACTTCTGCTGGTGAGGGGAGACATCAGTAGCATCTTGATAACCAAAATGGCTGAATAAAATGCGTAATTATGAAATAGTGGATTATCCAATAATGGTATTTCCTTCTCCATATTGTCACAAAATATCAATCCGATGAGCTGTATACAATAAAATTATGTAAGTGATGGATCCGCTGAATCTGAGTCTAATATGTACACAAAATTCGTCAGGGGTAAACAAACTATCGGCCGGCAACTCAATTCCAAAACTTAAAAACAATAATTTACAGTTAGAGGAGCACACCTAATCTTTTTGAATATGTCTCGTATTAAATAAATCGTTTCTCTTTTTTCTACAATATTTTGTATTCTTTGCTATTGAATTTAAAATGAGGCGAGAAATATTCAAAACAAAAGAAGCCTTCTAAAAAAATTTTTTTTTTCAAAAATATCCAAAATATAATCATATTTTTACAATCCCGACTATATACAGGCTATATACCTATTACTTTTGGCATATATATTTTTATAACTTATCCTAATTAATATATATTTATATAGAGTTGCGAGAACAACTTCGCTAGCGGTAATACATTTTTATTTACGAGGTTTCATCTTTATTTCACAGACCTTCGCTTTATTTACTACAAATTAATTATGTCATTTAATTTTTTATTTATTTTTTATTTCAAATATTCCAAACCACATACTAAGTAATATACCTTTATAGGTATAATTATATATATTTTTACCGATAGATTTCAGATTCAAATACCGACATTAGCGATATATATGTACTCGTATTGTATTATTATACATCATTGGCCGTCATGTTATCTCAATTTATTATGTAGGTAAGTGGTTTCATAAAACACCGCGCCAGAGGGATCGCATTACTTCCATCATAAAGTTATTCAAAATGTATTTTTTTTTATATATATTTAGTTTAAAATGTCAACTTGAATATTGATAGCAAATAGCCTTTCGGTGACTAAATAGTTGAAAACCACTGGTATGTGTAGGTATTGTGTTGAAAACATACAATTAGCTATACCTATAATATTAACAAATACATACATAATAATATATGCAGGCTATAAAGAAGAGAGCAATATTCAAGGCCGCCAACAATTCAGCGGTTCAGACTAAAAATCTATTATATACACATCGCTGGCTTCGATAATATGTTTTGCGTGTATTTTATTTGAAATACATATTTTAAATATCAATTATTATTATTAGATAACACTTATCCGTAAATAATACTTATTTGAGGAAACAGCCAAATCGTGCTCGGCGATTACATTGAATAAAAAAACTGACGATTTCCGCACCGCGATGAATTTTTTCTCTATAATAAACTATTTTTAGTGTACTTGTAAATAATTACGAGAAAAAAATCGCAGTATGGAAATGACCGGTTATGATATCCACCGACAGAGATGCTTACTGGGGATTAATATTCATAAAAACCGGCTAATAAACCTACCAAAAGGTGCCGCAGTTAAAAGTTAATATACCATAAAATTATCTTTGACAATAATTACTTAAGATAAAATACAATCTATTGCAATAACTGATTTATTGATTGCGCGATTCAAACTTTGAAACTAAATAATGAGAAAGAATTAAAGTCATTCAAGATAAAAAAACTGATATCCTTGAATTTTTTTTTTAATTATCGATGTTAACGTGTTTTTAATTATAGGAATTTGTGGCCAGTTTCGTGGAGGGGGGAGACGCAGTTAATTTCTAAGTTCCTGTAAAGCCCAGAATTCAAAACAAAAATGGAAAGCTAGCGATTTTATTTTTCTTATCAATTTTGTTATTAAATATGTGGACATACGAATAGATTTGTTCTCGGCGGCCCTGTGAATGCCAACAGATGGTAATGGTGAAATTTCATCTGTAGATTATATTTTTATGGATGGCCAAGAGTTGTGTGAAGTGTTGATCAGCTCATATAAGGTTACAAGCCCAGTATTCACACATCATCCATTTTTACAGGGAGTCACTATGAGTGGATGGTTGTTCATGGGTCGACTTTCATCTATTACCAATTTTGATTTTTAGTTATGACATCCAATTTTACAATCAAGCGATCAGTCGTTAACCCTTTCATTACAGCTCGGTGGAATACAAATTATAGTAAATTATAAAACTAGTATTTGAAGCATAAATGTACTTATCTGGTCTATTTTCATATATTACAGCGAAACGCAAAACGATATATCACTGCTACCAATGTCAATGGTAGGGGAATCTTACATGGCATATCATTAATTATTTTTATTTACTTTTAGACCTTTCTAGCCGATGACATCATTGTATCATTAGCTTGCAAAAATAGCTTTAATTTTACAAATCAATATAATGTTTGTAAGGAAACTCTCATTTCGTTAATAAAAAATATTTATATTAGTTAAATTACACCAAAATATACTACATAAGATATTAAGTGAAAAATCAATGACAAATTAAATAAATAATATATTTATTTTTTTTATACAAATTAAATATTTAAGCACAAAACACTTACAATCAAACAAAAATAAAAGTATGTGCTACCAATAGACAATTGAAAACCACAAAAAAAAAAAAATGACCTTGCTGCTATTCATAGCCTAACTGTACTTTAATATATGTACAGTTATTATGGGTGATATTATTATTTTTATGCTTATTATATTGAAAAGAATCCATACAGATGGATGTCAATGCAGCATTCAACAATATACAATAAAAACACTCCATTCGACCTTCTATACATGGTGGATATGTTCAACAAAATTTATTTATTTTTGTTTTCAACAGACCACATGTTCCAAATTTATGGAGCACAGTACAAACATTATACATAGATATGACATGACAAATAATTAAAAATAATGTAAAACATTATACAAATTTAATACAGTATAGAGATAGACATGAAAAATTAGATAAAAAAGAGATGAAATAATAAAAGTAAAATACCAAAAGATGACAAACATGGAGAGTAAATATAACAGTGTAATATACAGTAGAGAAGTAGATAACATAAAAAGACAAAATAGTAGTCAATGCCACATTAAAGATATATTTTTAAAAATAAAAAATAAAGGTAGATAGGTTAGCTTGTATTAAAAAAAATTGGGTAGCAAAAAATATTTTGTTGTGATAGTTTTTGGATATATATTTTATTTGAAAAAAAAAAAACTAAAATATTGTCTCAAATATCATTCCTTACCACCATCCAGCATCCTAGCCTCTCCTGCAAAACTCTGCAGAAACTGAACAGTAAAGTAAGTAAATGCGTGGAATGTAGGTAATTTAAAAAAACTAATAGTATTATTGTTACACGTGAATAATTAAGTGTTTTTTTTTAAAAGCAATTTTGTATTGAAACCTTGTAAATAAAGATTGAGAGTTGCACTGATCATCCGATCTCCTCCCTCTCCTTCAAAACGCTGATTATTGAACACCCAAATATTTCTCTAGTACTACAGTTCGTGAGCTCTTGCCCTGGAGGCTCCCGGGAACCATCTATGTTCCCACGTGGACCTCCAGGTGCAGGAGTTCTGGGACAAGGCATAAACAAGCTGAGCTTACAGAAATGTGAAATGATAATTTGTGGTAAAAAAAAAGAAGAAATAAGGAGTTCTGTGAACAATATTTGAGTAAATTAGAATGAAGTTTAAATATAACATTTAGGCTAAATATTTATTTTTAAATATTACACAGTTACAAATATAAAATAATGGATCAAATCACCTTTAGTACATGAAGACAGACTCAGACTGTGTCAATAGTTGGCTAACCCCTAAGCTGCAGATAGCATATATTTAAGTTTGATGTACTTATATTGATCTCTTTGATGAAAAATGATTTTTGCAGTAAGTAATTCAGTTCTCTGTAATTTTCAACTTATGGGTTAATATTACTGGAGTACGATTTGTCATTTCTTGTGTCAAAAGGTATAAAAATACTTAAACAATACTGATTAAAAATAATGCTCTGACTTTTCTTATCACCAGCCAACAAAATGCAATAAATACAATTTATCAACTCAGGAAAGTTTAAAAGCATACTAACTATTAGTAGTTTTTTTTCAGCCCATCAATATGTGACACAACATAGTAGCAGTCTGCAAAAATTATAAGTTATATTATTAATGTGATACAGTTTGTAAATAATTTGCAAAGGTCTTTAATTTAGTCCGGCCGTGTTGAGCCTGTGACACTCGAAACGCTCAGAGTCACAATATATCATAATTTTTTACTTTTTTTCACTAAACTATAATCTGGATGAAATTAATAATACCATTTTATGGGGCATACATTTACTAAGTAGACACAAAGCAGATTTCCGCATATATTGGTAGATTTTTTCATACTATAAAAAATTAAATTGACTATGATCCTTAATAATATCCAAAGGTCTGTATGTATTTTATGCATTGAATTAAAAGAGAAGAATATAGCTATTTACATATTTACAGATATAATACTTATTGCATTTCATATATTCATAGTTTTGATTGCAGCGACTGTAAAACCGCCTCGGCTGAAAAAGTCCAGTCTTAATAAATAATGTAAAATTAAACTTAATTATTTTATTTTTCAAATAAAATCTTATTTCTATTTTAATTATGAATTTTCACCAAGAAGTCAGTAAACAATCAGTCATTCATAGTAGATGATGTAAAGACCGATGCTCCTGGATGAGAGACACTGGTTTGCATTTATGTCTCGTATTTCAACATGTAAAAACGTTCGCTAAGTTCAAGAGAGGCTGCCACTCGGAGAACAAAGTCAACTGTTAAACTTAAAAAAAACACACTATTTACTAAAAAACATTTTGTATAAAATAATATAAAAATTATATATTAGATTTTACTGACAAATTATACAAACAGATGTGTTCGAGCACTTACGAAATATACATGCAGCTCAGTTGGCTCTTGACAGTGACGGATTGAAGAAGGCTACCAGTTACTCGAAACTGTAGTCTCATAAACAGAAGTCATACTCAACGTGATCCATGTAAAAACAAGGCAAATAAAAAAATATTTCTTACAAACAGAAGAACCTGAAAGGCTTGAAAACTTTTCAATGTTTAAATAAAATTGAGACTATTCCGATAGCATCTCAATAAATGCAGATTCTTGATTCACTTCATCCATGTGAGGAAACTTTTATCCGGAGCACCAAAAAACAAGTCAGAAGACAACATTCAGAGAGACACACATATATTCCAAAACTACCTGCCAATCGAGGACAAGCTTTAGAAGGAAGGCATGATAACTCCGTAGTTGTATTTATTTGCAGTCAGTTTTTGTTTATCTGCCGTCACATCACACGAGGCTCTGCTTCTCTTCACTGTCCTTCTCCACCGGCACGTGTCGTTCCATCTCCAGCTGTTTACAGCGAGCGTACGCGGCACTGGCCCCCAGCACAATGGCGTTGGACACCCACCAGAGGAAGTTCTTGCTATCGTTGTACCAGTGAGTGGCCAGCACTGTCTGAGCGCAGGCCTTGGCCGTCCCCGAGATGTTGTGCGTCAAGGGAGACGTCACCTGGA
Organism: Glossosoma conforme; assembly: GCA_022606575.1. Classification (NCBI taxonomy): domain Eukaryota; kingdom Metazoa; phylum Arthropoda; class Insecta; order Trichoptera; family Glossosomatidae; genus Glossosoma; species Glossosoma conforme. The sequence continues at coordinate 652,752 of JAGTXR010000250.1, read as the reverse complement.
AACAAATGTTACATTACCCTCCACTTACTTTTAAATAGTAGTTATACGTTCTGCATGATGCCATGTAAAAAATACATCCTAAAATAATGAAATCTTTTCACTGAATGAAAATGATTTGGGATATCAAAAACATAAATAAAAACATTGTGAAAATGGCGCTATTTTGGTAGATTTTTGAGCAAATTATATATTTTGTAGTTAACAAATATATCAGAAATTTCTTATTGTTTTTGACTGAATTCCAATAAACTTTATATTCAGTTATATAGAAGTTAAATTTGAATATTATAACAGTAATATGAGGTTTATAAAGTGGTAATATGAGGCTACAAATACCATATAAAGATTATGACCGCTACAGACGTCATACGCAGTGAATGAGTTATTGTTAACAATGTCTTAAGTTCATTTTATAACTCTTTAAAGCACTCATATGCTTATTAATGAATTTGAAAAAAAAAAACGAAAAGTAAAAGTATTGAAACAGAATATAACCATTTTAAAAGTGACAGTTAATTTTTTAATCAGAATATGTAGTATTGTGGCTTTTGGGTTTAGCCGTGTGTGGCGAATTTTCTAGCACCAATATTTCGACCGTCATTGCAGGGGTCTTCTTCGGGGTTGACGACTGTTGTTACCAAATTTCACAAAAGTTGTCAACCCTAAAAAGACCCCTGTAACGGGGGCGAATATTGGTGCTAGAAAATTCGCCACACACTGCTAAACCCAAAAGCCACAATACCAAATCTGGCCGTGAAAACCTAAGAAGTTATATAATATGCTACCTGTATTTGTAAAGAAGTGACCAAGCCGATTGCGAAGCCGCACAGCCCGCCGCCGACCATCTGCAGCCAGAACAGGGACTCATGCAGGTGCTCAAAGCTGAAGATGCGGAGATGCTCTCCGTTGAGCAGGATCAGCGGCAGGAACAAGATCATGGAGTAGGCGTTGTTGTAGTACGACAGCAGCCAGATCTCCTGCTTCACGTGCGGCAGCACTTGCTTGGTGTAGATGGAGTACAGGGAGAGCGTCAGGGAGCCAATCACACCAAACACCGTGCCGAAGAGAGAGAAGGAGCCTGAGAAACCCATCAAACAATCATAACATTATATGAAACCACTGACTGATTAATAATCATTTCACTGCCCTCCACTTCTCTTTGCAACCTTCTTTAACTGTTCTGTATTTAGGTTTAAGTTTGTTAGTAGCTCCTGACGATGGTACCGTCATGACGATGCGTCAATCGTCTCATAGTTCCTACAATACGAGCGGGGATCAAGTTCATAAGTTTCATATTTCTCGTGCTGTTACTTGAAAAGTCACACCAACTGTCCATAGATATTTGAGAGATTTTTTAATCAATCCTTGTCGTTTGGTCTGACATGGACATGGAGAGCAGATCTCAAACCTTGAAATCATTACTTGAATAAACCTTAAAACTTATTTTGAGTACCTTAAAAAACACTATTAGTGGTATTGGAAAGGGGTTCTAAGTTAGTGAAATTTAAGACGAAGTGTATTGATCTCAAAGGAAACTTTAATTGATCTAAAAAGAGAAACAAAATGTCAAAAAAAAAAATCTTAGACAAATGTTCTTTCATTCAAAAAGTCATCAACTTGACGATCCACTCCCGCGTAACCTTTTCCCTCTTTCCTGTTAAATATTTTAATTTTGAAGACATAAATATTAGTAATTTTTACAAACTTATATAATTGATCTTAATTACACTTTAACAACTCTGATTAGAATTAAAAATTAAAAGAAAAGAAGAAGCCCTTAAATGATTTCTGGGCGAGGTCAGAAGACTTTCTCAATATTACAAAAAAAACTGTTATTGTTTTACTTTTATTTTCTACAATAAACAATGTGTTCAATAATGATTGCTAGTAATTATTATAATACAAATGTCTAAATGAATAATAATGATACTATTGTCACCTTGAGAATAAAATGATTCAGCAAGGAGGTAAGACATTAAATATAATTATAACAGTTTTATTTGTAAGAAACAGTTCATTAAACAAATCATTAAAAATGGTTAATCAACGTCAACTGTATTTGTAAAGATAAGACGTTTCTGTTCTTTTCATTTTGTAATGTACTTTATTAGTTAAATCTAAGCAAACTTCGCCTATTGAAGTATTAAGTGATAAAGATAAGATAAAAGTAACGCTCAACTAAAATTAAACGCTCCAGCCACATGTGGTTATTTTGCCTTCAATATCAAGTGGAATATGAAATATTGCATCTCTTTCTGATCGTTAATAGTTTGCAATGTGTATCATTCAAATATTATATATCTCATTATAAATATTTATTTATTTATTCTTCCATATCCACTTCCTACCATGTAAAAACAAGGTAAATAGTCAAAACATTGAAAATATTATATATCTCCATCAACCATCCAAGTACTATCATTGACTAAAGTTGTTCGAGCTGTGATCAAACGAGAACTAGAGCTTTCAACACGGTACAGATATCATCCGTCAATTAAATAATCAAATTGTAATTGTACATTTAAACAATTAAGTACATTTTGATGATGTAAAAAGTAATAGTGAGACATTTTACAAATCTAGCTGTAATATATAAACCCAACGTGCCATGGAGAGATCCATGCTCTCTAAAAGATTGAATCCGTAACGAGCATATCTGTAGAAGAACTGAAGTAGTGGAGGCTACCCAATGAATAGACACTCTCAAGTAACGATGGCAGGACATATGTGTCGAAGAGATGGTGGTCGATACAGAAGAAAAATGTTAGGGTAGTGTCCAATTACTGCCATCAGAGGGTTGGCGGCCAAACCCCTGCAAGATGGACTGACGACATCATAAGAATAGCGGGAGTAGCCTGGATGCGGAAGGCGGAGAATCAAAGAGAATGGAAACTCATAAGGGAGGCGTACATTCAAAAGTGGACGGAAACAGGCTGATGATGAGCCGTAATAAATTGACATCCCCTTTTACTAAAGAATGTTTCATGTCACCGGGATCGTGTGATGAAGGGATGAGGAACAGATGAGCAACACAAGGAACTTTTCGAGAAGCACATTGTAAGTTATTTTTAACAAAAGATTGACAAACTTCAGTCGTCTGTCCGGGACAGACAATGCCGTGTCGTTCACGCCCTGGACAGACTGACTTATTTCACCGGCAGGTGTGACAGCCCATTTACGTGGAACAGGTTTAAGGAACCAATGACGCCTGCAATGAATTGTAAAACAAACAAAATGGCAGCGCAACACCATATTTTATATTACTAACATTCTATGTATGCGTGTCAGACGGGGGAACAAAAATAAGAGACGAAAGATCGTAGTATATCGAGGCTTTTCGGCACAAGCCTGCAAGGGCTATATCAAACCTATATCAATATATATATTTTAAATGCTTGAAAATATACATGTAGATGGTTACCTATGAGGCTCTCCTGGTCCACGCCGAGCCAGAAGCCGATGATGATGACTCCACAGCAGGCGACGCACTGACGCGAGGTCTTCTGGCCGAGCAGCAAGCTCGTGAAGGCCACGTTGAAGACCGTGGTCAGGGAGCGCCCGATGTAGTAGAAGGCCACACCCACATGCTGCAAGCAAATGTTGCTGGATGCGATCATGCCCGTGAACACCACGGACAGCGGCAACACCTGCGAGTAACGGAACATTGACAAGTGAAACAAGAGGTCAAGCACTCAGCTACCGAGCGTTATCTATAAATACGTACCGACCTAAGAAATATTTTGGAGGAAAAGTAACTCATTCCAGAATATGATGTTTTGATAAATATTTGGTTCAGAAGCATTCAGAAGCTTGCTCCTGCCATGTGCTCCTCACTTCACACTCTTGCTTGCTCAGTTCCACTAAATGTGTTTGTTAGGCAGCTGAAGTAAACTATACAACATGATCATACCTGCATTTAGAGAGAGTAATCTTAAAACTACTCATGGAGCTTATCAATCCAGTAAGGGGCTCGGTGATTCCAATGCCTAGCATTTCATATCCCCTCCAGCTAGTGTTCTCCCATTCTCAACCTTGCTTCCCACACAAACTCCCTACTAATCCATCCATCTCGAAAAAAGCCAAACGAATGGGCCAGGTCTCGGGAGTATTGGGATAATCACTCAATCTCCTTAAGCTTTACTTCATTAAAAACAACATGATAGACCCTTGCAAGGGCGGCTTGTGACGTCCTTATGCTCCAGTTGAAGGGGTGGACATGGGGAAATGGAAATTCATATTTTTAAATATGAACAATGCGTGAATGCCAGACTGAAGTTTGATGACATCAGCGGATCAACAATTATCGTACTGCACTGAGTTATTTTTTTAAATTAGGAGCGTTATAAAATCTACATTAGGTTTCCACATTGCCAACTGTCGGAATTCTCTTGTTCATGTTTATATAAAAATATAAAACAAATACATATTAATAATAAATAAACATAGAAACATTTGTAATGAAGGTTAATGTCGCAAATCACACACACACGTGTTTAACAAATAGATAAATAAGTTTATAGTAAACAAAGTGAAAATAATAAAAATAATGGAACTAAATATTGTATATGCGAGATGATGGATTTACCTTCTTTGCGGTTTCCAAGTTCCATGGCGACCCTTCGGGGAACTTGAAAACTCCGGGGATACCCCTTGTCTTGCTGAGAGCTGCGCAGATGCAGAAGGACACAACACACTGGAACCAAGTCACAAACAGCGGCGCATTCAGCCCAACAGCCTGGCCGCTCAGCAATGTCTTGTTCACAAATACTGTGGTTATGGACACAAACCTGGAAGCAAACATTACAAACATTCTGAATACTGTAATATTAACAATACAAAAACTAGCAAATAGGACATTGGCTGACCCCCCGCAAGATAGACTAATGACATCAGAAGAATAGCATGAGTAGCCTGGACGCAGAAGGCAGAGGATCGAAGAAGATGGAAGCCTACGTTTAAACAGTGCATGGACACAGGCTAATGATGATGAACATGCAAACACTAGACATTGGATTATTTGCATGCATATTCACATACGCAAAATTAATATTTCGATGATTTTTCATTTCTAACGCTTCTTGCCAAAAAATTGCTTAAATTTTAAAATAGAATGCCAGAAATATTCATGAAAGACTTCAATCAGATCACAAGATCAAAACTCTAGTATATTATTATGAAAAGATAAATGCCATTCTTAAAAAAATGTTCGGTGATGAAATAAAGAAAAGACAGCTTTTATTTAATGGTCTCCTGAGTGTATGTTCACCTTCCCATCTTAGTTCACATTCACAGTAAGCCCCTGTAAATGGATGATGCATAATTTCCAAAGTTTGGTTGAATAACATGTTGCGTATGCAGAGCTTTTCAATGCTCAACCATCATAATATCCACAGATGAGATAACTTCATTGCCATATAACAGTATTCGGCTATCTTCTTCGTAGTATCAATCCGGTGGTTTTTTTTTTTATGTAAGCACATACAGGAGAATACCGACAGATAGTAGTAGCGACAGTAATTCTGAAGCCTCATCTGTGGAATTCTATGACGCTTACCATGGTGTATATGGCTAAACGCTGCATGTGGAGTGTTGATCCGCCAATGTCATAGACTACAGCCCGAGATTCACGCATCATCCTTTATTATTACAGCAATATACTATGAATAGGTGGTCTTCACGGGACGACTTTCGTCTACCACCAATTTTAATTAATAGGCTATGACTGACATTTTACGGGTGACGGATCAAATTCACACCAACTGGGGTATTTTAGAGTTCAAAAAATCTATTAAAAATACTTTTTTTTAAATCTCCGTCGGGGAACGAACCCACGACCTTTGGCTTGCAAAGCAAACGCTTTACCATTGAGCTATGACCGCCGGCAAACGCTTCTTGCCATTGGTTTACAGCAACAAAATCTTGCATCTCTTAGCTCAGCATATGAGCTGCAACTCATGTCCTCAAACACTTGCTGCAAACACTCCTGTCTAGGGTGCCCTCTGGAGTTTCTCCCCTCAACCATCCCTTCCACAATGTCATGAAGAAGACCATCGTGGGGCATGATGTGACCGATCGTCTATCTGAGATGGTTCTTACAAGGTGCCTATCTTCATTGATTATGCTGAGAAATTCCAACAATTCTTCTGTAAGACCACATCTTAAAGGCCTCCTAGGCACCAAGTCTCACAGCCGTGCATCAAGATACCCAATACAAATGTTAAATTTTGCTATATTTTACATAAAAATAAGAAAAAAGATACAAACATGGAAATAGGAAAATAATATCCTGTAGATATTGGAAAAATTTATGACATTTACCAATAAAAGGGGGAGCAAAGAAGGAACCTCCGCGTGGTGCCCCCTGGAAACGGTTATTTACAATGCCGGCCAATCCTTCTACTACGGAAACAACATCAAGGCCTGGCAGTTTTACAGCGGACCGACTGAATGTGACTGCGGCGTGGAGCAGACCCTGTCACACCTTCTGGAGTGTGCGCTGTGCCCGAGTGGCTGCACCCAGGAAGACCTGATGATGGCTAGAAGTAACGCCATCGACGTCGCCCACTTCTGGGCAGACAGGATCTGACCCTGTTGTTTCCCGTCACGACACGATTATATATATATACCAATAAAAAAATTAACAGATTGCGACAAGCCATGTTATAGTTCACGTATCAGTCTCACGCCAACCGGGAGTACCTTTAGATATTTGTGAACTATAACAGAGCTTATCTTCTTCTTCAAGATATTGTTTTTTTGTAAGAAAGAATTGAATTTACAATAAATAAATAAAAGCAGGTTTGCGACATTAATGTGCTGGAACTATCAAACAGGTTTATTTAACTGTTAACAAAAGCCATTATGATTAAATTAGGATACAATGAAAATACTCAAATATGGCCAAAACCTGCTCCTAGTCCTGTTGGGTCGACGACCTCTCTAGCTCGCACAGTTGTCACTATTTAAAATATATTAAACCTTCCACCGCACATGACGTCTATAGCGGGCAAGAGATTTACATGGATTTATGAGGCTTATTAAATACCTGTGTTCTATTGCTGTAATGTTCAAAATAAATTAATACATAATTTCTTGTATTTAAGTTCAAAATTGTAGGTAACATCTGATATATTTGTGCATCAGAAATATATTACAAACTAAGTTAACAATAGTTTTAAAACTGATTATCAAATCCACAAAAAAATTATCACAGTCAAAAGGTTAATAAAACAATATTTAGTTATAAAATGATCCAATAATAATTAAGTAGAAGTACAGAAGAAGTGGGAATAATATGTTTTAACATTATTAGTTATAAGTGTATTTAATAAATTTTTAATATTTATTTAGTATATTTACATGAATAAAATTCCCTATTTCTAGCATAACCTTATTATTCCGACCACATCAGCATCGTATCAGCATCACTCATGAGAATAACTCTTGACGCAACAGCTTCCAATAAGGAGCATTTGGACACCACAAACTACTGCCGGCACTACAGTTTTAAAGTTCCGTCAAATCCATTCTGTAGTCTACCAGGATTAAAAGAGACTAGGGCTGGAAAAAAAGGCAGCTTCTGTCATGTTCTCCTTAGGTAACTACTCCCTGGATGAAGCATTTGGTCCCAATTTATCAACTTATATTGAAACTGAGTTCATATTTGTCATATGCTGCTGTGGAGAGGACATAATATTCATTAAATTATCATAAAAACCTAAATATATTTTGATATGTCACCAAATACAATTCAGTCAGAGGTATAAACAAAGTCGATAGCTTTTCATTGCAACAAGTCTTGATCAAATACACAATATTAAAAAACAATATTAAGGTATTTTTATGTTCGCGCCGTTTCTATATATTTATTTTTAAAATAGTCACCAGTAAGCCGCTACAACCAGGAAAATCTTCAAGTAGCGAAACGAAAGACTCTCTTCTTGCTTCATGGTGGAGCCACGTACAGTCGGCGTTATCAGTTGTAGCGAGCCGGCTGTCAGTCGTGTCGTCGCTCGTCCTGCTCGCCCGGTACTGGCCGTGTCGCTTGTTATCACCGGCCTAGCTGCTGGCGGCTGACTAGTTCTCTGTGACAGATGTCCTGGTGACTACATGCTGCAGACTGCACTTTCGCGATACAAACAACCAGGGGGAGTCAACCGGCAAGTGCTGCCAAGCGAGCATTTAGCTAAACCGGCCCACAAAATTTAGCCCTGAACATACCTATCGCCGTGGCGTACGTTACCTATATATGAATATATAACCTAGCCTAGGTTAGTATAATTTAACCAATTTCGATACTACAAATTTTATTATACAGTATTTTTGCAAAAGTGTGAAGCGAATTTCATAGATCTTAAATTAGCACAAAAAATTAAATTGAACACTGAAAAACAAAAAAGTTTTACTTTGGAACATCCATGGGCCATTTTAAATTATCCGTTCTGAAAAAAAAACTTTATTTTAAATCTAGGTTGGCAGCACCTTCATGGCAAATGTTTCATTTCTTATTTACATTTTTTCCCAAGCGAATGACAGATAAACTGTGTTGCAAGCGGTGGTAAATAATAGTGATGATATTTAATCTGCAACTTGCAATTAATTTTTAATGCCTGTAAATGCACATATGTATACATATATATAATGTGCGTAGAAAATAAACCAGATGTTTTCCATTTGATACAAAAATATTTACTCGGTTAGTCAATATATCAATGAAAAAATTTAATACTATTTATTTATGTAGATTTTTAAATTTTAAAATATATTATTTACTATAAAAATAGGTTTTTTACATTTAACCTTACAGAAAACAAATTAGTTAAACCGAACAAATTAAGTTTAATGAATAAGGTTTATTCAATTGTACAACGTTTTATATTAAGATTATGCAAGACCTTTTCGGAAATCTGAATGAAATTATTCACATTTTTATCTTTACTTACAGTTAAGTGCTTTTTTCTAGATTCTTTTGCCACTTGAATCACCACATACCAGGTATTGATTTCCGAAAATATTCCAAGACTTTCTTTTTATCAAGCATAATTTTGCAAGCACCCATTATGTGGACAGAGGAAAAGCTTCTTGGATATTCATCTTTCGTAGGCGTTTACTGGACAAATAATAGTGGCCTTTCTTCGGCGCATATCCTTGAGATTCTAACAAACAACAGTCTGTAAAACACTGGTGGAGTGAAACGTCCATCCAGAGAACAGACGTCTACTGGCAGTCTCTGTCATTTCTTGGGAGGTCCTACGTGAAATGTTGCTTGGTTTTGACGATACCTTTTTTTTTAACTTTATCAGGGATATCGTCAGGATTATACGCGCAGTTAATGAGTCTGACATGGAATGTACTATATTGTTATCTATTTATTTTTGTCTAACATTGAGACATATGTGTAATTTTCATTAAAGTAGCACGTAACTATTTTTTCTAAATTAAAAAAACATAAAAACTGCTTCATAGAATAACTTATCAGTTAGGTACCTGGAGATATAAATACCTACCTAGTTGTACAATAATATCCCTTATTTGAGCTGGCAGCCAATAATTTATTGTTACGGCAACCCAAACACCAAATGTCAAAAAGCTGTTTATTTTTTAAATATAAAATATTATTACAAATATATATTATTTCATAATTTAATTTTCACGAATTCACTATACGATGTGATACACAACTCAATTAAATATCATATATTTAATAATTTCTTATCAGAAACACCAATTTGAGGTATTATTAAATTGTTATTGGCCACCAATCAATTTATACAATTAATATATGGTAAAGATACCGTATCGCGTATCTCGGGTAGCACGTAACTGTAGTGTATCAAACATTATAAAATTAACGCTTTGACTTACATTTGATGACGGATATTGTTTCTCAGTAAAATTCCCATTAATTGATTTATTTCTATATGGTTAAAAATGCCATCTTTCACACTTTTATGACGACTTTAGCATAAAAAAATACCTTTGGTTCAATTATACCATCACGGCGACCGATTACCTAAATTATTTGTTTATGTTTAAACTTATTTTATCATTAAGTATTACAACTGTCAGAAGCGACAAGGAAAATGTGAAAAAATGGTATTTTTATAGAACTTCTTAGGTTTTCACGGCCAGATTAGGTATTGTAGCTTTTGGTCTCCTTCAGGGTTGACGACTTCGACCCCTGCAAGGCTAAACTTCTAAAGCAATAATGCTTTTTTATTTATGAAATAGTAACAATGACAAATGGTACTTATGATCATTATTCTTTGTTATTCTTTTTTTCCGGTTGTAAAAAGTGGAAATTGATTTTATAAAACATTTAAAAGCTTCATACACTGCAGTTTCTTTTGTAAATTGTATTGCCTCGTATCTAGATTGAGGATGTTAGTTTTGTGACTGCAGTGGCGATGTCGGCCCCCACGTGTCCCGGGCTGTACTGCGGCCGAGCGCTGGGGGCGCTGGGAGTGTCGGGGGCGCAGGAGTGGGGGGAGTGCGGCGCCTGCCCACGAGGCTCCCGAGCTAACCTGACCAGCCACTGTCAGCCGTGTTCCGAGGAGCCGCTGCTCTACGACTGGCTCTACCTCGGCTTCATGGCTCTGCTGGCTCTGGTGCTGCACTGGTTCTTCATCGACCTCGTCTACAAAAGAGCCAGGTGCAGTATACACTCAGCGGTTCTTGTCAGTTATAACAGCACGGTCAGTAAAATACATTTTGCGGTTCACTGTAGGACACTGATCGCTTCATACAGAAGTCATTGATATTATAGAACCGAATATGTATTTCAAGGACAAATATAAGAGAGTACATTTGCAAAGTTTCCAGCGAGTATGATTTTGAGACAAAGCGCTCGCTTACCAAGTCAGAAATTGTCGATTTTATTCACAGTGAGGCTCCAGAAAAATTAACAATGCAAAGAAGAATGCCAGGATAATGATGACAGTGGATCGACATTAGAAACAGCAAATGAGAGTTTTTCATCACCTTCTGTATGGCGCTTACATTAATTAATTCTATGTAATTTTGTCATAAAATGCCTTTTTTTTCTACGCCTACCTCATCATGCTGAATTTGTTTATATGTCAAAAGGTGATGTAATAAATTACTTTTTCATGGAGTTGAGGTTTTTGAGAATAATAACCAGCCTGTATAGCAAGAGTCCACTCGTATTTTAGCATCTTAACCACCAAAACCGTTATGTCTGAATAGCAGTTTGCATGGAGCCGCGGCCGACAACTCAAAACGGCAATCAAAGTTACATATGGCAGATAGGCCATGGCTGACACGGCATGATTGTAATGACTCAGTTCCGACCATCGGTGGCTGACATTATGGTTAACATGCTTAAGGGCCATCAAAAGAAATCTAGAATTAAGTATTAAAGGTATATAGTTTAAACATTTCAATTTGAAGAATTTATCATTCCAATGATTTATTTTGAATGAATGTTTCAGTTTCAATCGGCACATTATCGGCATGCACCTGTGTGCCCTGCTGGAGGTGGCGTCGGCCGCAGTCCTGGCGCTGCTGCTGGCCGAGCCGCGCGGTTCTCTGAGCTTCCGCTGCTGCCACTCCAGCGCCCTCTCTGACTGGTACACGCTGCTGCACAACCCCTCGCCCAACTACGGCGCCACGCTGCACTGCACGCAGGAAGCTGTCTACCCACTGTGCGTAATCGGAACTCATCGCTTAACATTTTTCTCATTTTTTTTCTGATTTATTACTTCCATATAGTTTTGCCTCTAAGTTATCTATCTCCAGTCGTTGTTTGCATTCATGTTGAAATAAGAAGCATCGTTAGAATTAAATACTTTGATTATAAATAGTATTGTTTTTCTTACTGTAGTGGCTAATACTGATTTTAAGATACTGAAATCACTTACATTTACTGTTAAACCATCCCAACTCTTATTTGATGCCGATCTAATCCAAATACTTCATTGCATTTATCTGAATTATGATTATATAAATAGTCATGTGAATACATACATATGATGCTAAATAGTGTCCCGTGTAAAATGAATTCTGTCATTTTTGATTGTCGTGTGGATTTTCCCTGTTTTATATTTTGTGCTCAACTGACAAACATGACTAATTCTTCTGCCTAAATGACTTTTTCTCCGAAATTGAGATTAGAAATGTCATAAAATATTTGATTTAGATTTGTATGTGTGTATTAATTTATTTATTATTTGTTTAGATCAATTATCCATGAAGGATTTGAGTATTGAAATATATTCTAAAAAATTAAAAATAAATCTGAATGAAAAAACTTTATTAATTTACACATTGTAATTATGGATATCCACCAAAAATTATCAATAAAACAAAAGAAAAAATGAATGCCAAATACACCACAAATTATAACTTCTGGTACATTGTGCCCTGTGCAGGTATACGCTGGTGCTAGTGATGTACGGGCTGTGTGTGCTGCTGTTGATGCTGTACCGCTGCCTGGTGTTCTCTGCGCTGCTTCCCTCGCACTCCACCCTGGCCGTGTACTGCGCGCTCTACTTCCTGCCCGTCCTGGTGCTCATCCATGCCGTCGGAGCGGGACTCATCTGTAAGTAAACTATCGCAAAATGGACGCTTGCCGTTTAAAAAAAAATCTTATGCCTGTGTTCCATTGATTGCAGGTTAGACGTAAAAGTGTTATTGTTTATCAAATGAATTGCTCTTCTATGAACTGATTCAATTAAATTTCGAAAGTATTTTGGGGTTCTAACCCAAAGGTGACTGCCATTCAAGGATAGGGTGGATTTGTCCTGTATATAGAAGAATAAGTTGTTTGTTGTTGAAACACCGACGTGATCTATATAATACACCTACTTTTTTGGATGCGAGACCGGCTTTAGACTTAATTGACTCATAATATATGAGTTTATCCAATACGATACCGAGGATGTTGACGGAGCTTACTTTTGGAAGAGTACATCCATCGGAAAGATACAGGATCCATTGCAGTAAAAGAGTATAACGTAGAACGTAATAAGTGTAACATATGATAACACAGAATGTTTGTATTTGTAGATTATTCGTTCCCGTACATCATTATAATCCTGTCGATGATGTCCTCGGCGTCTCACTTCTCGGTGAAGATGGACCAGTCGTACTGCGCGCTGCTGAAGAGCTCCTTCACGGACGTGCGCAACGCCGTGATCCTGGCCGGGCACTGGCTGCTGCACGCCTACGGCATCGTCGCCATCACCGGCTTCCAGCAGCCGCTGCTGCACGGCGCGCTGCTGGCGCTCGTGCCCGCGCCCGCCGCCTTCTACATCCTCACCGCGCAGTTCACCGACCCCTTAAAAGTACACAGCGATTGAGACTCATGGAAATATAGTGTGGAATACAACCCGATGTATCATTTGCAGCTATTAATACTCCAACAGATATTGTAAAGCGTCGAGTCTCCTGCTCAAATTTTATACTTTTCCTAAAAAAATTGGTATTGCACATGAAAGAGCATCTTATCTTCAGATCAAGCATCAAAAATTTACCTCGTGATATAAGTGCTTTTGTCAAAGTGAATTACGCCCGGGAAGATGAACGATAACTGAAGAAAAAAGAAGCCTTCCAAAACGCAGTGTTTGTCGGTCACGTGCACTGGAGAAGAAAAGATTGTCAGTATCAATATAAATAAAGTGTCACCATTGCCAGTTCTTTACATGCAAGACCATTTGGCTGTTGAGGTGATTTGCAAAAATTGTAAGGAACAATGTTGATTCTGATTAACAGATCGATGAAATATTTTGTTTTGAAATATTCTTGTTTCGTTTTTTTGTTTAAGAAAGTCAAATATATGTTTTTTAAAATACTCTCTTTCATCATTTTATATAACCTTACAGCAATGCCTTAACATTTATATAAAGAAAACACCATTCACATGGAGAAAACTTGATGACGTAAAATTTACAACATTTACGGCATTATTACATCACCGTGTTGCCAGTTTTTGTAACAGGATAAAGATGGGCAACAACACCATCATCTTGGCTGAAGAGACAACGGATCAACTATTTATTCATCGATGCTGGATGGAGATGATGCTGCATCGGATATGTTATATCCTTCACTATTAATTACTTGTTTTTTGTTACTTTACACTTAAATACTAATTTATTATGTCAGATATATATGTACTACCCACGTAATGTCACAGGAATAAAGATTATTATTGTGATAATAAACGAAACTGAGCATTTTATACCATGAAATATAATGAATAGGATTTCCTGATAGCGGGACGAGAAGTAAGGGGAATTTCCAGAGTCCCATATCAATTAAGAAGCCCAGAGATGAATTTTTTGAGGCTAAACTAAGAAAAAGAGAAATAACTATTTTTTTATCAAAAAACATTGTGATGAAGACTGTTTTGATATTTTTTTATACATGCCACAATTTAGCAAAAGCCCTGATTCACTCTAGGATCCGGTGTTTAAAAGTACAGTTAAAAACATCTTGATGGACCCAACTGCTGTGGTGCTTGGTCGCGAGTCGGCGGAGAGGGTAGGGGAGACCTTATTTTGTTAGAAAAAAAGATGAATAATATGCGTTTTTTAAACTTAAAAAATATATATTTATTTTTAAAAATATACATGAGCGTCATACAGGATTAATAAACTTAAATGATACCCTGTTTTCACATTTATTCTGTGACTTTATTTAGCTTTATAAAATAATATTAATAATATTATTGTTTCAAATGAATGTCTATTTAATCAGAATAAATGGCACATTGACAAATTAGTCGTGTCTCTGTTATTCCACAACAAGTGCATGTTGACTAGTCACTAGAGCACTCTCTGTAACACATAGTGAGGTCTTGTGTTACACTTAATGCCAGTATGTAGAGCACAGCGTTAATCCTAAACAAACTATCTCTCACAGAGCCTTACACTCCGGACATCTCTTTCTAGATAAACTAGAGGAAACAGATCATTATATAGACACCAACACGAGAATAACATTTATTGGGAAAGATCCAGATTCAGCATGCTGGAGCAAGTCAAGGGATATTGTGTTAATACATTTTAGACTCTATATACAAGGTTTAACACTGACTACTGCAATATAGTTGAAGACTTTCGGCTGCTTGTCTTAGACATCACATCAAGTAACAAAATCACATTACTAGATACTTTTTAATACATGCGAAAGAAACAAAATAACATTAATCAAGAGGATATTATAAGGATTGTATATTAAGGTCTAAATATATTGAGCCCTTGTTCGAACACGGTGATCTCTGGATGGATAGAGGCGCTGGTTATGTTTAATAGTTGCGCAGCTGGTCATCATCTATTATTCGTTTAAATACGAGATGTACGGAGACAACTTGCCGTGACTGAACTTGGGCTCAACCTGCATTTTGCATAAAGGTTTTTTTTTTTCTTAAAATTACAAACATTCAGTCACACTTATTTATATAATTTTACTATAAAATAGTATTCATTTTAATGGTTTCAAATAATCAGATCATCAATTGACTTTGGTAAAATAATAAATTATTATAATACTTATTGGTTTGGTTCCGATCGTGCCTCGCAAAATTCTCGTACTGGAGCCGGATAGCAGAGATAACAGAGATGCGGGTGAACTTGTACAGGAGTGTGTCAGAATTCCTGTGCTGTTTACAGCGATTGTTGACAGTCGACATCAGAACTGGTGATACCTGAGGCCACCCTGCGGCTGAACATGTGGAGAAGCGTAACTGAAGGGAATACTTGGATTGCCCCGAAAGAGAATGTAGCCCCCCTGGAGTCCGGGGGTGGCATATATGGAGATCCCTTAACAGACTTCGGACCGGAGTATGCAAGACGAGGACACAAATGAAAGCCTGGCAGTTTTACAGCGGACCGACTGAATGTGACTGCGGCGTGGATTAGACCCTGTCGCACCTTCTGGAGTATGCGCTGTGTCCGAGTAGCTTCACCCAGGAAGACCTGATGATGGCTGGGAGTAACGCCATCGACGTTGACAACTTCTGGGCAGACAGGATCTGTCCCTGATGCTTCCGACACAATTATATATACAGCGTTTAAGAAATTGTCAGAGGAACATTTTCCGGTGCTATAAGAGAAAAAGCATGAACTAATCTGTTATCATAAATAGACTTTTTTAGTTTCTATTTCTGACAGCATATTTTTTTTTTTATATGCCTTATAATGAATGACCGACAGCCGTTCGGCGTTGAAACAGATTTTCCTTGGAAGTTGCAAAGAAGAAACAAGATCGGACACGGATCGTTTATTGATGGGTGCCTCTTTGGATCTAACTGTCCAGGACTCGGGAGCATTGGGCTAATCATCAGATGTCTTTAAAAAAAAACTGTTTAACCGAAACATATGATAATAAATTACCAGGCCTTATCGCACAAAACCAACCACATTAACGGATTAAATTAATAGATATTTAATTACAAAAAAAAGATAACCCAAAACAAAAGTATCAAATAAAATTAAGTACCCTGTAAGTTTTAATATTACATTAATTTCAACACAAAAATTAAATGTCATGTTTCTACATTTTCTTTTTCACAACCCAAATATTCGCTGTCAACAAAAGTTCATAAACAATTTTCTAAAAAATCGAATACAATTCTCAATCAAATGATTGTAAGTATGTCCACAATGCACATCTTCTCCTTAAAAAAATACTTTTACGCCTAATATCACTAGAAATCAATTAATACAACAATTGACATTGAATGATATACTTTTATCTTCGACAATCTATAACATCCACATATAATTAAGTAATACAGTCCAACATGAACAAAGTATTAATCACAATATATTATATATATGTCGCGATATAGATACAATGGAATAAGGCCTTAACTATCAAATAATATAATTGTAAATAACAGCAATATTTGTAATTTGGTCAGGAGTCATCATACAAATCAGTCATACTTCAAAAATAAATGTTCTTAAGTCCCAACGCCATGGTCGCTGTGCGGGCTCCCGGGTGGAGGGGCACTGGATGCGCCTTCACGTAGGCATCCAGCGGTGATCCGGTGCTTCACTCACTGAGAGTCGGTAGTTGTTTTAAATTATTTTAAGTTATTGATTTATATTTATATTTTCATTCTTTAATGTTTTATATATTTTTTTTCTGTATCAGGTTTCAATTGTTTACATAAAATTTTAATTATGGCGCCGGTGTCTGAATAAACTAATTATTATGATTATTATATAATTTTAATTTATTAATCTATACTTAAATAAGTTTAAAGACCTGTAAATAAATGTACTAAAGTTTTTTTGTGAATGTTTGTGATAACATATTATTCTACTGTTCATAATGGAGGTGTTTACAGGTCGCCTCGCACACATAATGGAGGTGTTTACAGGTCGCCTCGCACACATAATGGAGGTGTTTACAGGTAGCCTCGCACACATATATCAACAAAAATAAGCCATTAATGCAACTGCTGTTTGCTAAGTAATTACACACTGCAGGTCTATCCACTCGCCTAGGAAGTGATAATGTGTGCGTGACATGATGACTACAATCTTTAATCACTCTATATGTTGTATAACACACTGTCGACTACTCGGCTGACAGCTTCTATCTGACTTGTCACACACTTGTACAACTCCCAAATACGGTTAAAGAATGCAGACAAACAATATGCAAATTTAAAAATTCCTTCCCGAATGCCACCAGTAAGTTTCAGAATACTCGGTATTGTGGCTTTTGTGTTTAGTCGTGTGTGGCAAATTGTTTCGATCCAATAGTTCGACCGCCATTGCAGGTCGTCAATCCTGAAGAAGACCCCTGCAATGGTGGGTGAAATATTGGATCGAAACAATTGGCCACACACGGCTAAACCCAAAAACCATAATATCAAATCTGGCCGTGAAAATCTAAGAAGTTATTCAGAATACTCATACACGTTTTCCTCTTTTGTACTATCAGTATCTTTTCAAGAAACAGGCTTTGAAATGCTCTCCTAGCATCATGTGGTACATCCCTCTCTGAAATCTGAATTACTTCAGATTTACGAGCAGAGTCCGGCCGATATTTTGTGTTGTTAGTTTGTATAGAATCGAGTTCAATTTGATCAAATCTCTTTTTATCATCTTTTACATATTTTGCTTTTTAAACCATTTGTTCAAAACGTTATTTGAACGTAATTATTTTATACAAACATCTTTAAATGTTTAAAATATGAATAGTCAAATTAGAATCAAATTGTCTGTCTCAGCTTAAATTTGTCGATGACAGCACCTTTACACGTGTCGCTGATCTCACATAACATAATATGAGAACATGAGGAATGCATATTCTTTTTATATTGAAAGGATCAAAGTCCAAAACAATATGTGCTGAGGAATTTGCTGGTGCCACAAAGCCTCGAAAAACGATCTTTTGTCTCTTATTTTGGTTCGCTCACCTGACATGCACATCTAATAATGTTAGTTTTAATTATATAATATTATACGGCTTTTGCATACGCCATTATATTTTTTATGACAGTTGCTCCATTTCATGTTGGTGCAACTGTCAGATTGAATTTGTTTTTTTGCTGCGACTGTCTTGGCGGCACTGGATGTCACAGTGTTCCTGGCAGTTGTCAATCAAGCCCCGTTCGATCGAGCCGGAATTAACATAATGTTACGATCGAACGGGGAAGTCAAGTCTTTATTGGAAATAAATATGAATTGTGCTTCAAAAACCAATTCTTTGTGTTGTTAATTTGCTCCTACATCCTTCCTCCACGCGGCCACGTGACGAACCCACGACTTGTCGTCTTTTTAAAGACGGGGGATGTCAGTATAAAAAGAGATGTATTATCAAATAAATTAGTATCAACTCAACTAAAGTCTTAGGACATATCCTCGGTGCCGGAAGCTGTGGTACTCCAGCGTTACCAGTTAGCTGACGTCGTCATTTCGGGACCGAGACATCGGTTCCGGAACACCATTTTTAAACAGAATCAGGACAATATTAATCACCATAACAATTTTGTAATAGGTTATCTTGTAATATAATTGTTATACATGCATGTATGCTAATATTTGGCAAGTACATGCATCTGTTAGAAACTCTTGTTATTTTAACAGACCATTTATAAAATAATAATACACTAAGAGTGATAATAACTACAATACAATTATACATATACATAAAGCCACAATGTCAAATCTACCCTTGATAACGTTTAGTTAAAAAGTTATTTAAATATTGTTGAATCAAAATTTGAAAGTACAATCAACAATATGGATACATCTATAAGTTATTACAATGACGATGCGCTATTAAACATAGATGGTTTTATGTTGATAACTGAAGATGGGTAACGTTTACAAAAGGGTAATTTATTATTGCTGTGGATCCTGGTTGTAGTAGCGACGCTGCTGCATGCGGAACTTCCGCCGCTCGGCCGGCTGCCCGCCGCGCAGCACGGTGAGCACCTTGGTGCAATCTCGGTCCACTGCCGGGTTGTACGTTGCTGCTTCCATCTGCAAAACACAACAGTGATTGAGACATGACATCTGTGAAATGAATATGCTCATCTGGGACAACCAATCAAGTAGGAAGAAATAACTCCTCAAAAGAAATCGACAAGCGTATACAAAAGGTAGCATTTTCAAAACTAAAGTACATTTTTAAAGCGAAAATTCCACAATGTCTTAAAGTAAGGCGTTTAAACGATACATCCTCGCAGTATTAAGTTATGGCGAAGAGATGGGGAATCTAACAGCAGGTCTTACACATAAAATAAAGGTCACCCAATGTGTCATGGAGAGATTCATGAGAGAAGTGTCTCTGAATGATAGAATCCGAAACGAGGATATCCGAAGAAGAACTTAAGTAGTGAAGGCTACCCGATGGATAGGCAAACTTAAGTGGCAACAGGCAGGACATATGTGTTGAAGGAACGACGGTCGATATGGAGGTAAAGTGCTTGAGTGGGATCCAAGAACTGGCAAACAGTCATCAGAAGAATAGCGGGAGTAGCCTAGATGCGGAAGGCGGAGGATTGAAGAGGATGGAGATTCATGCGAGAAGCCTACTTTCAACAGTAAAACGGACACAGGCGGATGATGATGATCTGTGGATTTTGTTTGTCATTTTGATAAAGCATTTAGAGAGAATTTTTTCAGCCACTCACCATCACTGCCACAACTCTATGTCGGGTGATGCGGTAGTTAACGATGGGAAAAGTATGTAAATTTAACACCTTAACGTAAAACTTGAAAACAGATTTTTTTTTGTCTCTTTTCTGAGACATGTAAATAGACAGTGAACTCACATCGTCCCAGTTCTCCTCGGAGGGCGGCATGACGGGCGGCGGTGGCATCTCCGGCAGCGGGGCGGCGTTGTCCTCCACTTGGTAGCGGAACTCATCAAGCAACTTGCGGCTCTGACAGACCGTCACATGATGCTGCAACAGGGACATCTCGCATCAGGGATCTTAATGACTTTCATATATTACTGCTGACTTATCATTCTTATCGAGGGCCCTGCGATTACTCGATTAAACCTTTAACTATGAGATGACAATATCCAGGTTCGGCCATAATAGATAGATATTTACGATAATTATTTTATATATATTTGCAAATATTTTACAAGAGGAAAAAACAAGTTTTTTACCAAAATAATCAGAATTTTCATTTATTTGTATTTTAATAAAAAATTATATGCCTTCAAATGTCATTTTCATATCTTATAAGCTAGTTTTTTTCCTCTAATAATAATTTTTAAAAAGTAGAAATTGATATAAAATAATGAATTATGCTTATTTTTTCAAGCATTACTGTCATTTTACACAAGCATTTATTAAAACAAAGGGTTAAGGCAAAAAGCAATTTAGTTGTGTTTGTTCTTTTACAAGATGTCACAGAAACAGTGTCGTATTTTATCGAATCCGAGAAATTTAGTTGCAGTTTTAATAATGCTAACATTTGTGGATAAATCATGAACATGGATCCATGTCAAATAGTCACTTTGCTGACCTTCGAGGCTCTTGTAGACTTGAACGTTGCTACTGAGAGCTGACCAGAATAAAACACTCAAGTCTTGACCACCTGAGAGTCTTCATTAAACAAGTATTATAAACATAGGGTTGTAGCTCTTGAAGCGATTGAAGAGATTGAAATTAATCACTATTTGAATAAATTCAAATACATGAAGGAGGATCGCACAGATGCTAGTTTACGGATGGTGTTAATGAAGTTGGGACTTTCATAGAACTAAAAAGCTTAATCCTCTCATGTTTTTCTTTAACCCGGCCGAATATTCTAACAGAAAATATGAATAGTATTAAATGATGATGCCTTACGTTCATTTCCACCTCTGAAATCTGGTGCGAGGAGTCGAAGGGACAAGTCTTCTTGGCGTGGCCCTTGTGGTTTCGTTTACACTTGCTCATGTGGAATATGATCTTTGCTTCTTCTACCAGATGTGCCGGCTCATAGGAGCATTGCAACATCTTAATTTGGCTATTCATAATAATATTTAAATCTTCTTTGGCACTGAAAATAATATTAAAATTAATCAAAGCGAGTAAAACAAACATTTATTTGCTGCACCATTTTTATTTTTTGCTCACTTATCATATGAAAGGTTTATGGTGGCAAATTGTCAAAATATTACAGAAATGCAATGGTCATTACCATTGAAATTGCGCAATCAAGAAAGACATACCCGGAGACACAAAAATCTGAGTAAAATTTATTTACTATGAGATTTTTCATATTCCAGTTAAAAATGCTAATTTTCCATTCAATTTATGACTTTAGACAACAAAATCTAAGACCAAATACCTACAGATAACCTAAATTTCGTAAAAAAGACATATTTTTTTTCAAATTCATAATGTTCTTTTTTGAGTGTGTTAGAGAGGCAGAGAATGTATGAAAAGGGACATTTTTACTTCTAAAATGGAAAAAAAACTAACAACACAAGATACTCACTACCCTATATGTAAGTAAGATGTGTCTGCTATAGCATAGTTTTGATTATAAAATATGTATTGATTTTATAAATGTTTAAAACGTGATTAACTGATGTTGTACAATTTTATGTGAGGCGTTCAAAACTTTGTATACGTTATTTCCTATAAAACATATTGTTGTAAGCGAGAAGCTAGGTATTCAGGTTTTTTAGAAATCAGACATTCGCTATTCTGACAGATTGTCAGTTGTCAATTTATATTTTAACGTAATAGATCCATATCCACATACTTAACAATGATGAGGTTAATAAAGTGGGCCGTTCTCGGTGGTTCCTCGCTGATATAGCTGTTGGTGATGTTGTGCCGCAGCAGGAGAATGCCAGTACACTAAGAGGCGGGGTAAAGTTAATTTGAGAGAATATAAAGTAATTTTGCATTGTAATTCCACCCAACGACTTCGTTCTGAGCTTGCTGAACCCCAACTGGTTGTAACTTCAGGTAACTGTGGGTATGTTCCATCTCTTTCTGTTGTGTGTGTCTTGTGTTTCGCTTAGTTATATTGCTGCATCTCTTTTCTTTCAACTCACTTTATCCTGATGCAACTTGCTGACATGTGTGTGTGCTCATGTATGTGTGTATCTCCCTTTTGCGTATTGCTACATTTCATTCCGGTAAAAAAAAAGTATAAATGACCTAGAAAACATCGTCCACCCATAAATCAATACTGTATTTGATAAATTAAATGGATTTTTTGAAAAAAATAGCGAAACAAATTACTTATCCATTGGTAAAATTTCTGAATTTACAATTATCTTGTTTCAGAAATAAGAGGTTTTGCGTAGGGCATAAAAAATTGTAAACGGAATCTCGTTCTTAAAAAAAATATTGTATATATAAAAATAAATACGGAAATAGTGTGGAATATGTTATAGTATTTCTTCATGATTTTATTTAATAATTATTCATTAAAACTTTTTTTTCTCCACATGCATTATTATTATTTTATGACTAAGATTTTATTATTAATAAGATCATTTGTTTGCTTAAAAAAAATAATGTGTGAACAAGGTTCAGTAACCCAAATTCATTTGTGTAACTTAATTAATTTCTTTGAAATTAAGTTTATTCTGAATATTCTAAGGAATACTATTGATTAAAATAAGTACCTACTCAACATATAAAAACACGATTCTAGAATACGTTAGCTTAGTATGAAAGTCTCTGGAACTATATAGAAAAAAATCTACCTACATTTTGAAATATTATTATAAACTAACTGTCTGGTGTCCACTCTCCTACGGTAGCTAACATTTACAAAGCTCATCGTCGAAAAGAAGAAGATCTAAACCGCTGAATGTTGTGACAGTTCTCCCAAAGCAAAATGTCAACATAAAACATCAACACAGAATATAATTATATGGAAGTGCTGGGTTATTACCTGCGATGCATGAATTAACACAATAATTACATTTAAACGTCAGGCAGTTATAACGTATATTTTGAGCGATATATTTTTTTATTTACGAATTTATATTTTTCATGCCAACTGAATCATACCTCTCCTTTTTGCAGTTTCTTTGTTCTGTTTAGTTTCAATTAATGAACAATGTATCACTTCTGTCACTCATTGGAGAAGTTAAGCAGCGGCCTGTCTTGTGGAAAGCGCTTCATGACAAACAAGGACAAGGATCCTGCTCTCCTCGCTTTGGCTGAAGTAGGAAGCACTCTGGGAGTTCCGGATAAGATTTCAATCATACCATTATTGAGCTGTTTCGTAAAGCTTCATGTCACCTATAGCTTATTTTGAGTGAAGTGTATTACTCCACGGCTCTAGTCCTTTATGTAATAGGTCCATGCCTGGGCCGTTTCAACCTTAACCGGCTTTAACATGGTGGACCAACTATGCCTCCATGCTCTTTCTCAAAGACACCATCGAGGATGCAGTACTCAGAGCAGAAGACAACTATAATCACATCAGATTATTACCTCATTTACCAGACACAGGGTCGTTGCCGCCGAAAATTCCCCAGCAGGCTAATCTGCATTTCGTTAAACATACAATGGAAAAAGACAGGAAGAGGCAGGATGTGAGATTGGAGCGAAACACCCCCAGGACCATTATCAGCGATAATGCAAAACCTAAAATGCCTGTATTTGCGACAGATGATAAAGAACCATGACAAAACTTTATTTCAGAAACCAGTTCTAAGTATTCTTCTATGATGGTATAGACTGGTGGTAATAGAGCTGCAATAATTAAATCTATCATCTTCTGGTCATTGCTAACTAAAAAAAAAGTCTAATAAAACATTTACAATTTAATACAAGAAATTTTACTTTCCCCCACATAAACACATCGAGTTACATTGAGTATCTTTTATCATTGAGACTGGTTTAAGGGAAAGAAAAACAAAGGTGTTTTTGTGATGAACCGATAAAGGAAAACTAGTGGTCTGTGGAACATGGTTTGGGAAGCCCTGAACCGTTGAATTGTATGGATTATATGGAAGTTAATCAAATAAATATTTATAATTAAATATTGGAATACATTCAATCAATATAGTTTATTCCATTAAAATGTCATTTAAAATTATTAATTGAAAGATGGATCAACTAACCATTCACTTGAATGTTTTGTATGGATATAATTAAAAGTCAGTTTTTTATAGATTATATATTTTTTCAGCTTTAGGTACAAAAAATCTTGGTTGCTCACATTTTTTTGCCTGAATACATTTATTGTGTATACATACACATTTCTAATCCATATATTTATAAAAGTGATCTGTTTTGAAGCCACAATGTGAAATATTATATTTACCTAATAATATTATGTTATATAACTTAAAATTAATCGATACAATCATAATATTCATTAGACTTATTTATCAAATACTTTTTACTCAATTAATTTACTTATGTAGAGTTTTAAAAAGTTATTGCTTTATAGGATTACATTTAAGATACAGTTTAGCACAAAATAAACACAAAGTATTTATACTTAAGATTTCATGCTTAATACCTATCGATAAAAAATATTACAATACCTACTCTAATATTGCTGAACCAATGAAAATAATAATATTTGGCTTAAAAACATTAACTAATGAAAAGCTTCCCACACAACATTTTTGTGTGTACTTATGATCCTCTTTTCCGTGGTTCTAAAATATAGTACAGTTTTCATGCAAGTTATGAACTTTTTATTGAAAAAGAAGATTTAGAGTATATTCATGTAATAAAAAAAGTTTTTTTTACTATTAAATAATTTTATTTTTTATAATTTACGTTAAAATTACATTATACTAATGCCATGTTAATTTAAATATTAACTGTAGTTCAGGAGGGAATGGGGTTATATTTTAAAATAAATACGTCTATATAAAGCACACCATGTCTTTATTATTCTTATTTGATAAAATTGCTAATTTAAAAAAATATACAAAACATGGCCAAAGTTATCACAACATACTTTCTAATTAAATAACTTTATTTATGAAAGTCCCGCCGATGACAAACGCATCCAATGTTTGTCATTTATAATAAAAGGAATTCATTGAGCATTTTTAGGCAGGATCAATAAAATCATCATTTATTTAATACATATTATTTTCAATATTGACACATATATATATATAGAATTTTCTACATGAGAAATGGGATAAATGTTCATCTTTTAATCACATGCATTAACGTTCAACCACTTTTTTTGTGATTCATAAATAAATTAAAATTTGAAATCATCCACGTCCCAGATATCACAAAACAAAATATGAATTAGGTTATTTTGCAACAAATAATACTTTGTGCTTATTACAGATTTCCACAAACTTTATATATTTTTTTAATGTAATATTATTTGTTTGTTAAAACAACAAAACATTATTTTAACATTATCATATTATGACAATTCTTATCGCAATTGAGCTAAACAATATTGTAGAATTATTTAAAATTTAATTCAGTCAAAAAATGCTCGCATCACACATCACTGCGGATTTACTAACAGACCACTCTTTGAACCGATTTAGTCCTAGAATATGTGTCTGTTTTTATTTTGTCATTCAACAGAAATAATGACTGTGTTAATAACGTCTGCCGCTATTGCAAAATATCACTTTCAGTCACCGAAGAATTAAATACGATACTAAAAATGATTTTAAAAATTAAAACCGATAACATTGCTATATTGTCTGTTAAGCTTTCATTCACAGAATAAGTTGCATCGTATAATGTATAACATTCCGCCTTGAAGGCCACACGTCATTATGCAATTTTCCATTTTCTAAAATCTTCTCCAAATAAATAATGAATACTCTCTTTGTGGGTGTCGTGATACTGTTGACTTTATTACAGGCGAGTGTGGAACATACTTGTTGTGAAGGTTTACCCTCCGGGTCTTCTGTTATGATGCAGCATTTTCCATTTATATATTAAAGTAATAAAATATGAAAAGAATATTTAAAATTGATTTGAAACCATTTGTTTTTAAATTCTTAAAATTTACACTCAAAGTGAAGTGTTACATGCAAATAAATATTTCCGGTAAGTGATATACAAATCAAGAGCCTTTAAATATACATCAATAAGTATCACACCTACAAAATAGCAACACGGACCCAAATACATAAGATGTTATTGAAGCGGTATATTCGCTTTTAAGACGGTTTGCAATTTCCGCCTGTCGTGTTAAGAGGCGTCAAGTGCCAAATTTCAAAACGCACCAAATTATATAAATATCGATATTGAATATGTTCTCCTATTGACTTTTATATTTTATTACAGTTATAGAGCCACAAGCTAAGGCAGTCACAGTTATAAACTGTAAAGATCAATCGCCTATAACTTGTGACACGATACTCATCAAACATATAGGAGTTATAAAACGTTACATTTTAAAAATATCTTTGCCGACACATTTCCAGTCGGTTTAGAACATTTTTTGTTTCCATGTCTACTGACTGACAAGTTTCGGAAGTTCGGAGATCCGATTGGATCTTTCAGAGCGGAGTGAGAGCTCACAGGCTGACGAGTTTGGAAGAGTTCTGAGCATCCGGGGAGCCCATCTCCGGCTGTGTCTTGTGCTGCTGCGTGGAGCAGGGATGGACCGGCTGCATGGGCTGCACGGGAGTGAGGCCGGTGCCGCCGTCCATGAGGCTGTCGAAGTTGAAGGGAATGCCGGTGGAGGGCGTGGTGATGGGGACGCCGGCCACCTCGCTGCCGAGCGCGGCGCCCGTCTTGAGGCCGTGCGCCTGCGCCGGGGTGAGGCTCAGCGGGACGTTCAGGAAGTTGGGGCGGCTGGGCTTGGTCGCCGGGGGCGTCGCCAGGGGAGGAGACAGCACTTGCGGGTTTGCCGATGACAGCATGACTCTGAAAACAAAAAATAACACACATATAAAACCTGTTGTATATTCAATTTAATATTTTTATGAATACTACAAATTTTGTTTCAACAAATTTGAACATGAATCCAAGAGTTGACAATGGCGCTCTTATGCCACACTTCTTATGATAATATATATCCAATATTTAAAAGCGAAACGCCTCTCGAGAAGAATGATTAGTATCAGATTTTTCTGGCTCGGAATCAATTAAATGAGGGAATGTTGATTACCTCTTATTATTAGTCTGCGGTGAAGTGAAGACATCGGCATTGTCGGGCTCCATTTTAATGCGCACGTCTTGTGGCAGCCGGGGCTCGGTGGCCATCAGCGCCTGGAAGGCCGGCTTCACGTCGGGCGGGCTGCCGGTGCGACGCCCGCTCTGCAAGCGACAGCAAGCGCGGTGCGTCTCCAGGATGAACTCCAGCTCCTCGCGGTCCTGCTGCAGCTGCTGGATCTCGGCTTGCAGGGATTGTTTTTTGCGTTCGAGGCCTTCCGTTTCTTCGACGAGGTCGTTGGTGCGGTCGAGGCGGCGCTTGCGGCAGCGCGCCGCGGCCATCTTGTTGCGCTCGCGGCGCACATTGCGGCGCTCCTCTTCCTCGGGCGAGAGGCGCGGCTGAGCGTGCGCGGGGCGGCGCCCGCCCATGCCGCGGCGGCGCGGCGGCGCGCGCGGGGCCGGGGAGGGCGAGCGGGAGCGCGAGTCGCCCTCGCCGCTGTCCAGGCTGCTGGCGCTGCTGGGCCCCGGGGAGCACAGCGCGCCGCCCGTGAAGCCGACCTGCGCGGCGCCGCCCAGCGCGCCGGGCGCGAGCGCGGGCGGCACGAAGCCCGCCTGGCTGGAGTGAGTCTCCGCCTGGCACTGCAGCTCGATGAAGGTCTGCTCGATACTCCTCAGCGTGGTGGGCGTCAGCGTGGCCGTGGTGCGAGTCGGCACGCCGGAGTTCAAACCGTCCAAGCTCGCCAACTGAAAACAAAATAAATCGTTCTTAATCATCTGCAGATGAGGCAATACCGACGATTGACGTTTACTCAAATCGCAAATTCGAAAAAGGAGGGATAGTATATGTAAATACTGGCTTGTTTTTAAATACATCCATGACAAATATCAAAGGATAAGAGAGCAAATGTTAAAAAATAATTAATTGATCGTAATTATTTAGTGTGACGTTTCACATTTGTTTACTTTTTGTCCGATTTTTTTTTTTTACAAAACACTCCCGATGACGGTATTATCCTATGGATTAAAAATAGCATTGATAGCCAAAAACGATCGTTGTCAAGGTTTTCCGCCTTGCATTTAAATTAATTTTCTACCTACACAAAGTTTCCATGGACAGTGAGTCGCGGACGCGCAAATTTTAGACCGTCTGGTGAAATACGAGATGGGCGAATCACCCAGGATAGTTCACTATTAGAACCACTGGAAATGAGAAAGTACACAGTAGGACACTACCTGCTGGAACCACAACTCCTTGGCCAGGATGTTGGCGATTTCACCTGCGTCGATGTTCATGCTTGAGATATGAACTTCACAAACACAAGAAGATTTCGTTGAAAGTTCGCGGTGCGTTTTGTTCGTTATTACGTTTTTTTATTTTCAAATCGATTTTATAATTCGTTTTCGATTTAACAAACTATAAGTCGATTTTGAAAAGATCGTTTTTGTTTTCGTTCGTTCGATGCGGCGTCTGGCCGCGAATGAGCCGAGCTCCACATTTAGGCGGCGGAGGCGGCGGCGGGGGCGCTCTTGGCGCTGCGCCCGGCGGGGGCCGCAGGTGCCACAGGTGCCCGGCAGAGGGACGCTGGAGCGGCGCGCCGGCCCTGGCAGCGCGCCAGCGGCAGGACGATCACCGACGAGGCGACTGTATTTATAATCTCATAAGAGACTGCAACTGCGCCGGCGACACAATACGCGTCGTCACACGTCAGCCCAATGTCAATACGACTGGGTTCCCATTGCATGGAATAACCCGCAAAACAAGCGCCAAATCGGATATAATCAATTTTGGTCTAAACAAATCTGGTTCTCTTGCCCCGTTCGACCTTTGTGTCTCTTCGCAGTGCCTTCCTTCTCCAAATACGCCCGAGTCTATGAACATAACCTATGCCTCTTTGGAGAGGGATCAGACTTTTCAAGCACATCGTCTCGCATGTCGCTATATTCACGCAAGGTTATTTATCTTCTTTTCGTGTCAGCGACGTCAAATTATTTTTTGCCAGTATCTGGCAACATCGATAGCTCGTGTGTTGCTCAGCATTAGGTCCTGAGATGTGCAGCTTGTTGGGCACATGGAGCAGGATCTTAGGTGTGAGGCGGCCTGCAGGTCTCTTAGGTTATTTATTACTTTATTATATGTACAGTGACACGAGCTACACAAATTTGTTTAAAGGAGTAATTTGTTGGAGTCGTCTGTTTAATGACCACTGGGACTTTATGTTGCTTGTCTTTATTGTTTTTAATTTCTTTAGTCAATATTAACTTAAAACATTGTCTGCACCGCCCTCTCAGTAAGACGCGACATTATTGCGGTATCAAAACTATGGACCTCTTACAGAAACCACGCAACCATGGACATGACACAATAGCGACCGTGGACATAACACATGAGCAACGCTCCTGAAATTGCAGACGACGCATCGTGTACGAGTATAAATAACGCAGACGATCTAACATCAGAAGCCCTGAAGGCAACATCACACCCAACATTTATTCATTATTATATTGACGTCATCTAATACCAATTACGCTTACAAAAAGAAAGTACATTAAATAAACTGCTTCTTGAATGATCTCAAAATAATAAACGACAACTTTAGGCGTTTATCTAATGAAAAAGTATGAAAGACAGATCGTAGTAAATGTGATTTTCTCATTGGAACAATTTTGAACAAAAAAGGACTGTGGATCTTTAAATTTCACCAGATTACTCAAGTAGAAGTGTTCTGTAGTGTATTTCGGCAGTATTAAGTGTCAAAACCGATAAGTTATAAACATTTGAAATTTTTTAACTTCTTGAAGGATATTTTTTCCTCCTCTCTATCAACAATCCGCCGTATGATAATTGCCATGTGTCAGCGCACTGTATTGTGATTATTGTATTACTGCGAGCTATGAGCAACTCCTGCAGGCAGAGATAAACAAACATATCAACTCATTATTTTCTAATGTTCAGACACTTGCGGTGAAACTAGTATTTATATCATTGTTAGCATCGTACGACAGATGTCGCCGACATGGCCGTTACAACAAATTGTTATCGGCTCCGTCAACGAATGGAGAAATTATTTCAGGAAAATTAAATGCGGAACATTTGTTTCTCTTTCAAATTTCTGAATTCTAAAAACAAAGATCATTTGCATTTTTAGTGACAATTAAATTTTTGAAAAGATGAAAGATGTTTGAATAACAAAATAATCTACTTTACAGCTGTGAATCATGGCACCTCATTAAAAGCCAATGCAGCCGTATAATGGGTTTTAAAATCATATGCCTGCGAATATTACCAAGTACGATGGTTTGACTTTGTCAGGAATAACGAGGTGAGAGCGCGGACGAGGCAGCCTTCCATACTACAGTCGGTCAAGAAACGTAGGTGGGTCTGACTGGTACTACATACTGGATAAACTACAACTTATTTTTCTTCAAGAAAGACCGTCGGAAGTGAACATATCATGCACTCGGTGAAGCTGCAGAAAGCAGAGCGGACATGGGACGAGGCGAGTACAATGGCGGCTGAGAGACTTTGTGATGGGAGTTTATATTCTGCAGTTTGTATAATCCAGTTCGGGAAGCGGACATGGCGATTATGATAATTATTTTTTTGCAAGAAACGAGTGAGTGTACGTTAAAAAAAATCAAAAGATCCTTCAGATCCTCCAAACTCGAACGCAAGAAGCAGTCAAGTGGTGGGGGTGTTATTTATATATATTTAAATCCGGACAAATACGGAGAGGCATTTCCGGTGTGCGAGACCGCAACAAAGATGGCGCCGTCGCTCGTGAAAATTTCCGCGAACACCAGACAATAAATACATTAGACGTCTCATATCAGGAGCTGTGCTTCTGTTAAGTGACGGACTAAAGGATTATATTTTACTTATATTGATTATGATTTAAATATATATATAAATGCGGGTCAGACAATATTCTAAGAAGGACAAAAAACC
The DNA here is from genome assembly GCA_022606575.1 of Glossosoma conforme. Lineage (NCBI taxonomy): Eukaryota > Metazoa > Arthropoda > Insecta > Trichoptera > Glossosomatidae > Glossosoma > Glossosoma conforme. The sequence continues at coordinate 621,301 of JAGTXR010000250.1, read as the reverse complement.
ACGATAAGTACGTAGATATTTTTCTTTGCGGAAAAACTATTTTATTTATACTATGCATAGTAATAATAATAAATTTAAAATAGCGCTTTAAGCTTATTTTAGAAAATATGGCGAATTCTATATATTTGTTACGTAAAACACACACAGGAGAATACCGACAGGTGGTGGTGGTGAAATCTCATCAGTGGATTCTGTTTCGCTTACCGTTTTATAAGCTAAACGCTGCATGTTGTAGTGTTGATCCGCCAACGTTATATATTATATCCCAGAATTCAAGCAACGTTAATTTTTAAGAGTGATTTCAGTATGAATTAGCTGGTATTCGCGGGACTACTTTCGTCTGCCACGATTTTTTAATTAATATGCCATGTCTGGCATTTTACGAGTGATGGATTAAATTTACACCAACCAGTTATTATTAGGGAGTTTTGAAAATTTTAATGTTAAATAGGAAGTTAACAAAAAAAGATTCCATTTTTCGCTGAACCTTTAACTAAAATTGTGATTTTAAAAAGTTGTATTTATACAAATGAGTATTTAATAAACTAGACGTCAATTTAACCTTTAAATGCCCAGTGGCCCCATACGGGACCGCAAATTTGCGTCGTTCAATGCCCTAGCAGGCCAATGTTTGTAATGTTTCATCGCACAATAGATTCTTTCATGAACTTACTTTAATACTATTATTAAAATAAATGCAATCCGATTGTGAAATGAACCATAAGGCACTCCTCCTGTATGGGACCGTAAGGAATGAACGACGCAAATCTGCGGTCCAGTAAGGAAACCACTGGGCGTTTAAAGGTTAATATAGTAATATTATTTTATATAGAATGAATGAATTGACAAGTAAACAACCCTGGGTCACACGACAATTACGTTTGCGGATCTCATTTGTACTGAAGTGTTCCACGCGTTCAGACCGCGCGGTTTGATATCATCTGTGCGTGCCTATAAACAAGCAATTCGGAAAAGGAGAGTGACGCCCCGTGGAACTTTAAATGACTCACACAAAACCTAAATAGTAATGCGTCTGATGCTACTACAGTGGGCGCAAGTAGATCCGCCAGTGTGTAAACACAGACGTAAGGTTGGTTCTCTTAGTCTTTTCTACCGTTATTACCACGGTCGCTGCTCTTCGGAACTTAAAGAACTGTTATCCTGCACCCACTCTTTTGCCGAACATCCATACACGGTTAAATCAAGAACTGGCAGCTTCCAAAAGTTCCTTCCTTAATGCCACCTATGGAATGCTCTTCCAGCGTCTGTGTTTCCTCCTTCCTACAATCTGGATCTCTTCAAGAAACAGATAAATATACACTTACAATCTCCCAACCCACACACACGTTTCCCGCATGCAGCGTCCAGCCTCCCTGGCTGAGCGTCATAGAGTGCACTGGTCTTGACCGGTTGTGCTCTCCTGCATGCGTTTACATAAAAAAAAAAACACGTGCGAATAAAATGTTATCTGACGAATATTTACATATTACAGGTAAATCAAGAATATGGGGGGTGGGTCGCCCAGTAAAACCGAATGGAGCAATCCCTTCGAGAGCATCGGACCAAACACCTTATCACATTGAATATATGCCGGTGGGTATGGCTTAGTGCTAAAGCGTTTGCCTGCCATATCGATGGTTGGTTGTCAGTTCGATCCCCGGCGGAGATTTAATATAAAAAATGCGATTTCTATGCTGTTAATACTCGGTTGGAGTGAATTTGATCCCTTACCCGTATAATTGCAGTCGGCATATTAATTAAAATTTGCGGTAGATATAAATCATCCAGTAAACATCGCCCATTCATAGTGAAACTTTTTCTTTATGAGTAAATATTCATTTACACGTCAGTACGTTTGTGCACATTGGAACTGATGACGCTTTCATAGATTGCGAAATGCAGTCTTCCATCAAGTGAAACAGTGCTCGGTGTGATCCATGTATAGAACAAGGTACGAAATTATCATTAATTTAATCATCCATTCGTGCCGAAAATCCGAACTTTATGGCGACTATTTGCGCATGCTCCAGCTTCGGAGCGGATGTGGAAAAATAGTAATAAATACATAAAAGAGTGGGGGGTTCGTCATTGTCGAGTTGAGTGAATGGCGTCGTGTTGTATAGTTTCGGCGGCCAGACCCGAGGTTTCGGAAATGCCTCGCATTCCTCCGGGCGCCGAGCTCAAGCCACACCAGAGTACTTGCCTCACTTATAGTATGACTTCGCACTCAACCAAACATGACAAATAATTTTACTCGTCCCATAATATAATTATCCATCGTCTATATACTTAATGTGAACAGTGATAATCGGGCCTTTTTGAATTGCCACAAGACCATAAATATTACGGAGATAATCCCATAATCAGTTAGTCCAGCGACAATGGGACATCCGAGCGAGGTTCTTGTTCACCGAAATTATTCAAAATTAGACGCTGACCATAACTTGGCCTATTGCTAAGTCCCTAGTCGGGTTGAGCCTCTCCTTAGGACTTCTTAGGTCCAGGCCTCGATAATCAGTTAAAAAATACAATTAACAAATCACACAAAAATGTGTCTTGCATATAACAGTGGCCGGCTCTACAAGTCATCGGTCTTCTTCTGTGAATGTCGTTCAGGACTATATAGTATATTTCCCAGGTAGACTTTCAGGTGCAGAAATATTTTGGGACGCACCACAATGACAACTGACAGAACTGAGTAGCGTCAATTTGTGGTAAACACATATTCCAAATATAGAACTGATATGGGAAGCAAACAATATAAATCTCATTTTTGAAATCAATGTAACAAGAGCCGCACTTGATACCGAGTTCTTTGTTAGATGACTAAAGTGTAATGAGGTAGTGAGAAGGCATGCAGCTTCTTGTAAATGCGTATCGCAATAACTGGCCGACTCAATGACACCAGATGATGTAAACAACAGCTGCACTAGTGAAGAGCGCTGACGAAACACGATCAGGAAGGCTCGAGTGACCGATAGAGGGCTTTATAGGAGGAGCATCGATAAGGTATATTATGCTCATCGGGTTTCATTTTTAATGAGTCGATTCCACTGCAAATTATATGATACATATACGAGTATATAATATGATACCACAAGTAATTTAAAAGCCAAGAAGAGTATAAAAATAAAACTGTTAACTTTCATAATTTTGAGTATTTAGACAATGGTGCCGAGAACCCTCAACCAAAGAACATATGATTAACGTCATAATAAAAAAAATAGTTAAATCACTAGTTCAACGTTTTAAATATTTCGTTTAGAATTCACGATTTTAGACATTTTGTTAAAATCACTGTAAACAAGTATGTACTTAAAACTTAATGACGCCTAGTCGATCAGTTAACCTGTAGTGAACCTTAGAAATACTTACAAACACCAACAATGGTTATAAATGACGAGTAATATACTTTAATAATACAGTATTAGCAATTTAAAAATCAGTTCACTTTTTAAAAAAATAACGCATTTTGGCTATTGACATTTCCTTGACGCAATCGGAGCATAAAATCGGTTAAACTGAAAAGGATTATTTAAGCTCATAATGAATTAATTAAATGTGAAATAATCGTCGAATCGCTTCATTTCCGCGTTTATCGCTCCAAAGGTTGCAAGTTATCTGGTATCGACATTAAGTGTGCGGCAAGGACCACCGCCCTGCGGAGCCGCGGCTTCTTATCAGCCGGCGGCCGCTTATCACTTATCCTTATCCATGGCGACTAAAGAATGGAACACGAAATTACCGGGACTAAAAGTTTGTCCTTCGATTTTTTCCATAATCGCGCATTAACTGGAGAAAATGCCCCAGAACATATGTCCTATTGGACGGGTTGGAGTTTTGGAGTTTCCCGCCTTACACCAGCAACAATCACACCGAAAGACAAGATTAGTCTTACGCTTCTAACCTAGATCATTTGGTCCTAAGGTACAGCTCAACCCAAGCGACGACACGCGGTGTTCTCAGACAGTCACTTATTCATGTACAAATCTATTACATACAATGCAAGTCTACTTCGGTGGTCTGGTGAGCGCCGGTGTTTCATATTAAAGGTTTAATTTGAACAGGTTGTTGGTCACAGTAAAGGTGTTTTAACTGCGAATCAACCAGGTTTGAATGGACTATAACTACACTCGTACAAACAATGAGTGTTCACAATATTTTGATTGGGCGTTCTTCGTTCCTCGTCGGAAGCGCATCGCTGGAGTGCCTCCGCGATGACTGTCCCGAGGTTTAGTCATCGCTGCGAGTCAACATCATTTCGCGGAAAATTCGATGATAATCATCACACATGTGAAAAGCGCACTTGAACATGACTGCCACATGTGGATGATAGCACAGGAAGACATTGACAATTCTACAGAACACGACATTTCGTAGTGTCTCCAAAATCTGCTCCCTAACTGGATCATACATTCAGATTCCCACATAGTTTTCTCAAATTCCTAGTGATTGATCCCTACTTCTAGAGGTGCAGGACATAAATACTTTTAAAAGCTCATAGACTTGAAGATATAAGACATCTAAAATACCCGAGTATGTGTGATTGTTGACAGTCAGAGTTACTGATCATTTGTCATCACCTGCTTTAATTAAGGTTGTAAATATATAGTATAGGGATAAATACTGTAATATCTAATGTAGTGAAAATATATGTCATATTTAAAAATAAAATAAATCAAGCATTAAAGGAAACGATTGTAATTTTATCTTAAAAGTCAATCAAATTAAAATCCGTTTATTAAATACTATTAAAGGTATACATAATCGTGCTGATAACATGTCTAATTATAAGCGAAATTAGCAACACGATCAATATCATAATTATCATTAATGGGGTAATCAGCTATACTCATAGAAATAGCCATAAAAATAAATTGTTATAGGTGCAATAACAAATACATTATATTATATTGGTGATCGCTTGTAGGAACATGACAATTTGCACATGCCGTCTACATATTTGGTCACATATAATCACGATCAACTATCAAAGGTCAACCGACACCATACATTACAAATAGATCTAAAAGGGAATGTAAAAAAAAATTAACACGTCGAATTTATTAAATATTATTATATTCAACTACGTATGTACATACAAGGCGGTGTTGGTAGTAATATAGTTTACCTATAATCTTCAATAAGTACGCTATATAAGCAATCTTCATACGATATGCCAAAGTGTATTCGGTAAAGAAGTTTGTTTAAACGGTAATTCGAGCAGTTGCGAGTTCAAATATTCGTGAAACATAAAAAAGTAAACTTAAATATAGTTATTGGCACGAAAATCAATAAACGCCCATTATTGATAACCGTAAAAATGACAGTCTACTTATATACTGAAACTAAACCAGCTCAAGAAACTGACTCCTGAAAAGTTCAGCTGAACCACTGTCACATTATCATTGTTCGAGCCGTAATGATGTGTAATTAATACATTAATCATTACCGTACACACTACAACTGTATTATATTTTCTCTGGTAAAATTGATTGTTTTTAATAAATTGATTTTAATAATTTAATGCCCTAATCATTCAAACTCCACGGAGTTTAACTGATAATATAATTATCGGTAATTAAATACAACATTATGTACTTAAAAATCACTTCACAGTTTAAAATGCAAGCTTCGTCGAGAAACTGTTAATTTTTGTAATGCTTTAAAATTTAGGTAATTATTTTTACGTCTGGCAAAACTTGCACATCAGATATTTTTAACCCTTTCGCATCGGTTGTCGGCATATGCCGTCATAAGATTCCCCGACCGTTGACATCGGTTGACTTGATATATCGTTTTGCTACTTTCTTAGAATAGTTCTTTATGCAGCATCTGATAGCTAAAGGATACAAGAACCAATGTGATATATGAATATAGACCAGATAAGTACATTTATGGTTCAAATACTAATTTTATAATTGACAATATAATTTGTATTCAAACCGAGCCGTAATGAAGGGGTTAACAAAAGAATAATATTTTTGTAAAAATTCGCACGATGGAGAGCACAATCGGTTAAGAGCAGTGGGCTCTATGACGCTAAGATAGGACGGCTGGACGCTGCATGCAAGAAATATGTGTTGTTCGTGAGTAGTTCAGAAAAATGCAAGTGTCGTCCAGGTTACAGGCAACACAGTTACTGGAAGAGTATTCCAGAACTTACAGACGGCATGAAGGAAGGAATTTTAGAAATAGCCAGTTGTTGTTTGACATATTAAACCGTGTATATTAATCCTTAGAAGTAAAAATGTATATGTAAATAATAAATGACGCAACCGGTCGCAATAAAATGTATATTTGATAAGTGATAAATAATCGATAGTCGATGGGACCAACAACATAGAGATGTTCTCAATTATCCTCGATAAGGAGCAAATACGACCAAGTGACAACATTGGAGATTATTATCGGTACTGGGCAGGGCCAGTGTCAACACGACACCTGGAAATAAACGTCATAAGTGCTTCATAGCCGCCATACAAGTTACAACATTTCTCAGGTAAAATAAAATAACCTCGACAGACGCACCTTCCCAGAGCTTGGTGAGTACTTTTACCGAGAATCATGGCCAAGAACTTAACTTTAACTCGTTTATAACAAATATAAAAAAATAATTAACAAAAACCACCCAAATACTTCCATTCTTTCCTTAAATGAAACAAACGGACGCTCTAAATTGTCGCTATAAAATCCTGTGGATTACCGTGTTACCTGCTTCATCCCAATCAATATCTGCCTCTTATTACATCGTATATATAGTTTCCAGGATGTGCAGCTACCATAAATGTATTTGACAGATTTGGACGTTTTTTAAGCAGCTTGTGAAACGCCTACGCCCTTGAGTCCTGCTTAACCCATCGCTTCCATACTTGTGCGCGCATAAAGAAATGCCACACACTGGCATATTTCTAAGACATTCCATTCGTATTTAAATATATCAATAAAATAATGAGCGCGATAACAATTATTGAACAATAAAATAAGTGGCGATAACTCATTATCGTCGTTTATAAAAAATACAAACAATAGCGTTAATTGGCTCGATAAAGATTATTTACAATAATTCAGGTGCGCACACTGTACCTAATAATAATATTATGATCACGGTGCTTACTTCTACAATAAAACATGCCTCAGGAGAGCATAAACTATAGCTGCATTGTCCAGGGAAAAATATAGAAGTAATCGTTGGAGCTGACCTTGTTAGAGACGAATATCGGTAGATGTGTATGTGGCGGCGATTCGTGGCGACCATATGCAAAGGAAAGTGAATGATCTGAGAAGCAGCAACCCTCTGTACAAGAATTGCGTCACGCAGTAAAAAGCAAAACAAAGGTATCGGTATAGGTGAGTGACGAAATAGTGGCGCAATTCATCACAAAAATACCTTCAAAGATTATGGGATATCCCACCGGGCGAGACGGTGGGAAATTCCAGGCCTAAGGTAACTACTTTCAACGTTTTTTTAATACTCTCGAAGACCCTACAACGCAAACAGGTCTAAACATGAAAGATCTTGTAAGGTCGCAGCATCAACGTCAGGCACACGTGGCCAATAATCATTGTGATAGTGAAGTGCGTGCCCAGAAACACGCATTCACTATCTTACAATCTATTTAAGGTTAGGAACATCGGGTTAGTCACCCGATCCTATTCAAAAAACTGACGATATAATATAGGGAAAATAAATTTAATACTCTTTCACCGAAAATACGAGGAAACTTAATTGTGAAGATAAAATATTAGCAAGAAAAAAAGAATTCAAACCGGAGTCATCGTCCTGTCGAGAAATCCTTTGTTTTCGTGCATATTAAAAAAAAATTGTTTTAATGGGTAACGAACAACAAGATCGTGCAGGCGCGAATCAGTGAGAGTTCACAATAAAAAAAACATAAAAAGGCAAATTCGTAATAAAAAATAACTAAGAAAACTACTACACAGTGGTAGATTTATGATGAAGTTAACAAAACATAATTTACCTATTTCGTGTTAATCCAGGAAAATCCAAATTCCTTTAAGTGTGCACTAAACACAATTGAAAAACAAGGCGGCCACTGTTGCTGCAGATTCACCAAAAAGAGCAGCTCTTTATCAAAAACACGCGAGAAACAACAAAAGCCGGGGAAACAATGACAACAGACAAAGCGTATTGTGACAAGTCTCTGTCGGACGACACACGTCACGTCGCCTCGGCTGTCGGGCGGCTAATGAAAACGCAAAATTCATAATGGGCGAGCGGGGATTTCCCCATACGGTACACTCGAGCCAGCTGATAAGGACTTGCGGGTAGGGCTCCGAACACAGATTGCGGGGGCGAAGGGGCACAGCCTGCCCAGGACCCCAGCTTGTGAACGCTATTGAGCTTGTGCTCGGAGCATTTGCTACGCAAGGACTCGGAGGCAGACAGGGGCGGCGGAACAAAGGGTTCATCGTCCCCGAATTGTGCAGACGTTTGTTTTACTTTTATTGTTTCAACTAAAACGGATCGCCCGGCCATATTTTGCCGGATCGCTTTGTTCCTGTGATTGCAATAATATTTCGCGTATGCTATATATTAGAAAAATGTTGTCTTTATGATATAAATATGGATCGTCAAGGTAATCATCCAACCTCCTAACAATAGTGATTGTATCCCCACCACACAACACCATCATTTAGTTAAAATACCTTAGGTTCTCATTATCCTTAATTCCTTAAAATCCATTAGGCCTTAACACTACCGAATATTTTCGACAGACATTTGTTGTTTGGTTATTGGAAGAACTTGGTAGCTAAAATTCCAGGTTTTGTTTATATGGTGACCATATGTTCCATATCGGAATCAGATATGAAAAAGATTAGATATATATATTAAAGAGTATTGATGTTTTGCTAGGTCCTAGTGTTACAATTCGCCTTAAATTTAGACTAAACGAACAAATTTTATATCCACTCTTTAAAATTCGCTTGATGTAGCAAATTTGAAAAAGGAAGACTTTCGTCGTTTTTACTATTATTTTTTATATATTTATCAAAAGTTTTTTCTTGACCCCTCAAACGCGCACAAAAGCTAAATATTTTTTCAATCGCAGCGTCCAGCCGACACAGTTGAGCGCACCAAATCCACAGGAAAGCTCAAAACTCTTGCTGGGGCTCTCTCTTTTATATATTTTCTATCAAAAATAGAAACATTTAGATAACCAGACTATCGTGTAACGGCCTCACCATTCACGAAGATACTAAGTTACATACAGCGCAGTTATCCTACAGAGAACAAGCAAGTCATTGTTTGGCGAAAATGAAAGATTCATTCATCTTAAGCCAGACACTGGTAATGGTTCATCGATATGTTCACCATGAAGATAAATGTACTAAACAAGGCTACTGCTACATGCGGCAAGGTCCTCCTTAACAAATAATTTACAGATAACATGGGGAGTACAAAAATCTGAAAATAAAATATAAAAAGACCTATAATTAAAGGTAACAGCATATTATATAAGGGGGTGGTTTGATTGATTCATTGTAAAAACTCGTTCATTGCGGTGTGATTATTAGTAATGTGATTGTTTACTGAGTATGGGGGCTTTAATTTTGTGTGCAGTTTGTATGGAATCAGTCTGACATTAGGACGAGCCATGCGGGCGGCAATTTACTGACAATTGACAGGGCCGACGCAGGCTGGCGCTCCTCATTACGACAGTAGTAGACAAATAGTAAACAATTAGTTTTATTTCGCACCAATGGATATCGAGAATTGATGTGGGAATGAATGAAATACTGAATTCGTGACGTTAGAAATAAATAGTAATTAAAAGCAAAGAAAAAACATCAACGTTGGATGGTGAACAAGTATTCAGAAGTGCAAGTAGGTATAAGCCTTGATTAAAACACTGCAATTGCAGATCTTATTTATAGTGAGTGTTGTACGAGTTTACACCTCGATGTTTAAGCGCGTAGAGCACTCGAGTACAAATTGGATCTGCAACCAATATAGTCTATCTGAACTTAGTATTATCCCCCTTAAACGCTAGTAATACGACAATAATAATGGAACACAGGAATGTCACTTAGTCTCATTCCTTCGTTATCCACCTGGGCTTAATCTCTTCGGCTAGAGTGCTCACGAGAGACCTAATAGCACGACCACTAGAGCACGGCGTTGTAGCATCATGGTAACGTAGAAACATAGTAAGTTTACGATTGCGCAGTGCACAGATACGGGATGCATCATCATTTAAATGTCCGTCGCTTTTCCGGGAGGCGTTGGTACTCGTAATCTAATGCGTGAATAAACATAATACTCCAGTTATCGGGCGATTGATAAGAACAAAGTCCATTCGATTTTTTCCACTCCCCATATGTATGCGGCTATCGGCTCGACACGAGGCTGTAGGAAGCTCCTCGCACACAGTCGCCGTGCCTGGTACTGACTTGTGCATCAGCGAGGACGACGAACGGGACACCAGCAGAGGCGACGCGTTACATTTCGAAGAATCAATTAAAAAACCATCACTATTTCAGAATCTCGATTCGTTAAAAATGTACCTTATATGGATACTTCTTTTTAAGATCAATAATCAGGGTAGCAGTTGTTATTGATTGTTTGCGTGTTGTTTAGGAAACACACATCCTAAAGTAAATAATCATTTATTGTGGAAATACACGCAGAATATGAACGTGAGAAGGTCGCTGAGAAGTGTAATGAGAAGTGTAATGAGAAGTTGTTCACTATTCTCGTGATTTTATCGAGGATTATTATTGCTTGTGGTATTTTAAATGCGCCAATAGCACTCCGCATAAATGTGTTCTAAACATATAATAAATGAATGCATCTAGCACTGGCTTAGAATCACGTGCTCTACTGTCATGCGAGAGTTCGCAGGTTTTGTCTCCGAACTATGATTATGTTTAGTGGTTCCCTGTGGCGTGAACCTAGTCATGTTCTGGATCTATCACCGGCAGCTTTGATCTTCGAATCGAGGAACTGAACGTGCCACTCGAATGGTATCGATAAATATTGTCATCGAGTACGTGATATTTAATTGTAAGCACATTATCTCATTTACCATGCTTATCGCATGATGTGTGTGTATCGCACGTCGCTTTACGCCCGGTATGTGATGTAGGTCTGAATAAACAAGAAACATTTCGTTAACCTTACAAGGCGAAGGAGTGATTCAATCAATATCGGAACAATATAAAAGGAATGGGAGTCAATAACAACAAGAATTTATTCAAACTTGAACAACTAAATATGAATATCGTAGAATGACCTTAATTAACCCTTTACAAATCTATATAAGGGCTCGGAATGTGTAGTGTTCGGGAGAAACCAAATATGCACATTTTGAGATTCGAGCTCATAAAAATGTCAATAAAACCCTTCAGTAAACGCTGTCATTGTTGATAATTATTACAATTCTAATGTATTAAGATATCCTTCAAGTTCCACCGACAGACAAAGCAGTAGTTCGCACAAAGCCTTGGAATAATCGTGCAGAAGGTAATCCTAATCAAGAACATGCATTCATTACACCTCCAGTGCAGTTGCGAGATCTCGTTTCTCTTGAAAGAGATCTTATAAAATAAATCACTCGAGTTGTCCATTGTTTTCATTGCGTCTCAAGTGGAAGTGACAGTTTATTGTCGTTTGTAATTTCTAATAATATAATTTTAAATGCTAGAGTATTTTTTGTTTTTAATAATTTATTGAACATTGTGTAGAAAAATATTGTTTGCATACAATACACATCGCCCACACAACAGGAATACATATACCATTATACAACATATTTAAATAAATATTTTTCAATCTATATTGCATTCTTTAAATAAAACTATTTTTCTACCATATTCACTCTTTTAAAAAACGTTTTAAAATCAGTGTCAGATTTTTCAGGTAATAACAATTTTTGTGGGAAATTCCTTTAGTTTACATAGCGGTAATGTTGCCTCGGCAAAGTTCAACATTGAAGACAAAGAAGCGATTATGGGTTATCTTTACAAGTTACTACAGGCAACACACCCATTTCTGTGCTTGTCATACAGAGTGACAAGCTAGGCTGCTTGTACATTGAAGAAAGAGTAATAATCCATTGCTGGTCCGTGGAACAGTACCAAGCAAGGAGTTCTGCACAACTCTGAAGTAGCTTGTTTGAGAAGCAATGCATTAAACAAAGCACTTGGTGTAAAATTAACACTTTATTAGACAAATAGCTTCAGCAACAAAACGCGAGAATATGACACAGTGAAACCTCTATCCATCGTTCTTTCCTCGTTTTCCCGTCGCATTTGCCGTTTAATTATTCTACTCCGAATTCACTTCATACAAAAATTGATCCCGCATTCATAGATTTATTAGATGGGTCCATTTAAAAATGATAGATAGAGGCTTCACTGTACAAGTATATATGTACTCCGATCAGTGACGTTTTTAAACGATAGGACAGATTAGAGCTTAGCACCTAATATTTATAAATAATAATAAAGTGATACAACTTAAAAATATACATATATTTTGGCTCTCTGACATTATTTTTCATCTAAATACAAGATAAAATTTACTGTCAGGAAGATTTGGCATCAATTCTTTAACTCGTTCCAAAACAGCTTTGCATTTTAAAGTTGCATCAATTTATTTATTATTTGATGGTTCTTCAGAATACGCATATGATAAAAAAGTATTGCTTTGATTTGGACTCTGGTATAGCTAAGTAACTGTCCATAATAAGGGAGCGTCAGTAATAAAAAGTATGTGGCAAAACTATGAGGTGTACAACTAATTCAAACAAAGAAGAAAGATCTGGCTGGAAATACACGAATCCTTGACATTGGTTTGTAGAAGTTGTATGCGTTAATTTGAACGTCTTCTTCTTTAACCTCGCTATTTCCCATCATCTGAGGTCGGCTCTCCATGTGCACATTCGCCATGTCTTTCTGTCCTGCGTTGCATTCTCGGTCAAACCCAGAGTTTTCAGATCCTTGTCTACAGTTGCAGTCCAGGTTGCCTGTGGTCTTCCAGGTCTTCTCGTGCATCATGGTTTTTTTTGGCGGGTTTTTTATGAGTTAATTTGAACCAATTAAGAATAAAATATTCTGCTCGAGAGTTAAATACAGTCATGAAAAATGGTTTAATATCTCTAAAACTAAACTGTCAACTCACGAAAACTATAAAACGAATAGGTGCATTTAAGCTATTGGGAACTCAGGTGAAGAATTCTTCGTTAATGGATGCTTAAGTAGAGAGGAGTTACCGTCATAAAATAACAGCTTTATCTCAGATATGGAGCGATTTAGATATCAAAACACTTATTTCTAAACATGCTAAAGGTGTAGGAATATGAGTTTTTTTTTATAACTGTCAGTACAAGTATAATTATAAGGTTGTTCATTTTTGTGAAACCAGTCAAAATGCAACGATCCAAAATATAATAGCAAGAAATTTCAAACATAAATAAGTTGAATCGATGCATAAATTACAAAATTCAATGGTTTTAGTTGAACAGTCGTGTTCGTGGGGGAAAAAATGCCAGGACAGTCACGGATGTCATGGAAGAGTTTTTCATTTTTCTTTCTCCCCATTTGAAACATATGGTAAACCACAAATCAGTTGTCAGTTGCCATTGTCCATGGCTCATCACGACGCATCTCTGACCCGTTAAAATCTGCCTGGAAACAAATCCCAAAGAAGAATCCCTCTGATTAGGTAATTTGATAATCGGATTTTTAATTAAATCGTATGATCAGCAAAGCGCGCTCACGAGGCCTGGTTGAAACACTTGTTGAAAACATTTGTTGCTAAGACACGGCTCAACCCGACCGGCGTAAGTAAGGCACAGGCGGTGACTATCCAAGTTTTGGTCCACATCCAATGTTGCTTAACTTCGGTGAACCAACGATAACGTGTGAATCTGCCGACATGTGGTAACGTAAGCAAGAAGTCGACCTTCAAAAACAATTGGCGTCGTTTGTCTTCGAGTGTCGAGATTGACAACTCGCGATCACAACGGGACCATTGTTATGTTCAGTTGATTCGATAATCGAATAAAGCGCGGCAATTTGTTTGCCGGCGTCCATTATCACTTCAGCGCCCGCGGCCGGACTCGGAACCAGGCCGGTGACGTCAGCGGCAGAGTGACGTCACCGAGCGAGTGACGTCTTCCACTGAGAATTCTAGCGACTTCCACTTGAAGCCTTCCTCGGTGTGATATGAACGTGATTCTTTACGTCGGTTTCTGTGGCGTCGGCCGCTTTCGCCCATCAGACCACGGATTACAAGAAGACGCTGTGCGTCATCACCCAGCGTGTTTTGGAAGCCAGTTTTTTTTAAATTCAGATCAGATCGATGGGAATACCATATATGGACAAGTCTTATCAATAGCGTCCGATTAGGCGATGATAGCGTAAATTTTATTATAAAATACAACTGCATAATCTAGTAATCAACAGTTTTTTTTTTTGATAAAAATACAAAAGCATTGAAATGTTTATTAGAAAATACAGCCAACCTTCCTTACGACACACGTTTTTTTCATGTAACGAACATTTTTTTTACAGTGTTTGTCATCATACCATGTCCGCTTTCCTGACTGGAGCATATGGCATTCACAAACCGCCGCCACAAAGCTCTGTTATCCGCCATCTTCGCCTCATCCGAAGTCACCTCCGCCTCCCGCAGCTACGCCCGAGTACCTTCTATATAAAGTTCTCAACGGCCTTCCAGGACGGCGCGAGCCCAGGGACTGGGAAGGCAGCTATAGCTTATGCTCTCCTGCGGCATACTTAATATATGTCCCAGCGATGTTCACATTCGCCTCTTGACCGATTGTATTATAAAAGGCTGCCTCGTTTGCTCTGTCACCGTCATTTATCACAAAGTCAAACCATCTGCTCTCGAATCCCATTACACGGCTGCATTGGCTCTTGGTGAGATGCCAAGATTCACAGCCGTAAAGAAATATTCTATTACAGTGTTTGTAGCGATTTTTTATACAACAGTCCCTTCTGTATTGTTATTTTGAGTTGAATCGTCTCTTATGACAAAATAGTCCAAACCTCGGTAGCATATTGCTAATCATCTAATCTTATGAAATCGTTATAGAAGGTTTGAGTGTAATAATATATTTGAAATATTTAGATTGACAATAGAAACGTGAAAATGTCTTGAAATGTGTTGCCGTCAATGATTGTTAACCCTCGCTTTACTATGCTACAAACTTCCGCGCGTTCCGATGGTGTCAACTCGTTACACATTCTGATTTAAATTGAATAGAATGAGTAGAAATTCGAAAAAATGAAAATATTCAAAGATATCGCTTAATTTTACAATAGTTGATGTCAATAAGCAGTAATAATTGACATTTAATAGCTAAAAACATGAAAAACATCAGACGAATACCTCAAACGGCCAGACGCACCTTCGCGCGTGAACTTCCGAGAGATACTAACATTACTTAGCCTGTCGATATATCGATGTGCCTACGCGCATAGATATCATTTCGAACGAGCCGACCAACTGAGGTTTCCCGTCTCGCTCACTCATATTAGTACGTCAGCGAGAGTGAGGAGTCTAGATGCGGCCTCATCTGGGTATTTTTAAATTTTATTTTCGCACACGCTTCCGACAGGTCGAATGATTCATGACAGTTGACGCGTCTTGATTGTAGTGGTGAATTTATTCCGGATTTTAGAAAAATATTTCCTGCTCCCGATGAGTGCCTATTATTATAAATATTTTTTTTTTTCAATACGTAAATGTATTAAGGAGGAATCCCTAAAATCTGAACCCTGTGTGTATTATATTTACAGAGATATTTAAGTTATTACAAGCAATGTGTAGTCGATAGACATCACCGGGGAGGAGAGGTTAAACAGACATAGTGAAAAGCTAAAAATGGATGTCGCTTTACGACGTTAAAACATCAAGAAAGCTCCCCCGTCAGAGGTTAATTGTTCCACTCCTACAATAGTCTCAAGTGGTGCATCCGGTTAATTGACTTTGCGAGTCCCGGGGTCAATCAACAGCGGTCACTTGACATCAATTAGCTGAGATGTTGTTACATCGGAGCCCACGGACGATGAGCAAGGGGCTCTCCCTAATGGGTTTACTGACAGTGGGATATGTAGCGGTAGCAAACCTTATTTGTACGTCTTGGTGTGCGAGCGGTTTGAACGCGATAGTACAAATTATATCACCGCCTCTGTTAACAAGTGTTAATTAAGGAAGTATTTAATTCAGAACGATTTAGTACCAGAGGTCGAAGACCTCATACACCTCACACTAGAATCTATGGAACTCTTGGTTAATATAAATATACATTATGACTACAGTCAATAGAAAATGAGTGAATGACCGGAAAACGAATGTGAAAAGACTAATAAAATCAAGCAAAAGATAGAAGATCAATGGCTGCGGAAATTAGATGATAGGGAGAGATGCCTTATTAACATCTTCAACCGAAAAGGATAAAGAAAAATATACTAAAGATTATGAAATTTCATCTCAACTGCTCTGTACAGCTGTTCATTTTTTAGAAGGAAATCTTTCACTGGACACAAACTAATCAAAAGTAGTAGTTACGTGTATGATATGCCTCAAAGTTGATGTTTCCCTACGTCATGTCGCATCAAGTGTCCTCACCTGTGCTCCCGTAAGATAAGATCGTAGCCAGCGAAATATACCGCAATATCTGTTGTTTGTTTCAATAAATGACGCAATCCATGCTTAATACCAGCCGCGATCCCAAATTGATAAAAAAAATACCAATTTGCAGCAGATCGTGAGAATATTATTATAATACAAGTAACTTAGGACATTTAATAACAAAATAAACATTGCCAGGATAAACAAGCCAAGTGGAATGTCAATCTCTCAGGAAAATATTTCTGTGCCGTTCTGTGAGCACATGACAATGAAAGTTACCTTATCGCTGTTTACCCGTTCCACTACTTGTGCTATTATTCGCATTAAAGTGCGCTATAATTGGCGGTGACCGCATGCCGCCATCTCTGCACACAGGTCGCACACTAAATCAAGACATTTCACTCTCAAATATTTGCTTTTACTCAGAAAATTTTAACTTTTCCCGCCGCTCCTTAATTGAGAAGATTGTCAATAAAGCGTAGACAATTTTCTATATTTTTCTCACATCAACATAATTGACTTGGAATCTGAAAGAACAAGCAGTTTCGTAATATTTACTATACCGATTAGGCACTTGATTCGTTGGAAAGGCAGTGTCCTGAATGACCAAAACAAAACTAATTAACTGTGGGTAGTTGTGCGTTGATCAGATAGGATTCAAGTTATATAAGCCTGCATGCATTGCAGTGTCCCCTGCACGTGTCCTGACATTTGTTGTGATGTGGGCGTATCATGCAGCTACAACCAAGCCAATTATGAGCCTTTAATCTTTATTACTATCAGTAATGGTGAACAGAAAATTAATACAGATGATTTTAAATGAACATATTCAAGCTTTTAACAAAATCTACAATAGAAATATCATAAATTGGCCACATTTGACGAACTACGATGTATAAAGATTGAACTTTCCGTGCACTATGATATAGAAGGAAATACGGTAACGGATTTTAAAAATCGTTATCAGAAAACATTAAAAAAATGTATTCTCAAAATGTAGCATTCGTTAGAGTTTAATAGAGAGCTGAGTTAAGTATTATTCAACCACGGTTAATAAAGCGGTTATAATGGAATCTACCAAAATGGCTATCGAAAAGATCTCGATCTTTCCTATTTCGCCCCCAGGTTACTTTTTATTATTCACTATATTTGGCTGCGCAACAACTTCCGCCACTGGCGTAATGTTGCACCGCCGGCCCTAATCAGAGATCAATAAATCCCGCCAGTCACCGCAGAAACCCTACAACTATATTTGGTGAATACCGACAACTTACTACCGACACATTGTCTCTGTGTAATAATACAAAACACTGATATGCAACTGCACCAACAATGTCGCCAATTGCTGTAAGGCTATTTCAGGGTGAAACCAAAATAGGAGCTGCAAGCAAATTATTAATTTGTCTATTATAATAATCCTTTTACAGAGTCTAATAAATGTTTTTTGCAATTTACTCGTAAATAAAACCTTAAATAAGTGTTTAGTTGTGTCAATTTTCGCAAAGTCTTACGCAACGAAACAAAGCTAATTTGAATCATTGCATTTACAGTGCATCTGTATCTTATCAAACTTCCTGGTAAACAAACACGAGTATAAAGCATCAGATGATGTGTTTCACAAGTGCCAGACATCTGATAAGATATCGGGCGTCTTAATTAATTACACTTTATCTTGAATATTATAATAATACTCGGCTTTTTTCAGCAGTTTAATTTAAAGAATTACAAATCAGCCGATTCATAAGAGTCATTTTTATCAAATTTAATATTGACTCGGTCTACTTTTCAGCTTTCCGTTGTCTTGATCCCTTGAGGTTGAGACTCGCCGCAATCAAAACAATGGTTTTATTCGAAATTCAAATAAAGCACAATGCGGTTCGCGGTCACTTTTGTTTCGAAACTGAATTTTTCCATTTGCATTCGACCTTTGACCGACTGAAGCGGGGACCAGTTACTTGCCGTGTGACGAGTTCATTTGTGACGACACGTCAGAGCTACGCTGATTGTTATGTGATACAGACCACCGCGCTTCAACCTTTTCGCATGACCAAAAATAAGAAAAAAACCTCCTTCACTATCTAAATTATTTCGATACACCTTCCAAACAGCAGGTTCGCCATAATTCGCGGACTTGCCATTCATTCCCTGCCTCGCTCTTCTAGAATGTATGATCTGAATATCGTGCAAGTGTGTTTGCGATTCCGAGTAACGTAAGTACGTGCGCGGTCACTGAGTGAGCCTCTCTGCAAACACAAACACGTCTCCTCGCAGATAGCGCCATTAATACTTCGAATCGAGAGCAGCATTTTCAAATTTACACAATTGTTTCATTGCGGTTCCATTGGCTTTGCACCTGGCGAGCCTCGAGGCACGAGCAATAACAATATTGTTCATCGGTGATGCTCGAAGCTGACCTTTACACCCGTCGGTGTTGTGGCATTTATGAAGTCGCCGCCAACCTGCTGAGCCGTTACAGCTAGAGTGTTCTACGTTAGATGTCGGAGTAATGGTCGGCATGAGCGTGACGGAGGAATGCTACGTAAAAAAAACACTAAACCGGATTTCTCGGCGGATTCTTGGCATATTCGGCGAATCAATACTCGCAGAATTACGCACTTGAGAATACATTTCAACCGGTAGTAAGTAATGTTAAAATTGGTTGCAATGTAGCATTAAATATGATTTGCAAAGATAAAGAACAAATATTTTTTTTGATACGAAATAGCGTTATTTTAACAGATATTTTTCACCTGGAGCAGGGGCTATGACGATTAGTATAAACTCGTGTTAAAGTAAAAAATAGAATATGTCAGTACTGTTTACTATTACATAAAAAAAAAATCAATATAATTGACGATAATAAATATGTCATGTTAACTAAACCTTTGCACAAGAACATATCGATATTCAGAACTTTCACTATTATGCGGCCGTGAAAACCTAAGAAGTCATTTAAGATATCAAATAGTTTTGACAAATAACGTAACACGGAAAAGTTTCACATTTTATACGAATTTTTGATTGTGCCATCGAAATGTCAAAACCAGTAAACAAATTAGCAGAATCAATTGACACTTACATAACAACTCAAATATTACGAGAAAGCTGATAAATTTATAGGTTATAATTTTAAAAAAGGATCCATTATTTATTAATACGAGTACATGCGTAAAAAATTGACGCATTGCGCAATATCGAAGTTGTAGTCTTCAATATTACACACAATATAATATATCAGCAATACAACTAATATGAAAGAAAAATAAACATTTACATAACTTTTCATAGAAAGCATCAATGAAAAAAGAGTTGTGATTCACAATAAACTAGTATAAGATTAGTTCCACGTTGCTCAATCATCAGCTCAATCATCACGGGCAATTATAATATTCTCGAAAACAATACTTATGGGTATTATCTTTATATTACGATATTCTATGATTAATTTAAGCAATCGTCCAGAATTATATTTTATATAATCAGTCGTCAGGGTCCGAAGTTCCACCGCATAACAATATAACCGCGATAATGTAACAATAGTGAATGAGTGTGCGTTCTCTGAATAACGCACAAAACAAAAAGATTACCAGACTATATCGCCAGTAAAATGGTTATCTTTGTTATCACTGAACCTGTCACTTGTCATATCGGATTACTCACCAATTTCTTGTCTTCTGCCTTCCAGTCGAACATCGTGGTGAACATGAGATCCTCGCAATCGTCCAACTCCACCGAGAACTGGGTGAACGGAACTAACCGCGACATAAGGCCCACTGGACACACGGATCAATATCGATCACGTTTCAGGACGAAACGTGACAAAAAGTGCAAGTCACTAAATTGAAAAATATTTGGCAAAAATAAAACACTGAAGAATTGTTTATAGTATTTACGCACTGGTTGTTAATCACAATGAAAACAACGTGGAAGAGTTTTGAAAATGTTTGATAGTGTTGCGATCTGTGAATCACTCGCGTTATCAGTTGATGACTCAGTCGCTTGTCGTGATGTGATAGCGAGCACAAGTTAGCGTGGCGAGAGTTGTGGCGATAATGTCGCGACTCGCGGCTCGCGGATGGTTTTATGAAGTCGCCGCGAATCGCCCAACTTCTGGTCGCAAGGTCGCCGGGGGAGGGCGGAGGGGCGCCTCTTCCCTGGCGCCGCATCCCCGCGGTTCGCAGAATTCATCTTCAACTAATGCGGTTACGCGAGAACGTTAGTTTCGCGGATTCGCGCTCCGAAAATGTCATTACGAACAAATCAATCTAAAAAAAATACTCAAAATGCTTGTCAAACCGCGCTCTAATTCTGTCTTGTGTTTCTTAAATTTTAAGTCCATCATCATCAGCTTATGTCCTTCCACTGTTAAACGTAGGCCTCCAGTATGAGTCTCCGCCCTCTTCGATCCTCCGCCTTCCGCGTCCAGGCTATTGCCGCTATCTTATTTAATTTCTAAACCATCCGATATGATTTTGAATGGATATCCCGATGATACATCTTCCTAAAGAAGATTCGAGTCAGATGTCCCGGGAAGCAAATCTGTATGAAGAAGTGATATAGGATTTCAGCACAGTCCAGTTTGTGAAAGATGTGACCATCAATCACTATAGTACAGAAAGCGATTTTTTAGACTATTAATTATATATTGAACAATATTATGTAATAGTGTGCAATATAGCATAGCTTCAAAGACCCGCCTTCTAACTGTAAATATTATAAATAAAATAAAACATTATTTAATTCATAACTGTAGCATTTTAAAATATTTATATTTTATCAATTCATCATCATCATCATCATCAGCCTGTGTCCGTCCACTGTTGAACGTAGGCCTCCCGCATGAGTCTCCATCCTCTTCGATCCTCCGCCTTCCGCATCCAGTTAGTTTTAGTTTTATCAATAACAATGGTTATTTTTGTTATTTCTTACGTTTTAAGTATTGATAACAATTTCAAAATTCCCATCTGAACCAGCAATACAGGATTAAAACTGCAGAAATGACAAACTGTCACAATACTTGTTACAATGAATCTTTTATCGACAAGTGGATTTTATTATATACTATTATTGGGAAGCACTACGCACTAATACGTAATACATTATTTAGTTAAATTTTCAGAAAAGGTTTTATAAAGATATAATTTTTCATTTTTATCCATTCATTATCCGTGTGACAGACCCCCACCCCCGCAGGAATTCCATTAAAATTCCAACAAATAAACATAATTCCGACTAAAATAAATATTTGCTTTGCATGCAAACATCTGTATTAAGAATAAACAACATTTGGTGGCCGCTCCCGCCTGACACATGACCCGGTGCACATTATATGGATTATTCCCGTTTCATGGACACACTTATGTAATCACACAACCAAGCAGATAACATTTCTCGGAGTGCGGTACACTGCACTGATGCTTACAGTTTTCTCTGCCAAGGAAAAATTAATATCATGCCAATGTTTCCCATGAAAATAAGATACACAAACAAATGTATAGCATTTTTAAATGTAATTTAGCTTTTAATATTTTAATTTTTTTGTTTACGATTTTTTCATCGACAATGATTTGTGGAATTCCATAATATTAATCATGATATTGACATTACGATTTATATTTAATAGAGTATTTTCATTTGTTCACATGTAAATAAAATATTTTTTAGAATCTATTGCACAATATTTTTTTTTTCACGACATGTTTCAGCAGGTCGAATGGCCATTTTCAAGTCAATTAGTAAGTGTGTGTAGGCTCTATATAAAGCAAAGAGTGAGTGAAAAGGTGGATATGAATTGTGTGATGGGTAATTGTGTTTTAGGAAATCATTAATGTATAAAGGAATTCATCGATGTCACAACAAAATAATATTTATAATTACAATGGCCATTAAAAAACAATAATTCTAGAAGTAAGAATTCTAGATAATTTTAGCAAATTTCATTTGTTGTATTTTATATTATTTTTAGTGTGTATTTTTTGCTCAAAAATTTTATAAGCTCTCAAACAAAAGCTACATACAAATACACAATTCTATGTAAACCCAGTCCTTTATTTACGCGATTTTGTTTTAACGCGATTTTTTTGGACCACATCATAAGTTTGATACGAAATTTTATTGTTACTTTTTAAAGCGGTATTTTAATTGTAGGAAACGAATCAATACATCAAATACTGAAGATTATTAAGTATTCAAAATATAAAATTAAAAAATCGTGTTTCAAAACTAAAGTCATACATTTCGCAAATTGTTGTCCCCAGTACTAAGCAATATTTAACTAATTTTATCAAAACATTTTATGTCACTTCTAGAAAACAATAAATTACAGTGAAAAAAATAACGTCTGTAATTGAAGCAATATTTTTGACAATTATTTCGAGAACACTATTGGCGCCGTTTTTATGTTTCTCTGAATTGGCGGGAACTAAATAATTTTCCATCGGAACGAGCTCCGGTGTTGCCAACAGTTGACCGAGCGACCACATTTCCATGACTCACACATTTAGTAGAGCAAAATTTAATACCTACCATTTTATTTTCAATGTATATACACTAAAATAAATATGTTAACTATTATATAATTCATTTACCAAATCTACAATAATAATAAAATACTGAAACAGCAAAGAATGATTTTTACTTGGTAGGTATTATTGCTGGCTAGGTATTATTTTCATTTGCATTATGATCGATGAATCATGAGGTGAATGACACATAAAAGTATTAAATAGATCCAAGTCAATGATTATTAAAAATATTGTACATATTATTTTTTAAATCAAGCATAATTTTTTCTAAACATTAGATTATTTATGAGCGCTTAATCTCTTTTTTTTAAGTATTTAGTCATATATTTTTTGGAATAAAGTATTAAATTTTTAGATTATAATTATTGTACTAATTGTTAATGTATTTTTAAATTTAAATAATACAATCTTCAACAATGGCAAGATACATAAATTAGTGCAATTACAGATAAGAATTTACTAAAAAAAATATGATATGCTTAATTGACGCTAAGAAAATAAATATCAGAATCAGTCATTATAATATCCTTAAAGCGATAAAGTTACTAGAATAATGTGAGAATATCACTAAATAATCTTAAATATTAATTTTCCAAAAAATGTAATCCTGTATCACATTGTACCAAGATATTTTATGATTTTACATTTAAAAATGATACCTAACCACCAGGGCTGATTATTATTTTATTATACTGGTTACACAAAATTTAAACTGCTCCACTTGACAGTTTTCTAATACACATTGACGACATTCATTTATATGGAATGAATATTCTACTTGGAGTCGCAAATCGGCCAGGTACGAAGCTCTTAGTTATTCAGTATGATTGTAGAAGAGAGCTGTAACGAATAGTAATAGTATGATAATATTATATTCACAAAAGAGAAATGAAAATGTAAATATATTGGTCAAAGCGTTTGCTTTGCAAGCCAAATGTCGTGGGTTCAATCCCCGACGGAGATTAAAAAAAAAAGAATTTTAATCGATTTCTGAGCTCTAAAATACGGTTGGTGTGAATTTAATCCCTCACCCGTAAAATTCCAGCCATAGCCTATTAATTCAAATCGGTGACAGACAAAAGTCGTCCCGTGAAGACCACCCATTCATAGTAAATTCCTGTAATAATAAGGATGATGCGTGAATCCCGGGCTGTAATCTGTGACATTGGGGGATCAACACTTCGCATGCAGCGCTTAGCCATGTGCACTATGTAAAGCGACATAGAATTCCACAGATGAGACTTCAGAATTACTATCACCATCTGAAAGTATTCTGCTGTATGTGCTTACATAAAAAAAACGTATTGTGGAACTGTACAAAAAATATTATAGATCCGAAATTAAATATATTTGTGTATGTATAATGAATTCGTGTTTGCAGATGACCGTCCTTGAGCTCCGCTGACATTTGTCGCCCGCGGGCCGCGGGTTGTTTGGCCCTGCGATGCGTCACCCACGCAAAGCGAGCATTTTCTCAGAACCGCGCCGGCACTAGACCACGCGTACAATCGAGCCCCGCTGTACACGCTCACGTTTTACGCGATATCACCATAACGGAGTTTAATTTTTTAAATGTTTTTTTTCTTGGTTTCATTGACATAAAAACATATTTTAATATTTCTTTTTTTCATATAACTTTGATAGTTGAAATATAAATTATGCCTTGGATACTACAGCTACCGCCTCTTCATGTACTCTAACTTCTGCTCTGGAGGTTCTCGGTAATCATATATGGTCTCAAGTAGACCGTTAGGAGCATATATATTCCAGAACAAGGAATGGACAGTGGCAGTTGACGTGGCGGCAATTTGTGGTGACCATATGTTCCAGTTATGGAACTACCGGTCCAGTCACAACTTATGGATGACCCTCCAAAGTGAAGAGCAACGTAGTTATCCATAGCATATTTGGACGTTTTCTTATCATTTTGTTTGAATAGAGATTGCATGATCAACTGGACACTCGATACTGTGACCAATATTTTAATGCGAGGCTCAAATTAATAAAAAAAATAAAACATTATTATATTGAATAGAGCAGTAAAAGCCTTACAAAAATGCCATGTATATATTTTTAAATTTATTGTTTTCAAATATTCCCCCTCCCCCGCACTTTGTGTCACTTCCGCAATAAAATTCACACAGTATATCGAAGAATCTATTTTCCACAACTGATATACATATTAATTCACAGCAAACACCATCTTATATGATATTTCTCTAATAAAAAAATCGGAGAAAAATAAACAGCAGACGCGGGGATTCGAACAACTTTTATTTTGTACGTGCATCAGTTGTTGTATATTGGTGTTAATCTTCATCGATTTATAAAGTAGTACAATATTGAAATATATAAAAACACCCGCATTTTTAATTATTTAATAAATTTATCTTCTGCGTAAATCGGGGTATGGTATACAAAAGTAGGTATGTACTTAGGTACCTACATAATAGTTTATGTACTGGCTGGCGCTAGAGCGATCCGAGCGGAACAACTTGGCTTCCGAGAAAACCAAAGGAAGGAAATTCACATGGCCTTCTAGAATAATCTGGAATCTGGCGGGAGGGAAATTATTACTTGGGGGATTAAAATGGTGCGGGGAAAGGAATGCCGAATTTCGTGCTATTGAGTTAATGCCCAGTTTTAGTAATGACATAATAGCTTATTTAATATTAATTGGGTTACTTTGCAGAGTAACTTTCGACATCTTTTAGATAATTCAAACTGAATAAATAATTAAATGAAATATTAATTAAATACATGCCCGATGGCAATTTTAACAAACCAAAAAATAACGATATTTTTCGATAGTTTGGGAGATATTCATGAGACGGTATCTGTGTGAATACATTTTTTTCGAAAACATTGATATAGTACATATATCTTAAATATTTACAACAATCGTGATGCGTTGGAGGTACTTACGATGTAGGGAGACAGTTTTGTAAGTAGTTAGTCAAGGACAGGCGAAGCAAGCGGTCTAGTATTTTATCTATAATCTATTTTGTGGCAGCTTAGTGAAAACAGAGTGTTTTTTTTTCATGAAAATTTTAGTTCATTGATTGCAGCTCACCAATAATGTATGTCAAAAATATTAAAATAATTTAGTCATTAGTAAAAGTAGCGTTTTTATTTTTTTGAAAACACGTGGCGATGAAGTGGTTAACAGTGATGGATTGGGGAAGGCTACGGAGTTAGTTGAAACTGCAGGCTCATAAACAGAGGCCATATCGAATGTAAATATGTTCTTATTAATTTAATTAATATAAACAGTAAATACCAACATTATTTTAAAGGTTTATTTATATATATAAAGAATTCGAAGAATATATCAAGTTTCTTTATACGTATTTTTTATACGTAATGTCAATACCAAGTAAATTGTATCGGGATGGAAAACTTAACGTATTATGTATCGTTTTACTACGCAGATTATAATACTTTATAATATTGCATTACGTCATACTGCAATTATCTATGCAACAAGCGAACCCCTGCCCTGGTAGATCGACTACAGTCAGTGTAATACACGAGCAGAAGGAATTCATCTAATTCATTAACATGGGTGAAAAACAAACAAACTGACATGTTTTGTTTTTCAAAACTCAAGCGGCATTTTGTAAACACAAAACTGTTAATATAGTAGTGAGTATTTATTGTTTATTTTTTGTTTATGTATATTTTTTCAAGTGTTAGTAGATGGTATTAAAATGTTTGCTTATATCAATTCTAGATAGATGATTTTTGTGTTATACATATACAGATCGTCGAATTAATCACCCATGTCCCCACCACAGCAGCCTCTGCCACTCAAGTCTTGTTAGCAAAATGGTATTAGGATAGCAAAGATTATAATATACTACCAATAAGGGACCGGCTGCTTAAGGAAAACATGAAACAAAGCTGCTTTATCGTGCCCTTGCTTCTCATCATTTTTTGGGGCCTAAGGCCCCCGGGCCTGTCGTCTTGTACCTGTACAAATGAAAGCCTGGCAGTTTTACAGCGGGCCGACTGAATGTTACTGCGGCGAGGAGCAGACCCTGTCCCACCTTCTGTGCGCTGTGTCCGAGTGGCTGCACCTAGTAGAGGACCTGATGATGGCCGGGAGTAATGCCATCGACAAGCCCACTTCTGGGCAGACAGGATCTGGCCCTGATGTTTTCGACACGATTATATATAACAATTACAAGCAATTCAATATTTATTTTATCTAATAGCTGACAGTTTCTGGTTACAGTGTGTGGTGGCCGTATGTTCAAATTGCCATAAATATAAGATATATTTTAAAAATGTTAAAGCCAGAAGAATAAAAAAATGCTTGAACAAGCCTTCATACTATGGATACACAACATCATTACGAATCGAAAAAAAGTTGCAGTTCAAAATTCGCGGTTGTAAATTGGCCAATTTAAGTGATGCGTCATTCGCGTTGTACTATTTATTTACACGTCTGCTTAGTACACGATAGTACTAGTTTACTGATTGTAAATTATACCATGATTATTATTAAATATATTGATTATAGATCATTATTACACGTAACAATGTTTCAACACCACCTAACGAATAAACGGCCGGGTTTTCCTGTTACCTTGCATACAACGACACTGGTTCACTACATTATGCAATGCAGTACCTGTAAATGTGGGGGCCTCAAGACTTACACGGCCTAAGAATTTTTCATGTAAATGGATAAAGAAGTGTACATTGTGCATCTAACAAAGATTTCATTTCTATAAACGTCAGTTACTTATCGTCAATTCATATTTAAACAATACCTATTTAGTTAATAGCCACTAGAATCGATTAATTCGATTAGAATCTATTATTAACGAAAGCTTGAAAAATATAAATTGTATTTTGTCGTTGTTGTGTTATTTGACTAATTATGTATTAACATAATACTTGTACCCCATTGAAGCTATATAGTAATAAACATGCAATTGGAATGTTTGTCTACCGAGAATACTCAACTTGTCTAATAATAGCTGTGATGATATCACATTATCTTGTTACGCTGATAATAATAAGATTGAAGATAACAGTTAAAAACCACCAACACAATGCTGTATCTTTCTCAAGTATTTGCAGTACAATGAATAATGGCTGTAAATCATTTAAAATTGTACTCGAACTTTCGCGAATGTTGTTTTGGTGCATGTTCACTTATTTTCTTGTTTACACAGTTTTTAGTAATAAACAAATCAATAAAATTAGATAAAACTATTCGCCTTACTGACAAACCTGCTACAACGCACGATTATGTTAAATGGTAGCGGATATTTTTCCTGTAGTGTTTACCGAAATTTTTCATATAACGGTCCCTTCACTTATGTTTTTATTTTGAGTTGAACCGTAACTTAGTACTAAATAGTCCAAGCCTCAGAAGCATCGGGCTAATCATCCGATTTTACGAAAATATAGGAGGGACAACGGTTATATCTTACACCCTAAGTGTATAGTTATTACTCTTATTTCCGCAGATGTTTGGGATATAGTAGTGTTGCGTACGTCGTTAGTATTAAGTTATTGTCTAAATTAAATGTTTGAAATATATTAATGATAATTGTAAATTCGGTACATGCTAATTCAGCCGCGAGCCGAGCGCGCTGATTGGTCGACGTTCCTCTCCCGCGGGCGCCTCCAGGAGAGATTGTTATATAAATATAAGTCAGAAAACCAAAATAAATCAGTATAGATTTGACTCTCTTGTGTTTCACTTCTACCTCCAACCCTCGTCTGGACTTCCCGCCTGCTGCCTACTCTGGAGAATGAGCCTGCCCGCCTACTCTGGAGAACTGGCCAACTAGCTGCCTTACAACCAGCTGGGAGGAGATCGATCGAAGAGAGGAGCAGAAGACCGCAACACGCCCGTAGAGCGGATCGACCAGCCTGAGAGCTGTCGTCTACAAGTAGTATGAAAGGACTTTGATGTCTGATAGTGATAGATTGGGTGTTCAGATTTTTTATAAAAATATAAATCAATTGATCGCAATGATTTTATATTATTATACCTTAAAATGTTTCTAGTACATGAGTACATACGAACCATTATATTACTTATAACACCAGGTGTAAGCCAGCAGGCCAGTATAATTCATATAATTCATCAATCAACAGAATCACGAATTTACACCACTATAAGTAACAATTTATCAAAATAAGGATGTTAGTTTATAAACTGTTTCATATAAGGAATTGGTGGTTTGTGAATTAATCCGCGCGTTGCGAATTTCTTCTTCTCATCGATATTTCGGCGGGTATAGCTCAGTGGTTAAAGCGTTTTATTGGCAAGCCGAAAGTCGCGGGTTCAATCCCCGATGGAGATTAAAAAAAAGATTTTTCGGGGCTCTAAAATATCCCCGGGTGGTGTGAATTTGATCCCTCACCCGTCAAATGCCAGTCATAGCCTATTAATCAAAATTGGTGGTAGACGAAAGTCGTCCCGCAAAGCCCACCCATTCATAGTAAATTCATGTAATAATAAGGATTATGCGTGAATGTCGAGCTGTAGTCTATGACGTTAGCAGATCAACACTCCACATATGAGACTTCAGAATCACTATCACCATCTGCAGGTATTCTCCTGTATGTGTTAATATAAGAACACCGACTGCCATAGCAGGGTTGATATTTTATGACCTAAAAGCTACAATTCCAAATCCGGCCGTGAAAACCTGTGAAATTATGTTCTATATAATTTTGTCGCCTTAGTCGCTCCTCGTTTATAAACCCCTGGCGTGTTCGAACACCTCAGCGGCCGCCATCCGCTAGAAAGTCTCCGAAAGAAGGTCAGCGCCGGGCTTTTCCAAGACCATTTCATTGATGAAGTTCCGAGAATCGGCTCGGCAAGGAGTGGAGACAAACTGATCGCCATCGCAGTCACTAGCGGCTGTCATGCGGCTGTCATGCGGCTGTCATACACTCGCGTGTGGTGCAATGGACTGAGGTCAAAACCCGGATCTACGGATCCGTCAAATTATGCAACGAAAAATCTGTGCCGAGAAACTGACTGATAATACAATGAAGTTAACGAACCATCCGAATTGTTTTTTTTTTACAATTTTGCTGAGAAAAGGTGCGCACCAAATAAAAAAATTGCGGTTACAAACAAGCCGCAATTATTTAAACTAACCATGTGTCGTTAATTTAATTTTCTTATCATAGGAAGTGGCACGGAGTAGCAAGGAAACAAATGCGTAAAACGATTATTATTTAGTTTTTTAAAAACATTGATAATGTATGTTGTAGTTCTGAATCAAACCGCAAAATACAACTGCTGTGTTATAATAATGTAACAAAAGAGTACCAAATACCATAGCATGTTGTAACACTTCTTAGGTTTTCACGGTCAGATTTGATATTGTGGCTTTTGGGTTTAGCCGTGTGTGGCGAATTACTCCTTTCAATATGTCGACCGCCATTGCAGGAGTCTTCTTCAGGGTTGATGACTTAGTTGACTTAGTTACAAAGTCTTCAACCCTGAAGAAGACCCCTGCAATGGCGGTCGAAATATTGGAAAGGAGTAATTCGCCACTCACGGCTAAACCCAAAAGCTACAGTATCATGTTGTAACACTCATTCCTGGTTGATCACCGAAGCAAAATTGGACGTGGAACGCATTTCGATGTGCCCGTCAAATACACCGCGTATCGTTGGTTAGTTTGCGCCGCCTCTCGTGATCAGATGGTCCTGACGTGGAAGCGTAGAGCTAATTATAAAAAAAAGATGAAAAAATTACCATATATGCCTCAGAAACTATCTTCTGACGTTGGGAATTTTAGTAACAGTATGCATTATTTGTACTCAGGGAAGCCTCGGGTGTAGAGATGTCTTGGGTCTTGGCAAGGATGATACAATAACTGACAGAACTATGTGGCCGTATTATGTGGCGACCATATTCCCCAGTTTTGGTGCGGATATCAAAAATAAAAAGTAAGTTTATATTCTGTGATGCATTATTATAAGTATGTCGCTAAGTAAATCACATTCAATATAAATATTGAAATATCTTGTGTAACGACATTTAAATTGAAATGTGTGAGAATTATCATCAGCAAACTTAATTATTAGAAATAAGTATAGCCAAAAAGAAACCAATACGTCGTAAATTTATAGAATATGGCAGCATCGAACTGTTAAATCATTGTTTGTTATTTATTGTTTAGAATTGATAACATACGAGCGGATATGTACTGCAGTATAACGCAGGTCACCAGATGACACCTAAATGTTTCGATATAATATGGATTAAATCGTTTCTCATATGAAACATCTTTGACAGTTTCATCTGTTAGATGACTACGATGTTGGCAGTCAATTAAATAAAAATTAAGAATATAATATGGTAAAGCAAAAATAAAAATGCCACCTTTGAAAATTTTTTTTTAGCGATGTTATGGTAGATCATTATTTCATAATAATTGGTGATTATTTCGTGTGACCATATTATTTGCCAAGTTTTATGGCATTCCATTCGTCTATTGTTGACATTCGATGCGTTGTAACCTGTCAACGCTCCCCCCCCCTCCCGTTAATATAAATAGTGACATCATCAGACTTAAAAGGCAGAGATTTTTACTCAAAGTAATGCTTAAATGTAATGACAATAGCAAAATAGAAAACTAAAATGTGTATATCGTTTACTAAAAACTCTTTATAAATCTAAAAGTACGTAGTAACTGACAGAGAGTGTTCCTTAGTAGCGTTGCTCATTGACAGAATTATTATTTTGCTATGAATAATTGCGTTTTTTTACACTTTTTCGGTCGCCTTTGACAGCTGATCTATCGACAAAGCGTAACGTTTACAAATCTAGCGTAATATTACTGTACTGTTATTTAAGTATTGTTGAGTTGTTTATTGACCAGCTCGGTTGTCATGCGAGATAACACAACTAACTCGTGTAAGAACCGAGGCGCCAGACCGGTCGACACAACTGTTGCGCAAAACTCCGCCACACAACACAGTCCGGAGGGAACTTTATTACAGTTTGTCAAGTTTTGAGGTTAGGAGACTCACCGTGGTGGGCGAGATCCTGCTGCCGGAGATGGAGGCGAGGAAGTCTGTGCCCGAAGACACCTGCGACGACTGGCTGTCGCTCGACATGTCCGAGTCATTGCTCTGGCTGTCGTGCACGTCGAACTTCATCTTCAAACGCCTCGGTTCACAAACACAAATGATTCTATACTAAACTACCGACGAGACACTGGCAAACTGTTTAGATACACAGAATTGAATCGCACGGATATGTCGTAAAAACTGTCAGATTCGAAATATTCTCTTGTGCATTGTTTGTCGCGACGTTCTTCTCCGAACCCCCGCTGGTGAGTCACCGCGATGACGAATGTTTTCACAGGGGGTTCCCCTTCTAGGAAAAATGTTTACTTTTTTAGTGCCGAAAGGTCGTAAAAGACCGTCTTTTGTTCGGTCCCGCCCTGGCGCGGCGTGCTTTCTGTTGCGGAGCGGCCGCTGCTAGCGAAGGGTGACCTCACCTTCTATTTTTAGGCCTATGACATTCCGTTCCAGCCAATGGTTGGAGAGAACTTCGATGACGCAATGTTGTGTTACGGTCCAATATGCGTCTTATTGACAATGCGTACAGAGCCGCGCGGCGCTGTATGAGACTTGGGCCATTATGAGCCTCGAGATGTAGTTTTCGCAGCGAGTGAGAAGCATCTGGCGGATTTTATACAAAGCTTATTTGTTTTTTTTGATAATGTGGCAACGTAATATTTTGTCATGACGTCAGAGATCGTTGTTTTTATCGACTTTGTATCATGGAGCTACATCCAAAATAATCAGTGCCGGTTTTAGGGGGTGGCGAAGTAGGTCAGTGCCCTAGGGCGTTGAATAAGCTAGGGGCAACAAAGGCAACCGATTCTTCATTAGATTTTCTTAAATATGGGTCGCGAAAAAAAAATGTCCTAGGGCGCCGTAGGGCTTAAAGCCGGTACTGAAAACAATGGTGAATTTGTTTATACATACATATAAAGCATCCATATAATAATTCTAAATAAATATAAAAATAGTACAAAAAGCAATAGTTAGGTATTTAACTTGACACAGTTCTATTGGTTCATTTTAAAGGGACGAAAAAAAAATATTTTATTCAATCATCTTGATATTTTTTTCATCTTAAAAGAGTTCTTACATTGAATTTCAAATTTTCGATATGCCTTCATCATCAATTAAACGCAAATGGCTCGGGCCTAGAGTAAAATCATGAATCTACTACTTTTTGTGTATTTCGGAATATTTTTACTTTGCAAATTAGGCTTTTACAGCCCCATATTAAGAGTATTTTTTACCAATTGTGATTGGTGTTCTATGCTAATTGATTTTAGTTTGTTTTGTATATAATACAAAAAATGTCTTATGAGCATTTCAAATGATAGAATTATTATTTAGAAGGGACAAAATGAAAGGAATGTGTGCAAAGTATATTATCGAAAATAAAAAGGATTTGTCATAAAATATTTATATGTATTTTATTTTATTTCTGCCTGCAAAGATTTTTCACTTGAATAATATAAATTGTAGGAAACAGATAGAAAACATATAATAAATAATTTTTAATAACAAAATTCTTTCATACTTATTACATTAACAATATTTAATATGCATGCCTATAACAGTAGTTGGACAAGTTCACTTAGGAATGTGAGGTACACCTTAAAAAAATGTATCAAAATTATATTTTAAATATACGTGAATGTAGTATTAATTTAAGGTATTATAAGTTAGATAATATGTCCTACATTTAACAACAGTCCTATCCATAGAGCACTGCTACAAAAAAATATGTTTACACCATATTATACAGCTCATGTGTTTAGCTTTGACCTGCGAAGAAGAGTACCAGTTTGTGCACTTTCATAGAGGTAGTTATCCCTTAAATCATTAATAGAAAACCAATGAATATCAAATCAAATTGTTAATGAAATTAGTAAGTATATATCTATAACAGAATACTTTAAAAATATTTATTTATTTAAATTTGAGAGATGTTTTGAATATTTGTAATTAATTTCCGGATACAATATTTGTAGGAAACTTTTGTGACCTGAAAATCAATGGCAATGTATTTATAAAAAACAAAAATAAAACAAAATTTTACACTTTCATCAGCAATTATATAATATTTAATAATCGAAATTCAAAATATTTTTGAAAAATCATTTTGAAAAATAATCGCCAGATTTTTATTATTTTGTCAAATCTAAATATAGACCATTTAGCAAATTGAAATGAGGTCACCTCTACCATAATACTTCATCTCACATTGTTTTGACATCAAATACTTTTTTTACTATTAAATGTCAATATTTTGGACAAATTATTATGTATTTCAAAAGAAATATAATTTCTGTTTTCTTAAAATGAAAATAATGTAAATATTAGGTTTACAAAAATATTTTATAATTTTAAAAATACAACCCCTTTCGTATTTTTCATTCAACTACAATAAGAAATACTACAATCAGCATTTTATTTAATGTCAAATAAAACATATTAACTGTAGTATAAATGGCACCTAAATATATACATCAATATCATGTTCATGGATTCGATAAACCAAAATGGAAATTACTTAAGTTTAGTAGATCTTCAAAATGGTATTTTTGACTACTATAATATTTTGTACTATTTTTTTTTTTTAAATAAAGGCACATTGTGTTTTTTTAATAGTATCGTCTTTAATCAGCACTGGAGATCGGTGGAACAACTTCGAAGAACACTTGGGTTGCATATGTAATCTTATCTGAAAAAGAAAAACCAAAATATAAAAAAACTGTCCATAAATAATTTAATAAATGATTTGCACTTTAAATAATTTATTCGGAAGAAAGTCTATATTTAACATCAATTTAATTTGAGTGGATTGACAAAGTTTTAACATTTTAATTTGATGTTTTAAAAAGGTAATCCAGATTTTTTTTTCACATTTTATATATCCACAATTTTTGTATTTGCTTATTTAAAAAAATTCAAAGTTCAATTATATCAATAGGAATACATACTTCAAACCCAACAAGCTTTTAGATCCATCAATCTGGCTTGCCTCTAACAATTAACAATTAGTAACAAGGTAACAATTAGTTGTGACAACTAATTGCACTTAACAAAGCTAATTTTACTTGTTAAATAATAAATTATGCATAAATCTAATATTGATACAATATTTCAACTCGGAATATCCAATAAATTTTATTGCTAGTAAATATATTATTATAAGGATTGATAGTATGTTTAATGAGAATATCAAAAAGAGTAAAAAGCGTTTTAGAATATAAATTTCGAATGAATGCATGCTAAGATACTCACTCATAAATTTGGGTCTTCTCTTATGGTAGATGAAGTACCAATACACCAGCACTCCAATCAGGATGAACACCAACGGGAACATGTACTTCACCGATGGGTCGCTTATAATGGGCACCACGGAGAGGAAGACAGACACGGCCAACACGAAACAGGGCACGACCAGCGGCACCTGGTAGGGCCGCGGCAAGTGCGCGTGCGTGCGGCGCAAAACCAGCAGCGCCACCATAGCGCCCCCGTAGAAGATCCAAATCAGGAAAGAGGCAAACGCAATCAGCCCCGTTATGTCGCCAGCCAAGATGAAAATGAGTGCAATCGCACCCTAAAAATATCAACAAAAAAATAATCAAACTATTATATGAAGGTATACCTTTGATATGATTATAGCTTAAACAGTTGTACATAATTATACATTAATTGTTGAATTTTTGATTATGAATAGGTAATGAATACTTCAGAGAGCAAAATAATCCAATTGGAATAAAAAAAACAATAAAAAGAAAATGTACAATTAATTTAATTCTGAGAAATCAGTTCTAAATACTTTAATTTTTTTTAATGTTTCTACTAAATTGATATGAAATAAAAATAATATACCTGGAAGACAACAGCTGGTGCAGGAGTATACTTCCTGATGTGAACAAACGAGAAAGCTTCTATTGTATGGCCGCCTTTACCAGCAACGTAACATAACCTAGAAATAATCAACAGTTTCGTTTAAAAGAATTCAAATGAGTAGACAGATGATTAGAGAAATTTTCATATTTCAATAATATAGTATAAAAATACATTTTTTTCCATTAAATTAAAAAAGCAAGGAGTAAAGTTTAAACTGTTTTTAAAAATTAATAGAATATAAAATGCAGCAATGGGAGTCAACTCAAGAGAAAACGTCATATAACTAAGCAATCAAGATGGAGTCCTGCATTATAATGGTGGTTGGGAATTAAAGACTAACCTTTACAAAGTTCCGCACCAATTTCTTGTATAGGGAATATTTTTATAAGACATTGTCAGAGATACCAACCTTGGCCTAAGGCCCTATGACATCTTCCGAGTTCCACAGACTTAAATACGTTTTGCTAATTCTAAAATACGACTTGTGTTTATTTCAATTGCACAATATCCCACAAATTACACATTCAAATCTAACTCTGGTGTCTAAATAAATATTGTACTTAGGTATGATATAACAAGTCACCTCGTGACTCCGAATTGGATGCTCATGGCGCATCCGAACGTTGCTATCGCCACTCCCAGGGGGATCAGGTACTTGAAGTTGCCGAGAGCCTTCTCCCCGAAGTCCACGGCCACGGCGGAGGCGTCGATCATCTCAGGAACAGTCAGCACGCTCATGTACGCCACATTCATGAACACGTAAAGCCCGGTTATCAGCGGCACAGCTATGAACACACTCCGAGGAATATTTCTGAAATAAAATAAAATTGAAAATTATAAAAAAAAACGATTTTTCGATTGATAATTCCACGTGGAATTCTATAATATCAATAAAAAAAATAATAGATTATTTAGAAATTATAACACATTTTTTAAATTATTGGACGACATGTTTCAAGTGTTGCCATTATCAAGCATATATTTTGATTTTGAAAATTCAACCATTAACATTTACGTGAAAATATTTAGATTTTTCAATTATTCTTCTTCGTAGTATCAATCCGGTGGATTGGTTTGCAGCAACAGAATCTTGCATCTCAATCTCCATTCCTCTCGGTCCTCCGCAACCCTTTTCAGCTCAGCATAAGCGCTACAATTCATGTCCTCGAATACTTGCTGCAAATACTCCCGTCTAGGGCGCCCTCTACAGTTTCTACCCTCAACCATCCCCTCCAAATTATCGTGAAGGAGACCATCGTGGCGCATGATGTGACCAATCTATCGGGCTCGCCTCTCTGAGATGGTTCTTATTAGTTGCCTATCTTCCTTGATTATTCTGAGAACCTCATTGTTCGTGACGTGGTCTCTCCAGGAAATTCCGAGAATTCTTCTGTTCGACCACATCTCAAAGGCCTCTAGTCTTTTTTTATCACTTTCAGATAAGCACCGTGTCTCACAGCCGTACATTAAGATGCTCCAAACAAGTGTTTTGGCAAGTTGCTTGCGGAGCCCTAAAGAAATATTCTTTGACTCAAGAATTTTGGCTTTTTTATTGAAAGCTAGCCTTGCTTGATGTATTCGACTGTTGACTTCTCTTTTTGTTCTGCCATCCCAGGTGATCGTACTTCCAAGGTATACAAATTCTTTTGCATCTTTTAGGGGTACTCCTAGCATTGATATGTTAATTTTCTGCTGCTCTGATTGCGGCTTACTCTCATGACTTTGGTTTTTGTGCTGTTTATCTTCATATTGTAGTTGGAATTAAATATGTTTTCCATGGATGTCAGCGCTTCAGTGAGTTCATCTTCAGTTTCAGCAATCAGAGCAATGTCGTCAGCAAACCTTATCATATCAATCTTTTGGCCATGTATTTTAACCCCCTCTCTATGGCCCATTTTTTCCCTGATGTTATTAATTGCATTTTGTATGTATACGTTGAAGAGTACAGGCGACAGAGGGCATCCTTGTCTCACCCCTTGGCGTATTTTTGCTTCCTTTTGGACATTTCCAAGTGATATTATAGCAGCTTCTTCTTTGTAAAGTGAAAATATGAGTCTTCGTTCCTTGTATTTGACTCCAAATTCTTTCATAATATCGAAGAGCCTCTCCCAATCTACTTTATCAAATGCTTTTTCAATGTCCACGAAGGCAATATATGTATCTTGGTCCACTTTTATCCTCTTCTCCAAGATCATACGCAGGGATAAGATTGCTTCTCTGGTTCCCATTCTTTTTCTGAATCCAAATTGATCGCTAGTGAGAGTCTTTTCTATTTTTTGTTCAATTCTATGTAGGATTATGTTGGTCAGTATTTTGGATGCATGGGATAGAATACTGAGTGTTCGGTGTTGTTCACATTTTGTTGTTCCGGGCTTCTTCGGCAGAGTTACAATTAGACACTTTTTGAAGTCTTCTGGCGTTATTCCTGTATTGTAGATCATCTGAGTCATTGTGAACAGAGCATCTAGAGTTCCGGTTCCTGCCGACTTTATTAGTTCAGCTGGTAGGTCATCAATCCCTGGTGTTTTTCCATCTTTGAGCTTTTTTAATGCGAAGTCAAATTCTTCTCGGATAATTGGGTCTCCCAAATCATCGGCGTCTACATCAGTTTCGTTTTCTATCACACTCTCAAAGCTGGTATCATTACTTCCGTTGTATAGTGTTTCCAGGTACTGTTTCCATCTCTCCCCTATTTGTGTATCCTCAAACAGTATTTTCCCGTTCTCTGCTTCTATCGCTTTGCCTTTTCCAATTTTCATGCCAAAGAAATCTTTTACTGACACATATGCAGTTTCAATATTTCCTTTTTTCATGTTGTCATTGATTTCTTTGCATTTTCTCTGTAAGAATTGTCTCTACTTCAATTATTATTAAGTTCTAGTAAGAATTGTCTCTACTTCAATTATTATTAAAATCAAAAGTATTTTTATAAGTGAGTATCTAGGCACCAATGATCAGGTTCAAGCCTTCTCAACACATTTATTAATACTTTCTAAGGAAAGTAGTTGCTTCGAGATGCTTCTAGGATTGAGGCACCTTTGGACAAATGAAAAATCAATGGTGGCGATTTGTGGCCACCGTATTTTCTTGCTAAGGAGTATATGATATCATAGATGAATAAAAAAAGTAGAGTGGACATTTTCCCTGGAGTCCACTCCATAGAAGTTGTTTGGATTTTTATGATGTTATTGATTCATGATACATGTATACTTTAGCAATACTTACTTGGAAGGATTTTGTATTTCTTCAGTAACAGTGGTGACTGCCGTCCATCCGTCGTAAGCCCACAGCCCGTTGTAGAAGGCAAGTGCGATGTTACCAGTGTCCAACTTGGTGCCTTCAAAACCCTTGTAGAGATTTGCAGTGTTGCCTTAAAATTAAATTCAAAATTTTTATAATAAATAAAGTGATCAAAAAGTACAGAATCATATGAATTTTATGTATTAACACAAATGAAAGGCCATTAAGTCAATGTAAAGCTAATAAAAATTAACATTTATCAATCTAGAACTTAAAATTAAAGTTCCATTCTAATATATAAGTGCAATGTTCATAAAATATGAAGATATAAGTGGACTTCTAGAGGTCTGTAATACACAATTCTTTGCATAATTGAATACTCGATTTGAAATATGGAGTAACTTTTTAGTTTTTAAATTTGTACTAACAGCATTTGATTTGTATCGTTACTTATCCCAACTGCTATCAGTTTGTAACTTGTTTATTGATTTATTTTATAATATGTTTAAGACAAGTGTAATTACCTATTCCCAGTTCATAAGCGCCTCCCACTATAACCACAAGGCAGGCAAACACTTTGCAGAAGGAAAATATGTTTTGTAACTTAACATAAAGTTTTACGCTACTCAGATTGATGTAAGTCATAATACCTGAAAAAAAATGTGTTCATCAAGTTTACTCACAATTTGTTATATCAATTTTCATAGACGTCCCATAAAGTAAAACTATTTTTTCCTTTCAGCGACCAAAATTGATCCCCACATATAACTAACAAATAAATTTAACAAAAAGCTTTAAATGTTCATCATTATTGATTGAATATAAATTAAAAATAATTATGCTACTGTTAGTTATGAGTTCATCTATTAACTTTGCAGCTTGACATTGTCATAAAAATATGAATCAATAACAATAGATTGACCATTTGAATTTGACAATTTTCATAATAAAACAACAATAATTTTTAATACAATTTTATTAAATACATTAAGAATAATAATATACATATACACAGGACAAAAATGGTTTATTGTTCTACATGGACAGCTTAAACATCCTTTCTTGATGTGGATGCTGGATGATGAGATGTGCCGCCTGGAGCGTCTCCAATAATGTGGGATCTATTTTTTCGCTCACTTCGGTGTAGTCGTTTCCCGAGAAATAATTTGAGCAAATGTTCTAAAAAGAAAATTCAAAAATACATGAACATCAAGTAACAATTATTTACAGCAATTTTCAAATTTAACTAAATAAATTTCAGAACATGATGTCGAGTCACTTACAGACATAAATTGCACAATTCGCTTTTCGTCTTTAGGATACAGTGTCTTGATAACGTGGGCCATATTGGCCTTCATTTGTTTAAATGTATCCTTTGCATTTAAGAATTGTCTTTCTTTGGAGGTTACGATCTGCGAGTTATCCTGGGACAGGAAATCTTTCATCGCCTCATTTATGGCTGAAGTCTTTTGTTGATACCTGAAAATGACAAATGTAATTAATAAAAATGAAGTTTGCACATTAAAAATTGATTATGTATATTTAAAAAATCATATCCATGTTAACGTAATTCAATTTGTACAAAGAACTGCTTAGGAACTCCAGGCTCTTATCATCATAAAGGATGACTTTGAAAAAGAATGTTGACAAACTATAATGTCTGCATTAATCAAATGTTTCTATAAATACTTTAAGTCAATGTGAAGCAGATTTCTCGTGAATAAGATGGTTGCCATATACTATTGATCAAAATTGGTGGTAAATGAAATTCATTACATATACACATCCATTAATCTTTTGAACGTTGGTGAATTTGTTAATCCATTTTCGGTCAGTTAATATAGACTGTAATATATATATTAGAAATTAAGTATTTCAGATATTGCTTATAGTTTTTAACTGAGATCCAATATATTTAATATTCAGTTATAAAGTAAGTTAATTTAAAATATGACAACAGTTGAAAAAAGGCTGTTATATGGGACTACAAATTACATGTAATGCTTATTACTGTTATAGACATCATGCACAGCGAATGAGTTAACAATGAGTTGCTATTGTTTTCTAGTGAAGTGTTTACATAATGAAACATACATTTCAATTTCCGCCTCTATCTTGCGTATGTTGGCTTTTTTGAAGGATATGCGCTGTTCAGCGGAGGTTGTCTCTGCCCGTGCCATGGACAGCACCTCCAGTAAGCCGCGGGTCGGCTCGAAGGTCAACGGGTCAAAGTCCTCCATCACGAGCAGCCGCACGGCCTCCGCTAGACGCTCCTCGGGCAAACCTTCAGCGCTGTCTTCTTCTGCAGGAGGATTGTTGCAGTGAACCGCATAAGTGTCAACGATGGTCTCCACAACGGCGTTCTGTTGAGCTTTTAGTTTCTCAATCAGATTTGAGAAAGCGTCGTCGATTTCCGGCGCAGAATCCATGTTTGTTGCTCTGAAAACCAGATAAATCTATTTTTTTTTAATAATAGTAAAATAAAATAAAAAAAATTATCGATTTTTTAAAGTATATCTATTTGTCTGTCTTTGTAGCCCAAATAACTGAACATCGTGACATCTATGACCTCACATATATGATTATGATTTGATCCTCTTAACCCTTTAACTGCCAAAAGCGTCTTAAGATGCATAATTTTCTGTGATCTGGCGTGCTCTTCATTTATTTGGTAAGTTTTATAAATAAACTTTATTACACTTTCAATAATGATATGTTTAGAAGGCTTTATTTTTGTCATAAAATTCGCGGCGTGCTGGGTACCGCCATACATGTACCTGCCGGCAGTTAAAAGGTTAATTGGTGTTCTCTTGGAATTCTTTCAGTCTGAGCTGAAGTCAGATTTTTATGGCGTATCAGATATAAATCAGATTCATCTGACTACTGCGTTTGAAATCATCAACAAAAATCCACCCACGAGATTATTGTTGTCAAGATGCTCGGTCATTAGCGACAAGACTAGAAAAACTTTAAAATAATATATCAGGTAGCACTTTACTGTAATGTATAA
Source organism: Glossosoma conforme (assembly GCA_022606575.1). Lineage (NCBI taxonomy): Eukaryota > Metazoa > Arthropoda > Insecta > Trichoptera > Glossosomatidae > Glossosoma > Glossosoma conforme. The sequence continues at coordinate 578,958 of JAGTXR010000250.1, read as the reverse complement.
AGTTTACAAAGTTTTCATTGTAAGGTATTAAACTTAATGTTAAAAAATAATTGTTTTCAATGCTGGGTAGTTTTTTTTATTAACTGTTTTATCATTAAAATACAGTTTTTATTTTATTTTTATGATGATTATAACAAAATAAATATATACATATATCATACCATCAGATAAATTTTGTTAAAACACGTATCTTAAAGGTTTCGTTGATATGGATTAGGTTAACTTATGTTCAATTATAACAACTCGGCTACAAGTTTTCCCAAAATATTATTTTACGTTAAACATAGTGTAGTCAGACAACAATAAATGAAAAAAACGGCATTTCAATACTTAAAATGATATACATACAACGAACAATGATCCTTAGCATCATCGTCGTCAGATTTATCATAGTTTTGATTATATAAAGTATTATTGGATTTTATAATGCTTGATTACTATCAAGCATTATAAAAATGTACTCATTAAAGTAAAGATTTATTGAAATTTGTATTTACTTACTTATTTTTCTTGGAGTAATTTTGATTTATGAAGTTTTTGTTTTGAAGAACGTTGGGAATATATTCAAAGTTTGACAGCGCCATAGACAACACGCGGTTCGCCGCCCATAAAGTTTGAAACGCATAAGGCACAATAATGTTGGTAGGTAACAAATAAACGATAAGATTTTTCCTTGCATTCTCCGTGAACAGGTAACGAATTGTTAAAGAATGTAATAATTGAATTCATTTTAATTATTAAAATGTCATATAATTTGTATACATTATTCAGTCATTATATTAAAAATGTTAATTTTTGCGCACGTTTTTTAAGTTATGTTACCGTAACAAATTATAACCCATAAAAGAACTAAAAAATATATGTATTGTCCTTATTATTGCATTTAAATATATTAAAGGATTGAAGATATGTATATCTCATTTGAAACTCATAATGGGTTTATGTTCATGGTCTATATTTGCAAGAAATATTACAATTTTCATCACCCATTACGCGACCATTTTAAAAATTAACACGAGATAAGTTATATTAGTGTCATGGTTGTAAATAAATAGCACTCACCTAGAGTTAAGATGGCGACCAGTTTATTTAAAGTGTTACGATGTACTTTCATGTAATCATGGTCGAAGAACTCGTTAAATGGTTGTATGGTGTATTCAGAAAAGGTCATCACCAGGACGGCAATTTCTGCTGGTTTTAGGACCATAATATAAACCCAGGAACAAATGAAAGAAGGAAGCGGACCCCAAAATCTGTGAAGTCCGCTGAAAGCCTCTTGAAAATACGCATATTCAGCTCCCGATCGAGGAACCACAGTTCCTAATTCTGCAAACGCTAGAGCCCCTGAAATGAAAATAGTACATTTACTATACATAAAATTCTTTTTTCAACGCGTCAATCCAAGCACAAATTTGGATTGACGCGTTGAAAAAAGAATTTTATGTATAGTATATGTATATTTAAGTAATAATAATATTGTAATATAGTCAATGATCTATAAAAGTAGATTAGAATATTGAAATAATAAAATAATATTCTAATAAAAAATTTTAAAAATTAATATAGAAAATAGTACATTTTGTTAATTTTGACAGGTTTATTATTTTAAGCATTTTATGTATTACAAAATCAATTTTAGCAAGTACTTTCAGATATTTTTTTATTAATTGTCAATCTAACACTCCGCTACGGCATCAATCGAATGAATGGCGCACTTTAAAAAAATTACAGGTAGGCTGCTGCACCTATTATACTCGTACATAAGCGAAAATCTCCTAGTTGCATGTAGACCCAAAACATTTTTAATCTAAATCGAAAAAATAATTTTAAAATTGGTTTGCCGAGTTGAGGATCCTAAAATTTCAAGGGAGAAATAACAGCCTTTTCTACCGCGATTACCACACCCGATGCACTTTTGAACTCAAAGAATCAATTCCTCCTGCACCCACTTACGAAAGACAGATTCGTCTTACTCTTACTGAACATCCGTACACAGCTAACGTATGTCGACTGAAAACTAGCTATTTAAAAAATCCCTTTCTAAATGCCACCGGAAAGCTCTGGAATGCTTTTCCTGTATCTGTGTTTCTTCCTTCATACAAACTGGATCTTTTCGTGAAACATATCAATATACACTTGTAATCTCCTCAATCCACATACTAACATAAACTCAAAGAAGGTTTTTAGTTTTACCTAGTAACGATATGACTCCGCACACGACCCAGATGACGATGCAGAAGCCCACGGAGCCCGAGTAGCGCAGTGCCGAGCTGGGAGATATGAAGATGCCGGATCCGATCATGACTCCAACGATCATGCTGACAGCCGAGAACAACCCCATCTCCCGCTTCAGCCTCACACCAGCATCGCTGGGCTCCACCTTGTCAGTCTTCATCTCGATCAACTAAAAATATACTGATTATTTAGGTAATGCAATTATATATCATATAATTAACAAAAGAGATATATATTTAACCCCTGACGGTAATCATGACAAATCATAGTTTAAAAACAAATCAATAATATTAAAACGATGAAAAGGGGTCTTAGAAATATTAGATAAAATGTTCTTTGTTTTTTTTTATTATGTATTAGTTATTTAGCAAATAACAAAATGTTTTAATTAATCAGAACTGTAGTTTGGATTTTGCCAGATTACAATAGTTAGGTAGGTATTTATGCAAAAAAATGCAGCTGTTAAAAAATATCTTTTTTTTTAGAAATTATATTTATTTAATGGCGGTAATGTTTGTATAAACAGTGGCGAATTAAGATGTACGGAGCTCCAAGGAGCAACGTCATTTTTCATTTCCTCTTTTAGAATGATAAAAAAGCTATTAGGCTCTATAAATCGAGATAATTTTATTTAACAATTCTATTATTTCAGTGTATACCAAAAAGATAAACAGTCAGTTTCACTACCTGCGAGTGTAATTGTTTTGAGAAAAACGTTCGAAAATCGTTATGACGGAATTTGACAGTATCCGGTGAAATAATAAAGAATATTGAAGATTGTAATACATTACGCGGGGCTCCAACTACAGTGGCCCGTGGGGCGACGGTAAAAACCCCAAAACCCCCTCATCTGTGCCGGCCCTGATTGATTCACAATTGGTAAGCATATAAGTGCTAGTCTGCTAGAGCTAGACAGCTGAGGATCCATCGACCAAGTTCATTCTCACGGTCGCTAATCAAATTGACAATGACAATGTCAAAGACACGAAGCAATTTTATATGAATATCGATCGACAAACTTAATTTTTTTTTTATTTATGTAATTATTGGATTCCAAAATTATCATTGTCGTTCTTTGAATTCTCTTCCTGAACATGAACTCGTTGCTATTGGCAGGAAATCGATTAATATGTGGCGGGAAATATGAAACAGCTTCCGCCGCTTCAATTGCCTATGACTTTAATACATTGTCGTAAGTATTGAAAATATTTTTAAATCTTGAGATGCTTGTTAACGCATTTCCTTATTAGTGTAAAATGTGGCATTGCCTTTGCTAATAATTAAGCCCATGAGCAGGGCTGTAATGACAATCGTCATTTAATGAGGCATTATTTATTATTTGTTTTTTTTTTATTTTGAATTAATCGTAAATTTTTATTGATCGTAAAGAAGCATGTAAGAAGGCATAATTTTCTTTTGTTTTCTTCCATCGCAGTTGTTTCCAAATCATTTTCACCCAATTGCGTAAAATGGAGCTGATTGCTTGTTTTTCTCATTCTTTTTTCGTTTGAAGTTAATGTCATCCTTTAACTTCCGTGACATTATCAACAAAATAACGAAGTTTCTTTTACAATAATGAATTTGTGATTAACTGCGTTAAAATGTAATGTTTTTTTTAAATAATTAAAATAAACTCTGTTGAACTTGTGTTTTATTATTTCATTTTAAATAAAAGTTGAAAGGAGATGACTACCGTGACATTGTTTCACAATCCATTTTTTGCTAACATTGAGGTTACCAAATGACAATACTTGGTGAAACTGTATAATTATAATTTTAAATTAATTTTAATTAAAAAAATAATAAATTAAAAAGATTATCTTCAATAATAATTATTGAAGATGGTTTCCAGGTAGGCCAAAGCATGTAATCAGTTAAAATGAATGTGAATCAAAACTAAATATTTTAAAAATTTTATTAAAATTAATTTCAAATTATCATTTTTTGCTTGCAAACATGTTGTTTAATCGACTGTGGGTATTTTCATATTTGTTTGAATAAATATTGAAACTACGAAGAAGAACATAAGTACTTTGTAACGCCAACATCCGTGAATTGTAAACGATAATACCGTCACGAATTTTGGGATACGCAAAATATATTTCAATGCATACTCATTATTTAGGTAATTTAAGAAATTTGTTATCCGACATAAAGATAGTATCTGTTATCCTGTATAAGTATTCGTTACATAAACTAGTATGTTTGATTATTTTACTATTATCAAAATAAAAAGCTACTTACATTTATTTCTCATTATTTATTTCAAATGGACGCGTTTCATCTCCTGGGGAGATACTTTTGTAGAAGCTTAAAACTTATTAAGTGATTTTAAATCAGGGGAGAGGGTGCTATTTTTTACTTAGGTGGTTATTAAATTTATACCGAAGGCAATATATTCTGTGAAGATGAAATGCGTTCACGCCAAGAAATATGAAATTCAACCGTATGTTTCGATTTAAAAATTAATTACAGTAAGCCCTCCTATAACGTTTTAATAAGATCGGATGATAAACTGATAAATAACAACATAGAAGTGACCGTCATATGAAAAATCTCCGCGAACACTATAGGAATAATACCTGTTATAAATAAGGTAAATCGTGGGTTGACTGTACTTTGAATAAATTTGTGGAATGATTTTAACGTGATGCAATTAAACTACGGAATTGTACAAAAGATATCGACAACTTATTAAGCCAGACGGAGTATTTACAATATATATGTATTATGGAAAATAATTTATTTTAGAATTATGTAAATACCATAAACCAGATACTAAACATTAAAATAATAGTAGCGCAGCACAGATATTTTGTAGAGCAAATAGATTCTTAATGGTGAAGTGGTTTACCTATAAAGTTGATCTACATTAGATAAGCTTCCGGTTGGTTTTTCTCTCTCATAGAAACGTTCTTACAAACATTCCTATTTGACCATTGGACACAGTTTTCTTACGATTCTTCATTTACATGCGTTGCCTCGTGGCCGAGGTCGTGAGCCCTAAGCATTCTGACGCCTTCGACGATATATTTTATTGATGTACGAGTATTTCACATTTTTTACCAAAAAATCGTGGTTCCGTCACATTTCGTCCCCAGACAATTCGTTCTACGACTCATCAGTAACGACGTGTGGCGCACTGGACGTCTTATGCACGGGACATTTGGTGCACGGGACAACTGGTGCACTGGATGTCTCGCTACCTAATCTAAGTTATTTCGGTAACCTATGGATCTCTGGACTCTATCCTTAGTTTCGAAATTTTTAGAAAAAATCCTTAGTTTAGGTTAGGTTAGGTAATCGAGATAGCCAGTACACCAGTTGTTCCGTGCGCCAGACGTCCAGTGCGCCACACGTCGTTACTAATGAATCGTAGAAAGATTTCTTGGGGAAGATAGGTCGTGACACCAAAAATCGTATGTGAATTGTGTGCCGTTGTGTGTTTATCCGGTCCAATGATTAGAGACAAACATAGTTACCCATAAGTATATAATAAATAAAGCCGTATAAAATATACTTAGAATGCTATTTTACTGCAATTTCGAACAAGTTAACTTTACTTAACTAAATATATATCATGAATGTTCAAATATTAAAGAAGAGTTCATTGTAATGTCTTATTTTCTAAATTATCATTTTATTCGTCGTTGACTCCGTAAACAAAAAAAATATATTATTAATTCAAAATATCTGTACTCGTATATGAAAGGATAGCTTTGGAACAATCTTAAAGCCCATTATTATGATATTCATACCGTTGTGGGGTCTCGGCATTAGATAACTGTCTTCCCTGAATTCTGACATTCCGGAATACATAAATGTAAGAACGTTAAAGTTACATAATATCTGAAGATAAGATAATTCAATATTTGCAATATCATTGTCAATGGAGGAATTCATGACGACGTAAAGATAAGTCGAGATTAAACAACGAGAGAGTTATCAAATCGATTCTCCCATTTCACGCAGGTATTCAATTTTATTAAACGGTATAATATAAATAATTGAAACGTGCTAAAAATATTGTCTTATTTGTTTCTAATAAAATATCATTACAAAATAATTCTAATTTTGGCAGTCTAACTCTAAATTAAGGATAAAAATAGTTTGATATTTTTAATTCAATAAATTGTTTTTTTTTTGCAAAACGTTGCTATGAAAATATTACTCTATAAAATCTACATAATAAATATTTCCAACTCACAAGATACTCGTATATACATGTATTATGGGATACCAAATATGCATATTTATATCAATTCAATCAAATAAGCAAATGAATTTAAATAATTCTTATTATCTTTTTTTTAGAATTTCACCAGCGAAATTTCAAATACGAGAAGCAAATGTTGGAGAGGCCACTGGACTGAAAAATGTGTCTAAATACCTACCCAACACATTGTTTCTCTTTCCAATGTACTTGTCACGTTAGGTGTTATATATTTTTAATTAAATACCTACACGTGATAGTTACATGTGAGCTGATGTGTCAAACTGGAACTTAATTTAACGACCAATTGACCTTTCCTGTTATCAGTTTATTGAGAGAGTGCATTCTTGAAGATTATCACTAGCTCACTTGCTGTCTGCTAATCACTTCTTTTGAACCCATTCTTTTTTAAAACAAATACAATACAAGGAATATCTCCATAATTAGAATCATATTATCATAGGTATGTTGTTACATTGTTAGCACGGAGCCTTGTCAACTATTGAAACTGTCAAACAATGATTTTGTCTCATCCAGCAATTTAGCATATTCAATTCATCATCTTCGCTATCTGTGACATTGTCGCCACCGCTTTTCGATCCACTGCTAGATGTCGGACACAACATTCAGTTTAAATTAATTTATTATAAAGCGACGATCAAAAACTGTGATACGAAACATAACTATTGCGTAAATTGTCTACAACGTAATATGAAATCCTGGAATTTTTGAGTAACCTACGTGACATTCGATTATTCGTAAATAACTAGGAAGATCGAGATTAGACTGTATATTTTTTAATGAACCCGTGGTACACTGCAGTGTGAAAGGTAATTTAAACATACATTTAACTTTCATTAATTTCACCAATGTATATTATTAGGGGTTGATGGGATTTTCCAAGTGAAATAAACATATTCAAACAAATCTGCAGACATACTTTTACATGTCCTGGAGGGTTCATACAAATGGGTCGATAAGCCCTGACAAATGAGACTGTAGGTAATATTTATTATTTACAAATAAATTCTGCATATTTGGAAATAAACTGGCACATTAAAAAAAGGTCGCTGAAGCTTTAGGCAAGCGTTTTTTTAATCGAATGTTGGCCAATTTCCATGAATTTTTACGTAAGCGGGGACGGGTCGCCAATATGCCTCTGTTGCAAGTAGGTTCATTGCGAATATGTTAATGCAAGAACAGTGGTTGCAGCAACCCTGTTAAAAAATGAAAACATAATTGATTCTGGTCACGGGCTATAACTGCGCGATTTCTTAAATGACACCCACGTTTGCTGAATTTGTGCTTTTGAAGAATTCTTTCAATAAATGGTCTACCAGCTGCTAGCACGTTGAAATTTCATTTTGCCACGTCCATTTCCTAATCAGAGCAAATTGAATGCTTACCTACTTATGTAAATAAATAAATGCGAATACCGCCAGATGATGATGAAGATATACACCTTAGAATTATATGATGCTGGTTTTATGCCATTTTTATGTATGGCTAAGTGTTGTATATGATGACAGAATTGAGAAAAAAATATTTAAAAAATACATGTTATTGGTTAATATCTCTTTCTTTGTGGATAATCTTTGCGAATCTACATTTAATCATTATTAAGTTAAATTTCTCGTTGCATATTTATTTTGAGTGTATGTTTATTTACCTCAGGCACGGTAACAACATTTAAAAATACAAAGTAAGCATTAAAATAAATGATTATTTGTCTGTCTACAATTTTGCATTACAAATAAAATATATTTGTCTATTAGTACATATTGCACTGCCTACAATGCACATGATGCAATCATAGCAGCTGTCTTCATAAAAAACAGAACGACTTATAAAGCAATAAGACAAGTAAGCGAAATAATCGTAAATAAATTATTAATAGCCGATAATCGAATTGTATGCAGATAAGAGACATTACACGTGAGTATGTAACTAGCACACCGGACAAATGTTGTTTATATCTCCCAAGATATTTACTCTTTACCGGTCGCCACAAACTGACACAAATTTCTACCTCAAATTTTTGTCAGCTGCAATTATCTCCGCATTGTTCCTAGTCGTATCTGCACCCGAAGCTATAGTATGCATAGCTTCCGAACCCGCGATGGCCTCCAGAAAAAAAGGCATTTCAAGACACGCTGCAGTATACTAATTTTGCTGCTTTAGACTGAGGTCAATTTGACATCTAACTGATGCACCTAGAATCACGGGAAAGGCTTCAGCCACCCTCTAACAAGTAGCTTTCTGCATACGTTCAGTAACGGGTCCCCATATGGGTCTCCAAAAACAGGACGGAACAGGGAGGGTTTTTACTAAACGTGGCCTCCAGAATGAAAATTAGTGTCATAAAGGGAAATCAGCTGTAGTTTCCGAGGTGTATTTGAACGTTTGTTAATCGCCATTTTTTTAAAGAAAAACTCTTGCCAAGGACCATTTAATTTTACCCGCCAAAATTTTTGGAGATTCCGTGATTATCATTTTATAGGGGGAAAGGGGCGACAAATTCTAGGGCCAAATCGGGTGGCAAACACCTTAGTTACGCCTCTGGTCTGAACCATTTGCAAACAACACTCGACATATTTGTGTAACACAACTTTGGTCAATGCTGCATATGGGCTGTTGATCCGATGTGTGATATACACCAACATTATGACCCGAAAGGAGAGGCAATATTTGATTTGAACGAGATTTTCAGTAAAAATTGGAACATCTTCATTCAAACATTACTTTGCTTAGAGGCCGCTACTAGTCACTTCATAAGCAAGTGCATGTCCATTGGGGAATCTTCTCGATGATATTGTTATCTGTGATTTTTTGATTGATTGGTGCTGTCAGTAGTCAGATGATCTTATCAGTATTATCATTCAATGCAACTTGCTTACAAGGCCACCTCCAGGTCAATGCTGATGATTTCCCCTAAATTTATTGGCCTTGATATGCCAAGTGTATAAGTTAAGCTTATACTATAAGTCAGGGGTTACTAAGCTTAATTCCGCAAGCTGGTTTCGATCCACTAAAGTTTTTTTTAGGCTGCAGAGAGATTTCATCAAGAACAGTTTTTAATAAATTTTTATTACAAAAATTTATTTTGTTGTCGGTGTGTTCGTTACGACGTTAGCCCTGTTACAACATGTTTATAAGAGGCCTGGCCCATTCCATCCTAAGAGGCGGTTAAAACCATAATAACATACATTACAATATACCGTTATATAAAAAATTATTGCAAACACTATAGGAAACATCTCCTTTACAGGGAGGGTGGATTGTAATTTATAAATTGATTTTATACAAACTTTCAAATAAGGTAGGTATTTATATTTAAATAATCATTTTATACGCATATAAGTATCGATATTTCTGCATTTTTAAGCCAAAAAATTTACAAACGTTTAGATTCTTTTTGCTTATCATTTTTTGGTCTTATAAATTTTTGTATATTCGTCATTTTTTCTCATATTTTTTGTAAGCATAAAAATATTGCAGGTTTCAATAAAAATATTTTCATTTTATGTTTTTTAAATGTTAAATTCGGCCGAATTTGATTAATATTTTGGTAAATTTTGTTATAAAAGTTGTTGAATTAATATGTACTAGGTATAAACATAAAAAAATTCGTGATCCAATGAAATAAAATATCCACAGCTTATATATAACTTACTTTATTTATTCTAATAAAAACAATAGATGCACACGAAAATCACGTGTCAAAATATGTTTTTAAGATAAACATGTTTTGGCAGTCTTTGTTAAAAATAAATACATTTTAATATTTAATATATAAAATATTTAAAATAAAATACGTTATATATATTTAAGGTGTTTTAAAAAGGGTATGATTTTTTTGGAGAATGAATCTACCATAAATTCACAATACTCGAGACTTGCACATCGGGTTAGATACTCGTACCATAAAACTGTTATCTATAATACATTATTTACAATAATCCTATAGTAAACCTAACTGTTGTTGTTATGGTGCTGATATCTTCTAAGCATGCAAAGTTACTAACATGCCTTGAAATTGTAATTGCTATATAAAATGGTTTACTATTTACTTCCATAAGAACTAGATGCATTTTTCATATTATTATATACTTAAAAATGCAATCGACTGCAGGAAATCTACGAGAATATGATTTAAGTAATAATATTTTGTATTCAAATCAACGGTAAGTGAGTTCTGATACTATTTAAGTATAAAACATTTCATGGACTTGTGGCTAGTGAATGCAAGACAAGTAGGATTGTCGTGATAACGAATTTTAAATAAAAATAAGAATTATCTTTCGTAGGTGGCTTACTTAAATTACTGTGAAATTATACATTCTAAAAAATATTTTATTATACAGATAAACATACAAAATATTGAGCAAAAGATTTCTTCAAATTTAAGTTTATTTGGAATGTGCATTAAAAAAAACAGAACAATTGAAAAAATGGAAAATTTCGAAAATTATATCGATTGCTTGATTAAACACTTATAATTTTATTAAAATGTGTGCTTAATTAATGAAATATATTATAAAGACAGTATTTACATACCTTTTATATTACTATCTACAACTTAATTCACGATGCACGAAACAGTCTACCGCAAATTATTATCACAGCACTTATTATTGGCAACACGATTCTTTAACAATCAAAATATTTCACAGAAAAAATAATTTTGCAACAACAATCAAAACGCATCAAATGCACCACTTCACCTGCAACACGTTTATTGATAAAATGATTAAATTCATTCCATATTTGATATTTCCCGGCCGCTGTTTATTTACACTTCGATGCAGTTATCAAATTGTGTTTGTCTAGCTTCATTCGCGCGGTCAATAACACTTTATCACGACGATATGACAAGTCTTTTTCTCATTCAGTGAAAACTTAGTGTATTTTTTTGCAGACGAGTTCATTTCAGACAGATTAGATCGAAAGAAAGCTCGGTCATGTTCCTTGAGCTTGTTCGCTGATGTCCTCCATGTCATCGGCTCGCTGACCGACGGCTGTTTGATTGAAAACTAAAGTAAACGCCGAGCACGGCACGGGCACTTCAACAGCAGGAGTACTCAACGTAACCACATCAATTTTGAATAAATAAAATATTCCATTTAATATACCGCGTACTACAACACACATTTGCTTCTCAGAAAAATATTTAAGGAAATAATTGACTGAAATCCTTTTTATTTATATAAATTCTTTAAATTTGATTGCATTATGTTACATGTACTACCACCGTGTTTCTCCAAAAGTAAGACCTGGCCTTATTCTTTGAAAAAAAGGCTAAAAGAAATACGTTACTGACGCGTATATTGTGTCAATGTGTATAATGCAGTCAAATAAACTGTATGGTAAGTACTCGTAATAGAAATGAAAAGTACGGTACTATTTTATAGCAACTAATTATTTTTCCAGTTATTAATTCAATTAATGGACAGTAATTATTTATGAAATGATCAGTGGCAAATACACAAAAATAACACTAAAAATTAATGAATGGTAATTAATAATAGGTTAGGTTTTCATTTGATATGCTTATTATTCATTCATTCATATTAATTACTGGCAGTTTTGAATATATTACTGCCATTTTAATTTTATAACTGGATACTACCAAATTAGTTCATTTCCAACATATTTATTTAATTTACTGCTAATTGCTTTAATTTACTAATAAAACTTTGATTTAATTACTGAACAAATAAATACAGGAACTATTTTATTACATATTATATTTCTTTTTCAATTATTCGTTGTTATACCAATCAGTTTATTTGTATAATTTCATTAAAAACAGATGGTGCTATAATTATTAAAATATCAATGTACTAATTTACTTGTCTGCATGTCGAGTTTAATATTTCTAGGTTAAGTTGATAAAATCCATCAAAGTATTGATTTTTTAATGTCAGACAGTGATTCATTAATCTAATTTGTAGATTATATGACGCGTATCATTTTTGTTGACGCGCTAACGTCATCAGTCTACAGCCGGTAGTTGCTGTCCAAATGGATGGTGTTCACGTGACAGCTTTCGTCTACCATGAGCTTTGACAGCGTTTTTACAGGTAAATGATTAATTTCTTGCCAAAATGCACTATTTATAAATATTTGTAATGTGTCAAAATTGTAAGGTTTATACATATTTTTAAATTTTATTCTAAGCGTCGGATCGATCGAACCCACGGCCTATCGTAAGATAGGCGACTTCTTTACCACAAAATCATAACACTTTGATTGTTTTTTTTTAATGATAATATAATTCGTCATCATATACGTATGAAATAGTGATATGTAGAGAATTATATACAATTGGTGTGTATCCGTATCCTGCTTGATGTGTCACATACATTTCCGCCTTTCCCGATCTTTCACAACAAGCTTTCATTCCCTAAATTCCTATTCATTTAATATACTTTAAATAAATATTAAGTAAGTTGGCAATCTCTGACCGTGGTAGCTAGTCTGGACACTTCGTTAAAGTTATCACATTCGAATAAATGATTACAGAACGCACATAATATTATTATTTGCTGACATTCTCGTTATATGCACATTTTGCAGCCTTGCGTTTTAAAGCTACCCACGCCAAAGTGCTCAATAAACATACAGCAAACGTAGAACATAAATATTAAATAACAATTATTTATTTCACCTTTTAAAGACTTTGACATTAACTGGAGTTCAGTCAATAATTGTAAAGTTAGCATAAACATAAAAAAAAATATCTGCGCATCAAGGAAATTAGGTTTATAAGTTCAATGCAATTGTGCTGTGATTGTGTTAATAAATGTTTGTATTATATAGAAACCAATAAAAATAAATTAATACCTATTTAGAATTATTCCATAATTCAAAAAAATATGGAATAGTTCTGAATTTTATTTTATTTTTATTTGAAATAATGGATTTTTCCCTGAATGAGAAGTGCGTTTGTAACTAACATCACACTTTGTAAGAGACAAGGGACAAATGAGTTAAATACATTTTAAAAGCGTATTGATAGAAGATTCGAATTTCGAACAAAATTTGAATTTTGTTTTTCGGGTGTCTTTTTGTCAGTTGTATTCAAATGTTTCCAATATACGTTTTTCTTTTTTCAATGTCACGAAAACATTGACAATCGCCCGGACTTCATGTGATTCTCTTGAAACGCTTTTCTTGTCCGTGGCCTTAAAAGCATTTTACCAACGCATTTTGTAGTTTTAAGATAATTTTTGAATGTTTACAATTTTTAATTTCAAATAAATAAGAGTAACTATAAGGACCGTAGCTCTTTAAAAATATCCTATGTGTACATATATATATATATTGTTAAGATTTGAAACTTAGAATATTCATAAAACTATACTTTTTTTTCTCTTTCCATGACGACGCCACGTAAGGTATATCTATATATATATAAATGAATGTCTGTCTGTCTGTTTATTTGTCCTTTATGCATTCCTATACCATTAATCCGACTGCGATAAAATTTTGTCGAATTATTGCTTAGACTTAGACTTAGATGATAGGATACTCAAAATTTGATTTAATCACAAAAATTAATTGAATATTTACGTAAAACGTGTTTTCATACAAGACTATTGTAATACAGAACGGCTATTTTAAAACATCGTAACCATAGCAACGCCGAAAACATAAATGACGCAAGCCTGTCCTGTAGGTATTTTTAAGTAGGTACCTTCGTAAGGTTTTGAATATTTTGAAACAAAATTCGATTTTCGAATAAAGTGTTTCAATGTTTGAATTATGTGATGACTTTTTTGTTTTAGTTTTACTATATATCGCATGCAGAAGAGAATTGAAATAAATATTACGTATAAATTGTGTGTGATATAGAAAGAGTTAATTTTGGATTTCTAATTGCTGGTCGATTTCGGATACTATTATATATATTATTTTTATTTTTTAAAGTGAATTTCAAAACTTTTTTTATGTAAATACATACAGGAGAATACCGACAGATGGTGATAGTAATTCTGAAGTCTCATCTGTGGAATTCTACGACGCTTACCATGGTGTATATGGCTAAACGCTGCGTGTGGAGTGTTGATCTGCCAACGTCATAGACTACAGCCTGATATTCACGCATCATCCTTTATTATTACAGAAATTTACTATGAATGGGTGGTCTTCACAGGACGACTTTCGTCTAACTACCAATTTTAATTAATAGGCTATGACTGACATTTTACGGGTGATGGATCACATTCACACCAACCGGGGGTATTTTAGAGCTCAGAAATCGATTAAAAATCCTTTTTTTTAATCTCCGTCGAGGATCGAGCCCACGACCTTTGGCTTGCAAAGCAAACGCTTTGACCATTGAGCTATGACCGCCGGCCAAACGAATACATTATGCCACCCAAACGAAAACATCTGGAATTGCAACTCTTTTGGAAGGTGGCCGAACAGCGCATTCAGCACTGAAATTGCCATTGAATTGGCAAATAATTGAGACAACAACATGCAATATCAACAAAAATTCTAAAACGGGCAAACTACTCGGATCATGTAAAATCACTGTATGGGACGAATGTACTATGGCACACAAAAATCACTTCACCACAAGAAGCACTTCATCGCACACTAAAAGATTTGAGAGGAAATGAACAACTTTTCGTGGCGCACTCTTTTTATTGTCTGGTGATTTTCGACAAAGTCGACCTGTTATATCACGTTCAACAATGGCCGATGAACTTAATGCATGTCTCAAATCATCCGTTTTATGGCGATACTTACATAGGCTCACTTTGAAGACCAATACGCGTGTACAACTACAACATGATGCATCCGCTGAACGCTTCGCAAAACAATTGTTGGATATAGGAAATGGGAAAATGGCAATCGAGGAATCCACACAATGTATCACATTGCCAGCAAATTTCTGTAAAATAACCGCAACCATAGACGAATTGATTCACATTTTTTTTCCAAATATTGCACACAATCATAAAAATCATCAATGGTTCAGTGCACGTGCTATATCAGCAGCCAAAAACAAGGATGTGAATGCAATCAATTTCATCAAACTAAATGAAATACCAGGATAAACGACAACGTATAAGTCCATCGATACTATAACGAATCAAGACCAAGTCTGTAATTATCCAACAGAATTCTTGAATTCACTTGATTTGCCAGGCATGCCGCCGCATGTTTTAACGTTGAAAATTGGCATGCCTATCATTCTTTTCCGAAATATAAATCCACCACGACTTTGCAACGGTACCAGGCTTTCAGTAAGAAAAATGATGAACAATATTATTGAAGCTACGATTTTAAATGGAAAATTCAAAGGAGAAGATGCATTGTTGCCACGCATCCCAATGATTCCGACAGATATGCCATTTGAATTTAAACGTCTACAGTTTCCAGTGCGAGTTGCCTTTGCAATGACCATCAATAAGGCACAAGGACAGTCGGTACAAGTGTGTGGACTAAATTTAGATAACCCATGCTTCTCACATGGACAACTGTATGTGGCCTGCTCACGCGTTGGAAATTCTTCTGATTTATTTGTGTACGCAGCAGATAGAAAAACAAAAAAACATTGTGTATCCAAAAGCACTCCAATAAATAAAAACACATACGTCCGCCACTGTCAAATTCAGGTAAGAAAAACATAACCTTAGCTTATCGCTTCTAATTGGCTCCGGCCTTGCCTCAAGTCAGACTTATCCAATCAGAAGGCGAGAGGCTCCCGACGAGGCGCTTCCATAAACTAACGGTTTCTTTTTTTTAGTGGCATTGCAACGCATGCCAGGTACACGCTAGTTATTTTATAAAAATATACACAGAAATACTCATTTAAAAATAAATACGGTGATAATGATATGTGCAAGGGACGTTGTTAAAAAATATTTAAAAAATGTGCTGGAATCAATAATAATTATATTATAATATATTGTTGTTTGCATTGCAATATTATCGAGATCGTCTTTTCTTGTGGAAATAACGGTCCTTCATTATAAGCGAATGTTTTAGACACAGATATAACATTAATATCTGTGTCTAAGACATTTTATTTTTCGCACGGATATTAGCCAATAACTTGGTAATCTTATACACGTGTTTAAGTCCTCATATTTAGTATTGTTATTCAAACACATGTACTTCTAAAATAACGACACAACGCATTGTTATATTTTATTCTATTCCCAATAATTTAACAATAATTACACCATATGCTTGCTAAGCTAAGGTAAAAATCATTATTTTTAGATTATTCCATAAATATAATGGCTCTTTTTTACATTGAAATGAAGAAATATAGTAATAAATATTTTTGTAATTTTTGTAATAAACAAAACAAAAAAACAAAAAATAAGCACTATAGGATATTTCAAAACGAAAAAAGACACTAAACTTGACTAAACTGACTAAACGAAATTGATATTTTTAAATATAATTTTTAATCATTCTATAATTCGTCTATAGCATTGTGAAGTTATATAGTATCCAAATAAATAAAAAATATAGTACATGCGAAGTAATTATATTTTAAAAACTTATTTTTAAAAAGCTACCATAAACGATTTTTTTTAAATATTGTACTGAAAAAATAATGTTTTTTTTTGTTGATAATTTTAGTTTATGCCCTGTCATAACAACAAAATTATGGTGTGAATTCTTGAAAATATATTTCTTTAAAATCATTGGAATTATAGAATTCCAATGAATATTATAATCAAATATTGAAAAAAACAATCAAATTGTAAAATGAATAATAAATTTTGTATCAAAATGTTATTTTCCAAAAATACAATTGACTGTTATTTTAAGTAGATTTGTACTTTATTATGTACATTGAATTATGTAATGTTATAAATATTTTATTTTATTGTGTGGGTAAATTCATGTGCTTAATGTCATTATCAACAGCTTGTAACTCTTACAATATATTTAATACCCAGTTTATTACTTAGAAACATATCATTATCAGCCTGTGTCCGTCCACTGTTGAACGTAGGCCTCCCGCATGAGTCTCCATCCTCTTCGATCCTCCGCCTTCCGCATCCAGGTCACTCCCGCTATTCTTCTTATATCATCAGTCCATCTTGTAGGGGGTCGGCCAATGCTTCGTTTGCCAGTTCTTGGGCGCCATTCCAATACTTTTCTTCCCCATCGACCGTCGTCTCTTCGACAGATATGACCTGCCCATTGCCACTTGAGTGTGCCTATTCGTTGGGTAGCATCCACTACTTGAGTTCTTCTGCGTATTTCCTCGTTTCGGATTCTATCTTTTAGCGACACTCCGAGCATGGATCTCTCCATAGCACGCTGGGTGACTTTTATTTTATGGGTAAGACTTGCTGTCAGATTCCACGTCTCTGCGCCCTAAGTTATACAGGGAGGACGCATTGGTTAAACGCCTTAGTTTTAAGGCATTGCGGATTTGGGCAATTAAGGCACTGCCCAAATCTCGATTGAGTCAAATGCCTTTTCATAGTCTACAAAGGCGAGGCAGAGTGGCTGAAAACATATATTATACTAGAAACATATATTTTTATTAAAACTAGGTACCTATCGGTGAATATTGAAACAAAAACACAAGTATTATTATTTGTAGCATCCACTCTATCCATATTTTAACTATAAATAACGAAGAAATCACCATTTCAAATTAATTTCTCGTTCTTGCTAAAGTCCTTAAACCATTCCTGGGAACAGATCGAAATTGACCTAAAAAATAGGTGAGACCAAAATTGCAATGACGATATTGCCAAAAGAGGCAAAGTTCGCAAAAGGCCAAAAAGCCGGTCACGATTCAGTGGCTCATTAGGTCAGTGCTTGGCTCCAATCGACCCATATTCTCTTTCATAAAAGTACAAAAATACACTTTTTCACCTTGACCCAGCCGGACCCAGGTTTTTGGTAAACTCGCTAATCAAACAAATCCAACCTACGCATGATAATAGCAAACTGAGATCGATCAATAAGTACTTGGACAGGATGTAATAGGACAACTACTTCATAGCCCTATTTTAGTTTATACAAAATGTACGCATGAAGACATCATGACATAACAAAACACTGCTTGTTCTGATTACAATAATAATGTACTTTAGACAAAGACGAAGTACTTCTGATAAATAATGGCGCCCTTATGTCTTATTTATGCAACACAGAAGTTCAGTTAGGTTATTTCGTCATATTTTTGCTCAATCATGTACATTGTTCTTTAATTTTTTTGAATTATCTCAATTGATTTCGTGTGCACCTATAATCATCGTCAAAACCTTATTACCTTTCCCGAGCATCCCTACTCGGTTGACCATGATACGTCGATTCCAGACGAACAGCTTGCATCTGTTTTTTCTCCCATTTATAATTTAAATATGTTTAAGCTGCAGATCAATAAGCACAAAATCTTCTCAATCACAAACAACCACTACACATCATTTTTATACGCAGCGTCCAGCTGGCCGGTTGAACGACATAGTGTCAGTTAAATGGCCGAAATCCTCTAAAGCAGGGGTTGTCAACCTTTTTATGCCTAGCGCCCACTTTTGCCTATTTTTCATGGTAAAATTTCCCTACCGCCCACCAACCTCGCTGTAATTCAATTCGGTGTATGGGTGGAATTTTTTTTAGAAGGAATGTAGAAGATTTGAAAATCTACAAAAATCGCCCACCGCCCATCACGGAAGCCCGTACCGCCCACTAGTGGGCGATACGGCCAGGTTGACGACCCGTGCTCTAAAGTATATTGATACTCCCCTATGTGCGTTTATAAATTAATTAAAATATACATAAATACGGAATAAAAGTACAAAACATATTTTAAGTTTTGTCGTGACATCCACTTTATTTTTAAAATATTTAAAACATAAGAAAAAATAGTAACGTGTCAATTAAAACATCGTTCCATAATTTTAAATCGAGATGAAATCCTGTATTTTTTGTATTTCTCTGGAGTGTTTTTCTTTTACAAAAACTACACAAGTTTACGTGGGAATGAAAAAAGTCTAAATTTGGGTATTTAATGCACTGGATGTCAAACAATTTAAATTTAAATTAAACTCATTAAAAATATAATATTTTCCGAGTCGCGACGATCATCATTTGCTTGCGTGAGGCGCGCAATGCAGATGTGTAGCTTTTGCCACTCTTATGCCATCCTAGTACATTCAAAATAAACATAATCTCAAAACAATAGAAACGACGTAATTCATCCATTGTTTTAAAAAATAACCGGTAACCTTGGAGACAAAATGCGTAGACAATAAAAAAAAAGTGTAACCAACAAACGAGATTAACTTCATACTTAACTACCTAATTAACTAACGTACTCAAGGAATCTGTGTGCAGTACGTCAAGTGACCTTACTCGCGTAATGGATATTCGAAACGCCATTTTTAAATCATTTTTCTGCTGTTATTCCCCTTGTGAAACTACAATGATTTAGCGTTTTTTTTAATGATATGAGGAGCATTGACAAGGCAGGTATTTGGAATTTGTCCCGTTTAAAATGTTTATTTAAATATTTACAAAATTGAGTTACTAGTTTTTATATAATGTAAGAAACTTCGTGAATGCTCCTCGTATTCTCGTATTCTTTTGTGGTAATTTTTGAATGGTGCGTTGTTGTAGACTTTCAGACATTTACCGATTTACCTACCTACCTGCACTATACCATTCCTTGTATTTTGCTGGTCAATATTTAAATCATCTGTGTCCAGTATTTAAATAGAAATTGAAAAGAAGAAAACACTGCTTACGGGCTCTCTTAACTAATTAGTGGCACAGGTGTCCACATGGACACACAATTTTTCTTCTTTTTGTGACACGGTTTATTTTTTGTTTTAAAAAGAATTTATTTTCTTTTCATATGTTCATCATGGTAAATGAACACAATATCTGAACTTCAAATTAAAATATTACTTTTACTTTCTTAGAAAATAGCCGTGTCCAAATGGACACGCTTGCCACTTAAGGTTTGTTTTAAATTTTTACCCTAAATCATTAAAATATAATAAAACGTTGTTATATTCATTTTTTTTTAATATATACAGTATGATAATTTTCGAAACACAATACATAAGCCAACATCACATTTTCCATATTGGGTTCTTGCTGCCGAAGTATTTTTTTTTACAGTAGAACCCAGCACATCGTCGCTTTTCTTCTATTTTTGGATGAAATGTTTCATTTCATCATTGCCTATATCATTCAGATTCTTTGATTTTCATGTTCGTGCTTTTAAATCACTTCCAATCGAGTTGTCTTTATATTTATTTAGATATACTTCTACAATTTCCATTCGAAAGTCAAGTTGTGATACTTTACTTCCACTATTTCGTTTCAGTTTCCATGCATTTTGTACGCAAAAATCTATCATCCAAGAAAATAATAAAGCCCAGTAGCATTTTTTATTTCTAATATTTATTCTATGAGATCCTATGTTCTCGTTCATTCTGTCAACACCAAACATAGTTTCATTGTATTTGCCAAACGGTCTTTGAATTTGGATACTTTTCTTATCTTTTCGTGAATCTTTTCTTTACTAATCCAACATGAGAAACTCCATCTACATTGGAAGCTAAAGATACAACTGAATTTTAAACCCATTTACAAACCAATACTCCATCCTCTTTGCAAATCGCAGATTCAAAATATCCTCTTTTTTTTTAAATGTCATTTGATGTAAATAAATCATTCTTTGGAATACGATTTGCTCGAAAAATTACTGTACATGATATGTCATTAGACAAATCCGTAAAACTGAATAAAAATAAATTAAAAATAAATATTTAAAAAATACATATATAAATAAATTTGTAGTGCTTAGTGGCACACGTGTCCAAATGGACACATTGGATTTGAATGTTCAATAAAGCAAGCATAAATAAAATCATCACCATCGTTGATTACGTTAACATAAACTATGCATGTTCACAATTCATTTAATGAAAGAAGCATTATTCTTCCAACCAATATTATCAACTAAAATAGGTACTTAAAATTCGAGTCCACGTTTTCTCGTCGAAATCAGATATTATTATGACTGAATTAACCAGCCTTCCAAAATGACATCTAATTTAAGCAATGTACTTATGTCTACTGATAAGCGTAACTTAAAAATAAATGGTTTATACTGATTGACATTTTTTTTATTAAAACTTACAACAATAAATACGTGTCCAAATAGACACCTGTGCCACTAACGTTAGCAATTGAGGCACTAAAGAGTTAAGATAAAATTCGTCATTTTTTATGAGGAAAAAAATGGTTTTTATGTCTTTCCACAATCAGCCTCACAAAAAATGTTGACAAAAAAGGTCGTTCAAAATTCTTCATTTTCAATAAAATGTAGTAAGCATTTTTTTTTTGTTAAAGGGTCCTTAAATATTTTTCGGGTTCAGTTTCTAGAGTCCCCTGCCCCTAAGCAGGGTCCTATTTTTGGCCAGGGCCCCTGAAACTTACCCTGTCTCCGTATTCCTCTCATCGGGCCTGTGGACCAGATTACTATATTGTCAGTTCTCGATTAGAAGTGTAAATCCCAGACCCAAATAGATGGAAAGTTTCCTAAGCTCATTTGCCCTACAACAAAGCTACCTGGATTTTTTATAATTTAATGAAAAACATATAATTAAAAGTGTACAAAAATATAATGGGCTTTTCGGGATCTCACGAGGATGGTCAGTTATAAATTAAGTATTCACAAACTACAACCGACCGAAAAATCTAACTAGAATCCTGGGAGATTTAAAAAAACGCTTAAATAAAATTCCGTTTCCTTTGTGGTCCTTTCAAACATTAAATCAGCTGACGACAGGTCGAAGATAGCTGATTTATAAATTTTCCAAAGTAACTAAGCAGAACAACAATGATTATGTCTACTGTAGAACCTTCATGTTACGTAACCTGATTTCTAAATGTTGGTTTTCTAAGATTAACAACAAACTGTCGGAAGTGTGAAATTTATTCCAAGGAAAAATATATAATTTGTACATGTGTACCTATGATTACATTTTGAATCAAATTATATAATTATAGAAAGATACACGACCACAAATTGACACCATAAAGTTCTGTCATCCGCCATGATCTTCGCCTCGTCCCAAGTCAGCTCTGCATCTCAAATTTGTCAAGTACATTCTATATATACTGGTGTCCTTTAGGCTGGCAAAATCCTATTGACTTTTTGAAGAAAAGGGGCTACAGTTTATGGTCTTCTGCGGTATCTGATAAACATGCCAGGTTAGCGAGACATCCAGTGCACCAGTTGTCCCGTGCACCAAATGTCTCGTGCGCCAGACGTCCAGGGCGCCCCACGTCGTTGAACGAATTGTCTGGGGACGAAATGCGGCGAAACCATTTGAATTTCATATTGATATGATGAGCATGTAGGAAATTCTAATGTTATTATGCAATAAAATATATTAAATTAAACTATTATAACGCTTTTATTGATCAACTATGACTGCAGATATTATCTATTACAGATAACCTTTTAACTGTGACCGTAAATAATGATAATTATATTTAACTGTGTTTTATGAAAACACTGATTAATCTAATTAGATCGTTTACGTTGATAAGATTGCTATAAAATGATATTCAATGTTCTCTGTGTTCTTTTTGTTACACTACAGGGTCTGTATTTATTTAATCAGTAACTAATTCAAGGTTTTGGCAGTAAATTAAATGAAATGGCATTAAATAAAAGAAATTGGTAGTATATTAAATAAATTGGTAGAATCCACTGTATCAGTACGATTGTGTTTTGTTATGAAATATAAATGTTACTAATACATATACTCAATATTACCAGTAATTAATGTTAAAGGATTAATCCAGTGATCGTAGAGTCCAGAGATCCATAGGTCTCGTTACGAAATAACTTAGCTTAGGTTAGGTTTGCGAGACATCCAGTGCACCAGTTGTCCCATGCACCAAATGTCCCGTGCACCAGAAGTCCAGTGCGCCCCACGTCGTTACCGATGAGTCGTAGAACGAATTGTCTGGGGACGAAATGCGGCGGAACCATAAATAATATTGAAGAATAGATGCTTTCGGAAGAAAACGGGCTTTCACAATTGTAATTGTATTCAAAAGTAAAGTAAGCATGTTGGTTAATTAACAATTGGAAACTTACTTTAATAACTTCAATCGAAAAAATACAACTAAAATTAAATAACCGGATTGTTTACAAACACCTGGTTATTGTGTCATTGATCGTAAGGTTATTAACCAAATTAACCATTCTATTTAAAAACATATATTTACATACCGCGGTAATTACGTAAATTTAAGAAAGCATGTGCACTTAAAGGTGTTATAATTTAAATTTTAATGACTTCTCATTACGCTGATAGATTGTCAAAATTGATTTTTTACGTCTACATTTTTCTTAGTGTAATATAATTGCTGTATATTTCAGTCCAAATGTCAGCACAAAATGTATCGATTAAGTAACTGCTTTATTTATTTAAAAAATATTTTGCAAAATAATATTTAATCAATTTGTATTTTCTATGTCGATGCTAATTTCGAGTAAAAAATGCCTTGCAATGAGGTTAAAATATTTATAGAAAATTGTCATTGCGAACATTTTTATAGCTTTATTATTTGACATGAAACGTAAGTTATGGTGTGGAACACACAAAATGTGTGCACAATTGGTCGGCGGTGCACATTTGGTTATTAACAGACTAAAGTTACTCAAAATAAAAAAGTGTCATGTTGTGGAATGTCATCTGTCACAGCAGTAGAAATAATATGACATGATCTGATTGTCATAGTTTTCTTCCTAAAAGCATCTTCATACATCCAGATTACTTCATCTAAATAAGGTTCACTTATTTGTTTATTAACAGACTAAAGTTAGTCAAAATAAAAAAGTGTGATGTTGTGTGATGTCACAGAGATGTGCTAAATTGACTAATAAGTGAAGCTGCAGGACTACCATCAGCATTTATATGGCCTGTATTTATTTGTTCAGTAATTAATTCAAGTGGCAATGGGCAGGACATGTCTGTCGAAGAGACGGTCGATGGAGAAGAAAAGTATTGGAGTGGTGCCCAAGAACTGGCAAACGAAGCATTGGCTGACCCCCTGGAAGATGGACTGACAACATAAGAAGAATAGAGGGAGTGGCCTGGATGCGGAAGGTAGAGGATCGAAGAGGATGGAGACTCATGCGGGAGGCTTACGTTCAACAGTGGACGGATAAAGGCTTTTTATGAATAGTTTGTATGTATTCTTATGATCCAGTTCATAAACAATTACTGCCCATTGATTCAATTGATAACAGCCAAAGTAATTACTTGCCTATTTATATACTCTGATAGACATGATTTAATGGTCACAGTTTTCTTCCTAAAAGTACCTTCATATCTCCATTTTACTTTAAAAAAAATCTGTAATTTAAAATAAGGTTGACTTAATTCTCAGAAACACTTATGTTTAAATGATATACAGGAGTTCTGAATAGGGACGTATTCAGTTTGTAATATTTTGGAGTATATTTTTAATGCATACATGTTGAGAAATTAACCAAAAGTAAGAAGTTACTTTCAATTGTGCAAATGATGCTCAACCAGGATGGATGAACGCTGCAAGCAACAACCTTATAATTGTATTATCTATGTTATATATAATCGTGTCGGAAATAACAGGGTCAGATCCTGTCTGCCCAGAAGTGAGCGACGTCGATGGCGTTACTTCTGGCCATCATCAGGTCTTCCTGGGTGCAGCTATTCGGGCACAGCGCACACTCCAGAAGGTGTGACAGGGTCTGCTCCACGCCGCAGTCACATTCAGTCGGTCCGCTGTAAAACTGCCAGGCCCTCATTTGTGTCCTCGTCTTGCATACTCCGGTCCGAAGTCTGTTAAGGGACCTCCATATATTCCACCCTTGGTCATGTCCAGGGGCTAGGTCCTCTTTCGGGGCAATCCAAGTATTCCCCTCAGTTGCGCTTCTCCACATGTTCAGCCGCAGGGTGGCCTCAGGTATCACCAGTTCTATGTTTACGGAATATAAGTCATCAAACCATAAGTATTCTAAAATTCATATTTTACATCCGTATTTCTATCAGCGGCAAGAGCGTTTGCTTGTCATTTAGATGCCGTCAATTCAAAACCCGACCAAGCTTCATTTTTTTAAATTGACGTAATTTATTTATTTATTAACAGAATTGAGTTCCAAGTAGTACATATATTACACAAAATAATATAGATATGTTACAAATATAAGATAAAATAAGAGGCAATATATTACAGAATAGAGACAGACAATGGATATATTTATCATATATATTGACATTTAATTAATTATATTTCACACCCAGAATCGAAGTTCCAAGATAATAAAAAAATAAAAGTAACATGAAATAAGAAGATGACACGTGTCAGAGATCACATAGATCTAGGAAGACAATACCATCGACAAAAGAGGAAAAGGATGTAAGAAAAGGATCGAGGTGTGCTAGTAGGCCATATCAGGTAATCAAACCTATGCTCTATACATGCCTCCGGTAAGGTTGAGCCCCCCTCGGGAGCATCGAGCTCATCATCTGATATCCTGATGATTGAACAGCCAAATATTTCTCTGGTACTGCAGCTGCAGTCTGTGCAAGTTCACGAACTCTTACCCTGTAGGCTCCCATGAACCATCTATGGACCTCTGGTTATATATATGTTCTGGGATAAGGCATAGACAATCTGAGTTTACAGAACTGTGAAACTTTCATTTGTGGTGTCCATATGCTCGAAATATAAGCGGAAATGGTAAAAAAAAAATAGAAATAAGCAGATTTACATTCAAACAGATATTAAGAAAAAACCAAATAAATTTCAAAACATTTATTAAGTCAAGGAGATTTTTTTTAAAGTACACACATAGTATATTGTATATTTCACATAGAATTTCAATAAATATAACATTACTAACATCAATTTTACGAAAATAAACTACATATTTATTTGATAATTGTTAACTTTACATATAAATATATTCCTGTAAGTTAAATAACAATAGGTTAAGACCAATTTGTGCGTTGGTTTCATTGGGCGTAAAGCCCTCTCACTTGTTTAAGGAGTACATCTCTTCTAAATATAATAATTAATTCTCTTTCTACACATTTATTTATATATAGATAACACACATTGTTGGGTTTGTCGCTAACATGCAAATCTAATCTAGAGATCAGAGACCAAAGAAATTAAAGGGTTAGGTTACAATTTTTAAACAGTCAGATTCGGTATTGTGGTATTTGGGTTTAGCATTGTGGTGAATTTTCTTGTGCAAATATTTCAACCGCCATTGCAGGGGATCATCGATTTTGTTTCAACCATTAATTATATGTTACGATACAGATGCACTTCCATGACCCACCACAAATGCACAATATTTTTATAAAAAAAGTTGTAAGTTTTGCTCTGTTCCCAAAGTTAGTTATATATTCAGTTGTAAGTGTTGCCCTGAAGATGGTAGAGGGTGCTACCGAAACTAGTAGACAATAAAGTGTAAACCAAGTGGTTATAAACTAATTTTAATTGTTTTAATTTTACACAATTTAAAATTTGTTAGTCTACTTTAAGCATAACTGAAAGAGATTATTTTTATCAATTTCAGTGCAGTAAATAGTTTTACAAGGTGTAAATTAATTTTAGTTGATGTTATCTAACACAAAGTTTTCTAATTTTAGTTGATGTTATCTAACACAAAGTTTTCTAATTTTTTTTCCTCAGTATTTTGGCACAACTTTGCATTATATAAATGTTGCTATACAAAAGACATAAGTGCCAAAAATCGTATATGTATATATATATTTGTAAAGTAATGTGTCACTAATTCATAACAAAAAATTTAAGCAATTATGCCGCTTTTAATTGAGTGTTACAACATTCGCCCTACATTATAGGTTCTAGTAAAAAAGATTGATTAAGTAAGCGGTTTAAAGAAATACAAGTACATTGGAAATTGTTTAACATTAAATTACAAAGGCTGATATTTTAAGGCTAAACTAAAGAATGTAAGTAATTGTGCAAATGTGTTTAACTATTCAGACTATTAACGTTAAGGTTATCAACGGACAATACTTGGTGAAACTGCATAATTATAATTTTATATTGTTGTTCTTCTTGATCTCTGTGATCTTTGACACGTGTCATCTTCTTATTCTTTTGTGTTATTTTTATTTTTTATTATCTTCTCTATGTATTGTATATTTATGTATACTCTATGTTTCTTAAAATTTGTACATTGGAATTTCGATTCTGTGAAATAAATAAATAAATATTAATTTCAGTTTAAAAAAACTATTTGAGATTACTTGTTTTGGACTCCAGGGAGTCCAAAAGATGTAATTACTTAAAAATAAATGTGAAATCAAAAGTAAATATTAAAAAATTGTTAATTTTAAAATTAAAATTATTATAAAATTGTAGCCAGACTAAGTCATTTAATGTTATTGAAATTGTTATTTTCGAATAGAAATAAGAAATTTAGGAACATTGTATATTTTTTACAATATAGTTCACAGTGCAGGAACTTTCTATATTTTCTAAGCATAATCACCTTATGAAATCCTTTTAGTCATTAATTTTTCTTTAAAACCATTAAATGTATTAATTTCTATTGCTCAAGATGTAAAAGGTTGACCTATGGTAACTATATTACACAGTATATTATTTATTCTAATAAAAAATGACCGTTTAAAGATGAAATTATAATTATTTAATGTATTTAACAGATAATGGAATATACTTCATTCTGAAACACAAATTTAGATGTAAAACTATGAAAATACATAAATATGTTTTAATTTAAGCACTAGTATGTTCTTTTTCATACGGCTAGTTCCAGAATAGGCACAACTACATTAAATACAAGGTTGTATTTAAGGAAAATGATTATGCATCAAGAATTGTATTATTGCAACATTTTCATTGCTTATTAGCATGTCGTTATAAATTATAATTATTTATAATTAAAGAAATTAAGTCCTTTCTTACATTCATATAATCCAAAAGCTTGTAAAACCAAAAAAAAACTTAAAAAATATATGCAATAATGATGTAGAGACAATCTGCCTAATAACTAAACATTGAGCTGCATTCTAAAATATTATCACAATTTAAATTAAGTTCCGAGTTTGAATTTATGTCAAACAAAGCCGATAAGTCAAATCGAGGCTTTGATTGAATGTTGCCAGGCAGCAATTAATTATTTTAATTTAGACATTGATAGGATAAATAGTATGATTTATTGCATTTATCTAACAATGAACATTGAATAAATTTACAAGACTTATAAAGAGACAAATATATTATAACAGAGTGGAACATCAAAGAGATTAATGCCCAATGTGTCAAATGATCGAGATGAGTTATAAAAAATATGGTTTTTATCTTTTTATTACCTTTTAACCGTATGGATGCCATGACCTTGAATAGATCTATGCAACGCCTCGTGGATTATTGATGATTTGAACCCCTAAATGGTATCCAATTTTAATATTTATTTTTTCTTGGGCAGACGATAGATGTCGCTAGAGACCCAATCTATAACATTGACCGAAAATATACAATTTTATAACACACTGGTGTGCTCACGGCACTGGCGGATTTCCCGCAGCGAACCCAAATTTGGGCTCATGGCATCCATACGGTTAAAATACATTATAGGTATTCGAATGAAAATATTTGCCTTGTTTTTTTTATGTAAACAGTAGAATACCGACAGATGGTGATAGTAATGCTTCAATTTCATCTGTGTATTCTATGACTCTTTTTTTTTTTAAATTTATAAGGCAAATAAATTTTCAAATAATTGTCAAAAAAATAATCTTGAACCATGAGGAGAACTTCTAAGGTCTCTCGATGTTCCACAATGATAAGCTCATCAATTCCCTGATTTACAACAGCCATCAATCAACAAAGTTGTACATGTATTTAGAATATTTGTATATTACTGTAAGACTCTTTTGTACTGAGCCTTGAACAGAATGACAAACAACGTTACAGGTTATTTTTTAAATATTTAGTTTCATATATCAATGATTGATGTGAAATAATAATACTTTAACATACAAGACAATAAAATACATACAATAATATATTACCTTAAACACAGAGACTTATCAATTATACACATTTCCTGTGCACACATTTTTTTCTTAACAAATTAATACACACATACAAATCTACAGCAAATATCATTTTTATGGCATTTCTCTTTTGAATCTTCGAATCCCAGCATCTGCCGTTTCCTTTTCTTCAATATTGATGAGAGAAATGTCATAAAGGTGATATTTGCTGTAGATTTATATGTATGCATCAATAGATAATATTTAAATATATTGTAAAAAGTCCAAAAAACAAATTTATATTTTTTCTTCTCAATGATTTCATATGACATAGCAAGAAAGACTATAAAATGACTTTTGAATACAAAAATTTGAGAATTAATTTATGTCTAAGAAAGCTTCTGATGAAAGCAATGTAGCTTCCTCATTGAGTGGGAGTGTAAGTGTTCTTATGTTGATGCTTCGAGGAAGAGCTGCTGGGACGTCTACTGGAGATAACCGACAAAGATGGAATGATAAATCACTAGTAATTACACAAGTGCACTGTAAGCTCTGCAAAAGAAGAAAATTTAATAATTAAAGAACTGAAAAATAAAAACGAACAATGAAATATACGCAACAAGATTTTCACATTTAAGATGGGCAGAGAAGGCAAAGAAGGATGTGATCACATTCTGAAGTATTAACTGGGAGTTTGCAGGTCAAGACGTAATAGATTCAAGACCAGCTGCCCAACAAGAGTCGTACACTCAAAGGTGTATCTTAATCTTCCACAGCAATTATAGATTATTAATTTATTTATTTATATACAGAATCGAAATTCCAATTTTTACAAATATTTAGAAACAGAGTAAACATAAATATACAATAAATAGAGAAAATAATAAAAAATAAAAATAACACAAAAGAATAAGAAGATGACACGTGTCAAAGATCACAGAGATCAAGTAGAACAATACCATCAACCAACAATACCATAAACATAGAGTGTACATAAATATACAATCTTCTTCGTAGTATCAATCCGGTGGATTGGTTTGCAGCAACAGAATCTTGCATCTCGATCTCCATTCTTCTCGGTCCTCCGCAACCCTTTTCAGCTCACTTAATATACAATAAATAGAGAAAATAATAAAAAGTAAAAATAACACAAAAGAATAAGAAGATGACACGTGTCAAAGATCACAGAGATCAAGAAGAACAATACCATCAACAAAAGAGGAAAAGGATGTAAGAAAAGGATCGAGGTGTGCTGGTAGGCCATTTAGGAGCGACATTGCCGTTGTACCAAATTGAGTGCTTGAAGCTCCACAAGCATCAACTGGGATCAAAAACAATGGATGGCTACGAGCACGGGTGTACCTATCTGGAACATAGAAGTTAAAACATTCAAGAATCCCAGGGTTGTAAATTGAACCGCGAAGAAGAAGGAATGAATGTTTGAGTGCAGCAATTTTCCTCCGTGACTCTAGCGAATGGAAAGAAAGCATCCCTAGAAGGAAAAGAGTTGGATAATGTTTGGAATTAAATGAATTGAATGGATAGTTACCGTAAATATAAAAATAAAGACGTCGGAGAATTTTTTTATGAATATTTTCGAGCATGAAAATGTATTTGGATTTATTGGGATTCCAAACTAAACTCCCATATTCCAGAACAGATAGAACGAGTGAAGAATAGAGAGTACGAAAAATTAGAGGGTTATGAAATTGACTAGCCTGGCGGGTGATGAATCCGAGAAGTTTATTGGCGCGTGAAGTTAAATTGATTATGTGAGTATGGAAATTGAATAATGAATCGTAGGTTATACCTAGATCCTTGACAACTGCTACTCTGTCGAGCAATGTTCCAGATAAGTAGTATTTGGACAGAATAGGATTTTTAGAACGGGAGAAAGAGATAACATTACATTTGTTGATACTAAACGAGAGCTTATTTATGGCAACCCAGTTTGATACACTATTAAGGTCAGATTGCAGATTATGCATATCGTCGATGGAGGAAATGGAAGAGAAGATTTTAAGATCATCAGCGAATAATAGGCATGAGGAGTGGGTAATACAATTAACAATATCATTGAAGAACACAAGAAAAAGAAGGGGACCTAAGACAGAACCTTGAGGCACTCCAGAATATGCAGAGAATGGGAGAGATTCATATGCACCGTAGTCTACAAATTGTTTACGATGGGAAAAGTAAGAAGAGAAGAATTTAATAAGCATAGAAGAGGCACCGAAAGCGCTCAGTTTACTAAGAAGTAAGTCATGATTAACACGATCGAATGCTTTTGAAATGTCGGTATAAATTGAGTCGACCTGGCAGCTAGGCTTGGAACTAAGTGAATGTGCGATAAATTTATTGTATGCTAACAGGTTAGTAACTGTAGATTTACCACAACGAAACCATGTTGTCTATCTGAAAGACGGCACTCCAACTGTCTCGAAAGGGAGCGGTGAATTAATATTTCCAATAACTTAGCGGGAGAAGACAGAAGGGCGATAGGCCTGTAATTAATTAATAGATTAATAAAAGTAAATAATTAAAGAGATGCTGAAAAGGTGAATATAATATAAAATCAAAATACTTTACTTAAGAAATTGAAAACAGTTCCAGTGATGTCATGTCAGAGGAGCATTAGTGAAGTAATGTAAATTGATAAAATCAACAAAAGAACTCCTTATTTGTGAATAATAATAATTTTTAGATATTATGTAATATATTATGTTTAAGCAAGACAAGACCACAGACAACAGGGCTTACCACCATCAGAAGTAGTTAGTTCTGACGGTCGCTTGCTGTTAAACTTCATCCAGGAAATTGTCGGGGCTATGTGCGCGGTTAACAAGGCTGACATGGAATAGGCTCCTATGTTCTTCAACTGTTTGTCAGACGCATAATCTAACCTTGTGTATAACTTGCAGGGTACCACACGCAACTATATATATATTTTTTACATTATTTTTAAGAAAAAAAAATCAAATAAAAAAAACATCAGAAGTAATATTAAATTACTGGACTAGACAGAAAAAGGTACTGAAGGCAGATGTGTGGCGCATATTCACAAGGAAGGCCAACCAAATATTAAGAAAAGGCAAAACAAGGCTTAAGAATGGATAAAAAGACAATATACCACATAATTAACTATATGTTGATTAGATAATCAACTAAGTGAATGATATAATTAGTATTTTCATTTGATTAGAGCATGAAATTAACCTCTCCTCCCCGGTGATGTCTATCGACTACACATTGCTTGTAATAACTTAAATATCTCTGTAAATATAATACACACAGGGTTCAGATTTTAGGTATTCCTCCTTAATACATTTACGTATTGAAATTTTTTTTTTTTTATAATAATAGGCACTCATCGGGAGCAGGAAATATTTTTCTAAAATCCTGAATAAATTCACCACTACAATCAAGACGCGTCAACTGTCATGAATCATTGGACCTGTCGGAATCGTGTGCAAAAATAAAATTAAGAAATACCCAGATGAGGCGGCATCTATACTCCTCACTCTCGCTGACGTACTAATATGAGCGAGCGAGACGGGAAACCGCAGTTGGTCGGCTACTTCGAAATGATATCTTTGCGCGTCGGCACATGGATATATCGACAGGCCAAGTAATGTTAGTATCTCTCGGAAGTTCAAGCGCGAAGGTGCGTCTGGCCGTTTGAGGTCTTCGTCTGATGTTTTTCATGTTTTTAGCTATTAAATGTCAATTATTACTGCTTATTGACATCAACTATTGTAAAATTAAGCGATATCTTTGAATATTTTCATTTTTTCGAATTTCTACTCATTTTATTCACTTTAAATCAGAATGTGTAATGAGTTGACACCATCGGAACGCGCGGAAGTTTTTAGCATTGTAAAGCGAGGGTTAAAGACACATATAAAAATAAAATATAAAGGAGTCCTTGAGTTGTTTTATTACTTTTTTAATCAGATTAATAAAACAAACTTTATTATTGTAATAAATTGTTAATATATTACACAATTTAATAATTTGTGTCACTAATTCATTATCACTACAGAATGTGATTGAATGATAACATATATTTATGTTGTTATCACATCAGAATGTGATGATAACGTTGCGATCGATCTCATTCACTTTTTTATCAATGCATATAATTTAATATGATTTAATTAGTAGATTAAGAATCTCAGATAAATAAAATTACCGGAATCGCTAATTAATAATCAATCAATGTAAATTGTTTTCGGAGTGATTTTACGATGGATATAAATATAAAACTTATCTGATATAAATCTAAAAATAAATATCACGCGCAGTCACACTTTTCTATGAATAGATTCACAATTAATCAAGCATTTTTTAGAATATATATGACCGTCCCACAAATATGTTGCCAATGAAACAAATGAAACAATTGAAATATTTTTCAGATCATGGTAACCGTATGCTCCAACTAGAGAGCAGTTTCTACAAGAGAGCTTACAACATTGTGTCTCCTTTTTGCATGGGTTCACCTTTCAAAAGACTGAAGAATGTGTTCTATAGGGTGTTTGTTTGTATATTTAATGAAGGATATTGATTTGACAAGAGTCAAAACAAAGTACTGATATCAGCTTGATATAGCCCTTGCATGCTGGTGCCGAAAACCTCTATTTACAATCTTTCAAGCTGCTTTTTTTGAGATCCCAGACGAGGTAAGGGAATAGCTACAGCAGCCTTCCATCCATTATTTGACCAAGAGATGAAAGTGGACTGTCTGAGACATGTTATTCAGATGCCGCAGGAGAGTATAAACTGCAACTGCTATTTATTCAAATCAGTAGGCCTTTGAGAAGCAATGTCGGTATGGGACAAGATGAAAAACATAACAACTGACATAACTATATGGCTGTAGTTTTTGACCACATAGAATGACGATGATAACAGTATTATTATTATTATTATATCAGTATTTATATACTGATATAATAATATATTTTTCGGCTTTTCTGGCAGTGCTTCTTTGCCTTTTTAAATAAAAAGGTGTATGTTGAGTCTGCCTTTAAAGAATGCCTCCATTTTGCAGCTGTATAATTAATTGTACTTTATAACAATGAAATTAAGCACCTAAAAATGTTACTGTTTTGTTTGCAAGTCATTAGATTGTGTATAACCTCAATTGCTGAGCTGTTCCTTGACGTGCTGAGGAATTTCCCCGGCCAGGCGCTGATGCAGGTCACTAGAGAGCGCAGCCAACACGCCTGAAGCATTGGGGCGTGGCACGGAGCGCCCGTAGCCGTAGTCGCGTCCCAGCAGATCAGTGAGGCAGCCCCCGGCCGCCCGCAGCACGGCCTCGGGGAGCACAAGTGTCCCACTTCTTGCAGCCGCCGCTCTCAAACACGTAGGCGGTCGCTTTGCCTTCCAACAGCTGTAGAACCTGGAAGTTTACAATACGTATTAAGATTTTTACATTCTTACATAGCCGATTCTTAGCTCGTACCCGTGATAGTCATAAATTATTGTCAAGCATTACTGCGGGCTGCCATCAATGTAGCCATGCCCCATTCCATTACTACATACAAATCTCCAATAAATACAATCAATGCACAATTTCCAACAGCCTCTAGAATGAAAAGTCATAATTTTATTGAGAAGGCTGCATTATACGGGTAATAAGGCTGAGACATATTTAGGCATGTGTTAATCATATTTTTTGTGCATTACAATGTGTAATTAAAATGTAAAAATACGAGGATCCTGCATTTATAGCCAAGAGTCTGTGAATTATATTCTGATCAGTTTCATGCTTTTATCCAGAGGAAATCAGTTTACTCCAATTCTAATTGAATATGCAAGCGTGACATGCAAGATAATGTAGCATTATTAGCGATACGTAAACCATATAGATAATATGTTCTGACATCCCCCGTTTACTAATGGCCACTCCATGTCGCCAGGATCGTCATCAGAATATGTGGCGGATGGATGAGGAACAGGTCACGAAACAAAGAACTTGTTAAGACTGAAAAACTCTGGTATTCTGCCCGGGACACAAACAATGAATAATCCGTTCCTGACGTTGCCCGGGCAAAAAGTGACTCGGTGGTAGTGACGGTCCTTGCGTCGAATAACCCTAATGGCCACTTAACGAACTATGGCGCTCTACATGACAGGACTCGAAACAAAGAAAATAGCGCCTGTAACGCCTCATAGTTACTTAAATCTATCAGTTTTTATAGAATTAATTATTATGAGTGGTGTGCATATATACCTTGTACCCGGCTCCGCCAACCCTGATAACCTGGTCGGGTTTGAGTGCCTCGAGACAGCTCTCCACCAGCGCATTTGAGTGTGAGCGTGTGGTCGTGACGATGAGCGGCGATCGCGGGCCGGGCGCTGCAGCAGGGAGCATCCCCTCCACGCCGAGGCCCCGCAGCCCCCAAACCGTGCGCCCCTCGGAGCTGTTGCCCCAGTAGGGCTGATGGATCACACCGCCCACGGCCTGGTCGCGCACGGAGATGCCAATCAGCACCGTCACGTGCTCCAGGAAACCTATGACGTTCAAAAATACCACCGCAGTTAATCACCAAAAGTCAAAATATATATTTTCCACCTTTATACTGTATTTGAAATTGATTTGCCAGTTTTAGATCACATTCAATAAAGATCGTGAATAATAAATACATTCATTGATAATGAGACAAAACAAACTAATCTAAAATGATCCACACTGGAGAAATAAACTAGCTGACTTCAAAACCAACAAATGTTATTTGTACAAACATAAATGTTTTGTAGATATATGCTGTCTATAAAAATTTCAACTCATTTGAAAACCTAATGCCAGCTTAGTGTAGGCAACAGAACGAAATATTCAAAAGTTTCTATGCTCGGCTAAACAGCAGAACATGTAAGACATGAATAATGTGATGAGTCATTATAGTATAGTCAAATTGTATGAAAAATACGATGCAATATTATATATCATTTTTTACTCTACTGTATTGATTTGTCTCTTTACTTAAATATACATATACTATACATAAAATTCTTTTTTCAACGCGTCAATCCAAGCACAAAAATAACGGCAGAAGCGGGATGCGAACCGCGACCTTGGAAACCAACCATATGCCCAGGTGTTCATACCGGCGAATCACGCCATTACTGTGCCCAGACTGACTGCGGTGAAACTAGTATTTATAGCATTGTTAGCATCGTGACAGATGTCGCCATAGTATATATTCAAAGTATGTATATTTTTATTATTATTCTATCAGTCTTCATTTATTCACAAGCTTAATATTATTACTTTCCGGCAGTCTATTTATTTTAGTAAGTACCACTCGGGTCTCGAACCAAACTATAGACTGAATGGATGTGAAACGACTACTTATAGTTCCGACTCGGACTTTATAACCAATCATTTACCTGTGTTACTGATGGATAATTTTACCTTCTTGATATTGTCTCAAGGAGACATTATTAATTTTTTTTTTTTTTAATTTTTTATTAGAATATTATTTTATTATTTCAATATTCTAATCTACTTTTATAGATCATTGACTATATTATATAGTATATGTATATTTAAGTAATGATAATATTGTAATATAGTCAATGATCTATAAAAGTAGATTAGAATATTGAAATAATAAAATAATATTCTAATAAAATTAAAAAATTAATTGATTGTATTAATATTTTGGACTACAGTTGCACACAATATTGTTTATTTAAGAACTAGTACAAGTGCCTTTAGAGATACATTTAAATTATATTCTCCAATGATATTTGTCTTGTTTTAACATGGATCAAGTTGGGTATTTGTTAATCACAGTAAATAAGCTGTGATTTCGTGGATCCTGTACACTTCCTCAGTCTTTCACTTGTACACAATCACATGAATGGTCAATAAGTGAAGAGCTGATAAAATGTACGAAGTGCATGAAACTGCCTTTTCATTTCTTTCATTGACAGTTACTCAATATTTCTGTCAAAATTAAGTAAAATATCATTAACGATTTATTTTTTAAAATGCATCTCAAAGCGAAGCTAAAATATAAATTATATTAAATGTTTTATTGTTATTAATCATTGATGAACACATGATTATTAATTACCATTACTGGTAGCGGAATATTGAATAATGTTTATTACCACTGCATCAGGAAAATGTGGAAAATATGTTTGCATGCTTTTATAGATGGCATTCGGTGGTTTCGTAACAATGACCGATAAACTTAAAAAATACTGAAAGTTGTGTGCGAAGGATTCGGTTAAAGCAAAGACCCACACCTCGGGGATTAGTGATGGTTCAGGAGGAATGTTGTCTTATTACCATATTCCGATTGAAGCAAACTTAGGTACCACTTCATACTGATAAACGGATGCATTATATATGCTTTCCACCTCTCCCATGTATTTCCCTTTAGCATTAAAGCACCTAAAATTACAAACACACTGCATTACATCTACAATTATCCCACAAGTTGTGATCTGCCAGCATTACAGAAACAACCGGCAACATCTGGACTGATTGGAGATGATTGTAGTTCGGATAAAAATAAAATAAATCAATACTATTAAAAATAAAACAACATGATTCTTATGTGGATGTTTGGTCATCAAGATACGAGGGTTATCCGTAAAATAAGTTTACCATGGCGCTACAGTCCTGAAAAGCGCTGTTATGGTGGATCCCGCGATTCTGTAGTGTACCTTGTTCCCCCACTCTAAATCCTTATTTTTCCGTTTCATAAAGAAAAACTCATTGTGAATGTATCAAAATGTGATACATTCTTTACCTTTAAAGTAATATTGGTTCTGTAAATGTTTGTGAATTTTTAGATTTTATTTATTGGTATACCTTGAGTGTATTCTGAAGTTCCATCCAGGGGGTCCACCCAAACAACAATGTCATCTTCTGTAACATTCTCCAGGTTGTCGGGACACTTTTCTTTAGTACTTCCGGGTCTCCATGAGTTATGAGCCAGTCGCTGGGAACCTGAGACAAGAGTTTGGACTGTCATCGTATTCTGTTTTATGATGTTAAGGAACATACAGAGATCAATATTCAAATTGAATACGCAGCTAATGATGATAACATTATTTTACATGTCACCTAAATCTAAATCAACCCTGAACATAGTAGAATAATGCAGTAATATATTGTATACATTGTATGTATTGTAATAATCTATATTGTTACAGCGGCCCGCCAGACCTTGATGCTATAGTCTAAATAGCTCTATGAACAATTCCCATAAAATGATAATCAAATAAAAATAAAAGATTTTGATTGGACAAATGCAAGCAGGTAATGCAATAAAATCATACTTTATCGCATTTTTACTTGACTAAATATTTATTATGCTTATATGAAGGACAACCCTATTGATAAAAATATATATTTCTTGGAGGAAGTCAAAGATATGCGAGTACTATAATTTTATGTTTCAAAATATTGAATAGTTTGCAAAATGAAAATATATTGTTGATTAGTATGGAGCTTAACAATTGAACACTTGTTATCTAAACGGTTAAAAGTTATTGTTTTTACTACAGATAAATTCACCACTTTGGACCCGCTTATCAACAAACTATGAAGATCAAGAAGCAAATTCACTTCATAGACAAGCATTGGCCAAAATGACATAGAACTTTTGATTGTAATCAACAACCAATCCTTACCTAGATTTCCTATTTCCACAATCTATACTAAGATAGCTTGAATATAGTTGTTTGAAAATATTATTTTTCATGTGATGTTTCAGTTAAAATATTTACATGAAGCTGCATGTGATATATTTAATTTACACTTAGTATCAACCCCCAACCATGAATTAATACAAATGTAAATACCTCAATGTCACTTACTCCTTCTTCACCGATAATGGTCAAGCTGGGGAACTGGCGCGAGAGCGAGGCGATGATGCATCTCTGCGCAGATCTGTCGGCTTCGGTTTGCAGATCATCCTTTCCCTGAAAGTATATAAAATTACATCAATAATTGTACATACAGATAACATACCAATCACATACCCTTTGTGTTAAATTAAATAATTATTTGATTCAACTAGAAATATAATACGACTAAAACTAATAAACTAACTGTGGTTTCTATCAACTGTCCACGCACAAGTCGACATAGGTATATCCACAGATATAACCCAGAGTTTGTGTTCTTTGTATGGTATAGTATAGATAAGAAGAAATGTTACTTTTTCATCATATTGCATCACTTTAAGTTCTGTAATCATTCTTTGGACTGCAATAATTGAAGTTGAAATATTTGCTTCACTTTATCATTTGTTTGTCATGTTTTATCAGATCCACTATTCGCTGTTGCGTTAAGTTGATAATTATGTACACGTATTACTATGTAAAGCTTTAAGTTAAAGTTGTAATGATGTGTTTGAAATCAATTTACACTAAATAAGTGGAAAAGCACCTAAACGAGGCGGATCCAATTCTAACACCGCTGGATTTTGACACTTTGAATTTGAACATAAACATGTTTAATATGTTAAAGTTATTGGTTCACATAATGGTCTCTTGTTCAATCATTATTCTGGTAAATGGTAAAATAGTAAATATAACTATGCGTAACGCTCGTTTTGTAATCAAGAGTGCATTTATTATACACATCTGGGGGAAATGCTGCCTCAAATTACAGCCACAGTTGTCAGCTTCCACTATCCATGCCTTATAATAAGTAATATCTGCAACCAGCTCCAAATGAGTACACACATGATTCTCAATGCATCCTGGGTGGTAGCTCAAGGGTTGCAGAGAAGCCACTGTGCATCTGAGGCACATTTAAGCGTTTGTTAATCAGCATTTTTGAAGAGACCAGATAATTAGTCTGATGCTCCCAAAGTCTTATAAGGTGGCTTAATCCGAACTGTGGTACGTGATGTTCTTAAGGGGTGCCCATCCAAATATGTTTCTTAACTGCTATAGATCTACTACATTAAAATCAACCCTCGTTTTACCTTGTCACAGCGTATTTGTTATTTAGGTTAGTAAATTTACAGTCCTGAAGATTTATTTATTTGTGGCTTGAGTAACGAAATATGTTCATCTTTGGTTATAGACCATGATGGTTCATGCAGTTAAGCCTCATAAAAGGCCAGGGGTATATTATATCAGTTATCAGTCAGGTACCTTTTCGATTATGCCCAGTTCGCCCTGGCTCATGACATCTCTGATGATCTTGCCGGCTCTGTTGGCGGCC
This sequence comes from Glossosoma conforme, assembly GCA_022606575.1. Taxonomy (NCBI): domain Eukaryota; kingdom Metazoa; phylum Arthropoda; class Insecta; order Trichoptera; family Glossosomatidae; genus Glossosoma; species Glossosoma conforme. The sequence continues at coordinate 538,250 of JAGTXR010000250.1, read as the reverse complement.
GTGATGGACGAGGCCATCAGCCGCATCACGAGGGGCAGGTTTTGGGCCATCGCGGATTCTTCGCTTAGACCGCAAGACACTTCACCTACAACAGACAAAACGTCACTGGCTATCCGGCAGCACACACGGCCACACGGCGAAGGTCCGCCTTGCAATGCCCAGCCGTGCGTGATGATATAGCAAAAAAAGCCAATATTGACAGTGGATATCAGACGCCGATTCAAGGTTAACAATCAACCGTTTATAATTGCGTCCATCCACATCGACTCACTTCAAATACTTTACTAAACGACGGGCGATATTATATTATGTTCCTTCGCTCAAGGCATCTTTCACGTGTATTTCTTATTCTTTTATAAAATATTTTAAAGTTTGAGTAAAGTAAAATAACCTGCCAGAACTGTCAAAAAGGCAAGTAGGTAAATTAGTGACATTTCCGCCAACTTGACAAAAACAACTAAAGTGGCTCACTTCAATAACGTCACAGAGCTTCAAGGTCTACGGGTCATTATTGTTCTTGTTACAGTTTTTGAAATTGTTCACAAAAAACTGCATGCATACAATAGAATAGCTTTGAATAGTTACAATATGTAGGACACATACGACATATCAATTATTTGTATGGCAAACCTGATTTTTAAAAGATGCTATTTTTTTTCGTTCCACTGAGGCGCTATTTCATCCTTTCTCTTTATGTAAAATATTATACCGATTCAAATAGTTTCAAAGGCATAAATTATTCCTATATATATCATGTTGAACAGCAAAATAATGTATAACTACCTTCCTATTGACAATGCAGTCAATAGCTTTTTATTTGATAGTTTTAATAATAGTAAATGAAAAAATCCCAACTTTTAGTAATGTAAATAACTTCTTAGGTTTTCACAGCCAGATTTGATTAAAAGTGTAATTTAAAAAGTATCTTCTATTCTATTATCTATATTACTATTTATTGCTTACATCTTTTTCTTTTAATTTTTTTAAATATTCATAATAATTTTCATGGCAAAAAAGGTCTAAGTATTAATTTGACCAATAGGTAATAAATAATAAAATGACTTGATTGCTATAATATGGCATTGTAAATATACATTTGTCAGGAAAATGAAGATTGTTCTTAAAAAAAAGCCACATAATGAAAAAATGTTTATACTTACATCAAATAAATGGTTATCATATAAATTACAGCATAAGTTGAAAGAAAAATAAAACAAACAAGATTGTATTTTATTTATTTTATTATTTACTTAACATTAAAAAGTTCAACTGGTCTCAATTTTTGGTGAGCTCGTCAATAAACATTCTGCACTTTTGTTTCAAGACTTTGACAGCTTCAACAAATATGACATCGGGCGGCATCGCTCCAACAGACTCCACGTTAACTGCAGAAAATCAAAAACATCATTAATATTTATAACATTTTAACACGAGCTGTATTTTTACCATGTTTAAAAATGGATCAAGTTGAGTAGATTTTAATCACAATATGGATAAAATTGCTCAAATGAATATTCAGTTATCAACATCATATGTCTTTTAGAGAGATTTAAAATCCCTTAAGAACGGTACATATGAGGGGATTAAATAAAAAAAATATTAACAAATCCTCTTTATAAATATTGTGATGAGCACTATGTCCTGGGAACATTTATAAAATATTTTGTTCAACATAGCAGTTATTATTCAAATTGATTTAAACATACTCGTAAATAAGTAATGCAAACAATACATTCTTATAAGAAAATTACGTTCTTTAAATATAAATATATGCACATTTCGTAAAAGAAATGCACAAATCGTAATTGAATCTAGGAGCTCGTTAAAAATTATTAAATGTGTTATTTATATTTTTAACGTTCACTTTGAGATCCACTTTAATATTAAATAGATAATAATTTCATACCAAATGTTAACATACGTCACACTGTGCACTGTTTCACTTGATGGAATACTGCAGTTTCGCGATCTATGAAAGTGCACAAACGTACTGCACGTTTGAACTGATGAAGCTTTCATAGATCGGGAAATTGCAGTCTTCCATCAAGTGAAACAGTGCTTCGTGTGATACATGTTGCAACAAGATATGAAATTCTTATCTATTCAATAGTAAATGCGTCATTACTTTAATACTGTCAGGGAATACAATGCAGCATATATATTACGTACAGATGAAGTGGTCTCGCACTCGGCTCATGATGACAGCGTCCTTGAGCGTGTCGTGTCTCAGGACGTTGCGGCTGCACGTGTCGTACCTGGCATCCTTCACGTAGGCGCAGCCATCTTTTTCAATGCTGATGACTCCGGGGGAGAAGCAACTCTGCAGCAGCGTGGCCGAGCTTCCTGTCACCGGGCGGGTCAGCACAACCTCCGGTAGGAGGCGGTAACTCATGGTCGCTAATAAATGTTACAAAAATTCATCGGTTTATAAAAAACAATTCAGAAAAATAAACATCAATTTTTCACAATGACATATAAATAATAAACAGAATATAGTGAAATATAAGCCTGTTGTCAATGATTTAAATTACATGATAAATCTTCTGAATGCGGCACCTTTTTGGTGGATTTGTTAATTGATTTTTTGGGCAATTAATATAGACCAGCGGTCGGGGAACCGGGGTAAATTACCCCAAATGGGGTAAAAATATGTTTTTTGGGGTAATAAGGAAATTTTTCTAGTTTGCTATTTCATAAAACTTACTATTTTCATGTAACTTTTTTTCCGTGTAAATTAATTCAATAAATAATGTTTATTTAAATATACATTGATTGTCTTCTTTTCAAAATGGGGGGAAGGGGTAATATCGACTTACACAAAAATATTTTGGGGTAATGGTTAAAAAAGTTCCCCGACCTATACTATGATATAGACCGTAATATATTTTCTAGTAAACAACTCTATAAATTATTCCTTATAGTTTTTGACTGGAATCCAATATATCTTACATTCAGCTATTTAGTAAGTTAATTTTGAACATTACAACAGTAGAATAAGGCTGTAATATGATGCTACAAATTCCACGTAAAGCTCATGACCGCTATAGACGTCATACGTAGTGAATGGGTTAATTACGAATCTAGGTTGACTAAAAGTAAAAGTGCGTGGCAAAAATAATTACATTAATTTGATAATTAGTTTAATGTAAATATTTTCACAGATTTTTAACTAGCTGTAGCAATCAAAAGATACAAACATAGTAGAGGGGCGGAACTATAAAGTCTTACTGGCCATGTGATGGTCTAACAATTTAAGTAAAGTAAAAGATGATTAAAATGCATCTGCATGAGAGCCATGAACGATGTGTGATCATGGTACCGTAGACCTCACAAAAAGTAAATATGCGTTTCTTTCAAAAGTACTATGATTCTATACACTTCATAAAAAGGAAATAACAGTTTCTTCTTATTGGGAAAATGGTGTAGTGGTTCACCAATGATCAAGCAACATACAATCAATTCATTTCAATGTATAAACCCTGAAGTAGAACAAAAAAAAATAGATTTAAAAAATGTATTTAGCGTACCGACTGGTGAAAACTTGGCATGGTCTTTGCCGATGCCCTTGACGGCCACCAAGTGCAGGTCCAGCTCATGGCCGGGCCGCAGCTTGGCAAGAAGGATGTCGCTGTGCACCGGACCGACCAGCGCCTCTTTGTACAGCGATGCCTGGTTGCCCACCGGCTGCCACTTTATATGCGAGGAATAAACTGAAACATAAAATGAAAAATTAAAAACAAAATGTATTTAGTGTCTCGGACACAACAAGTGGAGAACAATATTAACCTTTAAACGCCCAGTGGTCCCATATGGGACTGTAAATTTGCATCGTTCAATGCCCTAGCAGGCCAATGTTATTAATGATAGTCGTACAGTAGATTCTTCCATGAACTTACTTTAATACTATTATTACAAATGAACGTAATCCGATTGCAAAATGAACCATAGGCACTCCTGTATGGAACCGTAGGGCATTGAACGACGCAAATCTGCAGTTCCGTAAGGAAACCACTGGGTGTTTAAAGGTTAATACCCATTATATTTTATTCCATCCGTAGTTTACTTCCAAAATTAATGGATAACTAATGAAGAGTTTGATAGAAAACTGATAGCAATGCCAAAGATTTCAACAGTCGGCGACAGTCGTGACAAATCTAGCAAACATGAAAGAGAAAACACACAAATATAAACATATGCTTAACTGGTAGATCCCTAAATTTGGGCAAAGTAAAAAATTTAGACTGAGAGCTTTGGAAAGGAAGACATACTATACATAATTTAGATAGATGTAACAATATTTTTAGGTCACATGTTAAAAAAAGAGGGAAATCAGACATATTTGCAATATGTAAGTATTTTTTTTTCTTTACCATTTATGTCAATTAATGATGTTTTTTTTCTTTTTATTACTATCTTTTGACTTTGACGATAAGTCATTATTATATGCCTTTCGATACTAAATAGAATTGAGATATCACCGATCGAGAAAAATAAATCCTTCTATTCGGGTGGCGTTGATAATATTTTACACACTTAAGGCAATGACATGATTTTTTTAACCTTTAGTCTTAACATAAATTAATGATATCAAAATCTTAATATATTAATAAATAAATAAATATAAACTCACCATTATGATTTTTGTAAATATCTTCAGGTCGGCTGGAATCCTTCACTTGCGCTGAGTTGTTGGTGCATTTAATTTTTAGCGTAAATTCCAATGTGTCATTTTCACTGCCCTCTGTTGCTTCTGTCACAAATAAACCATAATGTCGAGCATTTACAATTAATGGAAGGTTTTTGTAATTCAATTTACAATCTTGTCTTCAAGATCAAATCAGGAAAAATCATATTTGAACTATTATAAACAAGAATCACCCAAGTAAGTAGTAAGATATTAGGCTGCACTCGTGATTATATTATGGTCACAGATTCATGTAGTGTAAGAGGTTTACAATTATTTATAAAATCTAAGCATCATTTTAATGGATGGATAGTAAGCATTAAGTGCTTTATGGAGGATGACAACTATAACGGTCATGAATAAAGATCGGAGCCTAATATTTCAGTTATTTTCTAGAGTCATAATGGTTCGAAATCGGCTGAATATATGATTTGATTTGAAAACTATATGTAACATTTGAAGAAGAACATTTGACAAATTTGGTTAATAGAAAATATAATACATATATTTTTACAGTTACAAACATAATTATTTTTCCCTTCAGATTTACATTTGTCCCATTGATGGTCCTATTTTTACGACTTGTTATGACGACTTTGACAAAGTCTCACCTTCTGGTCGATATTCGAACAGTCTGGCGTCCGCCTTGAGGGGCACGAGCCCCAAACGGTGCGCGAGCACCTCGTCTTGTAGCAGCGAGGTGTTGTTGCTGATAGCGACGGTTTCGATGGCCATGCTCGGCACCTCGCTCAGCATCAGGCGGCGGAACGCGTTGGCGAAGGCCGGCTGGATACCGATCAGATCAAATTCAATCTCGCTTGAGTCCTTGCGGACGATTACGATGCTGAACTTCTTTTTGAAGCGCTTGCGGCTCCAGGGTTCGTCTGCCATGCCGAAGTCGTCGGCCCCTGGCTGAAAAAGTGAGGTTATACTTTGTATAAAACATATCCAATGTAAAACTACTGAATACATAATACATTTTCCATCAACATACTTTGACGCGGAACTCTTCGAGATATACTCGCGGTTTTGCTTCCATTCTCAGTAATTGTATTTTATGTTGTAATAAAAAAATATATATAATCTGCGGTCAAAATTAAATACACATGGCTGTTATGGGATGCCATTGTTCAAATATTATTCTTATTTGTCAATACTATTGTGATAGGTATTATTTCATGTTGATTACCTTTAGGTAGTGATAATAATTATTTATTTATGGGATAACTTAAATATTCATTTTCTTCTTATTTATAGATTTGAGGATCTACTTTTACTGCATTTTTTGTGGAGATTTCGACTCTCAGTCTCATCCTCTTTAAGTAGTTTATGCCTAGGAGTGTTTTTCATCGAGTTTCCTTTAATACTAGATCTGCTTTTATTATTATAAAACAATACGTGAAAGCCTACCTATTCTCAATATGTTATCATATCCATCCCAGAGTCACCTTTGTTGTCAATCCCATCTATCAACTGCTTCGTAGTATCAATCCGGTGGATTGGTTTGCAGCAACAGAATCTTGCATCTCGATCTTCATTCCTCTCGGTCCTAAAATCCATCAACTACTTATTAATAAATAGGATAGGTTATATATATAAATATATATATTCGTCGCTCGACACTCAAACCGGGCGGACGTGTCTAGTCATCCTACCTACAGGATGGCGCACCGTTGCGATTGTGATATCGCGCAAATACATCGTCGCTTAGACGATCACCGTTTGCTGCTGGAGCGGCTCTTAAAGGCTGTTGGATGCGGGAAGGAAGATGCACTGACATCCGTTGGTGTGGACCCCCCACCCAACCCAACAAGTCTGCCGACTTCCTGCAGAAGGCGCTTGTTGCCGTGGTTCTGCAGCTCCTTCAAAGAAGGTTACTGGAGTGAAAATGGCGTATCTTCACGCCAAGGGCCTTCACCCAGATACATCGGCTGAAGACTTGCAGAGCTTCTTGGCAGTGACCGCTGCATTCAATCCTTCTTGGATGACCATCAGGAGGATTGTCAGCAGGCGGACGCTGTCAACTTCTTTCAAAGTCGGGGTCATCGCGACTTCGCTGGAGTCTCTCATGGAGCCTCAAGTGTGGCCTGAAAGGACCATCGTTCAACCCTGGATACGTGTAAGACGAAAAAATCGCAGTGAACAGTGGTTGAAACCAACTTGAGTGAAGATATTGACATATTTAGTGTAATATTGCTTTAGATTCAGTGCTGGTGTTTATGGAGGCGAAATGTTACACGTTTGATTTTGTGACAATAATGCCTTGTTAGTTGTGTGTCAATCATGATATACTTATGACAGGGTTTTTGTTGTTACAAGTCAAACTATTTATTTTGAGTCTCCTGACGCTAGTTCTGAGTGTGAGGTCAGTGATACTAAATGTGTCAATAAATTTACATCGCCACACTTATGTTACCTATTGTATTTTTATTTTGTTATTATTGTATTTCAGAAATGCATTGAGTTGATAAAATTTGTAATGTTTCTGCAAGGAAAAAAATAAAATTGAATAAATTGAATAAAAAAAATTGAGTAAGTATAATTCAATAAAATAAAAGTAAAAAAAACATTTTTTATTTTTTTATTACATTACAGTCATAAGTACACTAATAGCCATGTAAAAGGTGATGGCGAAGCCCACGCCCCAGGCTATCCCCCTAGCCGGCTGTTGGACCACGCAGACGGCGTACACCGCAGTGTGAGCAATCCTGGCGAGGGTGTACACTCTGATGAGCATGCCAGCTAACAGAGCCCGGGGACCTGTCGCTATGTACAACGCGCAGATGACAAGAAATATTGGGATGTTCTCCAAATCATTGAGATTAGCCCTGAAAAAATATAATAATTCAAAAAGAAAACATTGTATATACTTGTATATTAGTGATTAGCTTAAAGATGTATACATACTTCATTTATTTTAGGAATATACAACTGAAGTGTATCAATGGCATCGATTATTATAATTATGAGGGAGCTTAAGGGAAGAATAGTATAACATGCAGAATACGAGTATCTATTTTATTTTTCAAATATTGTGATATTGCCATATTTTTTTTAACAAAAGTATTAATTCAATAATTTCAGACCTATCTAAGCTTTCTATTATAATTAAAAAATAATAATTTTGCTTTATCATTTCTTATCTCTTAGATAAAATAACATTTACAGCACTGTCATTAAAAAATATTAACGATACGATTTATTACTTTTAAAAGTATGCTGACTTTCAGTAATATTTTTAATTAGCTGTTTCTTGATTATTATATTCACGTATGTTTTTATCGTTGGCTTTAAACTTTTTATTAAAGTTCTTAAGTTAAGGGTTAAATATAATTTTTTTTTGTAATGCTGTTACTTAATATTACGCTATTTTTTTTGTACAAATCAATGTTCTTACACAATTACATAATTATAAACATTACCTGCGGACTCTTTCAACGTCATCAGATTTTTCTTTTTCTAATTGTGTGGCAGATTTTCCAGAATCACCAGAAGACTAAAATGATAAGACTCATTACATTTGAATATATTGTTATAATAATACTAATATTGAATATTAAGATCATACATAATGTGTAAATTTATAAATAATGTTTTTTACCTAACTGCAAGTGACGATTTAAACAAATTATTTAGAATAGGCAATCTCTAGTAGAAAAAAATTAGGGCCTGTAGGTATACCATCCACACAAATTCATTTATTTATTATCTTATGAATGAATAACAAAGTTGAACTTACTCTATGAAATTTCCTTTGTTTCATCGTCAATATTGGCATTGCTAATATTTTGACGATGAGAATGGCGGCGTAGAAAATATAGCACCTTACTAAAGGGTCTTCCAAAAAAGCGTTTGCGTTCATCTTGATTTTTTTGCGAGAGCCACAAGTTTACTTCACTGGTCAAGTTTGGTTAAGTGAATACCTAACAAAATGAAGTCAGCGCGACACTAAACAGCTGTACCGTAATTTAATGCTGCCAACCAGAATCTTAAAAGCACAAAATAAACCAATTAGCATTTTTTTGTAAAATTTATTTATCATAATTATTGCTCAATTTCAGGCCAAGATTGCTTCCGATTTTTTTAAATTAAAATAATAACTTTTTATTTCTCTGATTAAGAAATGTTAGAAGAGGTAAAAGTAATGTTTCTGGCATTTAAAATGTAATTTATATACAATAGGCTGGGATATATTTTTCGGATGCCGCAGGAGAGCATACGCTAGAGATACCTCTTTTTCAACATTTCGAGTTCATCGACGTGACTATAGCAGCTGACAGAACTTTATGTAGGCAATTTGTAGTGACTATTTACGATATTTTTCATAGTGGATATGGAAGAAGAACTATAATAATCTCAATATTCACCTAATATTTTATATTGATATATTTTCAAAACGATTAAATACATATTTGGAGATGGCCACATAAATTTCAATAAATTAAAATACAATGTTAAATTAAACTATATGCCTATCTTAGCTGTTTTATCAAGCTTCATAACTTTTCCTTTTTAACCATTTGTCAGTTCCGGCATTGTTGCTTATTAACCCCTCTCTGTACCACATGAACTGGAGCATACTACCACCACACATCACCATAAAAATTGTCATCTATGAGAATATTCACCTCAGTGTAAGTCAAATCAGTATATTACAATTAATTCTGAACGAAGTCAAAGGAAATAATTTCTCTCACTTTCATAGCTACTCTCTACTCACCTTACTCTTGAGCCTCACATTATTAGTTTCATAAATACAATTAAATTCATAGCTATTCAAATTTTCCAATAAGATTTTTTCTGAACTAATCTTCCATTGGATTACCAGAAGTATGGGGTTATGTAAAGATATTTCATACTTTATAGTATGTCAAAATCATTTTTTTTTAATTAGTTTTATTTCGAAATTTTATTCTCATATGGCTTATAGTTTTAATCAAAATTCAAAAAAATCTATGTTGAATCATAGATGCAAAGTTTAAGAGACACACTTGGCTATGAATTGTCAGTTGTTTTTATAGGAATGTGCGACTCAGTGAAAAAATAAGTTTGACAACTACTGGTCCCAAAGCTCCCGGAGACTTTTTTCGTTGGAGAACCTATTATATATTTTTCTATGTTGACTGTGAACTGCATTTTGATTGGGAGAGTAAAGTTTATTGAGGGCGCTGAATAGTGATGGTTCACAGACCTGCGTTTGAGCAGCACTGGCTTAGAGACCAATAAATGAAATAATGGATGAGGTCTGAATTAACCTATAAAACTTTATGATCCTATGTGTCATCATCCTGGAATACTTTTAGGTAAGTAATAAAAAACGACAATATATTTAAATACAATTTTATTTATAAAAAATAAACAATTCATATTAAATTGACGAAGGTAAACAGAGAAGTAGCAGTGTTTATATAAAAATTGAAACTTAAAACAACAACACCTAAATATTATTTCAACAAGGGTATAAAAACATTACAATGAAAATTGATATCAAAAATATAGACATAGTGAGTGGTCGATCATTTACATATTTAAAATCATTTATTTATGAATTAACTTAACAATATTGTGATGTCTCAAAAACTTGCAATTTGGCGGGTAAACTCAAAATATAATTGAGTCTTCTTTTTTCAGTTGCAGCAGAAGGTGAGGAGGACCTGGATGGCCATGTAGAATGTGACAGCGAAGCCGATGCCCCAGGCAAGTCCTCGCTCGGGCTGGCGCACAACACACACGGCGTACACGACGGTGTGTGCGATGCGAGTAAAGGTGAAGACGCGCATGAGCGTCGTGGCCAGCGTGAGCTGCGGCCCGGTGAGCATGTACAGCGCACTGATGAAGAGGAAGGCAGGAATGTTCTCCAGATCATTGAGATGTGCCCTTTAAAATAATGAAAAAAATAAATCTATCAATTACTTGTCATGTATCTTGGCTACCGGGATTTTTTTACGTAAACACATACCTAAGAATATCAACAGATGGTGGTGGAGATTGTTGGAGAGAGTTGATCCAATAATGTAATAGACTAACTACAGCCTAGCAATCATGCATCATTAATTTTTAACACTAATTCACTATAAGTGACTGGTGTTTACAGGACAACTTCTATTTACCACCAACTTTATTTATATATATATATTTATATATATTTAATAGGCTATGACTTTTAATTTTTTATTTAATTAATAGGTTATGACTTGCATTTTACTGACGAGGGATCAAATCCCCCAACAGGAGGTACAAGATACATAAGACCTTACAATAATTAAAAAAAGATTTTAATTTTTAGAGAATGATGAAAATAAGGTTAATTTGTTATTGAACCCAAAAAGATTTTTTTTGTTTGAAATTTATGGATAAACAATTTATTTTATTACTTTACTTGAGTTTCAAGATTAACTTTAAACATCAAAGTTTACTTAAAATAAAATAATCTCTAGACTGGAGAGGTGCTGATACCTTAGTGGTATCTTGCACATTCTCAGAGACTATCAACTATGAAAAACTAAAAAACATTAAGCAACTAATTTAATTAATAATGATAAAATAATATTTACAAACAAATTAACTCATCCTCTATCACTGCAATGTCAAGCCGAGGTTATTTCTAAACTATCCAAATATATATTATATCTAAGTCACTTCTACAATATATATTAGCAGATGTCAAATATTTCAATCATTCTTATCTTACAATTATGTAATTAAAAATATTCAGTAAATTGTTTACAACCATGCACAAATATCTCACAACCAACTGATATTTACACTATCTTTTGTAATCTTGGTCCAAGTAAACATAATAAGATAACAAAAATGTTGAAAAATTTACTATTATTCCGAAATTACAAAACTGATTTCCAATCTTTTACTTATTACTTATCTCAATAAAGCCAACTTATAATGATTAAAGGTAATTGGAAATAACAAGTTTGAACGGAAAACATTATTACATAACAGTAAATAGAATATGTTTCATGAAGTGAAATGTTTTATATTTTATTCATATTCTTAAGTTATTTTATAATATCGGTTTTTAAAATTATTTTCTTTTAAATGTTTCAATGAGGTAAAAATTAAAATGATACACAAATGAGTGTCATTAAAAAACAATTAAACTTGACTTTTATCATTAGATGGTACATAATGTGTAATACCACAGCATATAAATGAAATGTCATGCATGCCACAAACAAAAAAACAGGTTTTAAGATTTTTCTAGATTCTTGTAAAATACCAAGTCTTGCCTAAACATTAAAAGATTAAACTTAACAATTTAAATAATTTCCTATTTCAGTATTATAATAATTATTACTGCTGTTGATATTTTATAAATTAAGAGTCTATGCTCTATTAATTTTTTTCATACATTAAAAAATATTAATTTCATAAATACTAAAAAACTTCTTAGGTTTTCACGGCCAGATTTGATATTGTGGATTTTGGGTTTAGCCGTGTGTGGCGAATTTCTTCTATTCGATATTTCGACCGACATTGCAGGGGTCTTCTTCAGGGTTGATGACTTTTTTGATGACTATTCATAAATACTTTTGAGGATTTTTATTTTTCAGTGGGTTTCAGCCGCTGACTTTTTCTTCTTCCGCATCCACTCCCTACCTGGAGTATATGGACATCACAAATTGTTACCATTAATATAGCGGTGCAAAAGAATAAACGATGTCCAAAAGATAATTTACCTTCGCACGCGTTCCACTTCAGGGTCGTTCAAGTTCACTTTAGCATCACTCTTCTTGGAGAAAGATTTAACATCTTCAGGATTGGAGAACACCTGCAACAAAACAAGATCATTAAAACTGATAATAATTATTACAATACATCTTTTTATGCTAAGTCTCCCAAAAACAGTTTTATTTTTCTCCTTCTCCTAGCACCATTTGCAACCAAATCTCCTTGGCATATGAAATAGTCTTCATATTGTGTTTAAAAATACACCACCAATGTTTTAATCATATTTTTTCTTGTATGTATGTAAATTAAATAACTTGATTGCAACAATAAAGAAAATTCAAGGTCGGACAAATTAAATAGTTATTATTTTACAAATAAAAGAAATATGTTAATGTGTTTTTTAACATTACGTCCACTTTTTGTTCAGTTTGACACTAAGTCTAATGAGGACACACATAGGGCTTAGCCATAATTGAAATACAAATAGCTATTTGCTATTTTAATAAATATGGACTCAATAATGTGGACTAATCCACAGATCCAGATCTTGGGTCGAAGATATCGGCTCGGCTAGTTTTCCAAAACTGATGGAGTGCAAGAGTATACAATTTTTATAAAAGATTTTGTATAGAAGAGAAGCGAAGTACGCTTCTCTTCCTCTTCAGTTCTTTGCGGAGTAGTAGCAGAGTACTTGGCAGAGTACTTCGTGGAGGAACTTCTAAGGTAATGTAGTCGAACTATCATGATGGCAAAACCCACAAAAAACTATACTTGTATAATATAGATAGAAGGAGTATAAGAATAGCCTAGGCAAGTATTTCATTGTCTCCACTATTCATGACTGCCGAGCCAAGGACAACGTAAAATAAAACATTTAAAACGCAAGGAAAGAAATATAATTAACATGAACTTCGATCATGCATGACAAAGCACAAAAATAAACAAAACATAACACCGGCTACATCAAACACGAATAATTTATTGCTATAACTTATAAAAGACGTCATTGGAGATCTAATAACTTGTAAATTATTTATTTTACATGGAAAATTTATTTATCATCATCAATATGTATGCACACAAGAAAGCTTACCTAGGCTAATTCAATAACAATTAAGGCAGCACAAAAACTGCTAGTACCAGAGAGTCGAATGCACTCCGTAAACTCGATTACTTACGATACTTCAGTCCTGAGCAGGAATGTGTATGTATTATGTTTATTGTACTTAAATTATATTATGTTAAATAAATACGTACGCCCTTGGACATCCTCAGTCTACCGGTGAGGGGAGACATTATCAGCATTTTGATGATGAGGATGGCTGAATAGAAGGCATAACACTTGAAAAGTGGGTCCTCGAGGAATGCGGCGGCGACCATTGTGAGGCAGTTGAAGATCAACCGGCAACGACAAAATCTGAACGTAAACTAAACTGAACAACTTTATGCTTGCTATGGTGTACACGTGTAAAAATTAGAAATATCCCTAAATAAATATTGCAAATGGAAAAATTAAAATACCCAAGTTTTTAATATAATAAATTAATGTTAACAATAATTATTTTATGCTTAGAATGCATGCAACGACAAAGTTTTGAATAAGAACCTAACCTCTTTTTAAGTGCACAGATCTATTTGATCTTTTTTTATGTTAGCTTTCCAAACTTATAAAGTTATAATGTTCACAGATTTTTAGATTCTGAAATCTGTAAGACATAATATTATAAACATCATTTTCAAGTAAAATACGTTTTGTTTTATTTTGTATAATATTAGGAACCATACCTTACTCCACGTAATAACAATTCCGAAATTTATTAAATATTTTTTTAATTCTGGTAACCCATTTCGTTCTATAGCCTAAGTTTTGACAGGTTACTCATGATCACAGACTCATAGCTGTCAAACACTCCAAGCAATTTACCGTCCGCGCCTCCGATGAATGTCGGCCGAGGATAGCGACTCAGACTCTGCCACGGAACACACCGCCCTGATGGACGCGCACGTGGGCGAGTCCATCGCCGACCGCGATCTCCTGGAGAGGATCGCTCGCAAGCGCCGCCTGCGCCCGGAAGCTCAGTCCACCAGCTATGGGGTACAGTACACAATCGGCGACAATGAAATAATATCTACACATCACAATAAAACCCTTTCTCACTGTCTGGGGTATATCCGCTTGCAGTATGAAGGTTATGACCACCATAAGCTGGTCCCAGTTGTCTCTGGAAACTGCATGTTCCTTTATGTTGCCGAGGAATATAACCAACAAAATAAAGCACTCGGCTATCACTCGAGAGATATTGGGTTCGATTCCTGAAGAAAATTCAAGTAATAAATATATTTCATGAAGCTCTATAGTGTATTGTTAGCATAATAAATACAATATTATGCATGGTTGTTGTTAAGCTAATTCCTTAGCTGCCATAGCGTCTTAATCAAATTTCTTAAAATAAAAATTCCACAATTTTATTTTTGACGACATATGACGTTTTTTTCAAGAAGATATTCATAAATGTACATACACGGATTGTCAACAGAGCCAAAATATGTCATCAAAAATAGAATTGTGCAATTAAATATTTCATTTACTTAATTGAAATTATTGAATTCCATCAAGAATTAACAAAATAAAAAATTGTTGTTAAACCTAAGTAATTAAAAACTACCATTTACAGTGTGTAAAAAAATATATTTGGTGAATGGCGGTTGAGTGAGTTTAGTGAAACTATATTGGTGATTCTACATACCACATAAATGCTCAGTTTTTTGTTTACATGCCAGTCACAATATTGCTTGCGTAACAACTGTAAATGTTTTTTTTTTTCTTTTTATATTGTCATAAAAAATATATTCAAGAGCAATTTGACTGAAAAATAATTTCAAGACTTCATTAATAGTAATTCATTAATTAAATAAATTAATAAATGAATAATATTTAGTTTTAATTCACAATTTATTTAAACGATTACATGTTTCGGCCTTCCTGAATCCATCTTCAATAAACTTCAGGAAGGCCGAAACATGTAATCGTTTAAATAAATTGTGAATCAAAACTAAATATTTTTAATTTATTAATTTTTTAATTAAAATTAATTCTAAAATTATGATTATGCAGTTTCACCAAGTATTGTCAGTTGATAACCTTAATGTTAATAAATAAATTTAGATTATAAATAATAATTTATATTTCATATTATTTAAATATAATTTGTTGTGTTTAATTAATGATGAATTTCAGTTGTTTTGCCATATGTCTCTGAATCATCACAAAAAAAGTTGATAAACCTGGCTATTAGCCTCTCCATATTTGATTACAAAAAAGCGAATACAAAACTGATTTTATTATATTTTGTTCGTATAATTGTTTTCAGACGGATGGTAGCCAGGTGCCCGGTGTAGCCGTTGCGGGGCCGGCGCCCGAGCCCCCCGGGGACGAGCAGGAGGAGCTCAAGTATGGCGCGCGACATGTCATCAAGCTGTTCGTGCCGGTCTCTCTCTGCATGCTAGTGGTCGTGGCCACCATCACCTCCATCACATTCTACACCACCAAAGACATTTATTTGTAAGGGCAACACTGCTTTTGATAATGATTTTTTAAATGTTTTATTATTTTCTTTCTAATCTTGTTACTATCACATTTGGTGTAAAAAAAGGGAGGCTATTAGATGAATCTATTATGATTATTTTAGATGATTTGTAACCGAAACTATGCAGTCTTTATAATATGTATAACAATAAATGAAAATTAACAAGAAAATTAAGTGTTTAGAAGTAGTTTTTTTTATCAGTGAAGCTTAAAATTATTTGATTATTATTTTTACCTATAATTCAGATACACAATAAAATAATGTTAGTATAAATGATTATATTGTATTCTATTTTGTCAACCATTCTATTTATTATCCTTCTTAATTTTTTTATTACCTAACCGTTTTCGTTTCAATTCCTTCCATCTGATCACACCCTTGTAACAAACCAAATGCATTCGATGTTTACGAATAAATTCGGATGTGAAACATAAAAACGAAATATGAACCTGCTGTATCTAAATTTATTTTGATCTTCTGTCAATACTGCAACAGTACATTTTTGCATAAAAATAATGATGTTAAGTAACAGTGTGATGGATGTTTCCAGAGTTTACACGCCCTTCCATGAAGAGAGTCCCGACACCAGCACCAAGGTGTGGAACGCGGTGGCTAACTCGCTGATCCTGATGGCCGTGATCATTGTTATGACCATCTTGTTGATCTTGCTCTACAAGTACAGCTGCTACAAGGTCGTGCACGGCTGGCTGATCGTCTCCTCGCTTATGCTGCTCTTCATCTTCTCATACCTCTATCTGGAGTAAGCTATCTTCTTATTCACCTTTTTTTGTATGTAAACAGATACATGAAAATACTGATACCAAAGAGTAAATTGAAGAAAGCCACGGCACTAGATTTTCTATTATTTATTTGAAATTAAAAAGAATTAAATAATTAAATTTAAAACTATGACATGCATTAATTTTAATGCCCTTGAGGCTAAGCCTCGGCTAAGAAGAGTAGTCCTGTAAGGGATCAACCTTGCCTAGCTTTGAGTGAGGTCAGCGCCTTCTGGACAGCGCAGCTCCCAACTTTCCCGTGGAGCTGTTTTTGGCTTTTAGTTTGTTTAAGATGATCATCATCTCGCCTAGGCGCTGGTATCAATACAAATATGTGATTAAAAAATCTGAGGATACTGTCCCATATTTGATTATAACTTATTCCCATGATTATTTATTCTTACCAATTAAAGGTATATAATGTACCTTCACCTCTCAGCTAATCCCTTGGAAATTATTTCTCCGTAATCGTCTACAAATTTGAGCAAAATTTTATGTTTATATATTTAGAAAAATGTTAAATTCCCGACATTGTGGTATCTTATACCTTTATATCTAGATTCTAGTTCGTTATTATAAAATTAGTAAATTAGTTTGTATAAAAAAATACAGTTTTGAGTTCATAAGCTACTAAATTAAACACGACAATCCATTTTGGTTAAATAATGGAAAAACAGCATCAGTTGCTAGTTAAAGGTTAAGAACGCGTGTTTGTTATTTAGGGTGTTGCTGAAGGCCTACAACATCCCCATGGACTACATCACGCTGTGCCTGGCCATGTGGAACTTCGGTGTGATGGGCATGATCTGCATCCACTGGAAGGGGCCGCTGCGGCTACAGCAGGCCTATCTCATCTTCGTGGCGGCGCTCATGGCGCTCGTGTTCATCAAGTACCTGCCCGAGTGGACCACCTGGGTCGTGCTCGCCGTCATCTCCATTTGGGGTCAGTAAAAATATAGATCTCTTTAAAACACTGATTATTGAATATCCAAATATTTATGGCTGCAATCTATGCAAGTTCGCGGGCTCTTGCCCTGGAGGCTCCCGGGATATAGGTGTTCTCGGACATGGCATAGACAATCTGAACTTACAGAACTGTGTAATTTGCAATTTGTGTTGTAGATACCTGTATGCTCCAAATATGGCGCGTATATGTTAAAAAATAATATATATAGATATAAACCGTAATTGGTGGATTCATCTTGATCCTGCATGGTAAAGTCGATATTAAAACATCGGAAAAACAGTCATGGGAAAAATTATTAATGAAATAATTTTTTTCATACTTTTTTTATTGAATGGCCATTTAAATTTACGCTGGTTCCAATAGATGGTGTTGCATGTATTATCATTTCAATTATTGACTCTTGGTTATGACTTAAGGTTGTTGAACAATATCCAAAATTAAATTGATTTTTATAAATTATTATTATTATTATATCAGAATTTGTATAGCGCTTTTTAATAACCAAATGGTCATTCCAAAAGCGCTTCTTTGCCTCTCTGAGTAGAAAGGTGGGTAAAGTGCTGTATAAAGAAGAGACTTGTTCTTTAAATTACCATAAAATGTTTTGTTCGCAATACAAACAACTCTTCTATAATTCACACCTTTTTCGATTTGTGAAAGACTTTTTTCCTCCAGTGTTTGCGGCGATTTTTCACAAATGGTCCCCGCAATGTTGTTTTTTTGGGCTTACCGGCCTCTTAAAACTAAATGGTCCAGGCCTAGGGAGCATCTGGCTAATGAGGGTTGACTGAATCTCACTCATCTGAGTTATATAACACTGCAAACGTTTTATATTGTAACCGTAATCTTGTAATACAATTTAAATAAATATGACTGTGTTATTTTCAGATTTGGTTGCCGTGCTCACACCAAATGGTCCTTTAAGAATACTAGTGGAGACGGCGCAGTCCAGGAATGAGCAGATATTCCCCGCCCTGATCTATTCCTGTAAGTTTACTGCAGTACTCTGTTATTTCTTTTATCAACGTGTGTGTAATTATTGTATTTTTTTATCAGCTGTTTTTATTTAGCCTAAAATAAACTTTATCAACAATATTTTTTATAAAAAAGGAAGTACATAATAGTTTTCCTTTGTTTTTGCTATAGTTATATTGAAACCACGTCCATTCTCAAAATAGTTTTCAAATGTTCACCTCTGATTCTAAGAGCTTGAAGTACTGACAAACTATAACATCCCTGTCTGCCAACATATTATTTTGTGTATTTATAAGTACAGTTTTTTTGTTACTTTTGCAAACTTGTTAAATTTTATAGTTAATTATTTGATGTCCTTTATTGTACCTAATGGATGTAATGAAGTAGCAAAAATAAATTAAATGCATTCATTAGGAGACTATAAACACATAAATCATGCTATGCTTTTGTGGTTCGCTGACAATTTAAAGCTTTTCTTGGACGTAGTTACCCTGGACGACTGCAGACTTCTCCAGTCGGATATCGATAATATATGTGACTGGGGTGCACGTATCAAACTTATATTTAATGTTGCTAAGTGTAGCGTTGTATCGTATACTCGTAATTATAAGATGGTAACACATTGATGCTGTGTGTGGAAGGGCACTGAAGATGTTAGGATTTGTTCTGCGTAGCGCCAGGACTTTCTCGAGCACTAACGTGCTGATCGTACTGAACAGTCCATTGGTTCGTAGCATACTTGAGAGCGGATCTATTACTTGGGCTCCCTACGAGTATAAATATGAACTCATGTTGGAGAGAGTTCAGAAGCAATTTTGAGGTTTCTTTACATGAAGATGTATGGATATTATCCGTGGCTGTACCCATCTAACTTTATACGGGGTATGTTAGGATACAATGAGTTGAGAACTAGAAGAGGTGTGTGCTTGAGTATGCATTTCTTTCGGCTAGTGCGCGGCGTGTTCAGAAATGCTAATATTTTGATGGAAATCGTTTTTTTGTTCCTGACTTATTTAAGGATAAGGAGGCACAGATTGTTTGTTCTTTCAAGGAGTAATATTAACCTGCCAGAGACTATGCCTCTTGGGTGAGTGATCAGACTGTTCAACCATATCGCCTCGAATATTGATATATTCCGCTTAAGAGAAGCCTAGTTTCAACATGAGCTAAACGAATTTATTTATCACAGTAATTTCATGGAGTTTGTTCTTGTTTAGCGAGCTTCAGGACTTTGTAATAATTGTTGTTAATAATCATAAATACCTATGACATAACTACCTGGGACAGTGATCTCTGGACATTTCCCACCTCACAACCATATAGCGAGCACATCACATTAGAAGAAGCTAAAGTCTTCTTGATTATGCACTCTTTTAGAGTATTGCAACTGCAAGTCGACGTTTCCTTTAATTGATTGTGGCAAAATCAAAGTGTCGATCTATACATTATGTTTGCTAATTTAATAAAGCAATGAATATTTTTTTGTTTGCAGCTACCTTCATGTACAGTTACATGGCAGCGCCTACGTCTCCGCCCTCTGAAGGTGAGACCCTTAAACACCCCCCCGAGCCCCCAGAGCAGCTGCCTCTTGCTAGCCAGCGCCCCCATGGTACTGTAGTCTTACATTTCACACCCCGTACCACCAAACAACAATATTTTATCACTTTACCTATCATTTCTTTTGAAATATAATATTAAGTATGAATGCATGGGACCCAGATTTTTGCACTACATAAATCCCCTGGTAGTTGTTCCCAAGCTAATAATAATGTTCTGATAGGGTCATTTGTTTTCTAAAATAAACTTATATATTGCAAATACAATTATAATATTAACACATCTTAAATAACATGCCTGAAAATAATGAACAGCATTGTATAAATAGTAATTAAATATATAATATGAATAATTATTAAATATATAATGTACATAATAATTAAAACATAAATAAATGTTTATCAGTAATAGAAAATAATACAAAAAAATCTCATAACAAGTGATCATAAATAAAAAAATAATTGTGAATCAAAAATAAATGCCTCAATATAACAAATGTTGAGAACAAAACAGTAGTTTACCTGAGGCATGATTAGGTATGATCATATTTAACATTAGTCTGTCCTTCTTTATCCAACACCTTACGGAGGGATGTTCAAATATTCTAGAAAAAGTAGGTATCGTTTTAAATTACCTCTCAATTTTACAATCACTTTCAACCAGCCATTTTTTAAGACAGTCTAGACTATTTTTCTTTTATTATGATACTACATTGTCTATTAATTTATGAGTTTCATTATAATTTTTTTGCAGATAATTCCGGAGAGACGGCTGCCGGGTTCGACAGGAACTGGGAAGAGCGTTCCTCGGAGCGCACGGAGCAGCGCAGGAGGGACATGCGGGTGGAGCAAGGGGACACGGGGGCGCCGCGCACGCACGCAGTGCGCCGGCCCAGCGTGCAGCCGACACAGATGATGCAGGAAGACGAGCGTTAGTACCAACAAACTTCATCAACCACACTGTTATTCAACTTTATTTTGAGGTTGCTTGAACGCTTTTCGATTCTTATTTGTACCCATAATTATAAAAGTGGTCAGTTCACATTGTTGTAAATTAATCTAAATATAGCATGCAACATGAAGTCGTCACTTTCACCAGTTTTCAACCAACACAAGCCTTTAAACATCTCGGAACAAGTGAGACATTACTTACACCACTTCCATGATCGTGGCCACATTTATATCCACAGTAGGCCTCTGCTTATTGTTCTTGAATATTCACTTCCTCTTTTGTATATAAAAGCAGATTTTACAGTAGAAGTAAATAAACATCAGATTATTTTACTTAGAAGAAAAATATAATATTGCTGAACGGTTTATCAATGAAAGTTACCATTTTTTGAGATGACTGAGAGCAGCATTTGGAATATCGAGTCCGTTAAGATAATTGAGACAAAGCCTAGACCAAGCGAAACACAAACAAGCAACAAGCAAAGCCTAAAAAAGCTAAACCTGCACCCACTTACTCAACTTACACCTTGCCCACCTTGACTACACATTTAAAAATGTGTAATAATTTCTAAATAATCTTTTATTTTTATTTCGATTAGGCAAAAGTTGTATTTTTGCAGATTGTTCACTTTGTGTTTGTTCTGTTTGCAGGCGGAGTAAAGCTGGGTCTCGGAGACTTCATCTTCTACAGCGTTCTGGTCGGCAAGGCCTCCTCCTACGGGGACTGGAACACCACCCTCGCCTGCTTCGTGGCCATCCTCATAGTGAGCCCAACTATCTATCTTTAACATCCGACAAAATGCTGGGCGACACATGGGCCATGATGTTGCCAGATATTGGGTGGAAACAATTTGATGTCACTGACACAAAAAAGAAGAAGAAGAAGAGTTCCCACACCACAACAGCTGTTAGCTGCAAATGTTATTAGACCTTCAAAAGGGGTGTTAACATAATAGTTTTTTACCTAATCTGTTAACCGGATATGACGTAATATTTCGTCATTCCAAGAAAGCAACTGTAGCGGGTATGACGATATATTCCGTCAAGACACTTTAACAATTAAAATTTAAATTACACTCTAACGGGCATGACGAGCTACCTTATTTGGTTTGTTTATCATATCCTTGTACATCTAGGCATCGAGTTGAACGGACTCGCCGCATGTTTTCTTTGTAACATTAGCAAAATTAAATTCCCCGATTATCAGGTTAAGGCTGTAAAATTTACACCTCACGCATAATTAAAAGCTCATCAAAAGAGATTAAGCCAGACACTTCATGTCTGATCTACAGAAGTGAAATATAAGTGCAATACAACTTGAATCTAATTGTTATTAATATTTAACCCATTCACTTAGAAATCTGTATCTGAACAGATGTTTGACAATTGTAATTATAATACAGGAATAGCGCCAGAAGACTTCCAAAAGTGTGTAATTCTAACTCTGCCAAAGAAGCCCGGAACAACAAAATGTGAACAACACCGAACACTCAGTATTCTATCCCATGCATCCAAAATACTGACCAACATAATCCTACATAGAATTGAACAAAAAATAGAAAAGACTCTCACTAGCGATCAATTTGGATTCAGAAAAAGAATGGGAACCAGAGAAGCAATCTTATCCCTGCGTATGATCTTGGAAAAGAGGATAAAAGTGGACCAAGATACATATATTGCCTTCGTGGACATTGAAAAAGCATTTGATAAAGTAGATTGGGAGAAGCTCTTCGATGTAATGAAAGAAATTGGAGTCAAATACAAGGAACGAAGACTCATATTTTCACTTTACAAAGAAGAAGCTGCCATAATATCACTTGGAAATGTCCAAAAGGAAGCAAAAATACGTCAAGGGGTGAGACAAGAATGCTCTCTGTCGCCTGTACTCTTCAACGTATACATACAAAATGCAATTAATAACATCAAGGAAAAAATGGGCCATAGAGAGGGGGTTAAAATACATGGCCAAAAGATTGATATGATAAGGTTTGCTGACGACATTGCTCTGATTGCTGAAACTGAAGATGAACTCACTGAAGCGCTGACATCCATGGAAAACATATTTAATTCCAACTACAATATGAAGATAAACAGCACAAAAACCAAAGTCATGAGAGTAAGC
Source organism: Glossosoma conforme (assembly GCA_022606575.1). Taxonomy (NCBI): domain Eukaryota; kingdom Metazoa; phylum Arthropoda; class Insecta; order Trichoptera; family Glossosomatidae; genus Glossosoma; species Glossosoma conforme. Next base: position 514,943 of record JAGTXR010000250.1, on the reverse strand, counting down.
CGCAATGAGCAGCAGAAAATTAACATATCAATGCTAGGAGTACCCCTAAAAGATGCAAAAGAATTTGTATACCTTGGAAGTACGATCACCTGGGACGGCAGAACAAAAAGAGAAGTCAACAGTCGAATACATCAAGCAAGGCTAGCTTTCAATAAAAAAGCCAAAATTCTTGAGTCAAAGAATATTACTTTAGGGCTCCATAAGCAACTTGCCAAAACACTTGTTTAGAGCATCTTAATGTACGGCTGTGAGACATGGTGCTTATCTGAAAGTGATAAAAAAAGACTAGAGGCCTTTGAAATGTGGTCGTACAGAAGAATTCTCGGAATTTCCTGCAGAGACCACGTCACGAACAATGAGGTTCTCAGGATAATCAAGGAAGATAGGCACCTAATAAGAACCATCTCAGAGAGGCGAGCCCGATGGATTGGTCACATCGTGCGACACGATGGTCTTCTTCACGATATTGTGGAGGGGATGGTTGAGGGTAGAAGCTGTAGAGGGCGCCCTAGACGGGAGTATTTACAGCAAGTATTCGAGGACATGAATTGTAGCGCTTATGCTGAACTGAAAAGGGTTGCGGAGGACCGAGAGGAATGGAGATCGAGATGCAAGATTCTGTTGCTGCAAACCAATCCACCGGATTGATACTACGAAGATGAATTGTAACCAGTCCAAGTGTTTGTTCAACAATGAATACTGGACTGTTCCCAAATAATCACTTACAAATATATTTGAAATAAAACTAAACATTTTAAATTTTCAATTTAAATGAACTTGTAATTATAATTATGCAGTTTCCCCAAGTACGAGTATCATCAATTCATAAGCTTTATATTATTTATAATGCAAGATATTTTACCTTCATTGATCAACCTTGTAATTATCTTTTATAATCATAAAAAAATCTTGTGCACTTTCTCTATAATTTACAGAGAAACAAATACACCTATATAAACAAATATATAGTACACATTTGTGTCAGCAATCCTGCACTTATGTCCTAACTCCAATTCTTAGAAAACAGACATAAATTTGGTTAATTTTCACTAATCCTTTCTGTACCCACAAGCAACAGACTATCACACAGATAATTATTTGAGAATGTAGTTGAGAATTGAATTTCAAAGTGAGTTTTTGTATTTTTCCAGGGTTTGTGCATCACGCTGCTGCTGCTGGCGTTACTGAAGAAGGCGCTGCCGGCGCTGCCTATCTCCATCACGTTTGGTCTCATTTTCTACTTCGGCACACGAGAGATTGTGGCGCCATTCTGTGACGCCCTCTCCAGCCAGCAAGTCTTCATATAGCAACACACCCGAGACTGCAGAGAAGAGTCCAGTAGCTCTGTTTATATTCATTTTGTATTATTAACATAGAAGTGTTCTGAGACTCGGTCCGCGCGTTCCGCCCGTTCCGCCCAAAAATGGCTTAGCAATTTATTCTGTGTGTAATTCGTTTCCTCGCAAATGTTATGTAAAGAAAATAATCAAATGTCAATAATCATAGTTAATGTATATTTGAATTAAGGATTAACACAAGTTTCAAAAGCAATAAAAGGAATGAAACTGCCAATCATTTTAACATAAGAATATAACCGACTAGATTACTTATTTACATTTGTTTTATTTTTATTGTAGAAAGTAAAAATTGCTTACAGTGCATACATATATAAATATCTGTAAAATTATGATTTTTATTTTGCAGACAAAAAAGTGTTACAAGACAAAAAAAAATACAAAAAAAAAATAGTATGATTTATTTATTTTATGTTTATTTTTCGTCAGATAAATCAGTGTGGGGCGCTAGAGAACTTTAAATTTTGAAACAATAATTTTCAAGTAATATTTAACACCAATCGATTAGAATTTTACCAAAAATGATTTGTCAATTATGTACATTCAAATTCAAGCCTAAATGTGTCGCATGGAAGCTAAGGAAGTATTTTTATTGCAATTCATTAAACCGGTTGTACTAACGAACGTGCGGACCGATAGGCGTTAATATAGATTAAAAAAAAAATATTTAGCATAAGAGCTAATGTAAGAGGATGGATATTTATCAGACTCCAAGAGATGTTGCTCTCTGCAGAGCGGAGGAAAATCACCAAATGAGATTATGTCCCACCGCAGCAACCTGTGACACCGTGAACATCGAGGCTGTGATATTTTCTCTGCAACGTGATGACCATACACTTTAGGGAGGATTTGTCACAGGAGATTTTAAAACAAAACTGCCTTTTTTTGCGAGCCTCAAGGCTCTATTTACTTTGGAGGACTGTTTACTACTGAATGTTTGGCAGCGGACAAAGCTCAGTGGTTAAAGCGCTTTCTTGGACAAAGGTCGTGGTTTCAATCCCCAACTGAGATTAAAGTAAAAAAAGTTTTTAATCGATTTCTGAGCTCTAGAATACCCCCAGTAGGTGTGACTTTAATCCCTCATCTGTAAAATGCCAGTCATAGACTCTTAATCAACATTGGTGGTAGACGAATGTCGTCCCATGAAGACTACCTATTCATAGTGAATTCCTGTAATAATAAGGATGATGCATGAATGTCAGGCTGTAGTCTATGACGTTGCCAAATCAACACTCCACATGCAGCGCTTATCCATATGTAAAATGGTAAGTGGCATAGGATCCACAGATAAAGAACTTCAGAATCACTATCACCATCTGTCGGTATTCTTCTGTATGTGTTTATATAAAAAAAAAAACTTTGGGATGCAGAGCTGCCTCGGGTCTTAATGAAGGACCTTTCAAATGAGGTGTCCGGTGTTGTTTCTGTGGGACATGTTTGCTGTGGAATGTAAGAGATATTCATTCAAAGAATATGGATACAATATATATTATTTTCAAACACATGGGCACAATATTATATTTGTGAGATTCGCTGTGAAGAATGAGAAGAGTCGAAAAATCTTGGATGCCAGTTTGTGTAGAAACATGAATTTATATAAAATAAGAAATGTAGACAGTAATGATAATTATATTATTTTAAGTTCATTTTGTTTTGCCGATGTTTAACAGCTTCCCGGGTGATACTTTTCAACGTAAGGTACTAATCTAAAATTTCTACTTTATGTAATGTTAGGTTAGGTTAAGGTTCTTTCTAACAATGTTACAATAAATGTGATCGAAGTGTGATTGAACCAAATTTTAAGGTAACCTAATCCAATCCCACATAAAGTAGACATTTGATGTTGGATGTCTCCTTAAATATGCACTGAAAAATCATTTTTTGTGAATCGCATGTGAAAGATTGAAAACTGATTATTTTGATGATTAAATAAAATACCAGTCAATTACAAAATTATACCTGATGATTACATAACATTCTTAAGACATGAAAATTGAGTGCTTAATTTGTTTTATTCAACAAATTATTGCAAATGAATTCGCCCGGGTATTGGTTAACAAAAATGCGCCTGCAGAGAATTATACTCTGTCGTGCGTCATTAAGAGATAATAACTTGGGCTGTGCTGCGTGTGTAGTGTCGGTTAGACGATGAATTAATATTTTGTAATTATAGATTAGCTGATGTTTGGTGGTTACGATGGATTTGCTTATAGTTTGTGGATTTTTGAATGTCAGGCGACTGGAGTTTTCAATACAGCTGTTTTAGAAAAGATGTAAATCACAACTTATATATTTACCATCGCAATTATCGTATACTGAAAGGCTTAGGATATGATACAAATAGTTGTGAGTTTGATCTCCGGTGAAATTTAATGATTTTTATGAATATTCATTAATTAAACCGAGTGGTAGACAAAAGTCCTACAGTGGATACTGATGATGTCATCTTGTCAATCTTTGATTGGCAAATTGACCCACCAATAATAATTATCACTGTCACCATCTGGCAGTCTTCTTCTGTATGTGTTAACATAAAATAACTTAACTGATCCTCAAAAATCCACACACTATAAATTTAGGAGTTGGAATCGCATGGGCCTGTTTTTGAAACTGAGTTAATAGTAATTTGAATTTTGGAAGCGCTGTTATAATACGCAAGGAATATGACATGAACCTAACCTAACCCTGGCTTAGGGCGTGGACTTGTGTGTGTTACAGAATGACTGGTTCCCTGCATATTTGCAATAAGAAGTCACATTTATGCATGTTTGGTTGGTAGGCCCCAACCACAATCAATATTTCAGGGTCGTATTACGAAATCTAGGAACATTAAATAAATTATTTTTTAATATGAATTTATTGTATAGTAAATTATTAATATTTTAATTTTATAAATATATATTATTTAATTTATACAAAAACAATTATTTGGTATTTCATGTGCTTTTAAAAATAATTTTACTTCAAATGGCATTGTTTTTTTTTCTTTGATAGTGTAATTATAATCCAAAGAAAATCGTTTATAATTTTGTTCGATAATACTTTAGATAGTTTGCTTCTCAATGATATTTCCAAATTAAACAACGTTTTATCAATTAATTATGTCTTTATAAATTGTATTTGATGATTTATTATTTCATAAAAGCTTCAATTGTGTTGTTTATAAATAGTTACAATTATAAAACAAAACATATTCCACCAATTTGAAATCCAAAGTTTTGCTCATGACTGAGCGTTGTCGCACCAATGATCTCCTATGATACTCAAATTCAGACGGCGTCCGATGAAAATTGCATAATCAGTTTTCCGATACACTTTGTTATGGAATTAATTTTTATTTTCTATGTTCTATTATTTTGCAATGATATTTTTATTTTTTACTGTTTATATCCTGTAATTGATATATTTTAGTTCAGTCGTAACAGTCACGGATGACAATTTAACTGTACCTTTTTTCAATTAATGACTCACCTTATTTTAAATAGTTACTAATTTTATATTGAACTTTGGTCATAAAAATAACAATATTTTATACTTGACACGTTTGTCACAATCATTCATTTGTAATCTAACAATTTAATCTGTTCCATTCAATTTTGTAATATTTAAGATGACACAATTATAACCTAAAAAATTTGAAATAAAAATAAATAAAACAATATTGTCTGTTGACACATGTTTATTTAGGAAAATATTGATCACAAATATTGTTAATTATACAATATATGGCCCGGGAATCACAAAATAACACTTAAAATATGAATTTTAGTGGACTTCAATATCTAACTAAATATTTTGTAAAAATCCAATGATCTATGTTTATATCGGTGGTAAACAAATAAGGCATTTTAAATAATATGTAACAAAAGATATATAATTGCAAGTCATTAAATAAATCTTGGTTTTACAAAAAACAATCAAATTAGTTTTGAGTGAAAATTATTAAAACAAAATGTTATAGCTATTCAATAAAAAAAGAATATATATGTTATACCTACCAACAAAGCTATTCTTATTGGTTATGATTGGTAATAATTTTGAACAAATGGAAAATAGTGGTAGGTATAAAAGAAGAAAAGTAGGAGGGGGAGGTAAATAATAATAAATAAACAATTTTATCTCAAATAATTAACCAAGGTTTGACAAGAATAGAATTTGTTAATGTGGGGTTATATATATTTTTTTGTAATCAAATGCTGTGAAATGCCTAGTTTAAATATCAATAATGATATCAAAAAATTATCTTTGTTCAAATATAAACTTATGTATAGTTTTCACTTAAAACCCATGAAATGCTACTTTTGTTATGTGTAAACATTTATAATTTTCAATAAAAAAAATCATGATTTGTATATTGAATGTTGCTACGAAACTTGTGAGCGGTATTTTCTAATTGGGTGGCTCAACCTCAACCCTGTTGTCAACTAAGCTAATTTATCACACAAATAAAACATTTTGTAAAAATGAGTTTTTTTTTAATACATACCTACTCACAGTCAATGAAATGAGTCATTTAATTTCTCTGTATGGAAATACAAACTGATAACAGATGGTTTACTAGTAACATGCTTTTTAGATTTGTGGCGGACTTCTGTTTTATCAATTCTACCAATTTTACTATCTATGCCGACCTAATAACTTAACCTTGTAATTTCCATAGATGTCGATAGAGTCGCCGACACCAGATGTCACTTCAAGTACTATTGCACCGATTAAGGCGGGAGTCGAGCTGGTTTATATAAGTAGACGATCAGACGGACCAGATCTCTTCTTCCCTTTTCACTCCACTTCGACGCATCCACAACTGAGCACTCATCAAGCAACCCGTCAGAGACTTCTCTGTGTTAAGATCTACGAACTTCAAATCACAATCTACTAGTAACATTACATGTTTCCAAAAATCATTTCTAGAACTTGCCAATAAAATAGAATCTCCATAATCATTCAATTCAATCTAATGTCAATATTCTGTAACTTTTCACCTTTAAAACCTTACTTACTGACATTAAATTCCCCGTGACATTATACCGTGTTATTATTTCTTTACTTTCTTGTTCGGAATGTAGGGAGAATTCCAGTAATCCCTTTTCAACGCGCATAAAAATTCCTTCACAGCAATTCACCGATCACGACACACTTCCACATCACTCCCACATCCGACAGATTCTTATGTTGCAAAAGTGTATGATTGTTTCATAAAGACTTAAAAATGTGATAATATAGAAGTGTTCTAGACCTGAAAAGAGAATATTAGAAAGGAAAAGAGTTCAACAACAATAATAATAAAAAGCGTTTAATAAGGTTTAACACATTTATTGTAATAAATATAATAGTTTATAATATCGACAAAAATGCCAAATTTTATCACAAATCAACGTACTTTAAAAGGGGTAATATTTTTAAACGTAGGATCACTGCAGGTAATTGTAAGCCGGAGCTGATCTAAAAGAAATATTTAAAAATAAATATCTGAAATTAAAAAGGGTATAAGTAACAAAAAATATTTATGTGACTTGTAAAAGCTAAAAAATTCAGTGTGGAAAAAATAATATTTTGGCACTTAATACCCTTTATTTTAGTATTTGAATGTAATTAAGTCTCCCTTTTACAATATCCCTGCAATGATCTTAATATAAAATAAATATAATATAAAAATTCAGTCTCAATAAATGGTTCTACTAGAAAATAGTTTTTTTTACAAATATATGTGACTTTTTAAGTATAATAATAATAATGTACAAATATAAAATATGTCTCGATACAAATATATAAAACGATAAGCCTTAAATTAGAAAACAACACAAACAATCAGGATCAATGACAATTAAAGCAATGGATACGGGAATTAATTGCATTATACTTTATAGATGACAACACTGATTAACAACACTGACTATTCCTGCACACCAAGGTTAAGACTAAGCTCTTCTTCAACAAGACTAAAACGTCTAAAAAAATATTGTATGATTTAAGACAAAAATCACACACAGGAGAGGGAAAGGCCTCCATTACGTGATAGTATCAAATCCATAGATACGTCAAATGTATTTTCATGCCACATTTTTGAAGTCCTTCACAGCCAAATTTTAGAATTCATGGATATTAGATTGAGCCGTGTGCGGCAACATTATTTATCTGCAAAATTTCTCTCATGGTTTTAAGAACCAAATAAAACATTTTCCATAAACCACACTCGAAGAGCTACGCACAGCTGCCCGGTGACATACGAGTGTTTCATTAACAGCATGTCCCTACAATGATCCCTGCAACGATGGTCCAAGTATGAATATCAATTTAAAATAGATTCACTGTACACGGCATAAAATTTAATCCTTGAATTAAATACATTTATTATCAAATTCTTTCATGCTTCACTCTCCCAACCCTGTTTATTCATAAAATTAAATGTGAGATATCAGAAAGTAGGTACAGTTCAATGACAAAAAGAGAAAAATTACATAGATCACCGATATATTTTGGAAAGCATCTGTGTTTCCTCTTCTTCAAGAAACTGATTCGCAATATTCATAATCATTAAACAAAAGCTTATAAAGCGGAGTGTTGCCATTCTGGATGAATCTCATGCGACAATTACGACTCGGCGTTATTACATAAAATTACATAAAAAATATTATTTAAAGAGAGCAAAGCCGCAAAAAAGGTTGTGCTTAAGCAAAGAAGAGAAAGTCTTGCACTCGGTGTGAATTACGAGTATATTTGGATTATTTAATTATGTTTGAGTATATTTCTCTTACATGAATTTATGCGGAGATATCCGAAGCGTACGATTCACCTAATGACAGCATGCAAGCCAATTAATTCTTAATTGTATTCCCACAAAACACCAAGAATTTAAACTACGATCCTTTAATTGATTAGCATAATAATTGTGTTACTTGTAAACAGATACAATATTGATAATAACGTTGCAAGTCAATGGAGGGCAACAGACGGGCCGTCGATGTTGCCAGATATCGGGAAAAATGCATTCAATTCTGCTGACAAAGCAGAAGAAAAGGTTTGCGTCAATATCAAACTCTTTTTTTTTGTTACAATAAGTTTTGTAACTTTAGTATTATCAATATCGCATGTATTTATTGTCACTACTGACTGTGATATATTATTTAGTGGAGAAAATAAAATGACCAGCATTAGTACTGTGCGCTAGAGGTTTAAATGTAAGTCTATCAGAAGTTAGATCGAGACCTATGTTTTGATTTATGGAGTGAAAAGTGACAAATTAGGATCTCATTGATGTCTAAATAGTGTGTAAACAATAATTAATGACACTCAATGGATTTTTATCTATAGATTCTAGGTCTCTTGTCATTTTAAGGATACCTAAACGCTTTATATAGTGCGTTGAACTGCTAAAGAACAGTTTCAGCTCTGGAGAATATCTTTCAGAAAATGAGTCGGAAAATCAATACTCTAAATAGTCTAAATACTGTTACTTGGCTAATGGCTGACTTTTGTGTTTTTCTTCTCGTGGATTTTATCGTTTACATACATAAATAATGTATTGACTTTTTTTCAACCTTACCGACATTCATTTATTGATATACCGTTAAACTCTAGCGCAGTGATTCGAAACCTTTTTTGCCCCATTAACCCCAAATCTTTTTCAAAAAAGTTTAACGGGCCAAAAATTCAAACCGATTTGCTTTCAAATATTTGATGAGCAAAAATAGAAAAACGCCCTCCACCGCCATTCAAATTTAGAAGCAAAACACAACAGCAAAACATAAAAAATCACACCGTTCACCCTGCGTAACTAAATACCCGACCAGTCGGGAATCGTTGTAAAAAAACACAATAAGCCGGCTATAAATACTTTGAATAAAAGAAAGTTTTGCAGTGTTTGTTGTTTACTGGTCATGTATGTCCTCGCCTTTGTCCTGCACAGCGTCCAGCAGGTTGTTGTCGAGATTAAAGTCGTTCTTGGGCATCTTGACGCGTCCGATGTAGTTGTTGTACGGGGAGCCAAAGTAAAGATAGCCGCTGCAGACGAGCACGTCGCTGACGGCCTCCAGGGAGCCGTCCAGGTTGTGCCACGAGTCCACCACGTTGCCGCTCCAATCCACCACAAGCACGGTGACGCGCTTTGGGGAAAACATCGACACGCTCTCAAAATGGCCGAGCTGAAATAATATTAAAATATATTGTAACGTGTCATTGTTTAATATCTGCTGGAGAGTGCGTTTATCTCAAACTGCTGCAACAAGGAACCTGTGATGATTATGTAAGTGATATGATGATCATTTCCATATCTGGAACATAAGGTCACCACAAATTAGCGTAAATAAGTTGTCAGCTGCCACTGTCCATGCCTCCTTCTAGGACATATCTGCACCTTAAGGTCCACTTGGGAACATATGGTTTCCGACAACCTCCATAGCAGAAGTCCGACTACTTGGGTAGCTGTAGTATCAGCTTTGTTAATCTGATTTTTGAGGGAATCGAATGATTACATCGCTAAACCTATCAAATTCATGTTGATCAATATGAGTATTAATACCAACTCGATGCCGAAAAGCCTCAATATACCTTTTGTCTCTTATTTTTGTTCGCTCGTCTGTCACGCATGTATAAAAATGTAAGTCTAAGTTTTATATTGTAATAATTTTAAGACGCAGGTGCATGCAACATTTTTATTTTTTTGAAAGCTAGCCTTTTCATACGGCTAGTTCCATAGATGCCCGCTTTGTAATTTTGCGTAAAATAATGTCAATGTGCTTCTCAACAAGCTTATTGCTCTGGCGCCCTGCTCCTCATTCATCGACCACGCATCACGTTATCCCGGCGATCTGGAGTTGCTTCAATAAGACGGGGGATGTCATAAGGATTAGGGAGATTGCAAGGGTGAATATTCACGTGGTGGTTGTTGAAGAAGCTCAACCCACCTTGTGTATGACTTCTTCAATGGCATGTACAGGAGCAAGGTTGTGCACCAGCTTGAGTGCGGTCTCGATGAAGGTGACGGTGCGGACGAGGATCTTCCTGACGAAGGGATACGGCGCCAGGTACTGGAACATGACGGGCTGTGCGAGGTCACGCGCATGAACCAGCGGCACTAAAATGTAGTCGCCGGCCGCACGCAACTTGTCGGGGAAACCTGCAAAATCATTTAATGATATATTATCAGACAAATCGATTGCCAAATATTTCAATCGCATTTGGAATATTTGAAAAAGCTTTTTATTTTGAATGTAACCTAAATGCTCTTCATCTTCCATATTTTGTCTGAGGCTAAAACGTATGGTTACCACGAATCAGCAGTACTGTTGGCAGCAATTATCCGTGTTTTGTCCCAAATGATCTTTGCATTCTGAATACATTGCACGATATCTATTTACTATCTTTTCCTTTAGAGATATCTTAAAAGTAAAGCTTACATTAGCAACCCAGGGTCTATTAAACAATCAAAAGAAAATATAAGCAATGAAATGCAAGACATTGCACCAACCTCTTTTCGGGTAGTAATGGAAATATTTCGGTTCAGATTTCAGAAGTGTAAAAATAAACAAGGTTCACATTTACATAGTGGTATCTTCAAAAATAAAACCTTATTTTGTTGACTTTAAAATAAAATATAAAGTTTTTGATGCATACACGTGTTTATTTTTTATAGCAATTTTAAATGTTAAGATGTTATTGGTCCATGCTGTAATATCGAAAAGGGTCTTTTCTAAAGAATCTGTTGACAAAAGTAATTCAAAACTGCATATTTTAAGTTATACAGTTATTATATCGCGCAAAAATTTGTTTCCGCAACATATTACTATGTCACACAGAGATGAAATAAGAAAATAGGAATGGTGAAGTTAAGTTACCGGGCAGTTGATCGGTGAAAACTTCCGTCTCCCCCTTGCGCGGTCCGCTAATGAAGTGGCGCAAAAGTCGGCTGCTGATCATCTCGGCCACAACAATGAAGTCTTCATCGGGGGACAGCAGCAGCCCCGCCGGGAACCGCAACTCCTTAACCAACACCTCACTCTGGTTCTTCTCCGGACTGTATTTCAAGAGCCTGAAAAACACCATAATCATTCAAGTACCGTACAGTTTAGGTTTGCTTAAAAAGCAGGAATGTGGTTTAATGGTATTCTGAAAAATAAAAATAAAAATTTAATGACTTATGAACCCTTTCATAAAGACACCACAGCTAGTGAATAATTTTTATTCACATTAACCAATTAGAGTGAGGCTTACTGTCGGCGTTTATATCGCGTAGTGGTGAAAGCGTTTGCTTAACAATCCGAAAGTCGTGGGTTCGTACCCTAACAGAGATTTAAAAAAAAAGAATTGATTTTAAGCTCTATTAAAACCCCCGGTTGGTATCAATTTGATTTCTGAACCAAAAAACAAAGCCTATTAATTACAATTGGTGGTAGACGAAATTCGCCACACACGGCTAAGCCCAAAAGCCGCAATATCAAATCTGGCCGTGAAAACCTAAGAAGCTATTTAGACAAAAGTCGTTTCACAACACCACCCATTCATAGTGAATTCCTGTATTAAATGGATGATGTGAGAGTTTTGGGCTATGACGTTGGTAGATTAACAATCCAAATGCAACGTTTAAACACATGCTAAGCGCATGGAATACACAGATGAGCATTTTGCATCATTTTTATCACCATCTGTCGGTATTTTCCTGTGCGTGTTTAGATAAATATCACAAATATATAAAATTAAAATAAAATCTTTGCTTTCTTATTCACTGCATATGACGTCTATAGCGATCATATGAGCTTTTCATAAAATTTGTAGCCTCATATTACAGCTTTATTCTACTGTTGTAATGTTCAAAATGAACTTACTATATAACTGAATATAAAATGTATTGGATTCCAGTCAAAAAGTATAAGCAATGTCTGATATATTTGTTAGCTAGAAAATATATTACAGTCTATATAATTTGCCCAAAAATAAATATGAAAAATCTACCAAAAAAGGCCCGGCGTTTAAAATATTAACTGATCAGAGGCGAAGCTTTCCCGGTTAAACCCGGTGATCACAAAAAAGCTCTACTAATAAAGGATAAAACACACAAAAGCACAAAATGATCATGTAAATTATTCAATGTAACCGAAGACATGAACATTGCTTACCGTCCGCTTCCATCCATGAACATGGCGTAAACGCCATTTTGTATATCCACGTCCGTGGAGGAGTCAGTCCAGTAGATGTCCCCCTCGCTGGACAGTGCCATGGAGTTGAAGATGTTGGGCACTTTGTCTTCGATGACAAGGCCACTGGGGACAAGTGACTTGGTCCTGCAGGAGCCGGAGTCCCGCGCCCGGGAGCGACAGCTGGCCACGTCTAGTGACCAAATGCCGTAGTAAGCGTCCGCCACAAACAAGGTCCCGTTCTCGTCCCAAGCGAGGCCAAACGGGCGACCGCATTTGGCTTCCTCCCATTGACCCTCTGCAAATAACGAAGAATACACTGTTACTTATTTTCTTAATGTTATCAATTAAAATAATATATTTAAAAGATATTTTTAAAACAGTTTATGTTAGTTATAAAAAATTTAGTAAAATGGTAGCACAGTTTTGAGCATCCTGCGTCTTACATCAACTGTTCAAAGTGACGGTTTAACATTCATGAAGGGCGTAGGGTGCACGAAACCGTGGTCCCATCTTTCCTAGCAATAATTACCGAAGGTGATCCCTTTTAAAAATTATCATAATTATTTTATTAAATTGTTAAAGATATAAATATATATAAATATATTTAAATATATATAAATATATATATATAAAGGTTTCAGAAAGATCTCACAACCTTCGGCTTGGCAAGCCTGCAAGTTGCGAGTTCGATTCCCGACAAAGATTTCCTGAGCTCAAAAAAATCGCCGATTGGTGTGAATTTGAACCCTCACCCATAAATCCTGTCATAAATCAAAATTGGTGGTAGACGAAAGTCATCCCGTGAACAAGGCCAATTCATAGTGAATTCCTGTAATAATTGGATGATGCGTAAATGTCTGGCTGTAGTCTATGATATTGGCGGATCAACACTCCACATGCAGTTCTTAACTATATGTAACATAGTAAACGTCATAGAATTCACAGATGAGACTTCAGCATCACTATCACTATCTGTCGGTATTCTACTGTATGTGCTTACATAAAAAATATATAAAAAAATATAAAATTTATTAGATATGTGCGAAATTTATACCGCAATGTTTGCCAAACTTGGCGATGGGAACGATGAGGTTGTCTCCGAGCCTCACGACCTCGCCCCCATGTACGCCGGTATAGATGTAGCCGCCCACGTTAGCCAGAGAGGCGGGGCCCTTCAGCAGCCCCGAGTAGAGGTGCTCCGCCTTGTTGAGCAGCGTGTTCAGGGCAAAGGGGCCCGACAGCTCCACGGGCGAAGAAATCCTGAATAACCGACAACTCAATTATTATCCTGAAGGTTGTTGTTGTCACTCGATTAAAAAGATTGGCCAGAGGAGGAAGGCTGTACTTTTAAGACTCAATGCTTCACATATAGCAGTGCTTAGTCATCCTAAAAAATGGCAAGAGTCATAAGATTCACAAAAAATATGCCGTTTTTCTAAATTCTCCTTTGTATATATGTATATATATATATATAATTATATAGGCGTTTACATAAAAAAATATAAAGGTATATGGTATTAAAAAAAAAGAGTTTTGAAAAAATATTGAATGGTTTACTTCCTCCCCTCCTTACTCCTTACAATCTCCTTTCATTACATCAACTTAGTAGTAGAGCATATTGCTATCACAAATCCAAAAAACCAGGTCCATAGAATTAAAGTTTTAATATACCTACAAATATTACATATACAGCTGGGTAATAATAACCATTTCTAATCCGCTTCCTAGCTGGAGCATATGGTGGTTACGAACTAACGCTACAAAGGTCTGTCAGCTGCCATAGTCCTCGCCTTATCCTCTATCCGCTCTGTTTCTCGAAGTTTCGCCGAGTATATTTTATGGTAAGGACTAGGTATTGAGATATTTTTTTAATAAAAAAAAATGCGTAACATATTTATAATTAAACTTACATGTATGAAGTAAATGATCCATCGAATTTCAATCCAGGCATGTAGAAGATCAACAGCATAAAGGCGACGGTCTCCAGGAGACGATAGATGGAGAAAAACGATTCAGCCATCTTCGGTCACTTATCCAGCCTCACTGCGCACAAAACTAAACTAATCCAGCTTTATAATGCAAAGAAATGCGATACACTCCGTCAGTGTGCTTGTTTCTTTATTCAAGGTGTCCTCGCTCGTGTAACTCAATATCCTCGACTCTCGCTTCAGAATGTATTACAATATTATTATCCAACAAGTGCGCATAGTGCGCAGAGATTTGAAGTGCAATTTCTGTGCGACAGGAAATCAATAGAAATTCCGTCTGCAGCTTCCCTGGGATAGAGTGCAAGAGTATTGATCTGGAGTGCAAGTGAGATGAGCGGTGCAGTTTAATATTTGTTATTGATTTGTTAATTTGAGATACGCCGGTGCAAGGTTGTTTGTTTACAGTTTTGTATGGAGCGCCGCGGCGCGCAGGTCAGGATTGGACGAGGCTCAGTAGCCTAAGAGACGTATGTTGCTCTGCACTCGGAACGAGATACGCCTTTCTGTTATCGATTACGATGGATGTTCGTGAGGGTCGGATTACACCACCTTGTAAGGCAGGTCATGATAAATGCACATTCTAAGAGAATCCACGATAATAAATAAAAATTATAAGAAAAACATTGCATCTTTATGATCAATTTGATGAGGGATTGACTTTGTTTGTATACAATAGTGCTGTATTTTTTTTAGTAAATTCAGACGAAAGTTCTTATCACCCAGGTAGGTATTTTTAATTGTAGGTCTATTAACATAACAATATCAACGTATTGACCTAATAACTTATTTTGAGAAGGACAAAAGAGTGGAGCTATATAAAGTACTATAATAATAGGGCAATAAATAAAATATACCTATTTGCGTTACCTCCCCTTTGGACACGAAACTTCTTCAGCAACAATAATATTATAATGAAAATCCCCTAACACTGTTAAAAAAAATCAAGATTATCATTATTGAATTATGTACGTTTGTCAAATATCTTTTTCCTATTTATTACATAATGATATATTTTTTTAACATTTACTATAGTTTAGTAATTTAATATATTATCTCTCCATAATTTAATGTAAATTTTATATTGTCCTTAGACGCTACATTTCTTAGAATCCATTGTATTTATTAATGCTAGAATATTTACTAAAATAAGTAATAAATAGAGCAAACTATTTATACATTTTAAAGTTTTACATAAAAAAAAAATTAAGCGTTTAAAAATTACCCTAATATAACTTGATTAATAAAACTGTCAAAATAATCACGAATTGCGTGCATTTAATTGTAATGTGTATATAATACCTAATATTGGAAAAAAATCCCAATATTAATACGATGTTAAAATATGCAGTACATCACTATAGTCCATCCAATATATGAAGAACCCTATGACACATTTATTGCCCCTTGTAAAAGGGATGGGGCAAAAATATTTATTTCGATTAGGTCGATTTTTTTCTCTTCTTCTTCGAAAAAAATCGAATTTGAATTCAAGGAATATAAACATCTCCATTTCCGCATGACGGCTTCATGGCGGATCAGTACAAATGTTTGACTTTCAGTAGCGTGTTGTTCTTCGATCGATTCGTGTTTTTTGTTGTTGTAATTATTATATTTATTGTTAGTATTGTTAAAGTTGTTTCATTGAATCATATTTTGTATTTTACAATGCCGAAGAATATTCTCAGCAGTGAATCACGTGAATTTGTCGTACGCTTGCGTGATTATTTTCATCAAGAAAAACAAAATGGTGGACCATTATCAGTAAAGCGTATCTCGGATCACAGAGAGAAATACGGTGAATCTTCATTAGAAGAGAAAAATATTAACACCAAATAAGAAACGACAGAAGAAATGCTCAACAAACCCGATAGCTTTGATTTGGCAGCAATTCGGAATCACGTATGCATACTATGACCGCAACGAAATACCAACACTTCTTAAACTGGTAGGTTCTAAAGTCAGTCGGATTATTTCAAGGCAGTGCGACGTCTCTTAGTAAGGTATTGAAAACATTGCCTTCAAATATAAAAAATGTGAAAAAAGAAAGTTTATGCAAATAACACGTCTCCACAATACACAGCGAACAAGATGTTGACTCTATGGACAAAACAAAAAGAGAATATTATGCAGATTGGGATCGCGATGTACGCTTTGACAATTTAAGTGAACAGAACCTGATTATAAATGTGTGTGAAAGTTGTAGTTCTGATTCCGATAGTGAAGACAATTTAGAATGTACTGCTTTATCAGATTCCGACTAAAATATGTGTTTTAAGGTTATGTGCTAATATTTATCTTTTGCTTTTCTTCATAATTACAATTGATAATAATTCTAATATGTAATTTTAGTAGGTATTTACAAAACAATCGAAAATACGATTATTTATACCCCAACACTGGTTTTCAAAATATTATAGTATTATAGTTTAATTACCGTAACAATATGCATATATTTTTTATTATTTTGTTTTTATTGTGATATATTTATCTAAATAACTTATTATATATAAGAAGAGAGGCTTTTGTTTATGTTGATAAAATTAGTATAGGTAGCGAACGTTTTTACAACGTTATATCGGACGATATTTAGCACAGGGCAATAAATGTGTCATAGGGTTCTTCCTATATTGGATGGACTATAATGACAACATTTTTTAGGTTATCTTATGTAGTAAGATGTCAAAAAATGTAAACAATACATGTCGATAAAAATTTGATTTACTAAAGATTTTCAGTAACATTTTACGAATATTACAGTTTAAATTATTGACTTAAGTTCAGAAAATTTTGAGAGAGTAGATAAATTCTTGTTAAAATACATGATTCGAAAATGGATTGTTTCCAAAGATATATTTTCTACAACATTGTGTTGTAACTAAAACACAGTGAATCAGTCATCAAGAATATATTCAATAAAACATTCATAATGCTGGATAATGTAACGCACTCTCTCAGTACAGAAATAGGTATGTCTTGTGCATTTTTTAATGCTTCTTATATTTAAAATAAATATTAACCTACATACAGATAATTAAAATGTACTTGCGAATTTAATTATCTTGTCGATCTAAGATGATTCAACCAATCAAATATGACTTAGCCTTTTCATCCAGGCGTTTTTCATTCTGGTCTCTAATACTGAGGGCTTAAAGATACATATTTGGTTTGTGGCGACAGTATGCTCCATCTAGAGAGCGAATATGAAAGAAGAAGACTAATGTTATAGTGTGTGTGAATCTGTCTACTTCATTGTATCGTAAATAAAGTTCCCATATTATAACAATTGTGTTCCAGGATATTTGGTTGATTGCGTGTAAATTACTTTCTCATATAATGTATTTAAATAAATTGAAGTTTATATATTTACAGGTGATCAAAATGAGGCCTCTGATGGCAGCCCAGAAGAAAAAGTCACAAATAAAACGGAAAGTCTCCACCCACGAAATGAAGCAAAATTAATAAAACGTAAAACACCTCACAAAAGAAAGAAACGGCATCTGATTACAAGTGTGTTTTTAAAAGAACATATATCCGAAGAAGAACAACCTGGTTTTACATGTCCACAGTGCAGCATCACTTGCTCCACTGCTAGTCACCTTAATGCTCACCTGAAGACTCACAGTGCAAAGAAACACTTCCAGTGCTCATTTTGTGACTACAGCTGTTCCTTGTCCACCCGTCTGAGATCGCACATGAAAACTCACAGAGAAGTCCAACCTCACGCCTGTCAACTGTGTGAGTTCACCTGCTTCTCATTAACTGAACTGAAAGCTCACACCGAGACTCACACTGAAAGCGTGTCACACAATTGCACAGACCGTGGTCTCAGTTTTGCCACCTCGAGAGACTTGGAGACCCACGAACAATCTCATCGAGACGAGAAACCAAATTTATGTCCCGAGTGCTATTTCGCTTGTTCGTCATTGCGGGAGCTGACGAGACACATCAACACGACTCACGCCGGAGACAAAACTAACTTATGCGCGCATTGCGAATTCAGTTGTTTAGACTTAAAGGAGTTCAAGACCCACATGCAGACTCACGAAACGGAGGACACTTTTAGTTGTTCTCGATGTGATTTCCGCTGCTCTCTCTTGCGTGATTTCAAACTGCATTACCGGACCCACGCAAAACTGAAGATTTATAATTGCACAAAATGCAATTTTACAGCTAACATTTTCAGCCTTCTGGCGAGACATATGCAAAGGCATTTTCGCAATAAACCGTTCCGTTGTGACCGATGCGACTACAGCACCACCGTGATGAACACGTTAGAAAGACACATGACGATTCACAGCAAAGAGAAGCCTTTTCCTTGTCCCCAGTGTGACTCTAAGTTTTCTCAACTCGGCGGATTAAATAAACATCTCAAGACTCACACCGGGGAGAAACCCTTCTGCTGCGATCTGTGTGACTACCGCTGCTCCATAATGAGTTCTTTAAAGACGCATATGAGGCGACACACCGGCGAAAAACCCTACATCTGTACTCTATGTAATTACGCCTCATCGGACTTTAGCAACTTGAACAGACACATAAAGACGCACTCGGGAGTGAAGGGTTACTCTTGCTCGCTGTGCAACTTTAAGTGCACCCGGCCTGGTAAGCTTAAAGCACATCTGACGAGACACAAGCAATCAGATCTCTGAAAACATTGGATCTTCTAATATCCTTCTTCACATGCTTACTTTAAAATGTAATTGTTTTTCTCCAATCCTCATATGTAAATTTAATTATTTGTCCATATTGTAATATATCGTAGAATGTTGAAAATAACTAATTAATGTTATAAATAAAATTTATACTTAATAATAAAAAATATATTAAAACATTCAATTGCTTCATTACAGGTATTTTACTAAAATTATATAATTTCAGAAGAATTATTATTGAACTTAGCTTGCTGAATTTTATTTTGATAAAAAAATACTTACACAATATGTTACAGAAGATTGTAGGTATAAGTGGTGCATCCGTTACTGTTTTGTAATTAAGTCATTTGAAAAACACATTTATCAATTTTATTACATATGTTAGAGTGTTTTAACTAATCTAAAATGAATTGTTTAAGTTATGTTTAAAACAGCTCAGTGAATGAAAGATTTATTTAGAACAAATCGCTTTCTCTAAATACCTATTAAGGTTCTGTCAGTAGAAATGTTAAAAGTATGAATACGAATTTTAATGGTAAATCAGAAAATAATCATTGCTATTAGAGAATAATATCAATCAGTCTTTATATAATTTAGATGATATAAAACTTTTAAATTTAATTTGCTACAATAATATGTACATATAATGGACAACACGTAATATTCCTGGATAATGCATTTAGTAAGTACTGTGTATTTTTCATCAAATGTACGTATAAGGCCCATAAATATCTGGCATCCAGGACCCTATTATATTCCTAAGTAATTAGAAATATATTATGCCATCGAAGACATTAATATAACATAACGCTGAAAAAAAGAATTGAAAAGTGGCGCAATAATTTACTGATTTTTGGTTTAATTAAAATAGGCAAAGTTATTATTGATAACGCAAGTGAAGAGGATATCACTATGGGATACAGAAAAAAACGAAAGTATGTATTTATAATTTAACATGTACAAATAGTGTTGTTAAGATTATAGCATGATAAACGTAGTGACTGGAACGATAGTGTTGCAACTGCTCAAAAGCAGTTTTGCATTTTATCTGTCAAAGTGACATTTCCTCTCGCACATTGTAAATAAATAATATTTTATTTCTTTGTCGTCTTATTCAGGACAGTCAATGAAAGATGAATTTTACCGGCGGCACGTATGACTGGGAGGAGCACAACAGGCAGGCCGTGCTGCAGGGGCAGCAGGCGCTCGAGAGGACGTCGCAGAGCATCTCGAGGTCGCATCGGATCGCCATCGAAACTGAAGAAGTTGGCACAGGAGTAAGTATTATTATACAGTTAAAGGAAATTAGATCAGATTTTTTATGCCGATGATAAAAGCTTCACAGACTGCTTAAAATAATAATTATCATGCTCGATTGAATTCAATGAACGATTTAACCTAGGTTTCTCTTTCGGACTTTTATCACCCTGTTGAAACATATCCCGAACTGGAGGATTTACAAATAATTTCTTCGAGAGTTAGGTGTTTTAAATTAAAATGATTACCTGTCCCATTTATTATGCAAACTGTAGACTACTAGGTAGCCAGATGGTTATAGAGATATCTCATCTATCGTTTCTATGACGCTTAACAATTTTAGGACAACTAAGCATTGCATGTGGAGTGTTGATCTGCCAACCCTATCATAGTAAAGCCCAGCATACACATATTCATTTAAGAGGACTCATTGTGAATTAACTGTGTTTATGGGAGGACGTACATCTATCAAAATCCCATAGCACCATTGCTGCATTGTATATATTGAGTACTTTAAGATGACTAGCTGACTCGGATGAAGCGTAAGATTTGCTGACAGCCGACTTCTGTTGCTTTTGAGGCAAAACTGCTAAAAATAAACTCTTTTCCAATGAATTCAACTTCTGTATATTTAGTTGTCAAAATAACAACTACATTCCTATGTAATAATCATGATGTAAGTGCTTGACATTTATTTAAATTTAATATTCATATAATATTTTGTTCAGGTCATCAATGAGCTGAGCGAGCAGCGAGAGTCGTTGTTGAGAAGCAAGAACCGGCTAGAGAACATGGACGACAACTTGTCCAAGTCGCGGCGGATCATCCGCTCCATGGGCCGCCAGGTGCTCTACAACAAGGTCATCCTCATCCTGATCATCGTCCTGGAGTCAGCCATCCTCGGCGCGCTGATCTACATCAAGTTCTTCATGAAGTGACACTCACCATTTTTAAATTATTATTTTTTCATAAATTTAATGAGTTGCTCTGAATTCAATGTACTTTTTTGGAAACTTATGTATTATGGATTACTTTGATGTGAGAGACATAAAACTGACGAATCTTCCTAACAAGAAGCCTTAAAGAAGATTGGATGAGCTTCGTGTATATAAATATTTGGTTATCAACGCTCAGTCCTGAACAGATTTTGTTGCAAGTGTAAAATTTATTTATTTTAAAATTAAAAAAAATCTGATGCTGATAGTATCTTGATAGAGGTTAAAACAGTGCATGTCGGGGAATAAAAAAAACCTCAATATTTATATGTATACTGTCAAAATGGGAGCCTGCATTTTTTTTAAAGTTCATTTTTGAATTAATTATAAATTCTTGGCTTGATTTCATGATTTCTTTTATTGATGATAGAAAACAACTCTCCTTTAATATGTGATTGAAAACATTTTGACTTCAAGAAGTTGTTTCATAAGAGTCTCTTCATTAAGGACTTATAAAAAATAGGTTTGCATTTCATATTGGATCCATTATTTAAAGGAAACACACCTACACAGTTTATATTATTTTCTCTTTTGTTAATAATATTTATATGCAATGTACTCCGTACAATGCATGTAATGAACAAAATAAGATATATAGTAATGTCTACAGAAATGTTTATATTTCATACTATATTATATTTATAAAGCATGCCTTTATTTTGTATATAAAATTAAGTATAGTGATGAATAAAACACTTTAATAAAAATAAATCTTTTTATTTCATTGTAATTGCATAATTATTGCTACAATTTAACAAATTAATGACCGACAACTCGCATTTGAGACACCAAAAAACATTAAAATAATATATAGGTAGTAAAATTTAAATATTTTTATTTAAAAAGTACCATTTTATTTATTTGGCAACATTGTTTTTTACTTGATTGAGTTAATGCGGTCCTAGGTCGCTCATTCGCTAACGTGATAATATAATAATAGGAATAGTGAATAAGTAAGTACACGGTGAAGGTGAAATGCGTGAAATGCGTCACCATTTATTGCGATATTTTCAATGTTTTGAGCATTCACTTTGAGATCCATAATAAATTATAAATATTTATTTATTTATTTACCTTGTTTTCACATGGATCACGTAACAATTGTTACGTGATCCATGTGAAAACAAGGTAAATAAATAAATAATATTTATAATTTATTGCGAATTATTAATAATGTGTATATTAGATTCCATAATAATATATTAAAAAATACTTGTCTATGTTCCTCAAATTCATTTCTAAATTAGTGCTGAATAAAAACAACTTAATTCCTATTTTGAATGTAATACTAATTAATGCAACATAGTAACTAAATGCTATAATTGTTAATAATTATAATAAACAATTTCATTATAACATGCATTAGTGGTAATAGATTCCCCTCATAATGGATATTAGAATGATACAATAGTACTTTAACATAAGAACTACCTGTACTTTCAACATTAGGTAGTAATGCTAGATTTGCATGCGATTGGGTTATGTTTCAATGATCGCATTTGATGGAAAGTATCACAAAACACCCCAAACCTTCTTAACTTCACTTGAAGTAAGCAATGAAGGCAGATTACGGCTACACTACAGAGGCATTAAAACATTGGCTTGTTTTGTTGTTTTAGAATTTATAAAAAAATCTATATAAAGCATATTTTTTAAATCATAAAGTAATAGTTATGATTTCATTACCCGGTGTCATTTGAGCACAAGTATAAAGATATTGCTGAAGCTTAATGATACCATGTGATATAAAAGCACCACGGAGAAACACATTTAATATTATTATACATAATTAGATCAGTAGATAGTATTGATTTCATAAAATAAGAATACTTTTTTATGCAAATATTTCTAACAAAGAAAAACCATAACAAGAAGCAGCTTGAAGAATAAATCCGTCCTAAATTAAACGCAAGATGTTTTGCGTTTTCATAAGTTTGATGGCTGAACGCTCAACGATCAGTCAACACAGGCTGTTGTGTATTGAAGTTTTGCTGTTTTAGTTCATCTTGCCGAGACGCAGGGCGTGCAGGATGACTTCGTCCACGGTCTGCGTCTCTACAAGTCGTTTAGTGGCCGAGTCGTCAATGACTACGGTCAGCAGCAGCTTGGCGTTCTCTCGCAGGCGATAACTGCGGTCGGCCACGTCCTCAGCGATCGGTGTATGGCCACACTTCTCGATCACTTCGGCAAGAACCTAAAAGACAATAAAATATTAAAATTACACCAAATAAGTAGTATATTACTTAAACTTTAGTTGGTAATAAGCCAAACAGTGGTTTGCTTTGTAGTGTCCATTGTGGAATGGTTTTGTTGTGAAGGAGACAGTTACCTGATCAACTGAGAGATGTGACCAGTTGAAGGCGTCCAGGCTCTCTTTGTCGATGAGTAGCGTGAGCAGCTCATGGATGCTTGTGGCTAGGTACTCCTCACTCAGCGGGATGTCCACCACCTCCACCTGCACAAAGATATAAAAAATTAAGCATCAGACAAACTAGATAAGGTTTATAACCGGGTCTTCTTAAAACAAACATTAAACCTTACTCTTCCTACTTTAGTACTCTCTGATCGTATGATTGTCAAAGTGGTGGATACATGCTTCAACTAGGGAGCAGTTGCTACAATAAAAATTATTTTTAAGCACAATGCAACATTATAATCTTCATAGATTACAATAATTTAATTATTTGTACATTATTATAATACCTTTGACAAGTATACAACGGCAGTTATAATAAGCTGTTTCAATAGTAATTTTAAATAAAAATATATAGTTTTATTTCATAGTTATTCTGACTGAATGCATTTCATCTAAGGAGGCACCAAAACTAATAGCAGAGTGATTACTACATTTATCTTTAATAAGCAAAGGTGTGCTAGAGTGTGTAGAGTGTGTAGAGTGTGTAGAGTGGTCACCTAACATCTGCATTTCCTCCATCATCCAACACTTGTCCATATCTTTCCATACTCTAACAACACTAACTAAAGGACAGGGAGGCTGTTTATTAGAGGACCAAGTACATATATTTGATGCAGTCAGGAGAGTATCAAAACTTTCTTCCAGTACAATGTTTCAGCTCACAGAGTTCTAATATAAATTACTTCAAATACAAAGCAAAATAACATACTTCTATATCATCATTAGACTGTGCGATCAGTCGCAGCAGCTGGTCGTCCTGGGAGTCGGAGACCTCGCTGCGGTCCTCCTTAGTGGTCATCGATTGTTGCGGGTTCATGCTCTTTCTCATCAGACGCTCCTTCAACATCAAAATCTGTAAAATGATACAAGATGATTTTTATATATTGTCATTTTTATTTTAAACGAACATGAAATATTAAAAAATCTGGTCCAAGAATAGATGTTAAAACTAACTAAGTACATAAATTATTGACATTCACAAAATGCAATGACTTTGTAGTTTGTTATATCATAGAATGAAATAATACACTTTGTATATTTTCATTATTTTTCATTTTAAGAGTTTTAATTTTTATTAATCAACATGTAGACTTGTTTCTGAAACCGGTAGACTAATCAAAATTGAAAGTTAGTGGTTTTACAAAGTGTGTTAATTCATTCTTTTACATTAATTATTGGTTGATAAAACTATGCGAACACCATTCATTGTCAAAGGACGCATTTTAAATTACGTTCCATTTATTTTTAAACAAATACTTGGCTATGGAGTGGTGTTTTGCTCGGCTGCTATCCTTGATTGGCACTCTGTCGACCGTCCAGTCACCTGTGGCGACACCGACAACCACACGGTTCTCTTGTTACTCGCCGGTTAGCGATTAATGGTGATCAAGATGCTGATCAAGATGATGATCAACGACCAGTATCAAGATTTAAAATCATACTAAAAAACGTCATTAAAATGATTTAAATGTGGCATCATCCCAGAAGGTGGTCTCACCTTGTTCTTGCGCGCCTCCCGCAGCACGGTGCTGTACTGCTGCGGGTGGCGCGCGCGCATGTGGCGCAGCAGGCAGTCGGCGCGGATGAAGGCGCGCGGGCAGGTGGGGCAGGAGCGCGCCACCTCGCGCCGGTGCGTGCGCTCGTGCACCTTCAGGCTGGACTTGGTGCGGAAGCGCGTGGAGCACGAGCCACACACAAATGCTGGAGGAGACATTAGTTTCTTGTTATTAACATACATTCATTATGGCTCACAAGAGCGTAATTGCATAAACAATAATATAAAGAGTTAAGGTTAAAACGAGCAAAGAGTGAGAGAGAAGAATCTGGTTAATCACCCGGGGTCGTCTCATATAATAAATATAATATTCAACTACATTCATTTTCTACTTTTATGTAATACTATTCTACAGATATTGATATTTTAATTATGTGTTGTTCTCTTTATGGATACTTTATTTTTTTTGTGTATGAATAGATACATTAACACTCCAGAGACGAAAGATTTTTTGGATTGAAAAAATAAGTTTTAAGCTTAATATAAAATATTTTTAAGAAACACAATGCAATGAGGAACAGTAAACATCTCCGGTGCAGTGTTCAGTAACTTACGTCTTTCATCCGTGTGGATCTTGAGATGGCGGCTGAGGTAGTCCTTCCTCTTGAAGGACTTGTCGCAGCCGTCTATCGGGCACTTGATCCTCTCCACTCCCTCATGGTCGTACTTCTCATGAGCACTTAACCTGTAATCATAACACAACCAATGAAAAATTAAGACTACTGAGACAAAAAAATATAAGACCCTGCACAAGGAGTCTAATCCAGAACAATCCAGTGAAAGACGAGGATCACCTGAAATTACATAACTTTCCATGTTTTTCATAGCCAAATTTGGAATTGTGACTTTTGAGTTGAGTCGTGTGTGGTGATGATTGGTGCGTTACCTGAACTGCGTGTTGAAGGTGAGCTCGCAGCGACTGCACTTGAAGCCGTTCTCGCCCGTGTGGTAGAACATGTGGGCTCGCAGCTGCGAGGTCTGGATGAAGCTCTTGCCGCACTCGTAGCAGACGAAGGGCTTGTCCTCCAGGTGCGTCTTGGTGTGGCGGTTCAGCGTCTCCTTGGCCGAGAACGATCGGTTACACTGCGAGAACAAACAACACAAATCAATACAATTTTATTACTACACTCTTAAAAGCATTTTTTCTTCCCATATCCGTTCCATATCTTCAATATGTGGTCAGTTACCATTGCCCATGCCTCGTAATAAGACAACTCTGCACATGAAGATCCACCTGGGAATATATACATTTCCCAAAGACCTCCAGGGCAGAAGCCCAAGAACGTGAATTGACAGAAGCAGTAGAATCCGAGGCATATTTTTGGGTGACTTCATAATCAGATATTTTTAAGGAGATCAAATGGATAAGTCTGACGTTTTCGAGGCAATAAATTGAACATTTCGTCTTAAGGAGCAGTTCAATAAAAACCTATATTCTTATTATTAGTTTTTAGTTTTAGTCAGAAGTTGTAATTGATGCAAACAATGAGAGTTCTTTATGGTGTTGTCAGCATGCAAGTGATTATGCTCTGTGAATACTATTTACTCTTACCTTGCATAAGAAGCACAGTTGAGAATGTACTGTAAGAATACACATAAAGGTATGTACTTGCTATTATGACACTTATAATATACAACTTACCAGAAGAGATGTTGCCAGTGACACTATTCCGATACAAATAACATGTTTGGTTAGTAACAAGAATATTAGCTTTTTTCAAAGCACCGACAGACGGTTATGAAGAAATATCACTAGTGGATTTTTGCCATTATGAGGGTTGGCCATCACCGGGTGAGGAGTGTCCATAAGCCTATGTCATTGTTCTACAACCTGACATTTACCTATCTATGATTAATGATGATCAGTTTATTAACCCTTTGGATGCGGGAAGCGACTATAGTCGCCCGAATTTTTATTCCTCTTCAACGCGTAAATCGACTATAGTCCATGGCTTGTAAAAAACGTTACCTTTGGACGCGGTAGTCGATTTTTTTTGCCTCGCATTTACGACATCCTCTGTAATATGTAGACCATTTTTTGTTGCACATTTATTGCGCAGGGGTGGGGGAAAGAGAGGCCAAACATGTGTCTCTTTTCATCATTATAGAGGTCAATATTATTTTTTATTATATGTTTAACACATGTGTTGACGCTGAACATTCAGAATTCACATTTGATGGAATGGATCGACACTCCCCATATAAGCATTATTTCATGACTGTATATGACATATACTCCAAGTTACATTTTTCAGTTTTTTCTGTTAATTTTTATATTTCCATAAATATTTTTTTATTCTTCAGTATAAAAGTTTGTTATTGTATATTTTAGTAAATTAATATAATTTTGTTTTATTAAGTAATTATAGTAAATAATAATAATAAAAAAAAAGATCAGCATTTTTTCTCATTTTTATTAGCCTCTTCATCTTTTTGACAGTCCTGTTACGTCATAAACATAGCTGGGGTGGGTATTATGACTTTCCCTACATTCTAAAATCATAAATAATGACTTATAATTGTATAATCACTATCGATTTTTATGAAAAAAAAATTTTTTTGATATTTAAATTGCATTTTTGAGCCCCGCAATAAGATCTGATGACTATTTTTGGTGTTAAATCACGATATTCTCAAAAAAAAAGTAAAAAGAATTTTATACAATACATTATTTTTCTTGTAAAATTTGCATTTTACAAATCAACTTTTTAATTTCGCTTGCCGCGTTGAAAGGGTTAAAATGGGCCAAAGGTTGGTGTTTTCACGGCGACTTTAATTTATCATGAATTGATATTAGGACATTTTAAGATGTGAGCAATCAGTCTCACAGCAATTGAGTGTATTTCACTGACAATATTTAATTAAATTCATAGCATATAAATAATTGATTAAATTTGAACTTGCCTCAAATTAAATACATGTTAGGTCACTTGTGAAATGATTACAGTCCATTATCACGTTAAATCATTTAAAAAATCTATTGGAGATATAATCAGTTGTAATATTCAAGATTCAATGTGGTCCATGGTGTTGGTGATGATGCTCACCTGCTTGCAGGTGTACGGCTTCTCCCCGGTGTGGCTGCGCTGATGCTTGACGCAGGCTGCGTTGGACTTGAAAACCTTTGGGCAGTAATTGCACTTGAAGGGATTTTCACCTAAAAAGAAAATACTAAGTAAAAAAGTTATAATTTATAACTTTCTGTAGTGCATTAATAACATTCTAAGTTGTTAAATAGATATTTCTACCACCTTTGTAGAGGTCAGAGAAAATTACATTAATAAATAATGTCCAATCTGTGGTTGATTCTTTCAAGAAGTTATTTATTCTTGTAAGTTATGAATTATCTCCTCCCTAGCTATATTGTTGCAAATAGCCATAATAGCAGCAGTATCCATAATTCATGGCCATGTCACAAGTCATTTCTTCACCTGAGGTTCTGTCAAATACATTTTTTGTATAGTATTTATAATTGCTTCAATGCCTCAAAGAAAAAGCAGCTATATAATATTATAGGTGTTTATAAATTATCATTTTTAAGGAAATTAGGTACTTAGCCCAATCCTCCCGAGATGTTTTGATGAAGGGTTATCAACTCAGGTGGGCACCCATCTAAACATGCTCCTTGCCCGATGTTGCTTAACTTCAGTGACCCGACAAGTACTGTTGTCTCGGCATTATTGGTTGGTCACAGAAAATATAATGCTCCTTAGGAAGGAATCAATCCAGGTTCTTTGGAGCAGTTTTATAGCTTTATCTTGTACACTGCACTTGATTCTACCTTAGGAGTATTTGTGGCAGTGATTACTGGGTTACCTGTGTGAGAGCGCACGTGGATGGTCATCATGGTCCTGCCCTTGAACTCCTTGCCGCAGTGCTCGCACATGTACAGCTTCTTGGTGAGGCTCTTGCCCAGGAGGTTGCGCAGATGCTCGCGCAGGTTGTCCTTAAGGGAGAACACATTGCTGGGTTACCTGTGTGAGAGCGCACGTGGATGGTCATCATGGTCCTGCCCTTGAACTCCTTGCCGCAGTGCTCGCACGTGTACAGCTTCTTGGTGAGGCTCTTGCCCAGGTGGTTGCGCAGATGCTCACGCAGGTTGTCCTTGCGGGAAAACACATTGCCGCAAACCTAAAACATCAACACCTCACAAAATAATTAGCAAATTACAATGTTTTTTTTGATAAAAATTTAGCTTTTATCAAGTTTTAATGTATATTTTATCAGCATGTAGTTTTCTTCATAAAGCATTTTTTTTAAAAACACAATGCTTCCTTGTAGAAAAGCTATGTGACTGCATGGTCACGCTAGTCTTAACTATTGACAACTTATTTGGTATGAAACATTATTCTTTATTTTGTTTTTTGTATGGATTCTAACCTTGGCTAGCCTTTGGGGTTGAAATACAGCTACACCGAAAATATTTATGATATTACCTTCTTAGATCAACATATTGTTTTACGAAATGAATTAGTAAAAATTACGTAAATCATTTTTAAAAATATTCCAAAATTCTATTTACTCTTTTGAAATATGCATTTTGTAAAAAAAAATTTCAACCCGAAATAAAATATCTCACAAGGGTACTTGGTAACTGTTCCCGTTGCCGCGACTGCAGAATAACTGTGGTGGAGACACTTTCTAACCGAAACTGAGCGAAAGATACAATGTTCAGGTAGAAAAGAAACCGGAGTAGGGATAAATAGACAATAGTGTTCACTGTGACCATACGGTCACGCTCGTCTCTGGAGGGTTAAATGAGTAACTGTTGTTACCAAGGTGGAAAGCTATCTCCGACCTAGATATCTGTTGCTCATTCATCTGAATGTTATTTCATCATTGAAAGAAGTAACCTAATTATATATAATCCTAATTTTTTCTCACAATTGTTTTTGAAGATGGCTGTTGACAACAGTTTGTCGCTTAAAGAAAAGGTTGTGGAATGCATTTCATTTGTTGCCTTGAAACTCGCTGATCTGAATATCATTTTTGGATTATGATAAAAGTAAGTTATTAAAAAATCTCTATCTTTACCGGGTCAAGTATGTTTTTCTCAGAATTTTTTTTTGGGGATAGCCATTAACAGTTTGATGCTTGAAGAAAAGATTGTGGAATGGATGTCCCATGTTCCCTGTGTTACCTGGCAGCTGAAGGAGGCTCTCTTGCGCCCGTCGCACCCCGTCTGCAGCAGATGGCGGTCCAGGTGGTACTTGCGCGTGAAGCTCTTGCTGCACACCTTGCAGGCGAAGGCCAGCGTGGGCGCATGCGTGCGCGCGTGCTCCTCCAGCGCGGCCGCGTCCAGGCAGCTGACCGGGCAGTCGGGGCACGGTAGCGAGCCGCGGCCGCGGGCGTGGAAGCGCCGCAGATGCTCGCGCAGAGACTCTTCGCGCTTGTAGTGCTTGCTGCACGTCGTGCACTTGTACTCGCCGGCCTACAAACAAACAATCATGCTAGATTTTCTCTCACGTCTAAATTGCTCAAAGCAGCCGAAAAAGAGGGTGTAAATCAGATCCGGGCAAGTAATTTAATATGTGCATTATTAAAAAAAAAAATTTAGATGGGAGTTTTTTTTCGCTGAAATATTTTAATTCCCAAGTGTCCTGTCATTCAATTAGTTTGCAGAAACTTAGTCTAAATAATAGGAGCTTCTATTCTTTACTAAATCTTTTTTTCTCAGGGCAAAAATGGCAAAAAATAAAAATATAATTACATTATTTTTTATGGCCAGATTTGGTT
This sequence comes from Glossosoma conforme, assembly GCA_022606575.1. Lineage (NCBI taxonomy): Eukaryota > Metazoa > Arthropoda > Insecta > Trichoptera > Glossosomatidae > Glossosoma > Glossosoma conforme. The sequence goes on along the minus strand of JAGTXR010000250.1, from coordinate 483,857 downwards.
TTGTGGCTTTTGGGCTAAGCCGTGTGGCGACTTTTCTAGCATCGATGTTTCGACCGCCTTTGCAAGGGCCTTCTTCAGAGTTGAAGATTTTTGTGTCGTGCCACAATACCTAATAGAAAAGAGTGTATTTCAAAATCAACACCTATTCACAGACATCCAGTTAAAAATGAAGGTTGTATGAATGGCAATCTAATTTAAAAAAAAAAACTATTTAGATTTACGATTTTAGGAGATTAAAGTAAAAGTAATAACAAACAAAAACCACTTGGTCATCTACAAAAAATGACAAGCGCATAGAATCCACAATCAGATCTTTTATCTAGCAATACTAGTCTGAGGTTATATATAGAAATACCTTATGAGCGGTGGCTTTGTCCTCCCCGCAGCATTCGCAGAGCTTCCCTCTGTCAGTGTACTTGTCTTCATCTGTGGCGTTCCCATCTTCATCAAACTCATATGGGTTGTCCTCATCTGAAGACGCGCCAGGACTGTCTGCGGCCTCGGAGGCTACAGAGGCCTCGGAGGCTAGGGAGGCCTCTGCGGGTTCGGCAGCTGACAACTTCAAGTTGTCAATGTTGCCATTGTTGCGGTTCTCTATTGCGGCCTGACGAGTACGAGGGATGCGCAACGAGATGTCAGCTGTGAAGATAAAAACGGAATAAGTCAAATTTTAAATAATAGCCGTGTGTGGCGAATTTCTTTTAGACAATATTTCGACCGCCATTGCATTTACGGCTAAACCCAAAAGCCACAATATCATATTCTTCTGTTTTAAATAAATGGTTATTTTTACTTTTTTCAGCAGGTATAGCTTATCAGTTAAAGCATTTGCATTCCATTGGTACATTGGTATTCTCCTGTATGTGTTTTCATAAAAAAAAACATCCATTCATAGTGAATTCCTGTAATAAATGGATGATGCGTGAATATATATGATGTTGGCAGATCAATATTTAGCCATATGTAGCAAGACAAGCGTCATGGAATCCATAGACGATACACCGGCATCACTACCACCATATGTCAGTATTCTACTTTATGTTTACATAAAAAATAATCACAAGCGACATGACTACATAAATGTAAAAAATAAATTTAGGAAAAATTTGAATAAGATGTGTGCATGTGGCGGACCTTCCTGCTGCTTGGGTTCCGCGCTGCAGAACTTGAGGTGTCGCTTGAGGCCCAGCGAGGTCATGTATTTCTTGTCGCAGTTGTTACACATGTAGCGGATGAGCGACGTGCGCAGGCTCGCCACCTGCTGCGCCGGGCCGCCGCCCTCCGGCTCCTTGATGACCACGATTGAACCCTCGTCCTCCTTAGACAGCCCGTAGCCATTGTTGTTATTATTATTATTGTTGTTATTGTTGAGAGCTGCGTGGCGCGTTGATTTCCTTACACCGGTCATTGTAATGAATTATTCGCTCCTGAAAAATATAAAACAACTAATCAATAAGGCATGTGTGGCAACACCACGCTGATAGAGCACACCAACGCAGTACCACTAACAGATGGGGAGTCTCGATCCATCTCTTGATGCGTAGAGTCCTCAACGAACTGCTCACAAACTATGACGCTATATTTCCTCCATTGACAATTAATTCGTAAAACTAACACATGAATGATTTTTTATAAAAAAACTCTTCCCATATCTGTACCATTGGTCACCATTAAATGCCGCCACTTAGTTCTGTCAGTTGCCACTGTCCATGCATCATCCTCTCTGATATCTCTGCACCTAGAAGGCCACCTAGGAATATGTATGATTCCTGACGACCAAATGGGCGATTTATTGATGATTGCCCAACTGATGATAAGCTCAACGAATCCGAGGCCTCGACCATTCGGCACTAAGGAATGGATATTGTGGCTTTTGGGTTTAGCCGTGTGTGGCGAATTTCTTCTATGCAATATTTCGACCGCCATTGCAGGGGTCTTCTTCAGGGTTGATGACTTTCAAACCCAAAAGTCACAATATCAAATCTGACAGTGAAAACCTAAGAAGTTATTTAACTAAGGAATGGCTCAATCCAAGAAAAAAATATTATCATAAACATAACCTAACAATAACAATGTAATGCTAATATATTTCCAATAAATTTATTGATACTACATTAAAATAAAAATACACTGCTTGTGCATAAATAATATAATATTGAGTTAAATTAAAATTATATATTGTATTGGTCATACAACACATAAAATTATAATATTGAATTCTTAAGATTTATTTATAGCTATAAAATTTTACTTGTTGCATCTAATAAAATGTATTATTATATATTAGCTTAGAAGCATACGTAGTTATAAAACAAGTATTTGAAATCATCTATATGCAGTAAAAACATTAAATATAACAATTGTCTTGAAGAAAACTAACAACTCTACAAGCCGGCCATAATTAACTCTAGACGCTCACACAAACTTTTAATGGGCGTGGAAAAACAAGCAAAATAATTATTTTAAAAAGTTAAACATATCAATTTAGGTATTATAAATAAATGGAATATATATTTTTTAATGTTTGAAAATAAATTTTATTTGCTATGATTTGTAAAAAAGTAAACAAACAAATGTGTATGAAAAGTAACTTTGAAGCAACAAGTAATTTGTCAATGGAGTAGTAGTATGGCCGAGAAAGAACTTTAAAACAATGGATAAATCTTTAAATACAGTATTGTAGTTTGTACGAATGGTGGAAATCGCTCCGGAGACGTTCCGTTTCATATTTGCGACTGTTATTTTTCATAAATGCGAGATTGTAAACAAAATTACCCCTGATGCGCGAGTCGGCCCGACATTAGCGAAGCTTCGTTGGCCTACTCGCCAGGCGCACGGCGGCCATTTATAATCGCTATTGCAAGGGCAGTGTGTTCACTTGATAAAATTATATAGTAGGTATTTTCAGCTATAATATGGAACACGTTATATTGATGTTTAACCATTTATAGGTTTAATTATTACGATAAAAATCATTTTTAATAAAATAAAAAATCCAGCGCATTATAATTATATTTAAGTCGACAAAAAATAAATTTCGTATATACTTAGATCAGCGGTCGGGGAACCGGGGTAAATTACCCCAAATGGGGTAAAAATATGTTTTTTGGGGTAATAAGGAAATTTTTCTAGTTTGCTATTTCATAAAACTTACTATTTTCATGTAACTTTTTCGTTATTTTCAGTGTAAATTAATTCAATAAATGATGTTTATTTAAATATACATTGATTCTCTTCTTTTCAAAATGGCGGGAAGGGGTAATATCGACTTACGCAAAAATATTTTGGGATAATATCGACTTACGCAAAAAAAATATTGGGGTAATGGTTAAAAAAGTTCCCCGACCGCTGAATTAAATAGTATGAATATTTTTTAACTGAATCGGTACTAATGTGGCCTTTGTGCGTAAATGTCAATATCACACACATTTTCAAACTTTCAAGCAACCTAAGGTTTTTTTTATAGCCTCATTTCAGTATTACAGCCTATGTTATTTATTTATAAGACATTCATTATGTACAGATGAATATATGATATATATTACAACTATATCAAAGAGTGTTATGACGATGGTGGATCAACACTCCACATACAGGTCTTCTCATATTAAAAAAATGACAAACGTCATAGAATCTACAGATGAGACTATTCCATAACTATGTGTCGGTATTCTCCTAGCTCCTGCTCCGTGCAAGGAAGGGTATTTTTATATTTTAAAGGTGTAAATCAGGGGTCCTCAACCTTTTTATGCCTAGCGCCCACTTTTACCTATTTTTCATGGTAAAATTTCCCTACCGCCCACCAACCTCGCTTTATTTCAATTCAGTATATGGGTGAAAATTTTTTTTAGAAGGAATGTAGGAGATTTGAAAGCGCCCAATGCCCACCACGGAAGCCCGTATCGCCGACTAGTGGGCGGTATGGACCAGGTTGACGACCCTTGGTGTATATTATGGGCATGATATTATGTACTTACTATAAATCGATCCATGTTACATATTCACCATTCTGTTAGAGCGTTTTGATTTCGTTCCCTTGGAAAATTTATAAACCTCTAAAGTAGGTTTGAAAACATTATATGAATATTGATAATACTTAATTTACGTTCTTTGTTCAAATCCATAAGATAAAAAAAGTCTTTGGTATAATCAGTCCATAAAATAACTATTATTATTTAATAAATACCTACCTAAATTATATTTTCTGTAAATAATACCTATATATCACTTTGTTTCCTCTCTTACTTATTTCTTTATTTTTCAACGTAAAAAAAATAACAGGTAGATAGAATAACACTTTATTTGTCAATATAATTAATTATACATTAAAAATTTGAAATATTATTTACATAGTATTAATATAATAATAAAGGTGTTAGAAAGGCTGTTTTGCAAAGGCACCGTGTGGAAGAGGCAGCATTGTGTTGCCAGCGCTCCACAAATCAAATCAACAATTTATTGAATTATTTTCCACAATTTTGGCATTTCGGAATCAAAAGAACATATTTTATCATACATAGATAAACAATACTCAATGCAAGGCATCAATATATATATATATATATATATATATATATATATTCAATATCACGAACATTAAGACACATCTTGTTTACTTTCTACTCAATAAAGCGAAACGGCCATTATGGAATAGTTAATTTTAGATTTGTTAAAATTTACAAGTAACTGTGTTGTTATGTTGGCAACAATTATTACTACTATATCCACTTTCTAACATAAATATTTCATAAGCTAACCACATCAAAGACAATAATGACATCTCATTCCTAGATACCCATAGCCATGGATGTATTACATAATGTAGAAGATCCATGCCTATAATAAAACAATTCCTCTTTTTCTAAAAAAAACGTTATACAGGTATTGTAACTGTATTTTATGTAACATTTTTTTTAAGAAAAAAATATGTTATTTCCCTTTTCTTATAAAATCGAATGCATTTTTTTATTCAGGGGAAATGATAATAAGTAATTTTAGAAATTTAACTGTGAAACCAATAAATTAATAAATATTACGCTCAGTATGACATGCTTTAAATATGTTCACAGTATAATTTCAAATAATTATGGTCCTTTATCTAAAAAGGCAAAAAGTGTTTTAGAATAAATTATTCATCTGCATAAAAGATTAAAAATATTGGCATCTAGTGTTGCTATCGTTATTGTATTAATACAAAAAATAAGTCTTCACAGACTGTAAAATAATAAAAACATGATATCATAAGTTAATTTACTTAGTTCATAAGGTTATAGATATCAAACATTTTGAAATGTAATTTAAAATTTCATTCCACTTTTAGAATAAAAAAAATGGAAGTTGTTCAAAAAAATTATCTATGAAAACATTTTTTTTAGTAACATGTAAAATGGTAAATAATTAAAATAATAAAATATTATAAAAGTAATTAGTCTCACTTACATCGAGCACAATACATTATTAGAGATGAATTATTCGCAAGATCAATAGGCGATCTGCATTAAAAATATTATTAATTTCAATAAATATGAAAGTATGTGTAGACTGTATACAATAGATAATATTACTGGATCAGTAGAATAAAGTATATATTAAATATAAATAGAATCTATAAAATATTACAATCCCGTTAATTAAAATGTTCATCATTCTTTCATAACCACTTCCTAGATGAAGCTTACTGTCATCATAAATTGTCATTATTCATTAGGTCAACCTGTTTGCATCCTATATTATTTTTTTCAACCATTATCATTAATAATTTAATAAATGATGATCTAGGTCTGCATATACTCCTCATATAGGAGTGTTCACATGCTTAAATAGCGAGCAGATACCATAAGAGAACATAAGAGGAATATCTGTGAATGCTGAAGATGTTTCACCATCACCAACATATCTCTCCAGATCTCCACATTATTGACAGTTTGGAAGAAAATTTGCTGACTAAGCCCGGAAAATTTATAACGACGATATACAAAATGTACTTTACATAAATTTAGGTTATGCAACATAGAAATAACACTGGTAACATTTTATTTACCCTTTATTTTAATTAGAGTAAAAATTTGTTATTCTCTTGATTTTGCAGTCAAATGGCAGTCACGGAAGTAATAGTTGGCTTGGCTAGGATGCAAATTAGCTGATCCAATGTTTATATTTTGTAATTATTCGAGGACACTTATTATGGACATGAATATTTATCTACTTTCTTTATGCCGATGAATTACATGACTTCCACAGCATCGCTCATTCCACACACTCAACTTGCTCTGTCAAAAACTGTGCTAAGCAGTGTTTTAAATTTCGTTACATCATTCAAATAACATTGAATATTGTGTATGTTTCATCCATAATATATTCAAATTTACAAACATTCCATTAATATTATTTTGTGTGCAATATATGAAGCAAGTCGCACATCAGGGCGGGGATTGCATCCAACACCCGTAGTCATAATTAATTGGATTGCTACTCGCGATGAAGAACATCGGTAGCCATCAGTAAGTACTGAAACAAGGCACATTATATTCCGGAATGGAATTTCACCGGTAAAGGCGTCGCCGAAACGGCTCAATGGCTGAGTTGCCACATTTGAAAAATGTTTTTAAGTGAGCTCTGTAAAGAGCCAAAAAAGTTCATTAGAAATGTAAATTATTATAATATAGATCGCTAAAATATTTGTTTATGTGTTACTCCAATTGTAAATCATGGATTATACATTATGTCGCTGTAAAAATGCCGAGATTCAAAAATTCATGCAAAATATTTGTGCCAGCGTCGCTGCGCAGATTGACATTTTATCCGATGAAAAATTTATGATAAATCATTTCATCGGTTAAGCTTATTGTAAACACTTGGGATATTTCAGTTTAATGTTCTAGTGTTGCAACGTTCCCATTCTTTGTGATTAAGCGGCCGGAACGTGGGTCCGTGTCAAGATGGCGGCTCCCCATTGATCGGAGCGTGAGCGGTAGTTTCCGTAAGTTTCAGACCCAACCGCCGGTCAGTTTGTGGAAGAGCTCCTCGTCGAGCGCCTGGTTGGCGTCCTTGGAGCGCATGGACAAGAAGATGTAGCCGCCGATGAACTCGTGTATGACTTTGCAGTCGGCAGACTGACACGAGAAGATGATGTTGCCTTCCTCGAACTGCACCATCATGTGCTTTATCTCCCAGTTCACGTTCCACGCCTGAAAGCAAAAAAATATTGTCAGTATAATTTAACATTAATTCGCACTTGATCCTATCATTTATTTCAAACAATTTATCATTAACTATTAACACTGATGTTTGTGGGCTATTTGTAGGTATATAATTGCATTTTTTGCTGCAAAGGCTGTTTAATCTTTTGAATGTGTGTAAAGTAACGTGAGGCTACAAATTCCATTTAGAGCTCATGACTGCTATAGACGTCACACGCAGTGAATGGATTAAGTGCCAGAGTAGTTTTTAAATATTGACTATCACTTAATACAAAATAATTCAATTCTTTACTAGTTATATTAGAAACATTTATTTAGAAAATAATGTTAATAATAATGTGATAAATGCGGCCTATTCGAAATACTTCCAACACTCAAACTGTGCGCCATTGATAAGGTTAAAAAAAATGTTATGTTTTACCTTCATAGTGTTGAACCTCCAGGTCTTCTGCAGGTCCCCGGTGGTCATGTCGAGCTTCATGATGCGGTTGTGCGCCACGCCGATGAGCTCCTCCTTGCGGTGTCCCATGAACTTGACCACGAAGAGTGCGATGCCGTGGTCGGGCAAGTTCTGCCACGCGCGGATGAACTGAAGCTTGGCCTCCGTGCAGCTCAACTCCTTCACGTTGGCATGGTTCTCAAGAATTCTCTGTGTCACCTTTAAACAAAAATATTTAACAGCGTGACATAAAATTGCAAATGCAAAAGTAAAAAAAGCACATTTAAAGAGATGAGCATAACTTATTCGCCAATTTTCTACTGAAAGAATCACATTTCATAAAGGAAAAATCTGATGTTTGATACAATGATACAAAAGTCAACCGCTCTACTTAACTTTTATTGTGTGTTGTATTTAAATTAGAGAGTTGCGATATGTCACAGAGTCCTCATAGTATTTATCAAGCTTGTCTTGGTTTTAGTGGTGGTATTTTTACACAAAAAAAGTAATGCTTTGTCAGCACCGAAAATAACTTTTTGCTGTTTTTGTTAAAATTCACGAGGATTCAATTACTGTTAAAACACTAACTAAATGGCGCAGTTTGCCATAACTTGTACAGTAGTCTATTAACCTTTGAACGCCCTACGGGACAGCAGATTCGCATCGTTCAATGCCCTACGGTCCTATACGGGAAGTGCAAATGGTTTATTTAACAATCGGATTACATTAATTTGTAATAATAGTATTAAAGTAAGTTCATGGAAGAATCTATTGTGCGACGAAACATTAAAAACATTGGCCTGCTAGGGCATTGAACGACGCAAATTTGCGATCCCGTACGGGACCACTGGGCTTTTAAGGTTAATATATGGCAGTTGATGGGAGTGGTGCTGCATTTAAAGTTACAGCGCGTAAAATTAAAAAGTCACTTATTTAGCTGCTCTCGTATTTAAAAATCTGTCATTATTTTGTATTTTATTTTAGCTGGAAGAAAGGTTAAAAATGCAAAAGAAATACAGATGACATAAAAAAAAAATAATAATGATGAAAAGGGAATCCAGACTCGCATTATATGCAAAGTGGATGTTTATTGGCAACCCTCGTCAATAAAAGAAAACTTTAAAACGGCTTCTCTGTGAAAGTGAGGTGAACTAAGTGCTACAACCTTTAAAGAAATCCAGACTTTCAGCAATCACCGAGGTTCGATGGGCGAGAGAACCAAAATACATATCACAACACAATGTAATATAATAAGCACACAAATAAACATGACATCAAAATGTTTCGTTCAAACCGATGGTGCTAATTACCTTGCCCTTGAGCTTCTTGTGGAAGCGCTGCGCGACGTAGTCCGCGGGGCTGAGGTCCAGCTGCTGCGGGCTGATGGCCGGGCGCGGCGCGGGGCGCTGCAGCGCCAGGAAGTCTCGGATGGCGCGCGTCTCCGTGGCCCAGCCCGCGTCGGCTAGCGAGCGCCCCCGCGCGCCCAGGCGCAGCGCAGCCAGCCAGCGGGCGTACTGTTCCTCCTGGAAACAACAGAAACAAGTGAATGATTGAACCTAACTTTGATAATCAGGATAAACAAGTCGTATTGTCTAATGCTGACTAACGAGGGGGAATGAGTGGGCTAAAGAAAAATGTCTGAATAGATTCCATAACTATCTGCTAGTATTCTAGACTAGCAGATAGAGTTATGGAAGAATAGAGAAATCTCATCCGAGTATTCTATGACGCTTGCCATTTTTAAATAATTAATTGAGTGTTAATATAGCAAGATTGTTAAACTACAGCCCACAATTTCCAGGTCAACGGGTGATATTTGTGGGTCAAATTTTGCTTACCAAAAACTACTTAGTCTAGTTAACCAAAAAATAAAGTATTAAAAAAAATATCCCAAAAGTAGTGTATGTTGCCTTACATTGGCACTAGGGTGATCGGATGCTCATACAAAGGTAGGAAGAAGAATAACACAAAAGCACTCTTAAACAATGAATTGAAGATACTTCATAAGGAGGTTACTTAGTTAGAATTGTGTTCACTGTTCCTTACATTGTCACACCGCAGAATCAGCTCAGTGAGGGCATCCGCCCCCGGCAGCTGCAGCTTAATGGCGTATCTCTCGGCCGCCAGGTTGACGTCTGGCGTGACTTCGGCTCCGCGCAGAGACGCGGCAAAGATTGGCGACTCCCCGGCCGCAGCATATTGCTCCGTGCGATACGCCCGCAGTTGCAACTCACGACACGTGAACCAGTGGCGTTTGTACGCTAGCAACGTGAAGCGCCTCGGTCTGGAAAACAAGAATACTTCAACTTAGAAGGTTTGATTCTTAATACTTTCACCGTAAATGACATCTATAACCCTCTTGAGCTTAACACACAATTCTGATCTACAGATTATATATATATATACTCTGTTATTTGTAATGTATCTAAATAAATTATTAAAATATATAGTCTATTGGATTTGAGTTAAAAACTATAGATGAAAAATAATATAATCAGTAACTTGAAAATATATTATGATATATATTTTTGTCTAGAAATCTATTAACAAATCAACAAAAGAACAGCGAACAAAAGATTAAACCAGATACATTCTTCTTCGTAGTATCAATCCGGTGGATTGGTTTGCAGCAACAGAATCTTGCATCTCGATCTCCATTCCTCTCGGTCCTCCGCAACATTAAGTTAAGTTAACAATAAATATCACAATAGGTAATCTTTTACCATTTAGCATATCCATATTTAACTTGTTAACTGACGCCAATAATGATTTTTAAAGTAATGAAATAATACTTGTATCTGTGTTGAATATTGTGAATTATTGTTTACACAGAGCATGTGCCTAAGTTAGGTATGTCGACCGATGGACGAAACGGCATAAATGGAATGATTCGGTGTCGGCCACCCTGACAGACATGGCGGTTAACACATGTTAATCATTTGTTTATTAGTTTATTTTTTAAATATCAATTAAAATTATCTTGATGTTCCTGAGGCCTGGAAACTTGGTCTCGAGGGGCGGTCAAGTGATCTGCAGTATCACTCACTTGAGGAAGCGCAGATTGTCACACAGGTCAGGCACCCGCATGATGTCTGCCGGCTGTGTGGGCGCGCCGCCCTCCAGAGCAGCCTGCAGCTGCGCCAGCGCCAGGTCCACCTCATCCTCCCCGTTGCTCATGTCCAGGGTGTCCACGCCAGACGTGATGCTGTCTATCGTGTCGTTGGCGTGACCGTTGTTCGTCTGAAGGTTCACCTGGACCTGGAAAAATATTGTGGCAAATTGATCAATTTTACACTTCCTGTTATGACGCTTGCTATTTTTAAATAATTAATTGGAGTGTTAATATAATAAGATTGTTAAACTACACACAATTTACAGGTCAATGGGGGATATTTGTGGATCAAACTTTGCTTACCATGAACTACTTAGTCTAGTTAACCAAGCAAGAAACTACAAAAAAAAATGGCCCGAAAGTAGTGTATGTTGCCGTATGTCTATTAATGTTTGTCTTATATGTCTCATATATGTGGATAGATTCGCTGCATTAGATGTCGCACGGTGCACAAGACGTTAGCCTGTGTGTGTGAGCAGCCCCTTTATGAGGTGGAGACCGCATCCTCTTTGCTGCACCTTCCGTCACAACACTCTGATCATCACTTCAGCCGCCCGCCTGCAATCTACTGCTACGTAATTGCCTATTCTACTGCCGATCATTATTTAACAACTACCTACGTAACTTTAGCACTTTTGCCTTGACGGAGGAATTGTCAGATCAACGCTGTATATATATATATATTTATGTAAACACATAAGAGAATACCGACAGATGGTGATAGTAATTGTAATGTCTCATCTGTGGAATTCTATGACGCTTACCATGGCGCATATGGCTAAGGGCTACGTGTGGAGTGTTGATCCGCCAACGTCATGGACTACAGCCCGACATTCACGCATTATCCTTATTATTACAGGAATTTAGTATGAATGGGTGGTCTTCACGGGACGACTTTCGTCTACCAACAATTTTAATTAATAGGTTATGACTTGCATTTTACGGGTGAGGGATTAAATTCATACCATACACAAGGTATTTTAGAGCTCGGAAATTAAAAATCCTTTTTTTTTTTATCTCCGTCAGGGATTGAACCCAAGACCTTTGACTTGCAAAGCAAACGCTTTGACTATTGTGCTATACCAGCCGGCAATATATTAAATGCCTAAGACAAAGAGCTGTAATGCAGTCAAAACTATACACAAACATCTGCTGGTATATCAGCTTAATATAGAATGTGCGTGTGTAACTTGTGGTCTCACCTGTAGTCCAGCAAACACGAGCATCTCCTCCTCGGTGCAGTCCACCTCCTCGTTAAGGATCTGCCAGCGCGCCTGCTGGTAGAGCTGGTTGATGCGCACGGCGTCCTGGCGCGGGTTGAGGTCGTAGCAGGTGGAGAACTTGAAGCGCAGACGCAGGCAGTCGCCCTCGCGCACGCCCTGCTCCATGATGGACAGAGACGAGTCCAACCATCTTGATAGTAAAAAGTCATTACATTAATAAAGAAATCAATCTGAGATATAAACTACAACTGATATTGATACCGACTCTAAATGCGAAATGCGCTTGGAACTAGCATCATACTTCATACGAAACGAGAGACGGAAGAGGTAAGTAGTGATATCCTCCTCTCTTATTTAGATATCTTTTACTGGATGAAGGATGCAGGATCAGGTTCACAATATTAATAACTTCTTTCCGTTTCACATATTAACACGGTTTATTTGTCTAACTCTTACAACAAAAAGACGGTGGTGAGCTCAAACTCTCACTGTCAACTGCCCTCGCAACTGGCATCTGGCGCCGCCAAATCATCACGACAGACATAGGAAGTAAATATGACAGTGGTCAACATGAAATGGACCAACTGTCATAACAAACAAGGTGGCTCATGCAAACACCGTGCAGCATTATACAATTAATATTAATTAATACAATCAACATTAGATGTGCATGTCAGGCAAGCGAACAAAAATAAGAAACAAAAGATTGTTTTTCGAGGCTTTATTACGGCATCAGCCCTAAAGGAGCTGTATCAAGCTGACATCAGTAGGTTATTATAACTATGATTGATTGACAGGCATGTTCCTTAGGTAAAAATGTTTGTGTGTTACCCGGCGTTCATGCGAGCGCGTTCCAACAGTGAGCGGGGGCGCAGCAAGGACTCGCGAGCCTCGCGCCCGGGCTGGGCCGGGGAGCTGGCCAGCGACGTGTCGGAGGCGCCGTCCAGGGGCTCCAGGGAGGCGCTGGTGTCGCGCAGCGCCAGCATGTTGGGCAGGTCGCCGTTGGAGTGCGCCGAGCCGTTCATGCCACGCGTGTAAGTGCCGTTTGTCATCTGCAAAACGAGACGATAAAGTAAGATCCGGAGAAGCGCTTGAAGCAGAAACTATCTGCACGAATCGAAACAAGGACAATACAAAAATAAAACAAAATTAACAGTACTTATTATTTGTAATTAAATATACATATATAATTATACATCAAATTTTTATACGCATCAATTCACTCAGAAAAATATCGGCAGAAACCAACCTTTGCTCAGGTCTTATACACCCACCGCCTAGTCCTCTCTAAGAAAGCTTATGAATAAATGTTGACTGATTGAATAATAAAAAATAATAATATACATACTCTGAATATATACTGTAGAGACATCTATCGTTATACGATGGTAACAATGGTATAAATACATCTTCTTACGCGTGTCCGTTCGGGCGGAGAAATAGTCGAGAGGACTAGGTGGTGTAAAAGACCTGAGCAAAGGTTGGTTCCAAGGCTCGTGGTTCGCATCCAGCGTCTGTCGATATTTTTCTGAATGAATTGATATGTATAAAAATTTGATGTATAATTGTATGTGTATATTTAATTACTAATAATATTGAAATATAGTCAATGATCTATAAAAGAAGATTGGAGTATTGAAAAAATATTCTAATAAAAATTTAAATCAATGTACTTATTATTTGTTAGCAATGTCAAATAGATCCTGCCCATATCTTCCGACATCAATGAACAGTAAGATATATTGAATTTCACTGTTCAGCAATAGGTCCTAGAAAGTGCAGCTAATTAGTTACAGGAAATAGTCCTGTGGAGAGCTGTTCTCACATGGGAACCACATCCCTACCTGGGATGTGGGTTCTATCTGTCTAAGCCTGTCGAGATACTTCCAGAAGATTCCAATTAAAGGCAGACTGTGGTGTGCTTGTACTCGCTGGTAGCGGTGACCCCACTGGAGTGGCCGGGTGTGAGCCTGCCATCAGCATCACAGTGAAGATAGACTCCTTGTACTCACTGGTAGTGGTGACCCTACGGGCGTGGCCGAGTGCGAGCGCGGCGGAGGCGCGCAGAGCAGCGGCGCATGGCCGGCGTCCAGGGAGCCGGCGCCGCGCGCCCCGCTAGCTGCGATGAAGGTGTTGGTGTCCGGGGCGGCGCCTCTCCGCGCCCCTTCCTTGTAGTTGTGCTTCAGGTCCGCGGGCTCCAGCGGCCGGCACAGCGACAGCTCCTCAGGGTGCCTGATGTCTGCAAAAAAGACAACCGTACATCAATAATGACAGCTTACAGAAGACGGCATCAGAAATAGACGACTAGAAATCAGATGCTGCATGGAAAGGATTCAAGCTGTAACCAGACCATGCAAGTGCCTGACAAAGACTTTTGGAATTAGTTAAATGAAGTTGCTAGCATGAACAGTATTTTTGTTACAATGTAGAATGTCCATGGTTATAGGGTTTGCAGGGTTATCGGCAATGCTCCCTCTATTTTGGTTCACTTGTCACACTCACATATAAAAATGTTAGTCTAAGTTTTAGATTTAAGTAGTTATAAGACGCCGCGCCTACAGGAGCCATTTTGTTTATTTGGTTATGACAACTGCTCCATATGACCGCTAGTAGTTTTCGGTGACTGTGACTCTCACTGCCACTGTCTAGCAGAGTCTCTGCCCGGGTGTTGTGAAGTAAACAAGCCTGTTCTGTCCCAGGCAAAGGACCGAATTTTGTCTTTTAACGTAAAATAAATGTCAATGTGCTGATATCAGCTCAATATAGCCCTTACAGGCTGGTGCCAAAAAGCCTAAATAAGATATTTCGTCTCTTATTTTTATTCGTTCGTTGAATACACATATATAAAAATGTTAGTGACATATAAGACATGGAGCTTGCGTCGCCATTTTATTTATTTGACTAGTCCTGTCATTGGCGCGCCATAGTTCCATAAATGTCTACTATTTTGGCGCTGTGCTGTCACTACCGCCGGGTAAGTCAATCGGAGTCTGTCAAGGACCTGTGTCTCAGACATGGTTTGTCGGTTCCGGACGGACAATCAAAGCTTGACAATCTTTTATCTTAAATATATTTCAATGTGCTCCTCGACGAGTTCTTTGTTTCATGACCTGCTCCTCATCAATCCTTTCACGCGTCCCGATGAAGATACCGGCGAAGCGGAGTCCTTTAAATAACAGCGGATTTCAGTGCTTCTCTATGATTTATTTGCTTTGATGACCTGCTTCTCATCCATCCACCACGCGTCCCAATGACGAGCCCGTCAATCTGGAGTCACTTTATTTACACGGGGGATGTCAGTATGTTGAAGTTATCAAGAAGAAATCGACATGGCAGCGAGTCTAAACTCGAAGAAGTGTGAGCAGTTCTGGTAGTCTGTTAGCATGATGGACTTACCAAGCTCCTTGCAGAGCGCTATGACGGCGTTGAAGGTCTTCACGGAGAAGTCTACGTGGCAGCTGAGATAGCGCAGGTCGGGCAGCTGTACGCGCAGCGCCTTGTGCATGGGCGTGAAGTGCAACAGTGTGTCCGCAGCCACGCCGCACTGGTCCAGCGTGGAGCGCGTGCGCGCCAACCAGCAATTGCGCTGCGGCCACCACAACGCGTGGTCAGACCAGTCCTTGCTCAGGGCTGAAACGGAACACAACAAAACATCAGTCATCAAGCTTCACCAGTGGGAAACATCAAGGTAGTCAGGACACACAAGCTGAGAGAGTAAGCAAGAAAGAATCATTTGGGATAAGTAAAGTTTAGTTCAATCAAAAAACAAGCAGATGGATCAAAACAGAGGTAAACTAACTATTCCTGATGCAATGAGAAACGTTGCTAAGACATACTCGTAGACCAATTCATCCAGGAGTTATTGCTTGCTTTGAGTATGATGATGTCAGAAAACGGACATCTTAGCAATGAGCTAATTGAGGTCACCAAAAGTAATAGTCATAAATCTTCTACACGATTTTGCTGTCTATTTGATATTATAACTTTTCACTATTATTATACCCTGTTGTTTCCGACACGATTATATATTATATACTATTATTATGTTAATTTCCGCGCTGTGCTGTCACAACTGCCGGAGTGTCAGTCGGGAGTCTGCCCGGGACCTGTAAGCATCGTAGAGTTTCGTCCCGAGCAGATGACCAAAGTTTGTAAATTTTTAACTTAAAAAATTACAATGTGCTTCTCGAAAAGTTCTTCGATTTGGAGACCTGCTCCCCATCCACCACGCGTTTCGATGACGGTATCAGCGAAATGGAGTGGCCTTTGAAAACGGGGATGTCATAGGTATTAAAATCGCGCAGATCCTACATTAGTAGATAAGTACCTAGGAGAGTGCATTCATGGTTACAACTACACATCATTTTGCGGTTATTATAAATTCTATAGTCCTCAATTTAAAGTCCTTCATCTAAGTCATATATGTCTAGAAGAACTATTACTTCCATCAGCGAACACCCAGGATAATAAATCACTCTCCTTAATAATACATCGTTGTAGTATTATAATCGCAATTATTACAAAGTCAGTCGGGTATTACGCTCTTCACATACTAATGTACTTCCCTCCCACTGTCTGCAAGATGTCATCCCAACACACAATTAAAGTCTGATAAAAAGAAGATTTGTAGTCTCCTTGACGCCTTAAAAACGGCTAATTTGAAGGTTACGATTTAAGTATAAATCGGTTTGTTTTGCTTGTTTTGCTCGCGGGGGCGGAGGCCGACCTGGGCCGCCGCCCCAGCAACCAGGTATCGCCATGTTACGTTACCATTCAACGCCGCTTATTAATAACTCTGACAGTTATATAAATATGCGGCAAAGTCCGCGATCCTCCACACTTGTGAAGACGCTCGCTCGGCTGTATAGTTTCTCGGCTTCAAAAGCGTTGGCTCGACATCAAAAACATACGCTACTACGAAACTGCTCAAGAATAGATCTTTTAATAACACTGGTCTGTAAAAAAAGACGACGACAGGCAGAAGACGCCAGGTGGATCCTATGACAGTTTGGGCAACTTGGAATGACAATTTATGTGTCTACATGATTATTTAACGAGTCGTACAAGAAAATTGTAAATCATTCATTGAAAATCCTCTCAACATAGGAATACATACACATATGGAAAGCGATCTTGTCGCGGCGGGCAGCGATCTTTCTTATAAATGACTGCATCGTTGTCTGTCACTGGCTGTCCGACAGGGGTCGATCAGTCGCATCCTGTCGCGACAAGATCGCGTTTTTTTGCTTAAGATAAATTATCGCACAGTCAACCTTCCTATAACGTTTTCATTAGATCGGATGATTAGCCTAATGCTTTCGAGGCCAGGACTATTTAGTCCTAAGAGGCGGTTTAACCCAAAAAAAAACAACATAGAAGGGAACACTAAATTAATAAATTCAATTATATATCTGGTTGTCATGACGGTCATGTGCTCCAGATGGGGAGCGATTTGAGATGAAGAATACGAAGAGATGTTGATAGTACAAGTTTTCGCAGCATGAATATATATTTTTTGGAACCTGTTTGATATTATAGATTTTAAAGAGAAATTTCTCATTGCTTGCGATTTTGAAGTTATCTCTCGTATGTGAATATATCAAATCCGGTTGACATTTTCGCTCAAACAATCGGCGAGATCCGCTGGTGGAGCGTCTGATGTAAAATACGTAAAGAAATCGTTAAATATAGATGTGACTGTCCGGCGCCCGCGCAGCTTCAGAGCTGCCCGGCCGCCATCAGCAATATAAACAATAATATTGCAACACGGCGCAAGAATGCCGATCGAGCATTCTTGAGATACGTGGCAAAGGAGATCGATCGACAAGGAAGTACCGGCATCAGTGTTTGCTTATTGTGAACAATGCCAGTACGAGCGTTTGATACTCGAAAATCCTTTAAAAAATGTTTTTTTTCATCAACTTACAACTGCAAGCAAAAAATACCGGGAGATTTACAAATGGACGGGTATCTCAAACCACTATGTCATCAATCCTGAAGAATACCCCTGCAATGGCGGTCGAAATATTGGAAAAGAGTAATTCGCCATACACGGCTTAACCCAAAAGCCACAATATAAAATCTGGCCGTGAAAAACTAAGAAGTTATGGAAGTTAGCTTGTTAGTAAACACTTTTATCTGTTATATTGCAGTACACCAATCGAAAATGGTAGTAGACGTTAGAAGTCCCATGAACACCAATATTGAGTATATTTGATAATTGACTATGCACGACAGTCGGGCTGTAGTCGTTGATGGATAAACACTCACCCTTACAGCGTTTGCTTGTGATTATACGTATGTTTACCATAATAAATGAAATATGTGATTGCATAATGAAGCATTATTGAGACAGGCAAATTTAGCTCAACAGACAAATAGCGAGGTATAAACATGAGAATAACCCATAAAGAAATTATCCATCTGCATTTCAGATCATCTTAGTTGTACAACAGTTAGTAGGCGAGTGGATAAAGCATCGCATTGTCATGTGAAATGCTAAGTTCAAATCCGTACGCACATCCGTTAGATATTGAATTTTCTCTCATTATTTATGGTGAGTAATGAAAGTATTGAGACATTGCGAAAGGTGAGAATTTGATCATGCCCATGAGAACGGTTTATCAAATGTGAAGAAAGTGTCCTTATTTTCCTTTTTTTGTCGATCTTAAAAGCATTAAATTTTAAACTAACGTAACATCCGTTCAAATTTCGCGGATGTATTGAGTGTGTTTAGTGCAATCTGCCTAAATTTATAACTCGATCTCTTAGTCATTTATATGTAGATCGCTCTTAAAGCTTGAATAAAATGGTGTACACTTAATAGTTTTAATATTTATGTTATTAAATTAAAAGTTGCGATCATTCCATTGCGTTTCATATTCAGAGCAATTGAAGTGGTGCTGTTTAAATTGATTCGAAATTATTGAATTGAGCTCAATCGACAGCCGCTTGATTCGTGATGTCATGCTTCCGAGTTAAAACCAATCAACATACACAGCAGCATCATCACCACTTCATCTTGATACTCGTATTACTTCAAGGGATATATATTTATAAATACAATAACATATCTAGTACTTTTAGTACAGTGAAACCGCGATTAATCGATATACTATACCATATTACGTTTTCCCTCATTTACCGTTAATTTTGTATAGTCCTGGCAAAGTTTATCCGCATTTTTTGTTTTTGTTTTTTAATGTTTCTAGAAAAATAACGAGGTTTTATTGTTTGTATAATAAAAGCCTAGAATTTTTCTAAATATCTTCCACCAAAAATGGATTATCTGCTGATAGTACACATACTTCCACACTACATAATCACATTTATATGTGGTCCTGTCCAAGCATGAAGATAATATGTGGTCAAGAAAATTTATGTGATGCAAAAAACCAATAGCCATGTCCCGAGAGTGACAGTATATAAACTGATAAGATAGATTGTGTTTTACAAATAAACGATGGATTTTTTACGGTAAAATCTAAATGTCACAACCTGGGGGTTTCTCATTGATGGCATACGTCACTGACCATCCACTGACTAATCGCTGCCAGTCACTGCGGTCACTGACGGAAGAATGCGGCCGGTGAGTCGCTGCCAATAGTACTCATCAGCAGATTCCTGGAGCCTTACAAACCGTGTGTAATAATACTACACATCAGCAATAATACCGCGATATTGATTCATCATTATTAATAACGAATTCGTAATCATTTGGCAGAGTCAGCGGTATTAAAATGCAATTAGATTATTGACTAGGTCAGGCGATTTTTAGTGGGTTCAAAGATCGGAGATTGACTAGGTTAAATAGAATGCCTAAGCTAGGTTTTTTAAGTAAAGTTATAAAAATAAACAAATTATTTTTTCAATTAAAAAAACTATATTTGCTACTGAAATGTAGTAAGTTTTGTCGTCAGTTCATCGATTACAAGGCGCTAAAGAAATTTTAACAAAAAACCATTGCACATACATACTCGTACAGTCGAGACAACTACTAAGAGTGGAAATTGACACTTATTAGTGGTGGCCATACGATCGATCCACGGTAAATATTTGCGCGAGTAATTCGCATTCTCGTATATTTATATCTTTTTTAGCAGCGGTTACAACGATTAGTGTTGGGTTAGGTCAGTGCTGATTTTTTGTGCTAAGTCATCTTATTTAATCGCGAACATCAAACGGTGAACAGAAAAAACTGAGATCTCAAGAAGTTTTTGCGTTAGGCCGGACACTCGACGATGATGTACTCCTATGACTCACGAATGCTTTAACTGCGTATTCCAGAAGGTTCTGAGAGTAAACTTCGATGTTAGAAGATCACTTTGCTGACCAGGGGAATGGAAGGCGACTATCGAAAAAATAATATGTATATATCTAATACATACACGGGTCGTCAACCTGGTCCGTCCGCCCACTAGTGGGCGATACGGGCTTCCGTGGTGGGTGGTGGGCGATTTTTGTAGATTTTCAAATCTCCTATATTCCTTCTAGAATTTTTCCAACCATATAATAAATTGAAATATAGCGAGGTTGGTGGGCGGTAGGGAAATTTTACCATGAAAAATAGGCAAAAGTGGGCTCTAGGCATAAAAAGGTTGACTACTCCTGATCTAATATCATGCCCTAGCTCTCAGAAATCGTTTTTTTTAATCTCGAAGATGGAACATGTGATTTTCGGCCTGCCAAGTAAACGCTTTAACCACTGAGATATACCCGCCGGCTGAGAATTAATGTTAATTAACAATTCTCCAATTGAATGCTATCGATTTTAAAAGCTTTATTTTTAGCGCCAGTTTACACGGTTTCATTTTTGAATACTTTCGTTTTTGTTCACGGGTCTCTGCAAGTTTGGTGCTGCACGTGCTGGCAGCGTGCTCCGCAGATTGCCGGCACGCCGCTGCACGTACAGCAGCAAGCAACACACGATGTACCTGTGTCTGGATCGGCGCCCACGTGCGCGCGCCGCCCGCGCCGCATTTCCGGTCGAGACCCAGCAGTTCTATATCCGACCCTGGGCAGATGAGGCCCGCACGTGCCGCAAACATGATGACTTTTTCAATCGCGGAAATGAAATCATTTTTATTTTACTGTCGTCCATTTTCTCTGCATTCTCGCAGAATGCTAAATGCTAGGGCAAGGTGTGAGCGAGTAGGTGGATGTAGGTGCATTTTATTACTATTATATCAGTATTTGTATAGCGCTTTTAATGACAAAATGGTCATTCCAAAAGCGCTTCTTTGTCTTTCTAAGTAAACAGGTGAGCCTTGAGTCTGCTTCTGAAAGATGCCTCTGTTTTATACTTTTCAGCAGCGAGTTCCAGGGCGTTGGTGACGCAAAACTGAAAGCACGATTGCCACAAGATTACTTTTAATCAGCTGCAGGATCTTTTACTTGCTCTGGCTAATCTGACTTTTTCTAAGCTCTGTCAAATAGATCGTTGCAGTTCCGTGAAGTGCTTTAAAAGGCAGAACTTATACTGGATTCTCGATTTTGCGTTTCTTATAGTCTTCTAGTAAGTTTAAGAACTGAGATCGAAAACTGACTATTTTTATCTTTTCCATCATAATTCAGCTCCATACTTCAACGTTTTGTCTAAATCTCACTTATGTAACATTTGTACAGTGGAAGAACCGCGATAAACCATTCTCGTATAATACGTTTTACCACATTTATCGTTAATTTTGTAGACTTTTGGCAAATTTGATATATTTCATTACATATTTGAAGTTTTCTCGCATAATATGTTTCTCCGGATTTATAGTTTTTTTTACTAGGGTCCCCAAAAATGTAAAATCGAGGATTCACTGTATAGTGAAACAACTGTTTAAAATACCTCCATAAATATTTTATGTATAAAAAATGAAGAAAAACAGCCCATTTTTTGCAGCATTGCGAATATCTATGAAATTAATCGAGCCAAATGATATTAATTTTTCTATACATTTTTCTTTTACCTTTGCGAATTATACTTATTTTGTGGCAACCATTTGCTACATCTAGGTTGTAGATATGAAAAGAAGAACTATTTCAATAATAACGTGCCGTCTAGCAAATGAATGATGCAACCACTATATAGATAATCGTGTCGGAAACAACAGGGTCAGATCTTGTCTGCCCAGAAGTGGGCAACGTCGATGGCGTTACTTCTGGCCATCATCAGGTCTTCCTGGGTGCAGCTATTCGGGCACAGCGCACACTCCAGAAGGTATGACAGGGTATGCTCCACGCCGCAGTCACATTCAGTCGGTTCGCTGTAAAACTGCCAGGCTTTCATTTGTGTCCTCGTCTTGCATACTCCGGTCCGAAGTCTGTTAAGGGACCTCCATATATTCCACCCTTGGTCATGTCCAGGGGCTAGGTCCTCTTTCGGGGCAATTCAAGTATTCCCCTCAGTTGCGCTTCTCTACATGTTCAGCCGCAGGGTGGCCTCAGGTATCAACCACTAGAACGCCATACATAAAAAAGATTATTTTAAAGTCGTACTATTTATATATATTTTCCATTGGTCTTTGCTTTTCATATGCGCTTCCAAGAAATCCCAACCTATTACATATATGACCAATAGTACAACACTAAACAGCACGTGCCACAAATGTCGACTATTTCAATTACCAGAAAGCAATAAAAATAAAAATAAATTAATGCACTCTACGTGCCCAGTACTCAAACGTCAAGTGCGTTACACACCAGAGAATGCAACAATATGTATTTCTGTAGTGTTGTAATTAGGAGTGTTTCCCTCACCGTTGATTTGGTTGGTGTGCGCCCACGTGTGCGCTACGCTTCCGGTGCGACTTGAGCTGTTCTATATCCGACCTTAGCCAATCCGCCGACTACGTGGGCACGTGCCGCTGGGGACTACCAAACCAGAACGGCATTAACGACCGTTTCAATTAACCGAAAATAAACAATTTATAAATACGATTCGAATAATAATTCAAATTTGTCAAGACCCCTGAAAAGTTATTTATAAGATGCTGAATTGATGAAGTTTGTTATTATTATATAAGTATACTATATATGTAATTATAGTCGTAGAAACGGATTCAATGTTATTGTAATGTTGATTTCCCAACCACAATAAACTATGATTTATGTAATAATAAATATAATATGTTCAATGACAATGGCACATCATTATCGCGGTACTCGTTAAGTCACCGAAGTTGAGCAACATTGGACCCGGACCACAACATGGATCGGTCACCGCCTGTATCGCTGGTCACGTTGAACCGCTCCTTAAGATCAAATAGTCTAGGCTTCGGAAGCGTCGGGCTCATCATCTGACCTCCTTAAAAAGCGATTAACTCGGATATTATGGCCTTCTGTCACTTCAAGTTCACGGGCTTCTGCCTTAAAGATCGTCGGAACCCATATACGAGTATGTTCCCAAGTAGACCTTCAGGAGCAGAGATGTCTATGAACGATGTATGGATAAAAGTACATGACATAGCTTCTTCTTCTTCGTGTCAGCGACGTCAAATTATTTTTTCCCAATATCTGGCAACATCGATAGCTCGTGTGTTGCCCAGCATTAGGTCCTGAGATGTGCAACTTGTTGGGCACATGGAGCAGCATCGTAGATGTGAGGCGGTCTGCAGGTCTCCACAGTCGCACAATAGTGTCTCTCCCTGCCGAAGCATTCCCCACCGCTCGAGGTTGTCCTTTGTTCTACCAACTCCGGTTCTTAATCTGTTTAGGGATTTCCAGGTCGGCCAGTCAAGGCTCTTGCCAGTTGGGAGGCCTTCCTTTGGAGTAATGAAATCCTCTGGTGCGATTTGTTGCCGGAGTTGGAGTCTCTCATTTTCAGAGCCGGATGTGAGAGGTTGTGTGGATTTCAGAAAGCTGCTTCGAGACTTCAATCTTGGTGTTGGGGGTATCTGATTATACAAGCAGTGGGACGGTTGGTTGATTGCCTTACGCATTTCTTCGGCGCATATGACTTTGCATCTTATGTTCGGTGGTGCGATACCAGCCAAGGGGTATAGTTTAGAAATGGTTGTTGGTTTGAGGCAGCCTGTGACGACTCTGCATGCATCATTCAGGGCAGTATCCACTTGATTACAGTGGGCTGATCGACCCCACACTGGTGCCGCATATTCTCCGGCTGAGAAAGAAAGTGCTAAAGCTGAGGTACGAAGAAGGGGTGGTTGGGCTCCCCAGTGAGTGTTGGTCAGTTTGCGGATGAGGTTGTTCCTTGTTGCAACTTTCTGTTTGGTGTCGCTGCAATGACGCCTGAAGGTGAGGGTGCGATCTAGAGTGACTCCGAGGTATTTTGGATGGTCGCTATGTTCCAGTACTCTACCTTCCCACGTGACACGAAGCTTTCTGTTAGCTTCCCTGTTTCTAAGGTGGAAACATCAGACTTGTGTCTTTGATGGGTTAGGTTTGAGATGGTTGGTTTCGTAGTAATGGGACATCTCGTTGAGTCCCTGGCTTAGGATGTCCTCAACTTCTTCAAACGTTACTGCTTGTGCTGCCAAACCTAAGTCATCCGCATATATGAAAGATTTTGTGTCTTTAGGGGTGGGTTGGTCGTTTGTATATATATTAAATAGTATAGGAGCAAGTACACTGCCTTGTGGTAAGCCGTTCTTTTGGTTACGCCATCGGCTGGTTTTCCCCTGAAAATCCACAGCGAATCTCCTGTTATGCAGCATAGCAGCGATCATCTGCACTAGCGAGAAGTCACCTGTCATTCTGTACAATTTACTGAGGAGTGTGCTGTGCGACACTGTATCGTATGCAGCGGTTAGGTCGACGAATACCACTCCGGTCACTTTCCTTAGTTCAAACCCATTTTCGATATGTTGGGTCAGGTTTAGTACTTGCCCAGTGCATGACTTTCCGGGTCGGAAGCCCGCCTGCTGGGGTATCATTTTAGGTTCGATAAAAGGGGTGAGTCGGTTGAGTAGTATCCGTTCGAAGATTTTAAATATATGGCATAGTAAAGATATTGGGCGGTAGCTTTTAGCATCATCAGGGTTTTTCCCTGGCTTTAAAATGGCTATGACCTTGGACTTTCTCCATATTTTTGGGATTTGACTGCCGATCATGCAGGCATCAAACATTTCAAGGAGCCATTGTTTAGCCTGGGGGCCAAAGTGTTTTATCTGTTCTACGCATATATCATCCAATCCAGCCGCTTTTTTGCCTTTAGCAGCTTTGATAGCACACTCCAGTTCAGCCATTGAGAAGGGTTTTTACAGATCGCTGTGTTCAATTAGAGGGTCTCTGTCCAATTTTTGCTTTTTCGTTTTATTGTTCAGCTTCCCGTTGAGGAGGAGCTGATGAGCAATTTCATTGGCAGTTGTGGCCGCGTGCTTAACAGGAGCTGTTGGATCGTTATCCATTTTTCGCAGGAGTCTCCAGGCCTTGTGGCTATTTGTGGTAAGGTCAAGGCTTTCCACCATCGAGATCCAGCATTCCCGTCTGCTCTGCTCCACTGCAGCTGACACCTTTTTGCCCAGCTGCATAGTTTCCTCTGCAAATGGACTGGTATCAAAGCAGTCAGTGTATTTCTCGAGCAGGGCTACAGTGTCAGGTTGTAAACCGGGAATAAATTTTGTTCGACATCCTCTGGGGATGTGGGCTCTGGACACTTTTTTGATGATGTTTGTAAAAGTGTCGTAGTTCTCCGGTGTTGGCTTGACATGTCCGACGGATTCTTCTAGGGCATTTGTGTATGCATCCCAGTCCGATTTCATGAAATTATATCTTCTACGGAATGGCGTATCTTTTGGCCTGATAGCTGCCATTACGTGGAGAATGAGAGGTCTGTGTTGGGAGTGTGGAATTGGCGTGCCTATTATTTTGGTGCATTGTTGGCTAATTTGGCTGCTGGTAAAGATGAGATCCGGGTTGTATCCCTCCTCCATCTGCCGCTGTTAAAAGATGCCGGTTGTTTAGCATCATGCACCAAAGATAATCGGTTAGCCTCAAACCACTCTTCAAGGGCTTCTCCATTGGGGTCAGTGTTGTTGTATCCCCAGAGAATGTTGTGGCTGTTGAAGTCGCCCAGGATAAGTTTTATATCTTTATTTCGGAAATTTGCTGGTTCATGGAAGTGGAAATCTTCATTTGGGGGCTTATAATACGATGTAACGGTGCAATGGTCCAACTCGACCGTAAGGGTTTCGATGTTATTAACCTCTGTGTGGTCAGTCGAGGTAACCGTCAGGCCATCCCGTACAAAAATTGCACTTCCATATTGCTCGTGAGGTCTTTCCGAGACCAAGCGCATTCCCTCAATGGATGGTCTTTTGCTTTGCATGCCGCGATGGGTCTCCTGCATGCAAAGAACATCACATTGTATTTGTTTCGTCATGTGGCAAAGTAGTTCTTCTTTGCAGGAAGATAGTCCTTCTATGTTGATGGACATGGTGGTGAGAGCTGGTTTGCTGCTTCTCATTTTGTTTTTGTTGTCGCTGGGTTGAAAAGATTGGCCGTAAGAGGAAGTCCGAGATTCCGTTTCCAGGGGGCACCGCGTGGAGGTTCTTTTCATGCTCCCCATGACATAGCTGATCGGCAGAAATTATTGGTGATCATATGTAATAGATATTCAACGGATATGGTAAAAAAAAACTGTGCCCGATATTATTTTTGTACGGTAGTCACTGAAACATGTCTCCAGTGCAAAAAAAGGATCGAACGCACAAATGGTTATTATTATATGCGTATCTTAACGATCTTTACGTAAACCGTAAAAGTAGTTTTCAGGCATGGCTGTCCCTGAGTTGATGTTTGCCGATGCTTGTGTAACTCAAAATTATTATTACGTAATTCTTGGCGAGAGACTCCGACGTCTTATTTGTTTTTTACGCCCACGAATGGTGTCGCTAACCTATAAATTATTTAATATCTATTATGATTACGTGTTCAGAACATATCTGGGATGGACTTTTCCAAGCTTTCACTCACACATAAAGACGGCAAAGTCACATTGATGATGCGCTAGAAAATATTCAACTCTGACCTCATTCACGAAAGTCCTCCCTGAACGATTCTACAAAAAAGATTTGTGGTATTACAATTTTTAGATAATATAAAGTACCGGTTCACAGTAATTATATAATACGTGAATAATGGCGTAAACGCCATGATAGTATGACCTGTAATCCAACAAATTCTCACAACCCATTGAGGATGTAAAGGCACTATATATGAATGAGGTCATCAATTACACCAACCATATTTGACAATAAACATAATTTTTCACTTGTATTTATGAAATATTATTTAATATATGTATCAATAGAAAACAGTACAACGGATTTTTTTATTAAGCAAGGGTTACGTTGGTTTGAATTTGTGAAGATTGACGAGGCCAAGAAGTGAACCTTGTAGCTTTCCGTCTTATAGCCGACGTCATTGACACGTTCTCTGGATACCTGGCAATAGCTGCCTTTTATTAAGGATTTTATTAATCAAAAAAGGTCGCTAAAAACGATGCATGTAATGTAATTGTTGGAGATTCGTGATGCAGAGCTGACCTAGAACGACGGAAGGATTTAAACAACAGTTGACTTATATTTATATCGAGAATTTGTGGCGATCACATGGTAAGGTTAAGGGAGTCTATGTATACAAGTATAAATAGAAGAATAATCATGTAATGATAACACTCACTGTCGAGTATGCAAGTGAAACAATGACGTATCTCATAGATTGTTTGACCGGTATAGAATTTGGGATTTCCGGAATTCTATGCCAGATGGAAAAGGAGCTGCCTAAAAGAGAAGCGTCGTTCTTTGGTAAGTAAGTGCGTGTCGTCGAATATGTGCAGATGCCTTGCGTCTCGGCCTTATAAGCCGGCGTATAAGTTGAGGATGTGGCGGGGGCGGCGGCCATCTGTTGCGGCCATGTGGCGGCCGCCCACCGCCCACCGCCGCTCCCAGCCTCACGGAACATGGAGCAACGAGCTGGTGGACCTGCACAATGGAATACCACTTGTAATGAGACGCAGACCACTCCAATCTGCGATCAACAAACCATCGCTTTGCTATGGTACAAGAAAGTGCATTCTGTAATTATGTCAACAGTGTGGCTTTTTGATCAATTGCATATACACACAACAACAAAAACACTATGTTACGAAGAACATCGCTGAATTTTAATGTGATAAAATCTGGATTTTTGGCGCCTTCATTTTAAATAATATTATTTGCTCGCATATTTTTAGTTCATAGACCCCAAAAATAATATATTTGAACGTCAAAATTCGTAATTTAACGTGATCCATTTAAAACTAGGTAAAATTATATTGACTTAGCGCCTGTTTAGTTCTCTTCGGCTACGAAATTAGTTAAATAATGGAGTACTACAAAATATGTGTGAACAAATAAATAAAAACCATAGTAAATTAAATAATTAAATAGATAATTTGTTTAATTTATAAGCAACTTCTGCAATAAAAATAAATAATTTAAAAGGGCTCAATGTATTGGTGATATGTAGGATTAAAATTGCTATATTTTCGGAATTGGATTAAGATTGCGATTTTTTTAGAATTGAATTGAAATTGCAATATTTTCAGATATACTTGTATTTACGAGTATACGATTCAGAGGTAATGAGTCAATATGTGTATAATACTAGTGTAACATTAAGGTTCTTTGAACTTTTACAGCGACTTTAATTTTTCGTCGCTTAAAGGTAATCATAATTTATTTTTACACACTTATTGCAGTTTTATAATTGTTTACGATACGTCTTATCAACATCGTAAACTGAAAGAGCTTTTCCTGGTATTTACCCATGATGTGATTTCTGCGAAAATGTTTTAATATAATCATTTCCTTCATAATGCCTAATATAGTCAGACACGTTATTTTGTTATGATGGCGATTCCGACTGAAACCAAAAAGAATTGAGTTGGATATGGATGTCGCCGGTCATTGAAACACAAAAATAACTGAGAAGATCTGAGAGGGATAGACGTCATCCAAAAAGTGAAAAATGGAATTTTAAATAAGAATGGTAAAATCGACAATGTGCAACGTGGTATTCAGGAACAATATTCGTCTTCGAAAGTATAGTTTTGTAAAAAAAAATCACTACTTCAGTGTAATATAATGCGATGTATAAAGATCGGGGAGCGAACACTTTTGTCTCATCATCATTGAATTAACGAATACGCCTTGTAAAGAGCTGGGCGTTCGTCTCACCATCGCAACAACAATGGTAGTGGGTCTCTTGACCCACTACCATTGTTGCGACGTCAAATTCATTCAGCCTAATGTCTGGGAACATAGAATGGTCTATCTCCAACATAATGTCCTATGAAGAGCAAGCAACTATGCTTTGGTGGTTGGCACAGGTCTCCGATACTCTATTGTGATGGTCATATACTCTACATTGGAAGATAATACGGAACGAGAAAGGTAACCAGGATTGACTGGCCAGATGTGCGATATCAAATTCATTCAACCTAATATTTGGCAATATAAAATGGCCTACATGTTTCCCAATATAATGTCCTATAGGGAGTAAGCAACTTTGGTTTGGCGGTTGTAGGTCACTTGATACTCGATTGCGATAGTCGTATATCATCTACATTGTAAGTGAATACGGAAGAAGACAGGTGAGAAGGATTGACTGGGCAGATGCAATTGTAGCTACTACAGCCTGACTAATAACAGGCTGCTAAAGAGGATAGCAAAGTTGTATTTTGACAAAGATATGGATCATATTAATGTCAGCGATATCAAATTCATTCAGCCTAATATATGGAAACATAGGATGGCCTGTCAGTTGGCATACATAAGATCCTGCGACTTGTGGAGGGGCTACGGATTGGTGGTATGCACAGATCTCTGATACTCGATTGAGATGGTTATATATTATCCACATTGGGAGTGAATACGGAAGGAGATAGGTGACGAAGGTGGGGTTATAACGTCGTCTGACTGTAAGTAACTTCCTGTAGTGGTCATCATGCTTAGTGTTGCGCCTTGTCGCCTGCTGAGCAACAATGAAGACTGTCACGGGGTCAGCGCTGATGGATGGCAAAACAGTTAGCGAGGATGGATCGAGGACACAGACTGGCTGCAGCAAACTACTAGATAGAAAAGCTATTTTGCAATGAACAACAGTGACCAGACGGTTTTAGGAAACTAATTATGAACTAAAAAAAGCAAAACGAAAAAATAATTGTGTCACTTAATAAGATTTAAAAATAAATCTTTGCTTCATCATTTTTCATGCCTGAAAAAAAATTGTATAAAAAGGACCTGTCTTTCCCATTAAAAATGCTACCGGATGGTTTCGATCCAGTAAGAGATCGCCCATGATACGAGTAGATATAGGTGGACCACATAACTAATATTGACAAATAATAAATATTTTATTTATTTAACTTGATTTTACACGGATCACGTTGAGTATGGCCTCTGTTTAGGAGACTGCAGTTTTGAATAACTCGTAGCCTTCCTCAATCCGTCACTGTCAAGAGACAACCGATTGTTTTGACAAAAAACATCACTAATCAACGTACTATTTTTTTTTTGAAGTTTCTAGTTTGTTTTTGAAGTGTCATGAAATTTTTCAGTATGTATGTATTTTGAAATGTGTAATTTTAGAGAAACCTGCCCAAAGACAAAAATAAACAATTTTATTGTTTGGTATATTGTTGTAAGGTTTGTGTTAATTAAACGTTTCAGATGCTAAAGAACGTTGAACTGATAAAAAATGTTCCAATATAGATTTTGAACGCGAAACGTTCTTCGTTGTTGGTTCAACTAAATTTGTGTTAATGTGCCACTAAAATGCGCCGTACATTATATGCGGTTTAATTTTCGCATAAATGTTATGTTTAGATTGCATTACGAAATGCGCTCGGAGGCTAATGAGTGATGACGAAACAGGCTTCCGGGTCGCTGAATATGACCCACTTGCTGCAGAGATGGAACAGCAGCACATAGGAGGAACATCAACTCAACCAGGAAAATCCATCACACATAGAAGAAAATGTAAAATTGTAATTCCTAGTGATTTAAAAATAGTTCAAAGACAAAAATTACATTAGTATGTTATTATGTCAGATTAATAGTGGTTCAGTTTAGGCAATCTATTGCCTAAATGTAAAACATCAATATTTTTTATTAAAATCGTCATATTTGCTGTTATGTTTACCAACACTAGCAACACTGGCAGTAACCTCTCTCTGTGCCTGCAGCCATATCCATTTCCTAATCCAATGTTTGCTCCTCTTATAAGAGTTCCACCGAATACGTTGTATAGCCGATCGTCAACCTTGATGAAGAAAAGCGACTCATGTTCGTGTTTATGGAAAAAAAACCCGCCACAAAGCAGTAAAACTGGAAAAATTTCATGCAAGAGAGCACCGCCGGTTGAAACTAGAAGGTTTCATAATGCTTAACTAAATCGGTTGGACGCTGCATACGGAAATTATGTGTTTGTGTAATTAATTCATTTCGATTTGTAGCCAGGACTTTTATCTTCATGAGCAAGCGCTTTTCCCACTGTGCCTTGGCCCGCTGTGACCTAGTTGCGGCTCCAGGTTGGTGGGCGTCCTGACCCGGCCCGGGCCCACTTAGGACTATAGACACCCAGGTTAATGGACCTCAAGTGGATAAGCAATATAATAACATGGATCATGCGAGAAAGCGAAATGGAAGCATTGGGCTGCTAGAACGTTCTGCTGATGGGTGCGGCGAGGTGGATAACGAGCAACGTCTAACGTTAGGTTATGAAACGAGTATTACATTCAAATCCTAATTAAGTCAACACAAAGAGAACTTAATGATTATTTTTTTTATCCATTAGCTGTAGCATAAAAGTGTCAGCAATAATTGCCATAAATTGTCGCTGCAAAGATTTTCTTTTGCTTCTTTCCGTGTCATCCTCTGCGCCTGCAGTTCCGCAGAAATAATACTAAGTACCTGTACATATTTCTCGACGGCTTCTGAGACTAGTCTTCTGGCTTGAACAGAAGACTGCTGTAGTATTCAAGTTTGGAATTTGTTAATGAGAATTTTTAAGGAGATCGGACGATTAGCTCCTAGATAAGAGCCTGCTTGACACGCAGTGTTCCCAAGCGGTCACACATCCAAGTATAATCTTTCCCTGATGATACTTAACTTCTGTGATAAGACAATAACCCGTGTTACAACGTGGCATAGTTATAAGTCAAATGGTTAGAATTTGTTGTTAAAACTACAGTCTATTTTTTTACACAGTTATACATATCAGTGTGTTTATTTTGCCTTCAAAATAATGTGCACACTTACAATGCACACATACACACACGTCTTTTTAATAGTACCACTTAAAAATACACAAACGTGTCTAATCAGTTATTTAAAAAAAGTGGAATATATATCATGCCGTTTTACATCGTTTATTGACTTACAATATTCAAATCAAAAATTATTTGCAATCGGCAAAGGTTACAAGTCTGCTTTAAAATTAAAAATACGCTTAATCGTGAATCGATATTATAAACAGCTAATTATTTAAAAATATTGAAAAATGTATAAAATTCCGGGAATTCTGATACAAGCGAGATAATAAATATTCAGTGATGTTTTACTGTAAATAAATGCAAGACATCACAAGGAGAGAACTTCACAGCGTGAATAATGTTGTTTTAGTACGTCACCGAAACAGCTGACATGCACAGGCCTCGAAATGCACTGGCCTCAACTCATCGCAGACATACGATCTTTACGTGCAGTTTTTTAAAAATATTATATAAATACTTAAAAATAATACAGCCAGTGAAGGAGTTTCTCATATTACGTGGATTCTATTACGTTTGCAATTTTGAGGATGACTTACGTCTTAAGTATTCGCACTTAGCACGAGCGTATGGTCACAATAAAATGCCGCTCTATAGCACGAAGTTCCTCCAAATACATATATTTCCCGACTACAAAGACGACATAAGCCAAGAGCATAAGGAATAGGGAAGTAGAAGAGATGTGTGCTCGAGTATGCATTTCTTTCGCCTAGTGTGCGGCGTGTTTGTTCTTCCTAGAGGTAATACTAACCTGCCAGGGACTATGCCTCTTGGGAGACTGTTCAACGATATCGCCTCGAATATTGATATATTCCACTTGAGAGAAGCCCAGTTTCGACATGAGCTCCACGAATTTATTTATCAAAGTAATTTCGTGGAGTCTTCTGTTTAGCGAGCTCCGGGACTTTTTAAATTATTGTATTATTATTGTATTATTTATAAATTGTTCTATTACAGGATTGTTTCAGAATCGCATTGAATGTTTGTAATTGTAATGTTTCAGGAAGAAATAAATGAATTGAAATGAATTGAGATTAAGGAACTATAGTTATACAGGCATATTTGGCATTTTACGAATCAGATTTCTTAAATATGTATCGAGTGTTCAGCCTGATGCTTCCGAGAAATGGATCGATAAGTCCAAAGGAGCGCATCAACCCTTTTTGATTTAGTATGCCATATTTGCCGGTACATAATTATATTTGGGTATACTACTCGTAGATTTACCGAACTGAAAAATATCAATACAACATATTTATTTTTTTCCTACCACGAAATTGAATGATATTAAATAATATATTTTACTCGACAATAAAAAAACGGATTTACATACATGTTTAGTGATGCTCAGTAACGACTGGATCTATGTATACCAGCGGTCGGGGAGCTGGGGTAAATTACCCCAAATGGGGTACAAATATGTTGTTTGGGTTAAGGATTTTTTTCTAGTTTGCTATTTCATTAAGCTTACTATTTTTATGTAACTTTTTTGTTATTTTCCATGTAAATCAATTCAATAAATAATGTTTATTTAAATATACATTGATTGTCTTCTTTTCAAAATGGGGGAAAGGGGTAATATCAATATCGACTCACGCAAAAATATTTTGGGGTAATATCGACTTAGGCAAAAATATTTTGGGGTAATGGTTAAAAAAAGTTCCCCGACCGCTGATGTATACAAACAACCGTATAGAATATGATTTTTATAATTTTAAAATGCTAAAGCCGTGTGCAAAATATAAGTAATGAAATTCGAAGCGACCGCTGAGTTTTAAGACATGTTGATTTTTTAAATTCATTTCAAACATTTACTTTACATTTTTTAAATATAAAATAGACTGGAGATATTGAGAGGTCTTTGACTCTGGCTGTGATTCCCAGACTACTTAAGAATGAAGTGCCCCGCATTGGTCATTACTAGGACTTCCCAAAGGCTCAGCGGGCAATGTGTGGGGAGAGCTGTTCAGTCGGCGGGCTGTCGGGTCGCGCGCAAACCCAGACATTGACCAAACCAACAATAGAT
The DNA here is from genome assembly GCA_022606575.1 of Glossosoma conforme. Lineage (NCBI taxonomy): Eukaryota > Metazoa > Arthropoda > Insecta > Trichoptera > Glossosomatidae > Glossosoma > Glossosoma conforme. Next base: position 449,595 of record JAGTXR010000250.1, on the reverse strand, counting down.
AAATTTGCAATTTAGATTATAAAATTGATTGGAAAATATTTGCTACAGGACACGAGTTGCAAATAGTTCAGTCCAGTCTATTACTACAGAGCTCATAGTTTTTTCTAGGTTGTAGTATTTTTAGGCGAGGCAAGATATTTCTTATTAGGAAGAAGCAGGCGATGATTTAACATCATCTGTGATGTTATTAAACGTAATGTATTACAATGTACTCGTATTTATTTACTTAGGGTATAAATAGGAAGCCATAAAAATAAACGATTATTTATTTTTTAATAAAGTTAAATTATTTTTCTTTCTTATGTAATAATTCATTTCAGTAGACAGGTTGCTTAATAAAACACAAAAGTGCAAATAAAAAATATCAATGCAATTAGACCATAACTATTTTTTTCTTTACCGACCTTGATGTCCGTTGTTTTCAAAGTTTTCCTATTCATATTGACCGCCAAGTGTCCTTCAGTCTTTTGACAGTTTTCCTTGTGAACACAGTCTGGCGGATTTTCCTCGCATCACTAATTATTGAGGAAATATATTTTCCGATAATTTATAAAGAAGAACATACATTGTATCACAAATATTATAAAGTTTTTCCTGATTTACATTATTCTTGAAGATTCCACATTTTAGATTGCTGATTACTGACCATCGTCACATAAATGATTTCACGCGAGTATACAAGTCACAAGAGTACATATAGAAGTCAGGGTTGAGCCACCCCTTAATGACAAAAATAAATGTCAAACCATCGAAAGTATCGGGCTGATAATCCGATCTCCTTATGATAAACCCTAATCATTGAACACCCAAATATTTCTCTGGTACTACAGCCGCAGTCTATGCAAGCTATATATCTATTGCGGGCTCTTTCCCTGGAGGCTTTCAGGAACCATCTATGTTACATATGGACCTCCGGATATACAGCTATTCTGGGACATGGTATAGAAAATTTGAGCTTACAGAACTGTGAAACGGAAATTTGCAGTGCCCATATGATCCAAATATGAAGCGGATATGTTAAAATAATATAATACAAGTCTTATCCGTCCACTTGGTAATCAATTAGAAAAGTAGTTTAATGTATCAAAACATAATATTAAAGCACCTCACATAGAGATCCATTGACTTACGTATCACTTGAGTTACGTATTCCTTCGTATGTTTAGATATACGATGGTTTGACTGCATTGCTTTCATATAAACAAGTCTTGAATACAGACCGGAAACAAAATTTATTAATTTGAACAGTGATGAATATGTTTGAACGAGACTTGGATCGATCCTGGTATCTAACAGAATGGGAAAAAAGTGTGAGGACCACTCGGACTATATATAAAGAGAAGAATATTGCACATAATTGATAATGAGAGAAATATTATACTTTGACAGAAAATAATATATTCTAATACTTTCAAAAAGTATCACCGAAATAACATGTCTAGCAGATACTGCTGTTATTTATATCATCGCTGAAGATACGCTGTTTGCTAAAACCGTGACCTTTGCTGTAAGTTAAGCAAATTTATATTAATTTATGGGTGTTTTAGTGCTGGAAATAATTCGCGTGGCCTTATCGAGACCGGAGACCGGCGCAAGTGGAACCCACGCAGTGTCTCTTGTTGTGAATGTTCAGGTGAATGGTTACGAAATAAGTGAACGGGAAGTATCGCATATTCAAAAAAACATTTTTTATGAAATCACATGCAGGAGAGCATAACCGGTCGAGACCAGTGTACTCTAGACCAGTGGTTCCCAAAGTGGTCCACACGGACCCCCAGGGGTCCCTGGGATCACTCAGGGGGTCCGTGGAAAATTAAAATTGATTTGGGGGTCCCTGAACATCGTTAGGGGGTCCGCGGAAGGTTCAATATAAAATTATAAGAAATTTTGACACATTATCATTAATATCATTAAATATAAATTAAATACGCGTGATGTGAATATTGTGAAGTGCATACAATAAATATCCTAGTCTTGGACAAAAAGAAGTAAAATACGGGATGGACCAATAACTTCTAAACATTTTGGGAAGCCGGTTACTTCCTCCCGAATATAGATATCGGTGCGGGAAGGGTGCCATTCTCGAGAACGGCTGATTCCAGGAATTTAGTGCAATGGCAACATATACGAAGCATAATGTGCGCTCTGCTTTTGATATTACTATCGAAACAAGGATTCTGCTACCGCAGCTAAACGTAAATTTTGTTTTCATTACAATATTCGGAACGCAAATCAATCTCCAACAATCCAAGCAATGCAAAATTGGGTGCGGAAGTTCCAGTCGACGGGTTTAATCTTATCTGTGATGAAATGTGATATTTCTTAAAGCATTACTCAGTATGTGGACCAGATTTTCTCGAGCAGGTGTCACAAAACCAAACTGTTTCTTGTATTCCTCATGGAGTTTTTTGTTAATGCACGGTCTTTAGTCTTTGTCTAGTTTTGCAATGTAGTGGGGCTTTAATTCCAAACGTTATTCAGTATCTATCGTGCTTGTGCGTCTCCTTTTTCTGGACTCCCGGTCAAGTCTTGCGCCTCCTACTAATTGAAAAATTAACTCGTTTCTAAGCTTTTTGTGATATCTGTTAGTTTCTGTCACAATCCGAGACATCAAATGTTCTGTAAAAAGAACTGAACGAATCCTAAAGCAGACCTTAGTCGTTAATTGTCTGGAATTCTAATGTCTGATGTGGCAGGAGAGTATGGGAACTCGGGTTTCTGTCATTTCAATCCAGTACTTTTTTTTATTTTTTGGCTATCGACATATGTGGTTCTATCATCACTATCTGAGCTGTTGACATTATCTTCTTCGAAATATTCACAATCCCAAGGAAAAGAGTAAATCAGTATCTTCGGATTCATCTTCTGAAAACAGATGGTCTCTAGATGACATATCACGCGAAGTTCCAGCCATTTTGGAATGAGCATCTTTCAGACGTGATTGTTTTGTAAAATAATATTTTAAAATGTTCAAAATTGTTTCAAAATATCAAAATCAATGCTCAATATTGTAAAAATCGCAAGAAGTTATGTCGCGTAAGTAGTTTTTTGCGCACAAAAATGCACTACAAACACATCGGCTGCTGGCCGACAACAGAGTTCCACTGAACAAATAGCTAAGTCGGCTGACCCTTGAAAAAGAAGTGAAAACTACGGCAGCAGCAAAAAATAACTTTAAGCAGATATAATTAATAGAAATGCAGTCTACACTCAAATATAAGAATTTAGAAGTGGGGGATACTTGGTTTTTAATAATAACTCCCCAAAAGCTATACAAACTTTTAAAATCAGTCAATAAAAATGTGGAAATGTTCGGCACCACTTATTTGTGCGAACAGTTATTTTCATGTATTAAATTACTATAATAGTAGCAGTTTGTGAATTTTTAGTCCAAAAACTGATATCTAAAAGAGGTAACATTAAGTGGCCACCCCGCAGCCAGGATTTGTTTCCAGTGGACTTTTTTCTCTTGTGATATATTTACAGTATACTTTATGTTAGCAATCCAGGATCTATTGAAGAATTAAAAGAGAACATGTGGAATGAATTGCATGATATTTCACCAACCATTTTTCGGACGGTATTGGAAAATTTTCTGTCCAGATAATAGGAATGTAAAAATAAACAAGGTTTATATTTACACAATGTTCACAAAATTATCTTCAAAAAATAATACCCTCATTAATGTACTTGAAAACTCAATTTACAGGTTTTGATATACACGGCGAGTTTATTTTTTATAGCTATTTTAAATATTAAGAGGTTATTGGTCCACAAATAGGCGTACTCAAAATACTTTATCCGGCCCTTGATATTTTTTGAGTTTGACACCACTGAACTAATGCTTTTTTTTTAAAAGTACGTAGGAGGGGGTCCACCGAAAGCCGAAAATCATGGGAAGGGGTCCACGACTGAAATAAGTTTGGGAACCTATGCTCTAGAGTCTAGACGCTCAGCCAGAGTCTGGACGCTGTATGCGGGAAACGTGTGTTGGGTTCGTGTTTGTTTTTTTTATGTAATCGCATGCAGGAGAGCACACCCGGTCAAGACCATTGCACTCTATGACGCTTAGCCAGGGAGGCTGGACGCTGCATGCGGGAAACGTGTGTTGTGTTCGTGTTTGTGTGTGGGTTGGGGAGATTGCAAGTGTACATTAATATGTTTCTTAAAGAGATCCAGATTGTAGGAAGGAGGAAACACAGACGCTGGAAGAGCAATCCAAAGTTTAGCTCAGTGTAGGAAGAGGAAGGAACTATGAAAACTGTCAGTTCTTGATCGACACACATTAACCGTGTATGGATGTTCGGCAAGTGTAAGACGAGTATGGCGGTTGTGGGTTGATGCAAGATAAATTAGTTCATTAAGTTCCGAAGAGCAGCGACCATGGTAATAAAGGTAGAAAAAACTAAGTGAACCAATCTTACGCCTGTGTTCCATTGATTGCAGGTTAGACGTAAGAGTGTTATTGTTTATCATATGATCTGTTCTTCATCAGGCGGTCTCGGCTTCATACGTCTGATCTCCAATATAATTCAAAAGAGGCGGTTCATTGAGTGTCATCTTTCGACGTAGACATAATTACACGGCGAAGAGTCATCCGGGAAGTAACGACTTCCTGGGCCGGCGAGGAACGAAGACAGAAAATAACATAAAAAACAAAAAACATTTGGTTCTTATTTTTCTTTTACTTTGTCCTCTCCCAAACGAGCGTCACACTGGACGACATTAGAGGCTTCTTGATGATGAGTAGCCAAAGAGACAGTTTTTAATGAACAGTTAGGCATGAGTCCATTGTAGAAGATTAGTTTGTTATCTTTGTTGTTAATTTTTTTCTTTGGTATATATATAATCATGTCGGAAACAACAGGGTCAGATCCTATCTGCCCAGAAGTGGGCGACGTCGATGGCGTTACTTCTGGCCATCATCAGGTCTTCCTGGGTGCAGCTATTCGAGCACAGCGCACACTCCAGAAGGTGTGACAGGGTCTGCTCCACGCCGCAGTCACATTCAGTCGGTCCGCTGTAAAACTGCCAGGCCCTCATTTGTGTCCTCGTCTTGCATACTCCGGTATTTCTTCTTTGGTATGATAATTATTTATTAGAGTTGGTCAGAGAACGGCTTCAAGTGAGTCATAAAGGGTTGCCGAGTATTCTTCGTGACCCCTAAGCCAAACATTCGCGTACCTTCGTGAGACGCAAACATGCGCGTGCTAAACCATGCAAATATCATATATCCAGCCAGTTTAGTCGGTGACAACCGCCCTTATATTCCAAAGTACCTTTTTTAAAATAATTCTCAAGCATTAATCATGCCTTTCAGTTGGTGTGAGACTGATGACCTCACGCGCCTAGTAACTAACATTTTGTTCATATCTGGAGTATATGGTCACTACGGTTATGAGCTATCTGGAATGTCTGCAGCCGGTGGTCTACTTGAGAACTCTAATATGGTTTCCGACGGCCTCCGGGGCAGGAAGCCGGAGACTTTGGAGAGATTTGTCAGTTTGTTAATTGTATTTTTTCAAAATATCGAATGATTATATCGACACCAGGCCTAGTCCAAGCATTTCGTCCTACGGGTCGGTTCAGATCAGCTAAAGACAAGAGGTAAGCAATAGGCCGGGACCCGCCTACGTTTTGGTCAAGTGTTACTTTACTCTGTGATCTTATATAGACCTTGCTTACAATATCCATAAACTGTATTACATAATGAATTTAATTGTCAATTTTTGAAGAAATAGTGGGATTTAAGATGGTTTTTTAACCGGGAATGGCGTCATATAATGTCACCACCTGGTCCTCTGTTATCGTTATCGCTGTCACACGCGAGTCCTTATCATGGTTTCCTCTCTTCGGTCACAGCTACAACAAACGCGTCCCCACCACAGCAGCCACCGCAACAGCTTCCGCCCACGAGGCGGATTAATACCTTACTGTAAATATTAGCTCACCTAATTGGCAGAACGAACGCTGCATCGCCCAAAAACACGAAGGGAAATTAAGTCATAAACCGCCTCCACAAAATATAAATATTACATAAGTGTGGAGCCTTTACCAAACACAATATTGATATCAATATTACATATTTGTCGTCATTTTTACAAATCAGAGTCACTTTTTTGCTATATCTTTCATATCCCTACATTAATAATTAATTAATTTCAATTCGTAATAATGACCTACAATAAATTGCTAAATAATGTTAGAAAAAACTACCAATAATTAAAAAGCAATAAATAAAATTAATTTTCCTGATAGCATTATCTATGAACGCCGCCAGCAATCTTTCCCTTGGCACTTGAACTCTTTTTATCACTAATTTATTGTTATTTATTAATATTATAGTTATATTGCAATATTCATACATATATTATTAAATATTGGCTTCTATTGAACGTAAGAAATTTTCTGTTATCTTAAATTATAATAAATAACCTTAAACAAATTTAAAAAAAGGTTTCGCTTTATATACAGCGTAATAATACAAAAATCTTGCCTATCTTACTGTGCCACGATATAAATACACCTGTCCAAATATGATGAAACACTAGGTATGATGTCATACTAATCATTTTAGGCTATGCAAATATGTGTAACATAAATATTCTAACACATCCGCTTCCAAAATGGGACATATTGCTACCACAGGAATTACAAGAAAGAACTGCAGACACCAGGTACCATGATACTACGTAACACGGCTCTGCATTTCAAAGTTCCATCAAATATATTATGTAGTCGACAATCGTCTATAAAGATTGTTTGAAGAATAGAAAGCATTAGTTTTTGATGTGTTTATATAATATTAACCTGGGATTTTGTATGGTTTTAGATATCCTTCATGATAGGAACCTGGATACTTGAAGAGACTGTTGTAGGACCTGACATATTGAGAGTTTGTTAATCAGTTTCTTTATAAATCGGATGATTATATTGAGGTATTTACAACATTGAGTGCTACCCTTCGTGTTTATTAAGCCAGCTGTGTCTTTTAGTGTCTTTAAGCGTATTTTAGAGTCTTTTGCGGGACGATTCTTTTGGCACATGTATCTTGTATTGTCTCCAGTATTCAATTGAAGCGATCGTTTACACGAGTCGCTCCGAATAGCGTACGCGCTGATAACAACACCGCGTTACGACGTTATCTCCTCGGCTCTAACGTCGCGGCGGCACTTATCGCGCGAACGTGCCCGGTTTTAATTCACACCAACGCGCGTTTTGCGACCGCAAATGCTTTCGTGCGGTGGGCGTCGCCGAGCTGTCATACATGGTTGCTAATACAATCTGAAAGTCACTTTCTATCACACCTTTTTACTAATAAAAATTATCAAGAGTATATATTTGTTTAAATTCTCGGCATAATGCAGAATTGGCAATTTAAAAAAACGAATTAGCCTGCAAAACACTAAGGATTTATTCGGCTTTGTGCATAGAAAAATAAAAATAAAAAATGTAATTGATTTTTGAAACAGAAAACTGGTTTTACATCGTAGTATCTTTTAATAATTATTCCAAATCTTGTAATGATCAATATGAAATTATAAAAAAATAAGAATCTGAGTCATAATTTGCCGCTTAAGTACTAAAAATAAACATTGATCATTACAGATTGAAGAAAAATATTTTTCACTTAAAATAAGTATTATGTCATATGTTATTATATTCATTATTTGATTAGCAATGGCAAAATCATCATGAGATTAGCGAATTATAATATTTAAATGAGGGTTTCGTCCCTGGCCGCTATTGTATCAAGAAATAATGATAAAAGAAGCATAGGCTCCAAATATCTTGATAAAAAGATTCACTGTACTATATATAACAATTCATCATTCAGAAAATTTAATGCAGCAGTACATATACATAGTCAGTTACATATGAAAAATATACGCTACACATACTTGAACATATAAAAAGGTGATAGTACAGAAGTTCCTTCGTCTCTCTTATAGTTTTGTAATGATTGATGGTGGGAATATTATGAATTTAGAGATGGAACTATTAGGACCATGTTGGATACGTAAACTTTTTTTTTATCTTATCAGCAGCTTTCGTAATGGCGGTCGGTAAAGCTACCGATTTCGGACGATAAAAAATCTGTTGGTATGTCAAATATAACCGGCTCCACTCCAAATATACGATAAACCGATAGTGCTGATAACAGTTCACTTATCGGCTTTATTTAACTGTGATAGATAAGGATACTGAACCCATGGAGGTTCAATTAATAGAGGTGACATTTCGCATTAAATTCTGAAACTTTATTTGTTTGTTTTATTGATGTTTTAAAAATTATTATGCAAATAAAATTACACAAGGAATAGCGACAGGAGGGGTCATTAAACTTGAGTTTATCGTGCAAATGATAGTGATAAGAACAGTATATCACTATCCTGAACATTAAATAGGAAATATTATTTTACATAGATTAAATACATTTAGAAATGGGATCATGAATCCGCGTACACTGTAAACTTATTCAGCATTTAAATTATTTTTCTATTCAAAAGGGATATTTATTAGACGGTGTACTCCAAACTATGGTCCCATTTTTTTTAAATTACTCTACGCAATGCACAATTCGAAAGAAAACATTTTTAAAGTATTAATGGTGGTGTATAATATTTGAAATAATGCCTGATACTTATATTTTGTTATCGAAGATATATTTTTCTCAATGCACCAATGAATGCACATGTCAGTTTGTATTAGTTATATAAAATTAGTATTGTGTAGACTTGACAGATTCCGATAATTTTGCCAAAATCGGTGTTAATTTTTTTACAGAACATGCGATTTTTTTGTTTATTTCCTACACATTGCATAATGTTCTTGAGAAAATTAATATTTCCCATGAAGTTCACACAACACCTAGTTCACAGAACTATTCTTGCACACAAGGAAGTCAAGACACTAAAACAAATATTGACATTTCGATTTGTAATTTCTTCACGAATTTCCAATAAAATTTTGCCCTTTTTTTCTACCGGTAAGTTTATGGTTGGTCACCCATGTGTTGTGCGTGATTCTTGGTGTTTAGCATCGTTAACATGCCCGCCCATGCGGTAGTCCCTGCAGGATGCGGAGCTGGCTTCCTGTGACGTTGCCCACTCATTTGTCATACAAAAAAATAAAATACTTTTTGGCGTAACAGAGGTCGTAGTTGTAGTAAATACATTTATACGTAAACAACGTAAATTGACATATTTTACAACTAAGTAACACCACTTAACAACCTTGGAAAATAATATACATTTAATAAGTATTACTATAAGTATATCATAGATAAAAATAATGATGACAGTATTCAACTATGTTTACCTTTGTGAAGAATGACGAGAAAAAAAGCAGACAAAGCAGTCCGCAGTCCTTCCATTTTACAATTGTTTAAGAGGCGAAAGTGAACCTGGTCGGGATATATACTTAGGATGCGACAGGAGAGCATTAACTGCACCGGCCTTTTCTTCAAGCTCCCGTGCTTTCGCCGTCCTGGTAAAAATCCTTCGGAAACTATACATATGTAGAGTTGCGGGAGGCGTACCGGACATGAGATGAGGCAAGGACTACGGCGACTGTTAGAGCTTTGTGTCTTCATCTAGTGATCACCATATGCTTCAGTTAAGGGGAGCGGACGTGGTGATGATCTATTTTTTGATTGGTTAAAATATCGATGTCTTTTCAACTTGTTCCTAGTGGGAGAGTTCATGAATGAGCACCAGAATCTCATATTTACTAATATTTTTTCATTTCTCTGTGCAGTCAGTCGATCCAACAGCAAGCAGCACACAGCAGCAATTCTATAACTACTCTGATAAGGTCAGTCGAACCGTCAGATATTTCTATCATCGATTATAAAACAACACTAAGCCTGTAATGTATTATTATCTTCAATGCTTGATTCTTCTCTTTATAATTGTAGATCCTTCTCATCCGTAAGTAATATTTATCACACCTTATTTCCGCCAACCTTCATATTTGAACACAGTGTACAGCCTCCCCGGCTGAACGTCATACAGTGCACTGGTCACGACCGGTTTTGCTCATACATGCGATTATGCTGATTAAAAATTGGCCAAATATACCTCAGATATTTAAGCAGCCACCACGATTTTTTTACACCATGCAATACGGATATGGAAAAAGAAGACCACTGTTATATTGATATTTCAGTTCAAAAGCATATCGCTTCAATTGGCGGCCTACGCATCCTATACCGATCAATACCCACACACAGCTTTTAGTCACTTCGGTTATGAAAACATCATCATTAGCTACGTTTATATATATGTACATCTGCAGATGTTTACCTTTTAAACATAATCACTGGTTTAATCAACTAAGTACATAATGATATCAGCGCTGTAGTTGCGAGTAAGTGGTAAACTTTGCAACGCAATGGTGATGAAATAATCCAGTCGTATCATGTCCAGCCATCAATTGTACAACAACATGAGTTAACATATTTTATGCGGTTGCAGCGCGGGGTTGACGAACTGACATTTTAAAATTGAACATATATTTTTTTCAATCCATTTATGAAAAGTCGAGGTTAAAACGTAAATAGTTGTTATATGCCCCAATTGGATAAGGATTGCTTTAATCCCTCCGGATTGTATTCATCCTGGAAATAAACTTTGTATTCAAAGTGAAAGAGTGCGATTTCGCCGTTTTACCAAAATTATTCTAAGGATCGTATATTTTTTATCAGCTTCACAAATTAATGTTTTACAAAACTTATTTTATATACGAGTATATATATATATATATTTGAGAGATTACACCTGAAAACAATATGATGCTTGTTATTTTGAGGTTGGGTAGGATGTGTGTATTTCCGCCTACGTCACAGATATACAGACAGGAACTCATGTATCGTCCAAAAACGACAGCGATTTGTTCATCAAGAGGCTGACTTTGAGTAGCTGGTGTTCACTAATGACTGAATGATGAATTTTCACTAATAAACTATGTCAGTCATTTTTTCGGGTAAGGGATCAGTTTCACAACAGTCTCGGACAGAAAGGAATTGACTTGGCAATGATTAGCGTGAACTGCTGATTATATTCTACGACTAGAGAAAATATGGTATTAAAATAAATTGCAAATGTATATCGATATCACTGCTAGAATTTAAAGTAAAATTTTCGCAATGCAACGATGTGATGCAAGTTCTCAGAGGCATCATGTGCAGCAGCTGTATCACAAGTGAGGTTACACCTGCGCAAATGATTATTACACCAGAATTATATCAAAAGAAGGGAAAAAAATCACAAAAATAAATCGATTTGTTCGCTGATATTATGTTTGCAATGCAGCCATGATGCAAGATCTGTGAGTAGAGGAATCGTGTCCAGCAGTCGTAGGAGACCTGCTGATGATGTCACCGAGCTGCCGCCCACCGCCGCCCACCGCCGCCCACACCAACAGTATACTCGTAGTTAGTATCTCAGCCTCCATTCACCAGTCAGGTCGATTCAGTGCATTGTATAATTAATTATTTCTACGCTTATTTTGTTGAGTTGAAAACACGATGGAAGATAATAATGCGGCTTATAATGTTGCCATAGTATTAATTTATATTAACTTATAATATATTAGAAATAATACAATCAACATATTGTTAATCCGCTCTTGATGTCCATATGCTCTAGTTAGAGGATCAGACATGGAAAATGAATATATATTATTAAGTATATTTACGAGTTATTTTTTCAGTCGTCGAGAAAAAAGTACAATAGGTCAATAGTTTAGTTAAGCAAATTACAAATAAGATCACAAGAATGATGAGAAAAATTGGATTTATTATCAAAAAAGATGATGTCACTTTAGCTATAGAACTAACTTTATCCTAGCTAGGTTATATGAGGTATAGGACGGCTGGACGCTTTATGCGGAAGTATTTAAGGTTTTTTTACGTGTATATTGATTTGACCTAAGAGAATATGTAGATTGCATAAAGAGCGAAAATACGTGTCATGAACGAGTAATATAAAACTAACCGAAGGTGTTTTAGAAGGATTTTATAAAAATATATTTCATTCGTAGTTTAAAACAAAAAAAGTAGCCGTAGACGTTAAATAAAGCGACATTGCTGTGTTCAATTATTTTACTAAAAAATCCCAGTTTTAGATTTGCGTCATACTTGTTTACATTGCTGCTTAGATCTGCTCTTATTTGCGCTTGTGAATCATGTTTTAAAATAAGCTAAATTCGATAAAAAAATAATAGTGTCCAATAAAAATTTATGATCTCATAGCGTCGGTTTTAATTTGTTTGTGTCTTGCAAAAATCTCCGGAGTAGACAATTTGTGCCAATTGACAAGAAGTCCCGAATAACACTACTTGAGGAATACACACTCGTAATATATAATATTTGTTTCGAGTATACAGCATCAGAGAAACTTTTTAATATTCCATATCAGCTCTCTACTTGGGACATAAATGGTCGTCATAAAAAGCCGCCGTAAAGTTACGTCAGCTGACATGATCCCAGTCTACAAAAATTTCAAAGCTCGACAAGTACATTTTTAATTAAATAGGTAAATACTGTTTATATTCATTTACTGGAACACAGCGCTTTTGCATTCAGTGAAAACTTCATCAGTTTCCAACATGTATAAGTATACTGATGGGTAAATGTTTAAATCAAGTTAGGAAGTATATAATGCCAGTTAATAATTTAACCATTATTGAAGATAGTCTCCGGGGAGTTCGAAACATGTAATCATTAAAAATAAATATTTTTAATTTGTTAATTTTTTAATTAAAATTATAAGTTAGGACGTATTTATATTATTTAATATTTGAAATGGTGAATACCAAAAACATAAATAATAGTACATTTTATTTATGGTTCCCGGGAACCTTCCGGGACGACGAGAGCTTGGAGCTCGAAGAAGTAATACATATATTGAAATATTTTTACAAAAATATGAAATCGGAGAGGAAAATGAATGGTATTTTGTGAATTTGAAAGAAGACACTGAGGTAGAGCTGTTTGAAGAATACGAATATACTTATGAATACCATTTTTAACAAATCGGTTTTTATTACTAATACGGAACGGATATGTCGAACCGAATGACATACAATGGCTCATATATTTTAATTTCTTTAGTTTATTTTTATCAAATACACTAGAAATATATTTAGGATCGGTTGCACTGGCGAAAAAATTGCCATATAAAAAGTATATTTGCAGATACGATTACATATCGACTGTACAAGTGAAGTTCGTTCTGAATGATTTCTCAGACGTCCGGCCGCAATGTCGCCAATGATAAGATGCTGTATTTATAAATCTCCATAATAAGTGATGTCTGTGCCTCAGTACGGGTGGCTAGAGGCATTGTGTGCAACGACGAGCTGCGTCATAGTCATGAAAATGTGTGAATTCAGTGAGAGATATGTCAGATATAAATGTTACGATGGTAGGAGGCTAGTGTAAACATACTATGTAATCATCAAATAATCTAGTTATTTATTTAAAAATAAAAGCATGCAGGGAAGAGCTCCAAAAGGTCACAAACGTTAGTGGATTTGGACTAAACATCGCTTATACAGACGGTTGGACATCGCGTGCGAAAAAAAGTGTGATATTTGTAAAAGGGTTGTGAATATTACAAATGGATATTGATGTTTCTTGGATATATATTGATTGTATGAGAAAGGAAACTATGCTGGCAGAGTATTCCAAAGCTTGCAGGGGGCGTTTAAGAAGGAATTTTGAAATGTTGTAGTTATTGGTCGACATACTTGTATTAATATACAGGTTAATACCTATATCTTACGATTGTGAGTTGGGAATGCAGGGCCCGTGAAAATAGTGATAAATTGTACTGCTCTGGCATCAATCATTTGTAATTCGGTGCGGAATACGAAGCGGCAATAAACATAATTTATTCAATAAAGTAATGAAAGAATCGAGAAAGTCGTTCTTCACATACAAAATTACAATCGAGTGCACAATTCGAGCCACCGTACCCGCATCTCAAAGCTGTTTTATCAATCCACGAATTAATCTCATTATCATCAATTCATCAATTCATCATTTTAATACCATGAAAGCATGTATCTTCATCTCGAGTGCCTCAGTTAAATCATAGACTTGATAGCGTCATTTTATGTAGGAGTCAAGACCAACGCGGAAATACTATCTAAGATAAAATGGAAAGATCTTAATAAAAGATAGAAAACGTCAGCCACCTACTCCTTCATACTTAGTATAATAAATAATTAGCTAAGAATTCAATAGCAGCTTAGTAAAAATAATTATAAATTTAATCATAGCGGTATTATCGAAGCCTACGTAACATTTTCGTACTGGAGTTTAATCTTATACACCCGCAGCATACGTGAGGCTAGTGAAGTCTTCTTGGTGATGTGATATCACAGGTTATCTGTTGAAAGATTACTCAGACTCAGTGGGTAATCTTAAGTATTATTTACATTTAACAATTACGTGGAAACATCTCTCGTCGTCACATATACCAATAAGTTTGGCACAATATATTTGGGAAGTCGGGATGCCGAGTTAAATTACAAGCAGGCAAAAATAGATTATTTGCGACGGTCGAGAGTGATAATACGCCTACTCCAAACAAATAATTGACATGAAATAAATGATAATTGAAACATTTTTGTGCGACAAAATGCGACAGTTAGAAACTTTCTCCTTACAATAATAGTATATTATTATCAGATTTCTAAGAAGTGTTTTGCATTTGAAAAAAACACTTTGCGCAAATTTATTTTTTGCAAAATAAAATGACAACAAATCACGTTTCGACAAAATCATAAAAAGTATAACATGGCGCCAAAATTTATGTGAAAATATTTGCAGACTGTGCACATCATGACATTGAATAAAAAAATAATGTTTGTCAACAAGTTTTTTTTTTTGCAAGTGTGGGTTTTCTGAGGGTCAAACATTAGCACCACGCTGCCCAGGCGGTCATGTGCAGCTTTGCGTAATTCATTACTACTGTCAAATGTAATCAATACACCGTGAGAAAATTAATAATGAATCGATTAGGTATTATCGCCTTTCAGTAGTTAATTTGATACATACACTTATGTACATGTTTTTTAAGATCTCCACCAGATTGCCGTGGCAGAATGCTTTAACTAAGAAGCAGTTGCCGAAGGTAATTATAAGCTATATCTACATTTCCTCACGTAAACCAGGTTCTCGATATCCTAGATGCCTTATGGTGTCTATCGCATAATGTATTTGAGGAAAATTCAGAATGATAAGTTGACCTTGAAATCAGTCATTTGAGATAACTATATATTTATCGAATCGGATATGTAAAGTATGTATTAGTACATAAAAGTAACAACACAAAGCAAGAGGTAGTAGTTCAAATCACTGGACTGAAATATTTTGGGTTTAGCCGCCTTTTAGACTAAATGATGCAATCTTTGGATGGTTCGAGCTAATCAACATTTTTTTAAATGATCAAAAACTGACAAATATACCTACAAATATACCTGTATGTCATTCGTCTCAGTTGCCTATTCTTCTAGCGTCATCAAGAAGTATACATATTATGTATTAGGTATAGGAGCTTGGCGAGGATTACGACAAGTGACAGAACTTTATGGTGGCTATTTGTGGCGTGTAAATGATCCAGATAAGAGGGTATATATAGGAGCTAAATTAAAAAAAACACGTTAACAAGCGACCTTAATGGCGACCTTAATGATGACCGTCATCTAGACGTGCATAAAAAACAGCTGACGATATTTATAATGATGACACCAGAGTTCTTGAAGATGACTTGCTTGCATTTATAATGGAGCACCTTAGATTTGACATGCATGCACGGCCTGATCATTTCTGACAGATAAATTGTACACTTCTATACATTTAATAATGCATGATTATTTGGCGTAATTGAATATAATTATTTTTACGACATGAGAACTAGTAATCAGTTTTAATGCAAGTCTACTCTGCATCCCGAAGCGCCTCCGGTTATATTCTGTGTAGAGCCCAGGGACTAGGAGAATTGATACCTGTAGTTTTCCGACTCCGGAGGCATCCGAAAAGCATGTTCCGGCTAGGTTCATCAATATTTCGACTTCAACCGACTATGGGATTAAAGATTCGCTCCCTAACCTAGTCAATCATCACAAAGTAAAATAATCATTCTCTTAATATTCTACGCAGATACCTGTTTTCTAAATAAATTACGCTGTTGCATTGGCACACAATTCTTTATGAGCGAACTGTCCAACTTAAAAATCGACAAAATGAATTGGTTAAATAGAGTCTTATTTTGGCGATAACGAAACGTCTGTTTTACTTCCAACATCAACGGGGCAATTTGTTCAAGTATTTAAAAACTATATTTTTTGTGACTTAACGCATTATATTTTAGCATTCGTCAATAGTCGTAACTTAAAAGGTGACAAATGTCAGCTGTATCATGTTTCTTATGCGTCCCAATTGTGTTCGGTTGATTGCCTCACTCTTCTTATTGCAGTGATGACAATGCTGAAGAATCAGCGCAGTGGGCAGAAGCAATAAAATACAACATTAATTGGTGAAGGAGGAGAATTGGGAGCATTCAGCGGGCGATTAATTAAAGAGGCCAAGGTCCACAAGTCCCAGAAAAAATAAAAGTCAAACATAAATGTACAACAACATAGAGTCCGTGTTATCATAAGCTCATATATTTTTTATTTGATTAATAAATTAAGATTAGTTTCTTATTTTAGGCTCATTAGGCGTGAGAGGTTGTGGATGTTGGTACCGACCTTGAGGTTTGCTTGGAAGTTTGGTAACCATGCAGCATTGGACTAGGAGGTTTATCTGTCACCAGGATTCAAAATCGTGCAGTTTGATTGCCCCCACACATACAGGAGAATATCGAATAAATGGTGATAATAATTATTTAATTCTCATCTGTGTAATACTATGAAGCTTACTATGTTGCATATGGCTAAGCGCTGCATGTGGAGTGTTGATCCGCCAACCTCATAGACATTCACGCATCATCCTTAATTATTACAGGAATTTTCTATGAATGGGTGGTCTTCACGAGACGTCTTTCGTCTACAGCCAATTTTGATTAATAGGCTTTGACTGGCATTTTTCGGGTGAGGGATCAAATTCACAGCAACTGTATTTTAGAGCTCAGAAATCGATTAAAAAACTTTTTTTTGTCGGAGATCGAATCCACGACCATCGGCATGCCAAGCAAACGCTTTTACCACTGAGCTATACCCGTCGGAAAGTATATACAATAAAATATTACATCAATGGAGAAAGAGATCATTGGTGCCACGATGCTTTGTCGTGGATGAGTAACATTCATTCATGATTATTGCGACAGGTGGCAACGTGCAAAATCTGTCAGTTAATAAAACAATATCGAAACACGCAAAACATGAATTAAAAAATAAGAGTTTGGGAGTCGCATGTTCAAAGAAAACGCTGAACACATATAATGGAGAAAAACACAATGAAGAGTTAGATTCTCCTACCTTTCGTACAGGAGAATAATTTCAGGAAGTGCGAATTTCAATGTGAATATTTCATTGTGATTGGATGGCGATACCTCGGCTATTGTAAGCTAAACATGTTAATTGGTTTTTTTATTTGTTAAAAAATCAATGTTTTTTTGAATAATACAACAGATGACCGATGTTGCCACATTTCCAACGACACGTACAGTTAAGGATTCGTCTTAAGGTTGCGATCTTGAGCACGCTAGTATTAATTATTCTACTGGCAAGGCTATGCCTTATTAGGCTCATTGACATGCTGGGCGACAAGACATAATGCTGTAGCGGTTAATTATCATGCGATCCATCTCACCGATGCCCCACTGCTGAGCATCGTGACCCCCAAACGTACAACCGCCTGACGGCCATCAGAAAAACCTCGATTATTTCATGCTGGTGACATCCATAATATAGCTTTCATATGATAATACGAAATAAGAGAAACTCGATGTATTGTTGGTTAACTTCCACTCTTCCTGTATCTTTGGATATTTGGTCTTCTGTCAAGAATTATATAATCCTTTGTTAGCTTGTAAGTAGTTTGCAAATTACCTGCTTACTGTGTGCAATGTATGTACATTGCAAACATATGGCTTAAAAACTGTCATGGAAGACGTTGGCAATGACCTCCACTATCAAAACATTCTGTAATTCAATTGGCGAAGAACGATATTTCGCGTTCTGAACGCATTTATAAAACTTAAGAAGCTACTTAAGTAAAACTATTCATTTTTTTAAAACACGAATGTATCAATTGGTTGTTTTCTACCTATATCAATAAAAGCAACAATGCTATGTATTGCGTTATTGCATTAAGTACGTTGTAAAGACATTTCTGTTACAATATGTATTAGGAATTTCCAAGGATTTTTGTATTATGAAGATACAAAATAATATTATCAATCAACGTACACAGCATGAAAATATTCATATTAATCTTATATGATGACTTTTGATTAAGCAGTTGGAACATTAATAACCGACGTATTTACATGCAGATAAATAAGTGATATCATTCCAATTATAAATAACAATTAATGTAATAACTAAATGTATGATAATAATAACAAATAGATAATTATGAAGGTTTCAAAAGATAAGAATATATTTTAGTCGGAATTACATAATTTACGCACTTATAGGTGAACAAATAGGTGTTTTGTTATCTAGGCATAATATTAAAATAGATAAAAAAAATATGCGATAAAAAAAATGTCAATAGTAATTATGATAAATGGTAATAGAAGACACTGAAAATAATTCGCTTGGTCGAACCAAATTCATTGGTGCTTCAAAGAGTAGAAATAGTTTGTGAATTCGCAGAATTTTACTGTTTTTACTATCGAGCGAAAGGTGCTTAAGATCCAGACACGCACATTGCGGAGGATGGACGATTGTCGAGGAGTCCTTCATCAAACAAACAATGATAATATCTAGTTTGATGCTGTTCCTGATGTCAGCTAAAAGCGTCGACATAACATCAATATAAAACTGTCAATTCTCCATTTACAAATTCTGAGCCTTGAATAAGAAGGTCTGCTGATGAAGACCTACATCGATTTTAAAATCCAGCTATAGTTTATATAATTATTCCTCTTTTATTGCGTGTGAAGGAGTCGTTGTCACAATTGTTTTGAATGGTTAAGGCGCAAACTGCCAAAGAAGACGCAGTCGTAGCGTAAAGTACACCACCAAGTTGTGTGAAATACTCGCATATGGCAAACACCAAAGGAAGTTTGCTGTGCTTGTATTTGCAGTGGCGAGGCTTGGCCGAGCCTCGAGCTACTGGGATGACGTCACCAGCGTCTGATGTCACTGCGGGCGGGACGGACTAAAGATGGGCCGCTTCAATATCTGCTAGATGAATTAACAGCATCAAAGGAGCATGAGACTGGCGGAGACTCACGTCAACGGAAGTCCTACGTTTAGAACTAGAATAATACAGGTTAATGATGATTTAGTGTAATATTTATAGTGATAATATTAGGAAGTCATGTAGGGAAGAAGTTAAAGAAACGATCCCCTTTTCATTACTTGTATACATACCTTCCTATTGTTACTATCCTCTGAATATTATTGACTCTTCACACTTCAGTATGTTTATACACGTCGGTAACTTATGAGTCTTTGAAGGCGAAACTGCGATAATCCACTATTGAATAAACAGCTCTCAGTTTGATCCATAACTAAAGCATTTATGATTTTTTAAACTTTCATTTAATCAATGCATTAGTGACTTGCTACTGGCATATAAAGACCTAACATGCAGTCTACTTTATTGGAAAAATGAGTATTTTTTTGTTCCACATGAGTGAAGAGCCTGGCCTTACAGAAAATGTAATATATTCAGTTCTTCAGTTCAACGGAGGTCATCGAATCCTCTGTCAACTCAACACATGGCCCAAGACCGAAAGGGTGCAAGGGAATGACGCGCATTCATTACAGACCATTCCAGAATATCTCTTAAGAAGAGATACCCAATTCATTGATTCAGCTCTGAGCCAGAGGACTCAAAACATATTCTTCTTCTTCAGATGTCAACGTCGTAATTTTCTCTGTGAAAGGCAGCTCTAAACATTTCACAAATGTTTTTTATGTCAGTCATATGACGTATGTTTCAAACCAGGTAATTTACTAGCCTATACCTCTCCGACTCTTTATTCTGCGCTCGATGATCAGGAGCAGCAGCATATGTGTATTTTTCATCATTTATTAATCACATAATATAATTTATATTCTTGTCAGAATGCTACAGCATAGTAATCAAGTATTAGTGTCACGTATATAGTAATAAGTACCATCATTGAGTGAGGAAATATGAATTCAGTACACGACATGTAATACACTAATGTAGGAATTGAAGTGGAATTAATAACGATTAAGCTAGTCGTTAATCATGAATATTTATAATGAGTTACACATGCAATGTCATCCAGGGATTACATTTTTCCATGCTGACAATGCCTTATCATTTACCCTAAAACATGTGATAGAACACATCCGGCATGTCAGCATTAAATCATAAGTATATACACGAACATGCAAAATACATGAACTTCATCCGGACTGGACTTTATCCACCACACACCCGCATAACACCGGAGGACAATGAAATCTCCTTGATGATGCGTTCATTCAGATTATGACAATTAGCAACTGATAAATCTAGTGGGAGTCGCTACTGGTGAATTGTGATCTTAACTTTTAGAATCGTAGTCATGGGTTCAGAATCAAATACATTTATTTAAATTTGGTTTTCAGTACAAGCGAAACTCTTTTATTGGATTAATAATGGCTCCCTAATCTCTGATCTGCTGTCCTTGAAACATGCTTCCATATAGTTACATATTCACTGTATACACGTGTATTTGAAGAGTCTAATGACGCGTGTCATGTTCGCTGTCCACGAATGCCTCATTATTGCCCTACGTGTGATGGACTACAATACATTACATAGGCGTAACAAGTTAACACACGCAATTTTATTTACCGTGAAATAAATAAAAAACACGCAATACCAAACTTAAGGTGCAAAAACATTTTTTCATTAAAAATCCTTCATATGGAATGAATTCGGTCTTCATATGTGAGTAAGAACGAAGTATCATCGACATTTAGTCGATGTACAGAATGATATATATTAGATGAGGGGAATTGTATTAATTTTCACTTTGTCAATCATTTTTTTTTATCAACAACAAGAACGTTATAGAGTTAGTGGAGAACCAAGGCCTTCTGCAGGTACTCCACTTCATGTATTTATATATATTTTTTAAGTAAGAAGCATTTAAAAAAAGCATCTGTGGTTCACTGTGTTCAGAATGTCTGCTAAGCTTTAATATTATTTATTGACGCACATTTGCGTCTAAGAATTTTAATGTATATTATTCTCATCTCATTTTTAACAACACACAATGTAATCATAACATGTACCGAGGTGGTTCAATGAATTCAGGACTTTTAGAACGTTAGTTAGCTTCGAGAAGAGTGGAGATCGAGATGCAAGATTTTGTTGCTGCAAACCAATCCACCGGATTAATACGAAGAATGTTAGTTTTTAGAAGAAGCAAAAACTCAATAAAACAAAAATAGCAATGATAACATTTAGTCAACACGTCAAATCAACAACTTTCAAATGATATAGAATTTTTCCATTTCTGCAAACATAAAAAAAACTTAATGAGGCAAATTGTTACAAAATTCGCAGCTACCAGTTATAATGTCGATCTTTAAATTACAATGCGGGAATTTTGACTTGATTGATCTACCCTAGTATTAAGTGTACAAAAGACGATACATTACTGCGAAAGTTATATTTGGATCAGTATTTTTTATGAGGCATTAATAAATCGTTTCACGAGTATGTTTTATTCCACATAAACACAAACAAAGAATTCCGACAGACGATGATGGAGAATCTAACGTGAGAGTTATATGACGCTTGCCATTTTTAACCCGTTCGCATCGGTACCCGATATATGCCGTGTAATTTGTATGTGTATTCCACCGAGCCGTAATGAAAGGGTTAAGGATGAATAAGTGCAGCGTGTGGAGTCAATGTCATTTGAAATTTGATGGAACTTAATCTGAATGGGTGGTGTTCACGGGTCAATTTGACTTAATCCTATTGTATTTCGTGGTTAGCAACCGGTTACCAGAGAAGGCAATTCGAGATACGCTGTAGCATACGAATTTCGCAGCTTTAGACTGCGGTCTATTTGACATGTACTATTTCATGGGAAGACCTTCAGCCACTTTTTAACAAGTAGCTTTATGCATGAGTTCAGTTATAGGTCCCTATCTAGGTCGCTAAAAGTAGGACGGGACAGGGATGGTTTTCACCAAGCGTGTCTAGTGACGTTTATCCGCCGCAAACAGAATTCACGCATCGTCCATTTTACACTGTGCATGTGTGTAATCTTTCGTTAACGAAACACACGTTTGTTAACAACCAATCTTTATTAATAGGCTAATGCAACAAATTTTAACAGTGACGTATCAGTCTCACACATATGAATATGTATATATTTTGTGAAGTATTATTTACTTCATGATTAACAATTTAATTTTTTTAACATGAACTTCGTGTGGATCAAACCCACGGCCTTTGGAATAGCAGGCGAGCACTTTAACCCCACAGTTTTAGGGTAATTGTATTGCGTGCGGCTTTTCTCACGTAATCAAAAGCAATTTCCCCCCCAAACACAAATCAGCTGTTCGCCTTTGAAGCGTTACTGTAATAGGGGTGATGGCAACCCCAGGGAATGATATTCCATATTATGACGACCGACACATTTGAGGCGATGCGGGTAACAATAAAACCACTGATAGGGGTGGAGTGCTTTTGTGAACGATGATAGACACGCCATATCATTGATAATAAAATAATACTAAAATACAATCTCGATAAATGTGTGACAATAAAAACAATAAATACGAGTCTACCCTCCTATAACATTTTCACGTGAACGGTTGATAAGTCCGATGTTCCCGAGGCCTGGACTATTTAGTTCTAAGAGGCAGTTCAACTCAAAATAACAACGTAGAAGGGGACATTATTTGAAAAATCGCCCAGACACTATATGGAAAATCTAAGTTACAAATTTAAAAAAATAATAGGAGCAGTGACTGTGAAGGTAAAATTTTTATGTAATCATTTGTGACTTGCAAATAAATTTAACTTATTTTTGTTGCATTATTAATTAATAAAAATATATTATATATGCTTCCTTGGTTTCTTTAATAAAGGTTTCACTGATCTAGTACATCTGTACTATAGTCCATCCAATATACGAAGAACCCTATGACACATTTATTGCCCCTTGTAAAAGGGATGGGGCAAAAATATTTATTTCGATTAGGTCGATTTTTTTTCTCTTCTTCTTCGAAAAAATCGAATTTGAATTCGAAGTGAATCGTATATAAACATCTCTATTTCCGCATGGCGGCTTCATGGCGGATCAGTACAAATGTTTGACTTTAAGTAGCGTGTTGTTCTTCGATCGATTCGTGTTTTTTGTTGTTGTAATTATTATATTTATTGTTAGTATTGTTAAAGTTGTTTCATTGAATCATATTTTTGTGTTTTTACAATGCCGAAGAGACAGAAAAGAACTATTCTCAGCAGTGAATCACGTGAATTTGTCGTACGCTTGCGTGATTATTTTCATCCAGAAAAACAAAATGGTGGACCATTGCTGTCTGTTGAAAACATTCGAGATCGGGTCGCGGATTCCCTAGGAATCAGTAAATCTACAGTGTCTCGGATCACAGAGGAGAAATACGGTGAATCTTCATTAGAAGAGAAAAAAATTATGAACACCAAATAAGAAACGACAGAAGAAATGCTCAATAACAAAACCCGATAGCTTTGATTTGGCAGCAATTCGGAATCACGTGTATGCATACTATGACCGCAACGAAATACCAACACTTCTTAAACTGGTAGGTTCTCTAAAGTCAGTCGGATTATTTCAAGGCAGTGCGACGTCTCTTAGTAAGGTATTGAAAAACATTGGCTTCAAATATAAAAAATGTGAAAATAGAAAGTTTATAATGGAGCGCACGGATATTTCCCTGAAAAGATGCGATTTTTGAGGCAAATGAAGAGCATTAGGAATTGGGAGAAAGTCGTTTTCTCGACGAAACTTGGCTCAATGCTAATCATACTGTTCGTAAAATATGGACAGACGACACGGCTAAATCCAGGACGAAAACTCCTGAAGGAAAAGGCCAGCGCCTCATTATCTGTCATGCCGGAATGTCAAAAGGTTTTGTGCCCAATTGTCTTCTGGCGTTTAAGTCAGTTAAAACGACAGCATATCACGAAGAGACGAATTTTGATAATTTCAGACAATGGTTTATGACCTTATTGTCAAATTTACATGAGCTTCACGCCATAGTAATGGACAACGCTTCGTACCATTCTGTCCAAATCAACAAAGTTCCTACTACGGCAAACAATAAAAATGGGATCGCGATGTACGCTTTGACAATTTAAGTGAACATAACCTGATTATAAATGTGTGTGAAAGTTGTAGTTCTGATTCCGATAGTGACGAAGACAATTTAGAATGTACTGCTTTATCGGATTCCGACTAAAATATGTGTTTTTAAGGTTATGTGCTAATATTTATCTCTACACTTGCTTTTCTTCATAATTTTCATATTACTTATATTATTATTTATAGTTTGTTTTACATGTCTCTT
The DNA here is from genome assembly GCA_022606575.1 of Glossosoma conforme. Lineage (NCBI taxonomy): Eukaryota > Metazoa > Arthropoda > Insecta > Trichoptera > Glossosomatidae > Glossosoma > Glossosoma conforme. The sequence continues at coordinate 424,872 of JAGTXR010000250.1, read as the reverse complement.
AAAACCTGTTAATATTCACTTATAATTGATAATAATTCTAACATTTAATTTTAGTAGGTATTTACAAAAACAATCGAAAATCCGATTATTTATACCCCAACACTGGTTTTCGCAGTAATGTGACATGGCCTTCTACGTGCGTCAGATATTATAGTATTATAGTTGCAAATTGCCGTATTTTTTTCTAATTTGTAACAATATGCATACATTTTTTATTATTTTGTTTTTATTGTGATATATTTACCTAAATAACTTATTATATATAAGAAGAGAGGCTTTTGTTTATGTTGATAAAATTAGTATAGGTAGCGAACGTTTTTACAACGTTATATCGGACGATATTTAGCACAGGGCAATAAATGTGTCATAGGGTTCTTCCTATATTGGATGGACTATAGTGTCGTATTTAAATATTTTTTATAGATATTTTGATCTAAAACTTTAGGTGGATTTCTGTAAGTGAACGCAAGCAAACGAAATAAATATTAAGAATATATTAAAAGGTTTTAATTGACATGCGATATCTTTCGATGGCGTGAAGTCATTTTCAAGCAATGTTAATCAAGAGCTTGAAGAAACTACGATACCATAGCAAAAAATAATAAAAAGGTTTATGTTAACCATTTAATTGACGTATACAAAATAAAATGGATTATCACTAACCAGAGAGGTCAGTTTCACACATTACAAACGTTAGCGAAAACAATTGAAAAAAAAACAAGGGTATTCGAAAAACGAAATTCAAACTTTGTTCCAAATTTGAATCTTAATATTGGGTATTTTTCAATGCTTTTTGTTTTCGTAGAATGTTCCGGTGCCAACCTCACATACGTGATGTATGGTATCAATATATTTGGAGTAAGAGTATGAAAATAATGCGTAAGTCAACTCTCTTCCTTACAAACATTATTGTTCAAGGTGAAATTATAGAAAGTCTCAAGTGTGCGGAGAAAGAAGATGGAAATAATAATGCAATGAATTAAGCAGCTTGTCAAGACCCCTGATCTGAGGTGACCCTGTTGTCGGACGAGACTGCATTCTGGAAAGTGGTAGCTCGCTGGAATGCAGTTGCAATCTGCACAAAATGCCGCCACAATAACGCACAGTGCCCTCGATGCTTTTGCTGGCCATATTTTTGGCAAATGAATCTCTGAATACGTCCACAAATAGGACTTTTAAGCTATGCTCTTTTGAAAGATTTCAAGTACAAAAAATGCCCGAAATGTTGGATAAGGAGTGATCAGTTGACGATCAATCATATTGATCAATTTAACACACTGCAACATGCGCAGAACCTATTATTAATAGTCTATATTTAATCCACAAGCGGCAAGAATTGCTATACATATTGCACAATTTATAAGACAGCTATAGAATGATTCTGTTAGTGGAAAACTCGGTTTCTCTTAAAAAGTTGAAGAATTACGCAATTCGTATTGTTGAAGTGCTCTTTACTCACGAAAAATGTAACATAATTTAATATGTTATATGGTGAGCGAGGGAGTGCATAGTGATGATCCAATACAGTCATAGTTTATTTTTATATACAATACAATTACTCAACGTAATCCAAATAAAGTAAAATATTATGATGAAATATTTGAAATGAAGTAAGTGCTAGAACTAAAATAATTTTTCATTAAATTGTCTAACTACTCATTGCACCTACTTGTAATTTGATCGAATTATTCATAGTTACGTGTATTAATATTGTTTACAATAATACACGTCGATATAAGCATATATTTCCGTTGTAAACAACAAACATATACACTACAAAATAAATGCAAAAATAATTTTAATTTTGTGTCTCTCAAGTATTTGGAAATAACAAATCCTATTTTATTTGCATTATGAAGAAGGTTATCATTTTGTGATTTCAGTCATACGTAATGTTTACAAAAACAACCATAGACACTAAAAAATAAATAGAATAAAAGCTGAAATTTTCAACATTCAAATCTCGAACAGTTCCATGTTTTGTTTTCGAATAGTGGTACTTGTATATTATAATTTATAGGTTGTGTTTATATGAATTATCTACCCTTGTTGACAGGCCACATAGCTATGTCGGGTTTGCTCGCTTTTGCATGCTGAACCGCATTCCCTGATCGAGGCGCGTCGCGACCTTGCGGTCCCGTTGCGCGGCCTCGCCCCCGGCCCCCGGTCCCCCATACCATCAGAGACTCACCCAGATCCTCCACCAGCTTCAGCATCACGCCCCCGATGTGCGTGTCCCCCTTCACGCGCAGTGTCCGCTCGATGTCCATGTCGGTGACAACCACGCGAAGAGTCCACGACCCATCGCCCACCAAGTACCCGTCGGCGATCATGATGGACGAATATCACAACACACTTATCTAAACGCGAATCGAAAGTGTTAAAACGTCCACTCAGCGTACACCACAACAGGATCTATAAATCCTCATCACGGACAAACATTAAACACTTTCGTATAAATATTTACGTCACTTTTTGCGCGAAAGCAGGAAGACAATATTTTTTTTAAATTACGTAAAATTATATTATCACACACTGCATATGCTACGCTCGGAGGGCGAGCGAAGACTGAGATTGAAATGGAAATAGGTATCTGAATGTTGGCAATGCCCATGTACGGAGGCGGCCGAACTTTGCCGAGAGCTCCCGAGCAAACACGACAAAGGCAGGGCCGCACTATCGCGACATGCGACCTCATTCTATGAGGAAAAATATTTATTTTCAAATCATAGAACACATGTACGGGTCCGGATATTACCTTTTATAGAATAGGACAAAATATAAATCTGTGTTGTGTTTTTAGCAAAATATAGCAAAATATAGCAAAAATCCCTCTAAAGTCTAAATTACTTCAAGATAGTACAAATTTAACGACAAAAAAGGCTCGAAAAGAACGGTGCATATTAAATTCGACTTTGATAATTCCCGTAATTTAATTGCTTAATATATTATCTGAAATGAATATGTATCACTTTAAATCGTAGACCACATGCATGGCATGAATGGACAGCAACTAGTTAAAAGTGGTAATATTTATGTTAAAGGATAAAGAATGCGAAGGCCATAAGTAGATTTGATAGAAATGTTTCAACAGTGCATATTGTCAAACATGATTAAGTTATTTTTCAGTGACTTACCTAATGTCGTCACCAGCTTTCTAATGCTCTTTTAGTATGTTTTTTGTCAAGAAATCTGCATCTATTCAAAAAATCATTTTATAATTAACTTCCTAACCCTTACACAAACACCATACATTGATTTTGCACGTAGCGTCCATCCATCCTACTTGAGAGTGAATGAGCTCACTGATAATAACTGATAATATTCTCGTTTTCATAATAAGATAATTAAAAGTAAGCAATATTTTTCATACCATTCAATGAAGGATGGTGAAATTTCCATTGTGATATTCTGGCATAACCAATTTAAAAATGACAAATCAAAATAAATAAATTTAAGTTCTATATCACGAGATAAATGGAAATAGACGCTAATTTTGTATGTAAATGATTTTGTATTGCAATAAAAAAAATATGGAATACGCTGATATGGTTTGATTTATAATTCTTTGAAAAGTAGCTATAAATTATACCTTTTTGATAATAAAATATTAAATGGAGAAGGTTGAGATTTAACAACTGTAATCAAAAGTTTGAATGCGTTTCGCTTGAAAGCACTGTAGTTTACAACATGTGACAATATAATTGATCAGAAATACGTACATAATATACACCCTACTTTACGTTATTCATTATTAATTTATATGCTTAAGTTATCTTGAAAATATATCTTGATATCTTATTATCATATCATCAAAGCATAAGAGAGCTTAAAGCGGAGGCATCCTTCAGAAGCAGACTCAAGACCCACCTTTTTACTCAGAGAGGCAAAGAAGCGCTTTTGGAATGATCATTCGGTCATAAAAGAGCGCTATACAAATATGTACTAATATAATATAATATAATAATATCATGTAGATGAAAGATGTTTTCCGTATTCGTTCATATCAATAAGATAATTACATTAATTTTCAAAAACATGCATCCATACTGATAAATAATTATGTACAAAGATTTTTGAATTCATAAATAATGATTATTATGTCAGTGCACATCTGCATTATTTTTGTTTACAGAAAGAATGTTGCATCTCGACGATTCTGAGAGTTGAGACTTTACGGTTCCGACTCTGCCGACTTGACAAACGACAAAACAACATTAAAAATATAGCACTCATCTCACAACCAGAGTGACTTAAAATTCATACAGCTTTAACGAAACATACAACAATCTGACTCTGAAATATTTTACAATCAGAGAACATTTATGAATGTGGCCATCTAGCGGTAGCATACAGAAACAATTACAGGATTGGTTATAGAAGAAATCTTATTACCATTAAAGCAGTCACCTGTGAAGCTTCATTCAAATTGCTAGATGTCATATTGTTTTGATTTGGCGGTTATTGTTGAGTTTTTGTTATCTTACGAATTAAACGAAACATTATAATAATTTGGTAATTCGTCTTTTAAGAAAAAGTTAAAGTTGTACCGCATATAATACACATGAAGCGGACGCCGAAGCGCACGAGGAAACTGCAACTTTCGGGGAATAATGGGCTGAAGCTGACAACCGGTATTGTTATTTGAATGTTTTCTATGTTGTTTACAGTCTAATAATTAAAAGTTTGCTTTCTTAATAATATGGTACCACAATACGAATTTTACATTGAAATATATATTCAATTGGTTGGATATTCACTTATTTGACAGGTTCATAAAGGCTTCTTAAAAATCCTAACCTCATTTTTATTTAGGAAACATTCAGGAGAATACAGACATGTGGAATGCTGATCACTGATCAGTCAACTAGACTAAGACCAGTATTTATTCAATTTTCATGGGGATTCCTTAAGGCTGGTTTTGACTTGAAGACTTTCATATGCCTCATTTTTTAAATTAAAAATTATCAAGGATTTTAATGGTTCTGTCCAAAGTTAAGCTTAAATTGTTCAATATTATTTTTTAACGTTGCCGGGATCTGAATTGTGATGCCAAGCGATACATCATTTCCCTCTGGTTTTCTCGTTGCTTTTTATACTTGATTTATTTCCTTTTTTTAATGAACAATATTTGATGATCGCTTGTGTTATAGTTGCGGCCTCCACGCCTCTGGCCACCCGCTCCTCGCCCGTCCTGTCTGACTCCCCGGCCGGTTCCCCGGTGCCCTTCCTGTGCACGCAGGACGGCGCGCGCGGTGAGAGCGATGTCGTCTGGAACTTCTACTCGCCAGAATCAAATCCGCACAAAGCAAGTCCAGCATCTTCCCGAAGAAACACAGTCCAAGAAATCCGCACACCGGCGAGACGACCGCAAAGAGAACCCGAAATACGCGTGCGACCCCGACCGAGGTTACGACCAGCGCCGCGCAGAAACAACTTCTTGCAAAGTCTTCGCGAAGAATTATCATCTCTAAATCGACCGCCAAGTGCCTACCCCGTAAAATCAGATTCCGATAGTCCGGAAGCCATTCACCATGAAGTCTTGATGGGCTCCGACGACTCTATAGACGACTGCTTGTTTGCGGCGACGCAGATGATCGAAGAAAAATTCTGCCAACGCATCGAAGACGTGACGAAAAATAATAACAAAATAGAATCGCCAAAAAGATTAAATAAAATACCTAAAAGCGCAAACGTCGAATCGCCTAAATTGGTAAACGATTCATTCGACACTCTTTTATCGACTATCGACGATCAAGAAATCGAAATGCTAACTCAAAGAATAGAGTCCACTCCCAAGAAATTGGTGGAAAATTTTCCTGTTAAGAAGTTTAACTTTAAGGGGGGGCCCGCGGCTCCCGTGTCTCGTGGATCAGGGCTGCGTGGCGTGTCTAACCTGCGGCCGGGCGGCACGCTGCAGCGTCACAGTTCGATGCCGACGGCGTCGCGGGGGGCACCAGTGACATTTTCGCGGAGTCTTGCTCGTCATCCATCCATGCCACAGCAGAGACAAGGTTAGTTATTTTAAATATGTATCTTGTTTATTCTGTACATCACTTTTACATTATATTTCCCTATATTTTTAATATTCACTAATACCCATCTTAAAAAATAAATCTAGCATTGTTTTGTTCATATTCTACGCCTCTACACCCTCAGTCATGTTGTTATTTTATATATAATTGACCCATATTAGTACCTGTATATAAATTGTTTTAAAACCTTGTAGGATTTTGTATTACTATACGTATCTCTTGCAATATCTAAAGCACCAATTTTATTTACCATCAAATATAATAAAGTAACACTATTAAAATAAGTTGTAAAAAGTTGTTCATAATATGTTTTCGATCTTAACCGGTGTGTTTAATGTTTCGGCTTTATTCTCTTGATCATACAATAACTTTTACATATTAAATGTTTTATTTAAAAATAATTTTGATTTTTATAACATAAAATATTTGTTTTGATAAAAGTTATTGGTTTCAAACGGATTGAATAATTTCTGCAGGTTCCCCGCCGATGCGCTGCACACCCGAGGAGATCAACAAGAAGCGAGAAGCCGCGCGGATGAAGCTGATGGGCCGACAACACACCGGACGGTAGTCAACGTTCGAGTCCTCCTCCATCGTCACAAATACTACTTACGGGTCTTGGGCTGGTCCAGCGCTGTTTCTACATTTACTTTACTAAAGTTATAGATGTCGACTATCAAGGATATCATTAAAAGCGATAAGGTGCGAGGATGCATCTGAAAGGCCAGGTGCGGATTATCTACAACAGTCTTCTCCAACATCACTAATTCTTTGTAATACTTTTATTGTTCCCTGTGAACAAGTCCTTTTTACTCACATAATACAGGTAGCGGCAAAAAAATCTGAGGGTTTTTTGTAATCTCAAGTAATCAAACCGTCAGATCTTTTTGCCGATACCTGTATTATAGATGGGTGATAAAAGAAACCACCACAACATACCTTAAAAAAACATTTCAATATTAGCATATATTTTGTCAAATGACTTTTAAAATTATTTAGTTTCTTCCTCAGTAGTTGGAGATAGTTTTTAGCTGCTATAATTTTTTAATTTTTTTTTAATTTTTATGAGTAGGTAATTACATGATTTATGATTACCAATGGAGTGGTAATTTATTATACAGTGTTCAATGTTAACTGATATTGTTAAATTTCGCTTTAAATGTTAAATCGTATTATGTGTTCAAAGATACTGGGTCATTTGTTTTTTTATTGATATTTCCCTTTTATATGAATAATGTGTCTTACCCGATATATAAATATAGCTACATCAATTGAAAATTACTCTAAAATATGATAAAGAAGTACAGTGGTGCCTCGCATAACGAACTTGCTCCTGGAACGAATTAAGTTCGTTGTGTGAGGCACCACTGTATAGTGGAACCCCTAATTACACTACCTTAAATTATACCCTGAATTTTTGCTACAAAACCCCCGACTCCACAGTCACATTCAAGGCTGCCTGTGCATCCGCCACAGGTTTGTATGCACATACATAGTCGAGTGCAACACCTTTTTCCACTAATTAAATAAACATTACAGTCATATTTTTTTCCATTTATTTTTTGAGTTGGCAGTTTTGAATTATTAAGGTTTTTTTTTTACGAGATTCACTCTCCCAATTACGAGACTCTCAATAACACTGTCCCGACTCTACCTTAAATGGGGTTTTTACTTTATGGGACACTTGAAGGACAAAATGCTTGACTAATAACTGTTAAGAGTATTGTTATTGCTTTGTTTTAAAACAAAATATAATAATTCTCTCCCAAAACCTCCATTTTGTTACTCATTTTACCTACAATTTTCTTCATTTAAATATTGGATATATTAAAATAATTTTATTAAATATGAAAAAATTAAATCTCTATTCTTACACATACCATAAATGTGTATATATGAGCTTATTAAGGATCACTAGGTATTTTAATAAATATAATCTTCAATTACTGAAGTACATATATTCTACAGCAAATTCCATAATTTTAGTTTTAACATTTTTTTTAACAATTTAAACTTTTTGATCTACATATCATTCCTAAGTCAACAGTGCCATTTTCACCTTCATTTTATCTCCTTCTATTCAATTACTAGAGATGCTAGAACCAAGCGACTCAGAATAGCTTAAATATAACACCAAGGTGTGGATTATTGTTTCCTTTTATATTTTTGTTGTTATTCAATTGTTAATTTTCGATCATCAGTAGTGGTGGTTAATGCCAGCCTCACATTAGATGCGTTTTCTCATGAATTTGTGTTTTTCGAATACTTTCATTGATACACAGAAGATCCTGATCCTCTATCTACTATGAAAGCTTTCATATTATACAGGAATTTGTCGTGCATATACTATTTAGTTGCGACATCTAACAGCGATACAAACTTGTAGGGATATTTTGCAATGTCTTTCATAAAAATGTAAAAATTCCGCTATCATAACCTTAAATAATCATAAATAATTATTTTTTATTTCTAGCGTTCAATTTGAGATCATTTCAAATGTTAAATATACAAATACTTCCTACCTTGTATTAACATGGATCACAATGAAAACCGTTTATTCAGTTGCTACAATACCACAACTTGCTTTCAATGAAACCTTCATCAGCTACTAACTTTTATAAACATACATTTTTTTTTATGTAAACACATACAGTATTAGTAATCGCTATCACCCACAGATGGTGATAGCGATTCTGAAGTTTTTCATCTATGGATTCTATGACACTTACTATTTCTACATATGTAAATGTTCTACACAGACTGAGCGCTGCATGTGGAGTGTTGATCCGCCAATGTCATAGACTGCAGCCCGACATTCACGCATCATCCTTATTATTACAGGAATTTACTATGAATGGGTGGTCTTCACGGGACGACTTTCACCTCCCAGACCACTGACTTATATTCGTATGCTGATGATTAGTGTAATCCATGTTAAAACAAGGTAGGAAGTATTTATTTGTTTAATCATAATACAGTGGTGCCTCGCATAACGAACGCCTCGCACAGCGAACGCTGCACACAACGAACTTCCTTTTCGTTCATTTCACGATTCATACAACGAACTTCGCTTCACACAACGAATTGGATTCTGGAAACCTTTGCTCCTGCCGTGAAGAAATTCTTGTTGGAAAAAGAACTGCCGCTCAAAGCCCTTCTGATACTTGACAATGCCCCTTCTCACCCAAAAGACCTAGAAGAAATATTGCAGGAAAATTATCCTTTTATCAAGGTGCAGTATTTGCCACCAAACACCACATCCATTCTCCAGCCAATGGATCAGCAAGTTATTGCGAACTTTAAAAAACTCTACACTAGAGCCCTCTTTAATAAGGTGTTTGAAGAATGCGAGTTTGGTGGAGACAATATGACTATCCGAATGTTTTGGAAGGAGAAATTTGATATCCTTTTGGCAATACGACTTATACAGAAGGCCTGGGAAGAAGTGTCACAAAGGACCCTCATTTCTGCTTGGAAGATGCTTGTGCCTTCGTGGATTCAGGAAGAAGCAGTAGTTGATGACACAGAAGTGGTGAAGGACATCATCACAGTGGCCCAAAGGTTGGAATTAGAGGTAGAGGATGTAGAGGAGCTTATTGAGGAACACAAAGAAGAGCTGACAACTGAAGAGCTCCAAACACTTCTGGCCCAACAACAGGACAATGCTCAAAGGGAAGCGTCATCTGATAACGAGGAGCAACAATCAAACAATCAACCAATTCCAACGGCTGACATCAAGAACATCCTGGTCAAATGGAAAGCAGTTCAGGAGTTTACCAATGCCCACTATCCGGATTCCGCTGAAGCAAACAGGATCAACGATCTGTACTCCGATACTCTTGTCCGTTATTTCCGGCAGATGTTGAAGAAAAGAGAGAAACAAACGACTTTGGACAGGTTTTTCACTGCACCATCGGCCAAAAAGCGGAAAATGGATGAAGATGTGCAAGATTCGATTATTTCTTAAAATTAAAAAATGTGTTTTTTTCATTATGTTTTTAGATGTATCTAAATAAAAATAATAACAAAAAATTTATCTTTTTTTTATGTCATCTTACCATATTTTATGCTACAGAACGAATTTTTTTTTTTAACATGTATTGTTATGGGAAAACGCGTTTCACATAACGAACTTTTCGCATAACGAACTTGCTCCTGGAACGAATTAAGTTCGTTGTGTGAGGCACCACTGTATAATCCATGAAAAAACTGTCCTAAGATGCCTATTACAACACCAATATTTTAAATATCATAACTTTTTACTGCTAAATTAACATTCAAAGAGCAGCATTTCAATTACTCTTAAACACATAATCGGAACTGTCAAAATAAAAATGATTTTGGTGACAAAAAAGTAACCATTCAATTTGCAAGTGTCAAATTTTTATGTACATTACAAATATGCATATAAGATGTCAGCAGCATAGGATTTGCTTGATTTTTTATTTTTTATGATATCTCTTATTTTTTTATATAATGTTATTATTTTATGTATTTATTTTGTGGTGTTTATATATAATAATAAAATATCAGTTAATTATCAAATTTGTAAGGTTTTTATTTTGATATGTAGTCATCATAATGATTTGTTTCATGTCTGGCTGCAACTTTGTCTTGTAAAATATTACTTTGTAAAATAATAAACAGTTCCTAAAAAACACATTTGTTTTATTTTTATTGAATTGATTTCATTGAACTATTGAAATCAATTCCACTACCACCATTGATTTATAATGTTCAAGAAGTATTAATGGAAATAAACTATAATAATTCATCATCATCATCATTGCCAGCCTGTGTGCGTCCTCTGTTAAACGTATGCCTCCCGTATGAGTCTTCATCCTCTTCGATCCTCCGCCTTCCGCATCCTGACCACTCCCGCTATTTTTCTTATTTCGTCAGTCCATCTTGCAGGGGGTCGGCCAACGCTTCGTTTGCCAGTTCTTTGGCATCGTCTTCAATACTTTACTTTCCCATTGACTCTTCGACAGATATGTCCTGCCCCTTGCCACTTGAGTGTGCCTATTCGTTGTGTAGACTCCACTACTTGAGTTCTCTGTGGATATCCTCATTTCGGATTCTATCTTTTAGCGACACTCCGAGCATGGATCTCTCCATGGCACGCTGGGTGACCTTTATTTTATAGGTAAGACTGCTGTTAGATTCCATGTCTCTGCGCCATAAATTAAGCCAGGGAGGATGCATTGGTTAAACGCCTTAGTTTTATGACATATATAATAATAAATTTATCTATTATTTTTGTAGATCTTAATGTTTTATGTTTTGAATGTCCTTAAAAAATATATATCTTTATTAAAAGTATAAATCTTAGGTTTTATGGCATCATAATATAACATTTTACCTTTTATCATCCCTTAAATTTTACAGCGTCATAATATTCCAGTCCCCTGTATAAAATACACATAAAATACACAAAAAATCATGATATACACCTCTTAAAGTTGAGCTGAGTGATAAATCAAGAGTGGAAATGGAGAAAACCTAGAAATGAAAAAGGTACAAATAACAAATATAAACGTAAATTTTAGCATCCAAAATGTTGCCATACCTTAATGTTTTCTTATTGATGAAATTGATTCAAGTGTTTCATTAACCCTTTCATTACATCTCTGTGGAATACAAATTATACTGTCGATTATAAAACTAGTATTTGAAGCATAGATGTACTTATCTGGTATATTTTCATATATTACATTGGTTCTTGTATCCTTTAGCTATCAGATGATGCATAAAAACTATTCTAAGAAAGTAGCAAAATGATATATCACGGCTACCGATGGCAAGGGTAGAGGAATCTTACACGGCAAATATCGGGTACCAATGCTAACAGGTTAAGTTCATAAAGTATATCTTTTAAGTCAATTTTAAAATTAATCGTTTTCCTGAAACAACAGATGAGATAATAAATTATGGAAATAGTGAAAAAAAAGGTAGATACTTACAAATACTGTCTTTATGATATCATCATCATACCAGCTCCCCAAACTGGAGCATATAGCAATCACGAACTGCCGCCAGAAAACTGTCAGCCGCCAATCTTCGCCTCTTACAAATCAGCTCCACTTCCCGCAGCTCCACCGAGTATATTGTAAGTATAGTTGTCGACGGCTTTCTAAGACAGTGCAAGACCAGGGGCTTGAAAAGAAAGCAGCTATAGCTAATGCTCTCCTGCGGCATCCTCAATATATGTCCCAGTGACTGATTGTATTATAAAAGGCTGCCTTGTCCGCTCTCTCACTTTGTTGTTCCTCACAAAGTCAAACCATCGTACCCCCTAGTATTCTATGCTAGATTGGCTCTTGGTGAGATGCCAAGATTCTCAGCTGTAACGAAGAATAAGGATGATCATATAGTTTTTATATAAATTTTATTTGTAAAGATGATTTTGTTTAAATTTTATTGTTACATTTTTTTACACTCACCCATATCCGTTTTCTCAACTGGAGCATATGGTAGTCACAAACTGCCGCCATAAAGCTATGTTAACCACCATGGTCCTCGCCTCATCCCATGTATGCTCTGCCTCCCGTAGTTCCGCTAAGTACAATCTATCTATAGTTGCCGACGGCCTTACAGGACGGCGCGAGCCTGAGGGCTTAAAGAAAAGGCAGTTGTATTTTTTAAACAATGGATAAAAGTGTATTTTTGTAAATATCATGTACTCGGTAAGTGGTTATAATTGGAACCCGCATCGGTGGCGTGGTAGTCGAGTGGCATATTAATTTTTAAACGTATTTATGTGTTTATTATTTTTAAAAATACGTCAACTCAAAACAAGCCACGCATCCTGACAGGTCGCAGAAGTTGATGATATGTTCTTAATGATTCGTAGTGACCGTTTACAATCCAGTGAGAAGTTTATTAAAATATTGGTGTTTACTCGGATTAAAAATAAGTTTATTTATATATATACACAAAAAAAGTTTTTTTTGTGACAACACTGACAAAGCATTAGAAAATTAGGCATTCAGCACAAACATGTACTCAGCCGGTAACACATTTCGCTGAATATCCCAAAACTTGTCTGCCTGGATTTAGGGAGATTAGGATAAGGAGCGTAGGATACATTTTATAGCCTACAATCAGGGCCGGAGTCAGGGCTTAGCGCGCAGAAGGCGATAAAATTCCAACCTAGTTTTATTACTCGATACCACCCATTAGGTATTCACCCAGAACGTTTTTCAGTTTGTCCATATTCCCCCCGTTACATTTCTCCCTCGATTAGCATAAGCAAACTCAATCCACTTTATAACTTAACCTGGGGACGTTGCAAAAATAAGCTTTTACAGATAATTTGAAATGTTAAAAAATACATAAAATGGAAATTCGATGCTAATACCTACGTCACTGTTTTAGGTACCCATAATATTATGTCAAAGTATATATTCACCAACGTCATATTAAATGCACGCATTAATGAAATTGATTTGATGAACTTTATTCGTTCCGTTAATATACGTTTACAGTTTTAAACACAGTGTGATCGTATATTATTTTTTATGATTTGATATTTTTTCCAAATCCAACGGCGCTCGATCCTGTCCGATTACCGAAGTGACGCAGAACCAGGAGTGAGAAGATCCCCTATTTACTACCAAATAAATAATGATCTACTTCTTAGGAACATCATGCTAATCATCCAATATCTCTAGAAATTCTGAGTACAGATTAGCGTCTGTCTAACTCGCAAATTTGTAAGAGCTACAAAGTCATCATCTGCCTGTGTCGTCCACTGTTGCACGTAGGCCTAACACATGAGTCTCCCTCCTCTTCGATCCTCTGCCTTCCATACCCTGGCCACTCTCGCTATTCTCCTTATGTCGTCAGTCCATCTGCCCATCCCAATTGTATTCGTCTATCGATTTATTTTGAGAAGTTATTTCGTCCTAGTTGGATTGCTTGTCCCAGATAGGTATATTAATTTACAACCTATATTTGTGTTCCTACAATGGAAATCGGTTTAAAAGTTTAGGTAAATTCATCATGGCTTTAGTTTTATCCATGTTCATTTTCAGACCAATTTTTCTCTTGTTCGACGCTTCATTGAGGTCGTAGAGCATGTCTTAAAGCTTATCATGTGATTGGGCAATAGCACTATGAGCTACGAAGTAAATGTTATTTATAAGGTCAGTTCAGAACCAAAATTATCATAAAATAATATTGAGGAAAAGTAATAATAGCGCTGCAGATTAATAATGGGAGCAATAGTGTGGTTCACGTGGCACCTGGAGCATCATCGCGGAGCACTGGTTAAGAGCTACTGGCTTCTCTTATTTCGTGCCTCTCTAGTGCGTGGTCTCGAGTGTGTTATCATAACTACCTCCCTACATAATATTATTATGACGCGTGTTGGGTAACAAACCTTAACGCTCTTTCTTTTTGTGCGGCTTTATTACGGAAGTAATCAGAGAACAGCGAAGCACAAAAGGCCTGAAAATTTATACAAAGATTATTTTGTGTATACTTACGCATACACGGTTCATTATGAATGTAAAGCGTTTTATCTCGGAAAAATAATTTTATTGACCTGTAAAGATCCTTTAAATTAAAAAAAAAAATAACTTGCAACCGTCTGTGTTGAAAAGGAAGACCCATAATCAAATTCCCCGACCGGTATTACCGCGCCGCCATAGATACTCGCGTCACAATAGAACCATGCTCATTTCATAATGGATGACTGTCATAAATGAAAGTAATGCTTCCTTCATCGTAACCGTATTTTGAAAAAAAAAAAACTAAGGGTTTTCACAGGTTTGATCAATAAATATATTCCTTTTGTAATGAACTACGAGTATTTATAGTGTGTTTAGATTGATATAAATAATGTTTATTGTTGACCCTTCTTCGCACTGTTTATTGTTATCCCTGGTTGGTGTTTACGATGATATTAGAGAATGTTAGTTACTGCACAAACGCGTAATATTTCACGTTATTTGATGACTCAGCAATCCGTGCCTCCAAGCTTCAGTTCCGCCGGGAAATGCTTCGGGATTACATCTCCGTTGCATTTCCCCTCATCTACCAGTTGTCACGATGACTCACATTTCCACAGCATATAACCACACATAAATATCACGAAGATACCTAATGTAGATATCTAAACCCGTGAAGTAACACCAGTACGTTAATTTAGGCTGCTCTTTTTTTGTTTCTTCATCTAACACGGTTCACTTGTATGATTTTTTTTTACCGTTAAAATATATTCAATAAATAAGTTCTATAAATAATTACAATTATTCATCTATTATATATTAATACCAGACATCACGCATCTGACGTTGGCATCAAAACACTCATCATAAAAGAACGAAAAATCTTGAAGAATACCTAACGTTATATTAGGTTTCAAATTTGGAACAAAATTTTGTATTTCGCTTTCCGAATATCTATGGTTTTTTCAGTTGTGTTAAATTGGTTTCTAACGTTTGGCAATGTGTAAACCTAACCTGTCTCGATAGTGATCGTCCTAATCTTAAGGTCGATTTCATTAATTTATTTCGTAGTTTAATGTTAATTATGGTATTTTGTCCACTAAATACGTGTTATCTTACTGCTGTGTCTTTTTATATATACTATTTTAGTACCGAAATACTTGACGAATTTGAAAAGTTTTACTGAGATGTTTAATGATTTGAAATATTATGGAGTCTTTATTTCGAAAAAAACAATCACTAATGCTTACAGCAGGTTGGTATATTAAAACATTTAAGAGTATTATTAAAGGAGCTTAATAGTTATTTTCTGCTAGTACATTCTAATATACGATATCTTCAACAGTTGTGGGACTCCATTTTACCCAGGGACATATCCCTTTACTGTTATCACTTTGTAGTCAATACTATAGGGTCCGCCATCTAACGTTTTTTTTCTTCAACTAGTGCTTATTTCGTGAATGGTAACACTTAGCACATGTCTGATTTGACAGATAATTAGTTTTATCCTTCCGCTAAACGAATATGGTTGTGTTTACGCTTAAACAACGCTGGGAAATATTGCGACATTACTTTGAAAATCATGGTAATGTTGCAGAATGTGTGCGAAAATTGCGTACGGATTTTGGAAGAAGAGAATCACCGTCAGCTCCGTATGTTTGTTATCTTGTGAAAAAAAGTGAAAGAAACTGGCATCCTCATCGATAAACCAAAGCGTTAAAAGCAAAAAACAGTGCGTACACCCGAGAATATTGCTGCTGTGGCAGAAAGTGTGCGTGAAGCGCCATCAATGGCGCTTCCATGCGGCGCGGCCATGTTGAACGAATTTTTGTTCACAAAAATTGAAGAAGAGGATATTGGCAACATTTGGTTTCAACAGGACGGCGCTACGTGAAACACAGCCGAAGCTACACTCGATGTTTTGCGCCCTGTTTTAAAAAAAAAAAGTTATTTGGCGGACGCTTTGCATATAAAGTACTAAGCTATCAAAATTGTTAGCTTCATAGAATCTACAGAAGAGATATTGTCATCATCGTGTAATAGTATAGTTCTGTATTTGATC
Organism: Glossosoma conforme; assembly: GCA_022606575.1. Taxonomy (NCBI): domain Eukaryota; kingdom Metazoa; phylum Arthropoda; class Insecta; order Trichoptera; family Glossosomatidae; genus Glossosoma; species Glossosoma conforme. The sequence continues at coordinate 408,322 of JAGTXR010000250.1, read as the reverse complement.
ACACAAATAATGTGACGAGTTAACAGCCAATCTCGCCCTGGACAAACAACTAAACATCTAACTAAAGCTTAGTATAGATGCTCGAAAAACAACTTTTCTCTGACATTAATTATATGAATATAAAGATTAAAATTTCTCATTTTCACATAATGTTGATTAAAAATTGCTATCCAGACTTTTTAGGATATTTTTTCGTCTTATTGCGCGTTTCTCATTCCTAATACTATCAGCTTGCCCGCTATCTTACTAAGACACTAGCGCCTTAAATGCGCCTTCATACAATCTGACGTTCTCCCGTAGCACCTGGAGACGTACCACAACGCATTTGCAAAAGCCCGATTATACGTGAGTCTTACTGCGTGCTTACTCTTGGCAATCCCACATTATATATTGTTTTTACAAATCTTAGCAATCTGTAAAACATTTGGATACATTCGCCATGTTTCTCATGATGCCTGAGTGTAATGTAATATTTCTACAACATTTCATTATTTATATCAATCAGAAGGCTCTACATCTTTGTAAATCTAAATAAAGCCTTGTTGCGTTATTATATACGTCCCTTATGATGTTCTCCATCTTTAATACTTTTGACAAATCGTGTGCCAAGCTGAAAGAGGGCTTCTTAACTTCACAATTATCAGATATATGTGATATTAAGGAGTACTTTTGGGACCTTCGTCGCCTGTCGGCTGAACGTCCTTTTAGAATACTTGCAAAGGGATTGCTTCATGAAACACTATCTCGTTATGTTAATATGTATGTGAATTTTCTTAAACTAATTTTTAGATTGGCGCCCAAGAACAAGCAAACGGAGCGTTGGCCGCCCCCTGCAAAATAGACCGACGATATCATAAAAGTAGCGGGAGTAGCCCTAGATGCGGTAGGCGGAGAATCGACAAGGATGAGGACTCATTCGGGAGGAGTATGTTCAACAGTGGACGGACATAGGCTGATGATGATGACCTCAAGTAGTGGAGGCTACCCAACGATAGGCACACTCAAGTGGTAACGGGCAGTACATATCTGCCGAAAAGACGACGGTTTACGGGGAAGAAAAGTGTTAGAGTGGCGTCCAAGAACTGACAAACGGAGCGTTGTACTGACGACATCAGAAAATAGAGGTAGTAGCCTGGATGCGGAAGCTGAGGATCGAAGAGGATGAAGACACATTCGGGAGGAGTATGTTCAACAGTAAACGGACACAGGCTAATGACGATGATACTGTTTGAAGATGTCCAGTCTGCTAAATCCCACAAATCTGCGTGTAATGTGTTTGTCTCTGTAACTCGTCTGATCGGCTCGTGCTCTCCGTATGGTAGTGTTGTGTCTGTGCGCTGGTGGTTCGCGCAGGTCGATAGCCCGGGGGCGCGGGGACCGTGACGTCACCGTGAATGGGTGCTCGCTGTGACAGGCGTGCGGCTCAGTGTCAGCGCGGCAGCCCCCGCTGCTCCTTGTGTAATGCGCTGGTGGGTGGTGGTGTGGCTCGCGCTGGGCGCGGGTCTGCAGGCCAAGGCGCCGCCCCTCTTCACCAACTCCTTCCTGGTGCGGCTGCGGCGCGCTGGAGGCGCCCCCCTGGCCTCCGCCGTTGCGGAGCGCACCGGCTTCGATATGCTCGGCCCGGTGAGTTCACAACTGCCCCCTACAACTCATGCCATTACCATGCCACAAGCTTCGAAGCGTTTGACAGAGTCTTGACACATCAAAATTCGTCAATTTTACAGGAAAATTCCTTCAAGCATTCAATCATATTAACTGTAAAGTAATATATTTAACCTGCCAAATCTAAAACACACAAAAACTGCCCTCCACATGTCACAATATTGAATTATTTTAGCTTAAATATCATCTACTATTATGCTACACGATATTAAAGCTTCGACGCGTTTGATAGTATCAAAGAGAAGGTGAAAATTCTACATTCTTACAGGTAATGTTATTCTCATTATAAAATACTCGGATCATATTTAACCTGGCTACTCAAAAACACTCAAAAATTGCCTTCCACATGTCACAATATTGCATTATTTTAGCTTACATATTATTATCAAATATTATGCAATTATTTTACAGAATTAAAAGACACGTCGAAATTTGTTAATTTTATATGAAATTTCCTTCAAGCATTCAATCATTCTTACTGTAAAATATCATATTTATCCTGGACAGTCCAAAAAACACACAAATATTGCCCTCCGCATTATTTTTCACATTACACATTACTTAATCTATATTTTTACTTACACCGACAAAATACTATTTTCAGGCTTCAACATTTTAGAGTTTGGTTTCAAAGATATGTAACAATATTTTTTGCAAATTTATTCAAAAGCGCGCAATTATTTTTTCACCTGCAGCATGTTTGACTCTCGAATCCAAAACATGCTTAAATTTCCTCCAAACTTCAAAATCATATTGCACTATTTTCTGAAATGGGTATTTTTAAAAGTTCTGACTATTATTGAACGCGTGAAAATCTTTAATTATTTGTAAGTAAATTATTGAACCCATCCAAATATTTTTCGCTACCGTTTCATACATTTATTCAAAATTTATCATATTTAGAACGATAAGTAAAAACTACGTCTAATAATCACAACGGAATACAATTAATTCACAATCCTGAAGTATTCCCATACATCCTTCATTATCATGTTATTTTTTCCAGGCTTTAATAATTTCGACTAAAGTCCAGTAACGTGGCAATAATTCTCATACGCCACAATCAAGCTATATTCTCATTATTGTCAGTTTTGATATTGTCACGAGAATTATTAACGATTGTAAAATTTCAACTATTGAGTACAAAATTTTATGAAATTTCCTGCACACGTCATAATTAAGTCATATAGTTTAATAGATTAAGCACATCATAGGAAAAATTCATGACGGCAAAAAATATTTTCTTGTTTCAGCTTGTTCGCCCTATAATAAAAAAACACGCTGTAAATTAACATCCCACGTAACAATAATTTATTATTTTTAATTTAGAAATACGTAATTTAATAATTATATTATACACTACATATATTATTTTGAAAAAAAAATAGATACTTGTTATATTTATATGCAAACTAAGTAAAGTCTGTCTTCCGTTTGAACCTTCTGGTAATTAAATCAGTTCCACGAATGTAGAGGAAATTCTTGAAAACATTCTGTTTCCTATTGCATCATTTTCGCTTTTTACTAAGTTGTGTATTTAATTATTCAATAGGTGACAGTAAAAAAAAAACGCAGATCTATTTAAATTCGCCTATTTATTCTGTAAACTTATTTTCAGGGTCCAAAATGTTTGTCTCGCGAAAATAAAAAAAAACACATGAAAACGCTGTACAAGAGACGCTTCGGCATGGAGTAATATTTTTGGCTTGAGCATTTATGAGTGCAAAACACTTGAATGAAATGGTCTCCATCCATCATTATCCTTCACTGTGCCTTCAATGTTCAAGTGCCGTATATCATTTTCAGGCCACGTTCTGTGCCGTAAAAAAATATTCTCAAAATATATCCGTCGTATGAAAATACAACCTTCCAGTATAATTTCATACTTCACTGTTTTGGCATTTAATTTATTTATTTCTCTCAACATATACCTAACCACTTCATGCTCGGTTTTTTTTAGCTGTAAGACGTGTGGTGTATTATGAGTCATTAATAAATACAGCTGCAAGCCGACCCTTTTTTTGTATATGCCCGGACATCGAACATATGCGAGAGCGGCAAAAACGTAAAGCTTGCACGCTTGTGCGTGAGCGTAACAACGTGGACAATTGTCCCGCCCCGGTACGAGCATGAAGTGGTTTAATATGGTTCATAAATTGTTAGGATTTTAATAATTTAATAAAACAATACAGTCGTATGTACAAATGATATTTAGACTTTACGACGAGAATCGTTCCACATTCTTCTTCTTGTTGTTCTGATTACTTTTAAGCGGCGAACTTTCATTACTCGGAACTTATTTCTAGGAGACGGATGGATACCCAATACCCAGCTGTCTAACCATATGTAATACGGTCTTTTTGGTATTTTTTTATTTACTTGAAATTTGCACTCTGTTATGATTGTCATCTCGTCTCAAACTGTCTTCTGAAAACTCTCCGTCGAGTATATTCAATAATATGTGTAATCCTGACGGCTTTTATAGAAAATGTAACGATATCGTTTAAAGATATATTTTGATATTTGTTAATTAATTATATTTTTTTAAGAAGACATGATGATAAGCCCGACGCTCCCTATATTAAGCCATTTAAAAATGCATTAGTATTAGTGTTGCCAGGATTCATAATCATATTTCGTAAGTTTGAGGATTAATGATTTTTTTATATACTCTTGTATTAAAACATTTATTACACTCAAATTATCAATAAAAACTACTAAGTATTACACTAAGTACATAAGAAAAATAATTTTAATAATAATATTTTATATAAATCTTTAAAATTAGAAATAATTTGACATTTTCGCTAAAAGTATGGTTCAGTATGATTTATTGAATGATTATTTTCTCTGAAACGAATGAATTTTTTTACTCGAAAATGTAATTATTGATTTACAAAGTCATAAAAAGTTTGATTAATTGACGTCTGTCGATGTATGAAAACCCTCTCTATCATTCTCTATGGCCAAGCATTTCGAATAAAACTCCATTTCATTTGAAACAAAACTTTAAAGCGCCAATTTAAAATAATTGTCAATTCCAACTGTCGCCATTACCCGCCCCCGAAATCTGAAATGCTCCGTAACACACGACTATTTTATTTTATATGTGTAACGTGCTGTGAAAACAAACTATTCAATTGAAGAGGCTGAATGTATGTTAAAACTATACAGCTACATATAAAATTAAATTGTTTTTGATATAAAATAAATTGTATGTGGTTTTTAAAAACTTGGCGTTTGTTTTACCGGCGTAGATGTTTCGTAGGGCATCGTAGGACAATGTAAAACACGTAATTCAATGTTCAATAATAAGAAATATTGTTAAATTTTATTAAGTTTCATTTTATGTTCAATTAAAATAAGTATTTGTGTAAAAAAACTGACTTCCCATATCCGTTCCATATCTGAATCATGGTGTCGACAAATTGGCATCCACTCAGTTATGTTAGTCAATGGCAACTGATAATGCCGTCCATACTCGTCCCAAGATCAACCTGAGAGCATATATGGTTTCCGATGATCTCCAAGATAGAAGCCTAAGGACTTGAAGAGACGGCAGCTGTAGTAAATCACTTTTAAAAGAGGGCCAAAAATTAGCCCGTCACTCTCGAGGTCTCAACCATTTGGCCTTAAAGAGCGAGTCAACCCAACAAGTGACTTGTGGTTATCAATAAGCAGTGAACTATCCAAGTTGTGGTCTGCGTCCAATGTTGCTTAACTTCGGGGATCTCCTAACGAGAACTGCGCTAACGATGTACCATTGTCCCTGGACAATGTCGCATGATTGGGCATTCCAAGAGAATATTCAACGTGGACACATTTCTAACAATATAATATGTATTCGCATTTTTTAGTTTTTCGGAGATCTTTGTAATATTTATGTTTTCCAATATCATTCTTTCAATATCATATATATAATGCCCTGACGTTTTAATTGGATTAACTGTTATTTACAATTGTATTCAAGTACATAAAATGATGCTAATAACAATGTGATAAAATTATAACGTGGGTTAAAATAGTATTGCCGTTTAATAAAAGTCATGTCGAGAAGAAGCCTTTTCCAATATTGTCTCATCAATGGCTTCCAATATATATCGCGTTTTAAGCGATATCGATTACAAGGAAAGCAATAATTATATTTGAAAATATAAGTCACGTGTTTGCAATTAATGAATTCGATATTGTCATTAATTAACCGCATTGTTATAACAAATAACGCTGAATATTATTTTAGCGAGGCTTTCTTTGGCAATTTGCTTTGTAATTTACTAATGTTTGTATTGCATATTACTAATTGGGAGATCTAAAGATCGAAGATATACTCGTAAGTTCCAATATAATTTTCTAACATCCTATATTTTAGACACTTTAAGTAGTGTGTTTGTATTTGACAGGAAAATACTAACGCAAATATGGAATCACATCTATGGATAAACTTCTTCAATAAAATCGTTTCTCTTTTTCTTTATATTCTTACATATCTACTGCCTAGCATATGATCGATAAAAATTGACACACAATTATTGCAGCTGCCATTTTCCTTGCCTTGATATGAGTCATCTTTGCACCTAAAGTTTCATTTAGTACATACTATGTATAGTTCTCGACGGTTCTTCGTAAGCATATCAGGGCAATCATTGATTATTCTTAATTAGATAAATACTTACCTTTTTGTAACATGGATCACGTTATAAACTGTTTATTCCCTTCCTGAAATACCATAGTTTCGCCTTCAATGAAAGCTTTGTCATTTCTATACATGTATAAACAGACAGCAAATCAAAGAACAATGCTCAACGTGATGAAACACGATAAGAAATACTTATTTAATTAATATTTATAAAAAATATAATAGACATATAAATAAAATCCGCTGCTTCGATTGAACCTGTGACTTCTGGCATAATAAGCAGTGTTTTTTTTACTGCTAATTCATACTTGTAAGCTCTCCGCCTGCTTCTTTTACAGTACAAAAGACAGCAAATTTTACAATAGAAAACAAATTGATTGACACATCTATTCCTGATATTGTTGAGTGTCCTCCTTCTTCAGTGGCCACCGCCCACATCCCTTCACCGCTGTCTGTTGCGCTATTTCCAGAATAAAAGCTCGCTATAAATAGATGTTGTGGTGAATCTCTAATGAGTCGGCGATTATTTGTGATTAGCATCACGCGCCCAGTGACTCGAGAGATGGCGCCAGCTCCTCCCCCTGAAGGTTAGCGTCGCAAATAAAAATAAAAGAGGTTTTATCTTGTGTAGGTTAAATATTCAATGGAAGAGGAATGTTGAACATAACTTTAGTAAGGGAAGATGTCTAAGGTGACTCCTGTTTATAAGAGTGGTGGAAAGTCGTCAGAAGAAAACTACAGACCGGCCAAAGTTTTTGAAATGATTGTCCATAAGACCATCGCTTCAGGAACTGAGTCATTTTTGATTGATCAACAGCACGGTTTCAGAGCTGGCCGCTCAGTTGAAACTAACTTAATGATATTCACTAGCTGTGTATCGAGAGCCTTAGACAAGGGTAGACAAGTTGACTGTTCCTATAATGACTTTTCAAAAGCATTTGACAAAGTTGATCATGATATTTTGCTTGAAAAATTAAACAAAATGGGATTATCTCATGGTCTACTGAGTCTGCTTGGAAGTTATTTTAGAGACAGACAGCAGTTTGTATTCTATGGCTTTTATCGATCACGCAGCTTTTATATATATCCGGAGTTCCGCAGGGCTCTTACCTTGGACCGTTCCTGTTCTCGTTGTTCATAAATGACATATCTGATGTTATAAATTATGCTATGTTTTTGTTGTTCGCTGACGACTTAAAGCTTTTCTTGGATGTAGTTACCCTGGACGACAGACTTCTCCAGTCGGATATCGATAATATATCTGACTGGGGTGCTCGTAACAAACTGATATTTAATATTGCTAAGTGTAGCGTCTTATCGTATACTCGTAATTCAATTTCAATTTCAATTTTGTTTATTTTGCCTTTCAGAAACATTACAAATTATTTAACTCAATGCATTTCTAAAGTACAATAAAAATACAAATAAAAAATACAATATATACAAAATTAGGTACTTATGATTAAGTACTATGAACAAAGCAATAAAGACAAGCAACAGAAGGTCCCTATGGTTATCGGACAGACGAAGCCAACCAATTATCCCTCCAAAGAAACTCTTGGAGTTCTTGTCTGAATTGGGCCTCTCTTACGTGAAATATATCAACATCCGAGACGATTTGGTTAAGCAGTCTGATCCCTCTCCCAAGAGGCATAGTCTCTGGCAGGTTAGTGTTACTCTTAGGGAGAGCGAACAATCTATGCTTCCTTATTCTCAGATATCTATCGGGGACACACAAACCGATATTCATCAAAATTTCAGGATTCCCGAACACGCCACGCAACAGTCGGAAGAAATGCATACCTAAGCACATATCCCTTCTTGTCCTCAACTCAATGTACCCCAACATACCCTGTATGAAGTTAGTTGGATACAGCCACGGATAGTATCCATATACCCTCATGTAGAGAGATCTCAGAAATTTCTTCTGTACCCTCTCCAACATGAGGCTATATTTCAACTCATGGGGTGCCCAAATGATAGATCCGCTCTCGAGTATGCTACGGACCAATGAGTTAAACAACACTACCATTACGTGTGTGCTCGAGAAAACCCTGCCATTTCGTAATAAAAACCCAGCATCTTAAGTGCCTTACCACACACAGCTTCAATGTGCGCATGGAACGTCAGTCTGCTCTCAAACTCTATACCAAGGTCTCTGATGGAGGACACTCGTGATATTCCTATGTTGTTCATAGAGTACCTAAGATACACAGTTTTCAAATTTCGAGTATAGGACAGAACGTTGCACTTAGCTATATTAAACTTCAGCTTATTACGCTTACCCCAGTCGAATATATTATTTATATCCGACTGCAGAAGCATACAATCATCCAAGGTAATTATGTTCATGAATAGTTTCAAGTCATCAGCAAATAACAAAAACATAGCATGATTAATGACATCAGCTATATCATTAATGAACAATGAAAACAGCAGTGGTCCCAGGTTGGATCCTTGCGGGACTCCCGAATATGTATAAAAACTGTATGATCGATAAATGCCATAAGTAACAAACTGTTGTCTGCCTCTAAAATAACTCCCAAGCAAAGTTAAAAGACCATGAGAAAAACCCAATCCACTTAATTTCTTAAGCAGAATGTCATGGTCTACCTTATCAAATGCTTTTGAAAAGTCATTACAGGAACAGTCAACTTGTACTCCATTATCTAAAGCTCTCGACACACAGCTAGTAAACACCATAAGATTCGTGTCAACCGAGCGACCCGGCCTAAAACCATGCTGTTGATCAATCAATAATTATAAGATGGTATACCATAGGTACAGTATGGATGGTATTGGCATCCCGCGAGTATCATCCATCAGAGACCTTGGCATATTCTTTGAAAGCAAGCTAACGTTTCATGCTCACATTGAAGCTGTGTGTGAAAGGGCACTGAAGATGTTAGGATTTGTTCTGCGTAGTGCTAGGACTTTCTCGAGCACTAACGTACTGGTCGTACTGTACAGTTCATTGGTTCGTAGCATACTTGAGAGCGGATCTATTATTTGGGCTCCCCACGATTATAAATATGGCCTCATGTTAGAGAGAGTTCAGAAGAAATTTTTGAGGTTTCTTTACATGAGGATGTATGGATATTATCCGTGGCTGTACCCATCTAACTTTATACGGGGTATGTTGGGATACAATGAGTTGAGAACTAGAAGAGATGTGTGCTTGAGAATGCATTTATTTCGCCTAGTGCGCGGCGTGTTCTTTTGGAAATTGGTTTGTTTGTCCCTGACAATTATTTAAGGATAAGGAGGCACAGATTGTTTGTTCTTCCTAGAGGTAACACTAACCTGCCAGGGACTATGCCTCTTGGGAGAGTGATCAGACTGTTCAACGATATCGCCGCGAATATTGATGTATTCCACTTGAGGGAAGCCCAGTTTCGGCATGAGCTCCACGAATTTATTTATCAAAGTAATTTCGTGGAGTCTTCTGTTTAGCGGGCTCCGGGACTTTTTTTTTTAAATGATTGTATTATTATTGTGTTATTTATAAATTGTTATTTTATCCTGTTTCAGAAATGAATTAAATATTGTTATTTGTAATGTTTCTGAAAGAAAATAAATTGAAATTGAATAAATCAAACAGCGTCTATAACCGATCGGGAAATTCTTCTTCTGATCTTTAGAGAAATGTGTCAAATTGCCATTTGAAGCATAATTATGAAACATGAATATCCCACTGTACTTTATCTTTCAGAAAATCGGACCACGCCTTCTCACGTAATCTATGCAGTTTCATATTCTTGACCTTTAGTATCACACATCTTTGGCGTCGCGAGTCTTTCTTTTTTATTATTTCATCATCATAAACCTGTATCCGTCCACTTTTGAACGCAAGCCTCCCGTATTTGTCTCCATCCTCTTCGATCCTCTGCCTTCCGCATCCAGGCCAATCCCGCTATTCTTGTTATCTCTAGTCCTACTTGCAGGAAGTCAGCTAACGTTTCGTTTGCCAGTTCTTTGGCGCCACACTAAATTTTTCTTCCTCATCGACTGTCGTCTCTTCGATATACATGTCCTGCCCGTTGCCACTTAATTGTGCCTATTCGCATATCTTTTATAATAAATACAATTGACGAATGAATAAATATACATACAATTGTAATATTTGTTTCGATGCAAATCATGTATTTCCTTTATACAAATAAGATCTTTTCCAAAATTATTTAAAAAAAAAAACTGTTGTTCTGGGTCCTTTTTTGGTAACAGTTGTCATGTTTGTTACTTGTGTTACATCGTAACATATTCTAGCACAATTATTAAAGTTTAACAAATAGTGATTACCAACTATTTGTACATTTCCTCAGCGCGACATATCGTGTGATGAAGCTTTGTAGTTCTTCCTCTGCAAACAGTCAAGGCATGTATCACAAAGAAACAGCTATGGAGTTCCCACACACATGTCGGACAGCCTCGCAAATGTAGGTAAACATTTACCAAAGAAAAGTTTTACTGTGATTCACTCCGGGCCGAAGCTTTTAACGTACAACGAACAAAGCGAATGCAACCGCTATTAAAAGTTTTTAATTAATGCGATTTAATAAATGTCTACTTGACAACTAAATGAGATTGCCCGACAATGTTATTTTCAAACAAGGTATCATAATAAATAACACTTTCGTGGAGTTTTAATTATGGAATGGTTTGTTGATATATTTAACGAGTGAGTACTTAAACGTTTTGTTGACTCTTAACTTAGATCTGAAAGTTGCAGACCACCAAAGCGTGAGGTAATCGCGCGATCCAGTTTTGAAAATTTGACTACAAAACTCACAAATTTGCCTTAGATACTATATTTGCCTTGTTTTTAAGCTTTGTAGCATCGTACAACAAATAATATTATCTCAATCACTGTGAGTTTCTTTAAAAATAAGCCCGACGCTCCTGAGGCGTGAATCATTTCGTTAGAAGATGCGACTTAATACAACCTACGATGCACGACAACAACAGGCTTTAACTCATCCAATCCAGTTCGCGTCTAATGTTGTTTAAATTCAGTAATCGTATGACAACCGCGCTTATAATGTGCTATTGTCGTCCTTCAATATTTTAATGATAATTTCGATTTATAAAATCGCTGAATATTAATTTCGGAAGTTAAATCACATTTTTAAATTTACATAATTTTAAAATTATTTTTACAGCGTTGGAGAAGTCTTCGGGGAAGGTTGTTCTAATTTACTCTGCTGAGCAATTACCGCCCTCTACGGGGAACTCAAATTATCTGATTCGCTATGTAATATTTCCTTCTTTTAATAATTTGTACTTTTGGCGTTACTCAAACCGAATTCTATTTTTGACGATATTATATAAACGTGGCACCGATCACATCATACGAGTATTCGAGCCAAATATTCCGATAATTTATAAATATTCTATTATAAAAAATAATCAAGTTCATTTGAGATTACTAAAATATGAAATTATGGATACTCTTTTTCTTTCTCAAATAATTCATTCATTAGTCCATATTCGCTTCCTCAACTGGAGCATATGGACATCACGAGCTGCCGCCAAATAGCTCTGTCAGCCGCCTTGGTCCTCGCCTCGTAACATGTCAGCTCTGCCTCGCGCAGCTCCGCCGAGTATAATCGCAATCCCAGTAGTCTACGCAGACACCTGTTTTCGAAACCGATTATTCGGCTGCATTGACTTTTGGTGAGATTCCAAGATTCACTGCCGTAAAGAAGAATGGGAACAATGCAGGCAATGTATAGATGGCATTTTGTTTTGGTCGAGTAACGCTGCGAATCCCAGATATTGTGCATAGAATTGAAAGACGCTCCAGCAATCCCAAGGCGCACTTTCTGCAGGTCACCGTTTACTCTAATATGTACGCCGAGACATCTAAAACTCTCAACCCTCTCGATGATCAGACCCGTGCCGGTGAGTGCATGATGTGCGTCTCGACAGGAGCTATTGCTCAGCTACTGGGTATTCTTTGCATTAATTCGCAAGCCCGGTCACAGAGAGTTTGCTTGTAGCCCGTCGATAACGTTCTGCAAATCTGTAATAGAGTTTTCTATGATGACTGCATCATCAGCGTACTTCTGGTAAATTAACGGTTATATTAATCATATAGTTAAATATAATTACTTATATTTGGAAATTTATTAATTACATATATTGGAAAAAAATAAGGGAAAAGTTCGACGTACTGTAATGAGAACTGGACTGCACCACTCTCATAACATAAGCATATCGTAAACGTCTTAAGGAATCGCCAAAGCCTACTGAGAAACTTAGCGGGATCCCAAGCTTATAAATATTAAACATTTATTTATTTACCTTGTTTTTGCATGGATCTCGTCGAGTATGGGCTCTGTTTAGGAGACTGTAGTTTCGACAAACTAGTAACTTTCCTCAATACGACACTGTCAAGAGATAACTGAGCTGCATGATACTTTCGTAAGTCAAAGTGAATGCTGAAAGCATTGAAATAAAAAATCTTTTAAATTATACAAATCACGAAAATACCGCAAATTGTTAACGTAAAATGGTCAGCATAATAGAATCCACATATTTCTTGTTAGGAGGCTTTGTAAACATATCAGTGTGTTTTATTTTTCTTATTTTTAATTTAAAAAATATAAGAAAACCATCGATTTATTTCTATAATAAATTCATATTGAATATTCATTGGGTTTGGTGTTATTTTACGAAAAACTTCTTTTGCGAAGCATTTTAGTGAATACTTTTTTAGAATCGTAGGAGTAAAGATACAGAGATTTAGAGAGCGGATAATACAAAAATGCTTCACAAGCAGTGATGGATGAAGTACCCACGGGCACCAACCTACTACAAGAGACACGAGACAGAGAATAGATATACTAATATCCCAAGGGATGCTTTCGTTATCTGAATTATACCTTATATCTTAATAAAGACGAAAAAAGCAAGGATTTTTTCATATAATATTACTTTTCTTCTTTATTCGATTCCTAGCTGGATGATAAGGTTGCCACAAACAGCGGCCATGCATTCCTATTTCCCTACCATGGTCTTTACCTTTCCTAAGTCATATCGGCTAAATACTGTCAAGTACATAAGAGTATATACTAAATAGTATGCATTGATAGATAAATATCTAGAGATAGCCTTTAGAACTAGAACTCGTGCATAAAAAATATAGTCTTAGGTTTAATTAAAGCGTTCATTAAACAATTTTATTAAGCAGACTTGTTGATTGGCTGCCAAAGGATGTCATTAGGTGCCAAAGGGCGGCTTAATCCAAGTTTAAACTATATTTTTTATGCTTCGTATAATGGTTTTCACTTTATTTGTATTATCATCAGCCTGTGTCCGTCTTCTGTTGAACGTAGGCTTCCGCATGAGTCTCTATCCTTTTCGATCCTCCGCCTTCCGCATTCAGGCGGAATATCGAAGAGGATCGAGACATTATTTGTACATACGAGTATGTATTTTAAATCTAATATGATTGTTGGAACTTAAAATATAGCGATGTTAAATAACAGAGTTTTAATCAATTTATTATTAACTAGTAATAATTATTAACGTTTTTCCAGCGACAATATTACCGAAATCAAGCAACATTGGGCGTGGACCAAAGCTTGGATGGGTAACCGCCTGTTGCTTACCGCATGTCGCTTTACGGGTTGAGTCGCTTTTTAGAGACAAATAGTCCAGGCCTCGGCTTCATCGAACTATTCATCCGATCTCCTTAAAAAAAAAAACAATTAAAAAATCACATCAAAATATGCCTATTTTTAATTTTTTTTTTTTTTAATTGGTTCTTTATTTAAGATATTTTTTTTTCTTACAAGTTTACAAATAATAATAACTCTAACTTAAATTACCAGACTTAATTGTCTCTTAACTTATTACAATAATGTGTTAGATACTATAACAAGAACTTAATATATTAATTTACTATCTGACCCGGTGAACTTTGTTTCACCCGAAAGGCAATAAATGAGCAGATTTTGGATTTTATTAAGTTGAATTTTTCGGCACATATGATATCATATATTTGGTCTGGTTGAATTATATTGCAGTAATCGACGAAACTTCAGCAAGTAGTTGTCAGCATTTCGACGAATCGTCAAACGATATGCGTTATAATTCATCGAGCTTAGATTCTTGGTAGTTTCTTCACCTGAAATTAAGACAATAGATTTGTAATTTTGTATGTAAAGCTAACAAACATATTTGTAGCATAATTATAAAGGGTTGAAGATAAATGATTTTAAATCGTTTGCCGGTTATTTGTCCAATTTTCTCTAAAAAAACATCTTAATCTTTAAGTCTGTTATTTTCCTGGTAATAAGCAGTATAATTGGTCATTTATTGGAAACCTAAAGCAAAACCAAGCACTGAAAAATATATGTCATGACGGAATCAAAACTATGATATTGATTCTATATATATTGATTCTATATATATTGATTACTCACCATTCAATGGATTTTTCATTTTGATATTGAAATAATATCCATCTTCTCCTTGCCAAAACATCAGTGAGTATTGCAACGTGTCATATGAACGATGTGTTTCAGATATCTGTTGCAGTTGCCCCGTATCGCGACGTGTAAGCACAATATCGCGTGTTTCCAAGTTTTCACCATCAATCAGGATGGCAACTTCATCTATTGTAGGGGCATTTAATGTGCGTTCATGTGTTCCAGATGGTCGTTTATCCGCTCTGATCACGACTTTGTAGTCGTCATTTGGCATACGCTCCAAAGCACTCTTGAAAAGCCGGACCAACGCATGATGTTCATGAAGTAATTGCTGCAGATCGTGAACAATTGGTCTTTTCATTGCTGCATTGATCTCTTGACGTCGATCAAGTTGTTCCTCCATGTTGCCCATAAAGTATATTTGCAAAAATTTATGCTGTGCCTCTTCGAGGGGCTGCAATGCTCCGATTCTATGGTGAATCTGTCCTTGTATCTACAAAATCAAAAGCAAATACAGTGTTACTTATTTATAAATGTTTTTTTTAGAATTAGCACACATAATACAAAGTATAATTATAGTGTGTTATTATGTTACTGTATTGTGTGTACAAAAGTACAAAAATAAATACCTTGAATGTCGGATTGAATCCTCGTTCTTCGATAATGTCTGCTCCAAATGAGGTCATTTGGAAACAACCATTGTATTTTTGAGTGTTTGCTAGAAAATGTCGCGATTCGGGTGTTTCGCCACGATGCAATGAATGCAACGGTTCAGGTGGCTGACTTAATATTGACAATTTCACTTTCCCACTGAGACAGCATAATCCTGGTGTTTCTCCGGAAAACTTCAATGCGTCACAATACTCGCAAACAACGTCTATCGGCCCAATGCGAACGCTAGTATGCAAGCAGTAATCAATGCTGCAATCGTATCGAAACGCTGCTCGAATTAAATCAGTGCTTGATAAATTTCTTCGTGAACGTCGCAAATTATCAATTTGTTCATGGCTAAGGTTTGCTCGACGATTTTGCATTGTTAAGCGAGCGTTTTCACGAAAAGCGTCGATTTGAGATTGTGATCGTAAAGCGTGAAGTCGAGAAATGCGAAGTCGGTATTGTTCAAGAGCTATTTGTCGTTGTTCGTCAGTCCTTTCGTTTGCAAGGTTTCGAAGTCTAGTTTCAATCCGGCTTTGTCGTGAAAGATTAGAACGCCTTGCCTAATAAAATCGACAGTCTAATGCGCCATTAACAAAACGTCAACCGATAGACAAAATATCTATCAAACCATAGACAAAAAAAAACATAGATGGCATCACATTTTTATTTATTTATTTATATACAGAATCGAAATTCCATTTTTTTTTACAAATATTTAGAAACATATATTTAGAATAGTATACATAAATATACAATAAATAAAGAAAATATTAAAAAATAAAAATAACACAATAGAATAAGAAGATGCCTTTCCATTTGCTTTTTGTTATAACATTTTTGACAAATAAAAGATTAAACTGATATTTTCACTAATATTTATTTTGATTTTGTCTTTTTTTTCCTGCCTTTTGATTTCTTTTTTGTTTCAAAATATTCCGTACCTTACGTAGGTACCTACTTACAATACCTACTTTTGCGTCATTTTTAGTTATGTTGCTGGCTATGGCAACACCGTCTCAACTGACAGCTGTCAAGTTACAATAGTCTTGTATGAAAACATGTTTACGTAAATGTTCAATATTTTTTCTTAATCGAATCAATTTTGAGTATCCTATGGACCTTTTTGGGTTCTAAGCTACCTTTCCACCAATTTTCAGCCAAGTCGGTTAGGCCGTTCTTGAGTTATAAAAACCAATATAACCCGACTTTCTTTTATATATAAGATGAATTAATTTACACCTTCCTTGAATGGAAGGCATTTCTGACATGTAAATTTACTTAATACTAGGACTTAAAACTAGGATATATATTGAAGAAGTTAGAAAGAAAGAAAGAAAGAAAGAAAGAAAGAAAATAAATCATAAAAAGAGACATGACAGACACATAGAATGAAACACTTAAACATACAGGGAAGAAAAACTAAATTAAACACTAATAAATATACATGTAGTGGACTATCAAAATAGGCCTCGGATACTGCAGACCTTCGGGACCAATATGTCTTGAGACAATGGCAACTGACATAACTGAATATTTGACAACCATATGTATCAGATACGGTACGGATATTGGATGAAAAAAATATCTATCAATGTTGTCATAAAAATATGCCTTTTGATGTTCATTTTTGAAAATACAATTTATTTGTCCCCCGCGCGGCCATTTTGTTTCACCTGTGTATCGTGTTTCATGATATGAAGGTATCGCCCGCATTCTTTAATTGCTGATTCTGACCGTGAAAGCTTCCGAAAATATTTGGCGCTATTGATTATTTTCCTGCGCCGCGCCGGTCGAGCAGTTAACTGCTATTCCCCCCGTGACAATATTATATTATTTTTACCTTTCAACCAAACAATCACATAAACATATAACACAAACTATAATAGGTACCTTAGTCCAATTATTATTTTTTATGTTTTTTTTTTGTGTGGAAACACTGAATATTTATTAATATTGAATAAGATATCACAAAAAATATAATAGGTACCTCAGTCGAATTATTATTTTCAAATGTTTTTTTTGTGTGGCAACACAGAATATTTTTTATAGGGAATAGGAAATCACATTAATTATTATAGGTACCTTAGTGGAAATACATTTTTATTTTTTTGTTGTGTGGCAATACTGAATATTTTTTTACGTGGAACAGAATATACGGCGATCTATTTTCGAATTTTATTTTTTTCTCGGTTATTTTAAAAGCATGTTGGTCGTTTTTTTACATTTGTACTTCTTCGTTTCTTTTATTGTTACACAATGCCTTACATAAGTTGACGAAGGAAATGAAAATAAATAACATAATACGAATACTTTGAATCGGTGAATATATAAGCTAATTGTATGTACGAGAATGATACAACATAATAAACCGGCTAACCAATACAGCATTTCCTTTCCATTCGAAACTATAACTGTTTTGTTATTTATATTTTTTACTTTGAGATCTATTTAAAATATTAAACACTGATTATTAACTTGCTGAAATACCGCGATTTCGCTTTTAATGAAAGTTTTAGTAGTTCTCCACTTTAACAAGCATACTGTTTGTTTGTAATTAAAACGTATGTTTGTAATAAAAAAGTATTCCTTATGTAAGTAACATTAAAGTATGTTTTATATAATTAATAGTTTTAAACTAGCAAAAGTCTTCTTCTTCTTCTTCGTGTCAGCGACGTCAAATTATTTTTTCCCAATATCTGGCAACATCGATAGGTCGTGTGTTGCCCAGCATTAGGTCCTGAGATGTGCAACTTGTTGGGCACATGGAGCAGCATCGTAGGTGTGAGGCGGTCTGCAGGTCTCCACAGTCGCACAATAGTGTCTCTCCCTGCCGAAGCATTCCCCACCGCTCGAGGTTGTCCTTTGTTCTACCAACTCCGGTTCTTAATCTGTTTAGGGATTTCCAGGTCGGCCAGTCAGGGGAGCATGAAAAGAACCTCCACGCGGTGCCCCCTGGAAACGGAATCTCGGACTTCCTCTTCCGGCCAATCTTTTCAACCCAGCGACAACAAAAACTAGCAAAAGTAGTTGTAATAAATTTACTTACATTGAGAATAATTATCAATAAGAAATGCCATTTAAAAACATTACGATTAATAATAATCGTTTAATAGAATTCTTTAGATAATTTTTTCCGACGGCTATCTAAGATATTCAAATTCGAATATTATGTTATATAATAATATTATGTTGAACTTCAGTCATATTTTTTTACATTCATTTCAAGCATTTTTTTATACATTATACAATTTATATAAACCTAACTACTCAAACAATCTAAAAAATTGTATTTTTTTCATTAAATTACGTGAATCCTTGTATGTATTTTATTTGTTTGGCATATAGTTCGATACTCGGGAAAGAACACTTATAAAGTAAATTGATGTACAGTTACGAGAAGCTACGAGTATATTATATACCAAGTGCACTATAACATTGTGGTTGTTAAGTGAGAAATGTACAAATTAGGATATTATGTACAAAAATCGGTAGTTCAAAAAGAGTAAAGAAACTGAAAAGAAAAGTTTTAAGCTGGATAATTAATGTTTCAGATAATTTTAAAGCTTTGACTACAAAGTCATAATTTAAAATGAGACCATATACCATAATCACATGAAGTAAGTCATGAAGTAGAGATTAGTAAAATTAAAGTGAAAAAATAATTATGAATAACTGTTAAATTTTCTGAATATAATAGCTGTGGATAGCAATGTAATTATTTTTTTCTTCGCATATAGGTCAAAAAACACTTTTAGCTGTTTAAAAAAGGACGGGTATCTCAAACGCTAATGAATATTGTGACGTTTTATTTGGAATAGATGTCAGTGACAATAGTGCCAACATAAAAATAAAAAGATTCATTCAATTCACTTAGCTCATGAAATAAAATCTATAAAAAAAACTATAATTTTTACCCACAGTATTATATCTGAAACATATGGCAGCAACTTTATTCACTCAATTCTATGGTGCTTTGTCTCTACGTCTTATATGTAGTTGGATTGAGCCACACCTTAAGACCGATTTGTCCACAATTTAAAGTTACCTTGGTTATATAATCATCTAATCTCATTTCAAACTTTGGATTAAAAAACACGTTTCGGACACTATAGCTGTCTATTTTTCGAGAAAGGTCGTTGGGAACTATTCCTATGACTATTTTTTCTATTCCATGTATAAAATAGACTTAATATGGGATTGACTTTGTGAGGTAAGGAAGCAAACTCTATCATTAAGTCGGTCAAGAGACGAAAATGCAGACTTATGTAGAAAATATGTTGCTAGTATTTGCTCCAACTAGGGTGAGGTTATATAAATAAAAGGTCGTAAATACTACAAAGAAAAATAAATACAAACTTAATTTATTATTTTAAATGCCAGATGTGCTGCAATATCAAATAATTTCTCAATTGGAATAGTTTTAATGAGTTCTTTCAGTGTAAAAGGTTGCATTTTTTTTCGCTGAGAAGAATATTTTTTCTAAAGGAATCGTTTTAACGAAGATACGCGAAAGACGCCCACTACCAGTATGCTATCAAAGAGTATTTCACTGTAAGCTTTTAGCATTAATTTTTTTTAATGCAGTTACAGAAATAGTTCTTTTGAAAGAAAAATACAATTATTCTTCTACTAATACTTTATATTCATTTTAATTTAGATTAAGGTCGCATCATACCTGTATATTTAACATAAAAGATGAATTCGTGAAAAATATAACGTGTATTTTTGTTAAATGCTCAATTATACTCGAAAACAATTAAATTGAATATACCTGTATTTGGATTCTTTATTTTTTTCTCATTTGTGTTTTCTGTATTAAATAATTAATTTAATGATGTTTTTTGTATGGTAATTAATTAAATCAATTGTATACAAATCACAACAAAAGGTTATTAATACGAATTTTTTCCATTTAATGAAATAAACATGTGTTTTTTAAAATATATTTTTTTATGTATACATAATCAAACATTGCATCGAGCACTGCAAATGTTTTGGCCCATCCAGTGGTTTCTATAACCTTTCACTCGATGTACTACGACCTCAATACGACACTGGGTTTCGGAATGATTATTTATCATTCATAGGATGGACAATACACTTACGACTAAAAATGTTGCATAATTTTCAGATCTCATATGAAAAACCTTATTTATAAACGCCTAAATATGCCTTGGATACTAAAGCGGTCTTCTTTTCAAGTCCTTGATCTCTCGTTTTGAATGACCGCCGGAGTCTATGTACAGCATGTATTCTTCGTAGTTCCAAGTGCAGAGATGATTTGGTTCGAGATAATGGCGTCTGATAGAGAACTGTGTGGTGAAAATTTTGTGACGGTCATATATTACTTCAGCTAGAAAGAGATTGTTGAAAAATAAGAAGCTTTCCTTTACATAACACTTCACAAATATTAAGCTTAAAAGCTCATATATAGTAAGCATGAAAATATAATATATATAGATTATCAATTTTTAATCTAACAGCGCTAACATCAAATTCGTTATATAATAATTATAATTGAAGCTAGCCAAATAAATTGATATGATTATTGACATCTATATGGGCCCTTATGTTGCATTGTAATACATATTATCTGGTTATCATTTATATATTGTACAATATATTGACATAATGGCCAACCTGCCTTCAAAGCTCTTGATGTCGTTATCTCGCATCCTCTAGCATTATAAGGCTAATAAATGTGCCAGTTAATAATAACTAGATATTGAAGGCTCTGACGCACTTGCTCAATGCTTATTAATTGGCGATCGAAGGGGCTCCGGATGTGCGGCCGCCCATCTTTCTATAATCACATTAACTGCATACTTGGCACATAACCTAGCAACACACTTGCCACATCGTATAAACAGTTATCACATAACGTACTTCTCCTAACTATTTGTTAACTTACATAAACAGTTGTCACATTAATTTAACAGTTGTAAGGAATGTCACGCTGTACGACTCTAGTCTATTACATCGCGTCGTTACCTATTTACATAAACAACCCTTTTAAAGGTACTGAACGTGAAATATTACCGCTTTAGTGAAGTAAACTTGTATAGCTCCAAAGTAATTGATATTGAAAGTGTTCTAAACGAGAGCTTTTGTGTTGTAAATACTACTGGATATAAACCAATCTCAAGTTATTTTCAAATTGCTTTAGGATTGCAATCAATTTGCAGAGAAATTACAGAAGCAAATGATGACTTATCAAATGAAAATATTTCGTAAGCATTGTAAATGTCATTTTATGAGATGTTTTAAATGTCACTACACCCGAAGTTTTACCGAACTATGTAACCTAACGACTAGAGGCTTGTTTAATTAGGCTGCTTTTTTATATGCCAGGCATATTATGGTGTTTAGTAACTTTTAGTTCAGTTTAGTGTTATTAACTCTACGCCAAAATGATACTTTAGTTCTTATGTATGGTTCAACAAAACCAACGACTGGCGGGGTTCTCAAATGGTCACCCATCCATGTTTATTAAACGTTTCCATTGTTGCTTAAATTCGGCGATCGGTCACGAAGTGGTGTTTTAAATACGACATACTCATATATACTCGTAAAGCACGAGTATATGCGTTAGTCAAATTAAAAATCTTTCTGTTGTATATTGATTTCAATGTTTTAGAAGTCTACTAATTTTTGGTATCTAGTAAAAGTTTTTCTTATCCGCATATTGATGCGTATTTGCTATCTTCCAATGACGCAGGCAATTGCAATAACCAATAATGGTTATAATCTGCGGATAGCAGAAGGCGGGTGTTTTGAGGGAGTAAGGGGGAGGGGAGGGAGGGGGAGGCGCTGATGGGTTTTTAATAAAGGCCCTGATAAGCCATCTGCGATAACCGCCTCGACCCAGAAGTGCGGTCGCAATGTGAGCACATTCCGCTATAAACTCCTCTACCTCTATAGGGTACTATGGCAGGCATTCTCGAGGATAGACTCATATTTAGTGCTTCGAGTATTTTATAATAATATAAGCACTGTAGTACCATTTACGAGTAGCTTTATAGTGGACTATGGACCGATAAAGATAACTCTTCCTTTATTATACGATGTTTACTTTAGAAAAAAAAAGGAATTGGAAATACATTTGCAATATCTGTAACCTTCATACAAACAGCCTCCAGGTTTCTTAGATGATCTTGCTCCTTTCAAGATTTTAAATTTAACTCATTAGAGACTAACCTAATTGCTTAAGTTGTGCTTAAGTGGCACAGGTGTCCATTTGGTTACATACGAGTATCATCAAACATTTGTCAAGTCACATACTCAAAGTTTTTAATTCTACGTCAGTTAACAATAGTTCATTGCTTCAACTAGATATCATTTTAATGTTCTGTCTAATAAAATCAAAATAATATCTGATTTCAAAGTTCGTCTTTATTTTAGCGATAAGAAAACATAAATTCAAATTTGTTAGTATAGACTCGTCGTTATTTTACTGATATGAAACCAAACTCAAGTTTGGTTATGTGTTTGATTGTTATTTAAATGCAAAATGAATGACTGCTGGAATATAAACGTCAATTACCTCCATAACTTCGCAAACAACGCTTCAGCCATCCCCAATAATGGAAAGCGTTATAATATGTAGATGTGATTTTCCACTTGTATGTGACAATATATTTTGTGGTTATATGATATATTATCAATATATCATGAATAACACAATATTTAGAATTTAAAAACCTGTGTAAAACGAATTTCAAATATTATTTAATTTACTCATTGAAATAAATTATACTTCTTACTGTCACATTCGTTCTTCGTTGCCCGCATTTTGGTGAATAAATTGCCGAATTATAATCGAATTATTCATTCACATTTGAATTTGTTCTCAACCAGACAGCACTAATGTAAAATAAATGTTAATTATTGTGTTTCGGGTAACATAACCTCTAATTAATATGGATTACTTCAGTAGGCTTCAGTCGAGTATCGCTAGTTTGGTCTCCTGTTCTTCAGTCATAATCACCACCGGATTATTAATGGTTTGATACGCAACTTTAAATAATATTTACTGTGTTTTGTGGCGGAAGATGAAATATTAGCTTCTGAATATTTATATTACGACATAACTTTGTTTTGTATATCACACGTGCGAGAGGTTCAAATAACCAAAAACTAGCTTTAACAGAGTGTGCTTACGTAACGAAAATAAACATTGTTATTATGTATGATGGAGGAAAACAAAGTTACAGAATGGTTAGAAATTTAACTCATAACTTATAAAATTAGCAGCACAACTATTATACTAGAAAGTGCTTAGTGAAACTTCACTTTTAATTACATAAATATATCTGAAAATTATTATTCAGTAGTTAGTATGTATTGGAAATGTATTGGCAAGAGTTTTGTTGAATGTATATTCATACATATATATTACAACAGCGATAAGGTTTTCTAGCATCTGTGTTTTTTCACTCATAATTGTTTGAAAGAGAAAACACAGATCTGTATTGATGGATCTTTTAAAAATGCAGCTGAAGTACAATCTTAATATCTCTGAAACTCACAAAAACCACTGCACTTTTTGTATTCAGCCATCTTGGTGAATGACATAAATCTTACATCATTATCTTTCATATCATCTCCTTAGCTGAAGCATATGGTTGCCACAAATTTCCACCATACAGGTCTATCAGCTGCCATGATCCATGTTTCGTCATACGTCATCTTTGTATTAACATTCTCCTCTCTTTCAAAAGGTTGTTATTCCGTAGCGTGATGGCAGGATTAGGAGCATATTGATAACACAGACTTTTTCAGAAGCACATTGACATATATTTACGATAAAACTTTAACAAATTTAGGGCTCGACCTAGTCACAGCATTAGGCCGAGCCACAATACAATATGTTCTCGCTGACGGATGGGACACAACTGGCGTTATGGGCTGTCGCACCGGCGCCACAAGCGGCGGTCTATATAACTAGTCCCAATATGGCGGAAACATAAATGTATGACAAGCGAACAGAAATAAGAGACGAAAGATTGTACATCGAGATTTTTGGTACCAGTCCGCAAGGGTTACATCATGATGACAGTATGTACTTAGAAGCTAGGACGTATTGTTTCCGTCATTCAAGTTTCCGACGGCAAATCGGGGCAGATTTAAGCTCCCGGGCCTCTTGTACTGGAAGCCGATAAAAATAAGCACATTATGTACTCGTACTAGCTGGAGCTTCGGGTATAGTAACTGACCGTAATTGGTGTTAACAATTTTTGGCGACCGATCGTTCAACCTATAAAGCTGAACTCGGTTATTCATAGCTTTTTATAGCGTCCTCTTGAATGGGTTCACACAAAAAGTGTGATAAAAACCATATATATTCAAAAAACATTAACAGTTTTTAATATTAACAATATAAAAGATGCACTTTTAAACTAAAATGTTTTTAGCAGTTATTAACTAATATATATATATTTCTTATTTAAAAAAATATTTAAAAATATACTTACATTGAAATTTATTTAAAATTTTAATTAATCCCAAGTGCGTAGTGTGGAAAACACCATGGTTTCAATTATTTAAATAAAAGTTGTACAAATTGATGTAAAAACAAGGTAAAGAGAAGTTATTTAGAAGTTTTGGAAACAATCAAAATAGGCAAGTACAAAATATTCAAATAGATCGTCAAAAAATGGGGTTTATGTTACATTACATTATCAAATTTAATTTTCGTTTTATATTATCTTTATATTAATAGCCTGGGGATAGAGAAAGAGAAAAAATGTGAAGAAACAAACAGCTGGTCTATTTAAAAGAAAAGCGCTTAAGTTTTTTTTTCGATGAAGAAAAAAAGTGAGAAAACAAATGTGAGAAAGCCACGGCCGGAGGCTGCTTTGTTCGCGGGGATATTTGAATAATTCAGAGACCAGAGGTGCGTAGGTGATACAGAAAATTTCAAAGTTCTCACGGAGGGGGGAGAAATAAAATTAAAGTAATAAAAGCTCGGGCCTTTTGCTGAAATAACAGCGCAAGTTGAAAACTCTCGCGAAAAGAATGTTTTTTTTAAAACTTGGAGCGAAGGCCGCGCCACCTGGCGTTGAAAATGAGAAACGTCTCGCACCGGAGCGGCTGCCATGTTTTTTTCAAACCTTGTAACATGCCGACAACAGCCGTTTTTTTATTTTATATATTTGATGTGTTGTAAGGATTTTTATCGATAATGGCGACGTGAAAAAATGTGAATTGGAGTAGTAAAATATCATGAGTCGACTGAATGAATTGTTGAAGGCTTAGAACATCATTATTTCAATAAAAATGAGACTCGTAAAATCGCAGGTGTTCGAAGTCTTCCATTTAAAGTATATAAAGTAAAATAAAACTACCCATATGATTTTTCTTTTAGCTCTTTCCATTTTGATATAGAAATTAAGCAATTAAATGGTAGGTATCGGACACACAACCGCTGTGGATAACGTCCCTTGAGTGTACTATGCATTAAATATTGAAATGACGTAATTAATTCTTTTATATCTGTTCCATATCTGGAACATATTCATTCATTCATAATCATCAGTCTATCTTCATCCACTGTTGAACGTAAGCTTTCCACATGAGTCTCAATCCACTTCGATTCTCTGCTTTCTTCATTCAGGCTACTCCCGCTATTTTTCTGATGTCGTCAATCCGACTTGCGGGGGGTCGGCGAACGCTCCATTCGCCAGTTATTGCACGCCACTCTAGCACTTTTATTCTCCATCAAACATCATTTCTTCGACAGATATTTCATGTCCATTGCCACTTAAGTGTGCCTATTCGCAGCCTTCACTACTTGAGTTCTTCTTCGGATATCTTCGTTTCGAATTCTATCTTTCAGAGACACACTGGAACATATGGTACACAAATTGGCACCACTCAATTTTGTTATTTGACACTGCCTCAACCCCAGACAAGATAATCTTATAAGATAAATATATTTATTTTTCTGTACAGTAATCGAGTTGTATTGTAAATAGTTATATGAATAAACGATTAATCACTATTTTCTAATATAAATTTGTAATATACGTATATTAAATGTTAGTTTTCTGATAATAATAAATCGTAAATTTAATTCTATAAAGCCGCTGCGATAAATCTTTTAAGATCTCTGAGAAGATCCCGCCTGTCGGTACATCGTAAATCGCGATTAGAGAGACGTCGGCAATTTATCTGAAATTATAATTACGATGAAAGAGTAACCATCTCAATAAATCTCGGCTTCAGCTGACAGACCATCGGCTGCTGGGGATGATTTAGATGCTCTGGAAGACGAGCCAAAGCCCGGGCTTAGACTAGTCTGGGCTACCGACGTCATTCCTTGACCGATATTATGAAAATGTAAAGTGAAATAGGTCTAACCTAGAAAAAAATATATAACTTTCTATATTGTGTATTTGTAAGGTTGTATGGTTAGGTTTTCAATTACACTTTAGGGCTTCAGGGATTTCAGCACATTCAGCGATGGTAGATTATTACAATGTATAATGACTCAAACCGATATAAAGTAAAACATATTTACATAGATAGCAAGAGTCTTCAGGGGAACTTGCATAGACTGCCACTGTAGTACCAGACAAATATTTGGGTGTTCAATCAGCGTTTTTTTTAAAGAAATCAGATAATTAGCTCGACGCTCCCGAAGCCTGGAATTTTTTTTGTCCTTCAGCGGTGTTTCACCTATATCCGGAGCATATATAGAGCTTAGATATGATAAAATAAATTGAAAAAATTAAGCATGATCGGGTTTTAAGCCGGCGACGTATGAATGTCAAACAAACATATATTTTTTTGTATAATAAGAAATACTGATGAAATATTTTACATTTTCACTGTATAATAAAATACCCTAAAAAAATAATTTAGTAATGTTTTAATGATAACGAAAGTACATAAAAGTTAGCTCAATATATTACATATTCTAACAAAGTTACTATTGAGGATTGTGAAGATTTATCTTCTTTGTATTAAGTTCTACTAAGAAAATAATTACTGACCTATTTGAAATGTATTGCGCAAGAAAATTACTGCGGATCCCATGGGTCGTGAAACGTACAAACTAGTCACTTTTGGATTAGCTGAAGTTAACAAAAAAACATTACCGCAATATGTCAACGACGAGTCCTTTAACTTTTTGGACACTTATCCATTGTGAAGGAGACACAAAAGAAAAGCTGATAGAAGGACAATATTAGCCCGCAGGATGGACCTAATTATTGCCGGCTTTAGACCCTGCGGCGCCCTAGGGCAAAAATACTATAGCGCCCTACGTTTTTTTAAAGTAAAAAAATAATAAATGTGGTAATAAGAAAAAATCTAAGCATGTTAGGCCGCCCTTTGCTCCCCAGATCATTTGGCGCCCTAGGCCGCCAACCCACTGCGCCATCCCCTAGAACCGGCACCTTATTATGGAAATCACATAGATGCGTTTGCTGTTTATCTAATTTAGTGTAAAAGAAGCACACAATATAATTTTAGCCGCGATATGTTCAGTCGTCGACCAGACTAGTAAAATATAATTTGTAGCTTCAAAATATGAAGAGATTAGTCAAGTCACTCTGGATTATGGCATCGTCGTATAAAAGACATCCAGATTAACCTAGAAAATGTTAAACACAGCATTAATCACCATTACTTCATGTCACATAATCTCCCCCAATGCTCGGCTCAGTGGCTGTATATTTCCCCTAATCCTCTAAAGCTGCAGCCAGCAATACTGCAAGTCATGCGACATGTAGTACATGCTGTACATACTTATTATGTTGAGTTGTGTATGACGCGAATGTTGTTTACATTAATTAGAGAATAATAAGATTAAGGTTATTAACTTGTTGACAGAGACCAGGGACAAACGCACTTTGTTCTCTATGGCAGTTCTTGTTCGATCATCGCAGTTAAGCAATATTGGACGCGGACCACAATTTGTATGGGTCACCGTGTGTTGCTAACCCCATGTCTTTGGTCGTATTGAGGTAATGCGTAGGACAAAATGGTCTAAATGTCGTGAGCGTCAAACTATTATTAATACACCCGATCTTCTTTAAAAATACAAGAAATATCAACTTTACTCACGATTCTATATTATTTTTGAAAAACCGTTAAGATAAAAAGTATACATGTATAATCTTGACTGTCTCGTCGTCTTCTATAGTTGCGATTATACAACGTCTGCTGTCGTTTATGTTCAATAATCCCCTAGAGGCTGAAAGCCTGAAAACTGCAAGTCACCCGGCGGCCATTGCGTATCTAGAGACACAAACATGTGACCGTCGTTGTTATCAATTACTTCACTGGACGAAAAACAACACATGGCTGGATGAGGTGACACAGTAGCTATCGATCCTTATTCTACCTATCACTTGATATAAGCACATAAAGCACAGCTTAGATAGGTATTTAATGGAATAATTAATTATTATAAAGCTCATTCTATGGTCCCTACCTATTTTAAAGAACACTTTTCTGTATGAGATGACACATTGTCTATCGATCATTATCCTATCTATCACTTGATATAAGCATAATAATAGACCACATGTTCTAGTACTCCAGTAGGTACTAGTTACACCACAGGTATTCAATGTAATAATGGATGATTCTAAAAGTCAAATAACATTAAATAACTCTGAATTATTGTGACCACTTGCTCCATCAAGACGGCAAATCTATAGTAGAAGATTGTGGCGGACATATTAGGACACTCTAAATTAGGAACGAACATGATTTAGAGAGAAAGATAGAGAGAATGAGAATGAGAGATGTTCCTTGGACCTTCAAGTATGTAGAAAAAAAAAACATAAAAATGGGTAATTTCCACATATCGACGTTTATTTTTTTGTAAAAGTTCAACGTTCTCTAGCGCCCAATTAGTTTATTTAAAGACAAATTTAATACTTTTTACCCGTAGAAAATGTATTATAATTATATAAAATAAAAAGTTCTGGTAATTTTTTTTCTAATATATCACAAAAACTGAAAAAGAAAGCATATAACGCTATTTCATATTTCCACAGTAATAAAATAATTGTTTTTACATTTAGATAAAAAAAATGAACGCAAAAAACATTGTCATATTAATTTTTTTTTTTTCATAGATCATTCAACAGCTAAAAGGCATTATAAAACTTTAAATTTGAAACTGTGGATATTTTCAGACCATATAAGTAGAAATAATTTATGTTGGATTGTTTATTCTATAAGTGAATCGAAATATTATCCATATATTCCTTGAAAACTTGCGATAGTGTAACTAAATATTTCTTATTTACTTCACTGTTTACTGGAATGTGCTAGTCTAGCAAATAATGAATTATAGCTAGGAATACGCAATATACGAGTATGATTCGATCACATTGAATGGTACATGACGCAGATCTTGTCGATAACAATTACTACAAAGGAAGGAAACACATGGCTGCATGAGATGGCACTTTAGCCATCGATGCTTGAATCATTAGTCGTTAAAGTATATTACATGTACTTACTATTGTATTGTAACATCGTATTGTAAGGAATACGCTCATGCGCTTCATTATTTGTCAAAAATATTTTTTCAATTCATTTATTTCACGTCGCTAAAAATAAATTGTATTACATGTTGTGAGAACTCAACTGGGGATACATAATCATAGAAATAAACATGAAATATACAATATTTTTCCTTGGAATAAAGGCACACAATGGATATTTTATGATATTATATCATAACAAACAATTTATATTTTGTTCTTTTATTTCTTTTGTATCCCTAAGGGGTTTTTAATATTTTTTCAGTTCTGGCAATACAGGAATCAATCTATAAGAATAATAAAATGCCATTATATAATAAATATCTTTTCAATACATTTAGATCCATAGGTTACATACATTTTTTATTATTATTTCTTAGGCGAGAGGATCGTCAAGTATAGACTTACGCGGGAGACCTCAGTGAAAGGGACACAGGCTGATGATGGTGATTATTTCCTTTAGATAGTTTACAAAGAACTTTATTATCCGTGACTGAGATATTTAGTGACGAGTTTATAAACAATATGAGTATATTATATTTTATGATAAAATCACCACAAATTTGCCAGCAGACAGTTCTGTCAGCTTGCACTGTTCATCCTCACACATCTCTGCACCAAAGTCAACCTGGGAACATATATGGTTCCCAACTACTCCCAAAGCAGTATTCCGGAGATTTGAATAGACGGCAATTTTTTATGTTAGCAGGAGAATACTGACAGATGGTGATGGTGATTCTGAAGTCCCATCTGTGGAATTCTATGACCTTACCATGCTGCATATGGTTAAGCGCTGCACGCTGACTGTTGATTCGCCAACGTCATACACGCATCATCCTTATTATTACAGGAATTCACTATGAATTGGTGGTCTTCACGGGACGACTTTTGTCTACCACCAATTTAAATAACGATTAATGGGCTATGACTCGCATTTTACGGGTGAGATTTTATAACTCAGAAATCGATAAAAAATATATATATTTTAATTTCCGACCTTCGGCTTGCCAAACAAACGCTTTGAAAGCTCAAATGGTATGAATACTTTATCAACCTACAAGTATTGCGAGGAAAGAAGGAATATGTGTGTCTACCCTTGAGCGAGGTCGACCATCTGCTCTGCCATGCTGCGAGCGCCGCCAGTCTTACTTCTTTTTCGGTTTCTTTCGTGATCTTACCCTGCGGAGGATTGAGACAAGTGCCCCCGACCTCCGCAGAGAAGCCACGTCTAAGCAACGACATAGCGGCGCTCACCTGCACTTGCAGATCCAACGGCAGCACTCCCGCAAGGATAATCAATGACTCGGTGGCAGAGGATCGATAGGCTTTAGTAAGTGAGAGAAGTGGGGTTCTTTGACCGCTCAAGAGAATGCGTCTAATGAAGAGTAGTCGAGTGCGCTCAACCCAGCACCGCGCCGCATATGTCACCGTGCTGAGAAAGATCGCGTTATACACTGTTTTAAGGGCTCGAAATTTGAGTCCCCATGAATTCCCCGTAAGGCGAGAAATACAGAAGAAAGCCTTCCGCGCCTTATCTACAACATAGCGAGCGTGAGCGGCGAAACTTCTTTTACCATCCATGATTACGCCAAGGTATGTAACTTCTGTAGAAATTTTTACTTTAGCACCTTGGAAGTAAATAGCTGGTGGACGTAGTGGAGATAATTTTCCCTTTAAAAGAATAGCTTCTGTTTTATGTGGCGCAAAACATAGTTTGTTTCGTTGGCCCCATGATGAGATTTGGTTTAGAGCTTCTGTGGTTGAGCGCTCCAGTGAAGATCGACTATTAGCTTCTACTGTTAGAAGTGCATCGTCAGCGTATGCTACAACACCACATCCGGGAGGCAGCGGTAAGCTGAGGATGTCATCGAAAAGAATGTTCCAAAGCATTGGGCCAAGAACGGAACCCTGAGGACACCCTCTAGAGACGTTACGTGATATACGAACGCTTCCAGCGTCAGCGAAAATTTTACGGTTTTGGAAATAGCTCTGTAACAGTGCGTATAGGTTACCGGGAATCTGTCGAAGGCGAAGCTTAGCCAAGACCATTGGCCACCATGCGTTGTCGAAAGCACCTGAGATGTCCAGAAGAACACCCAGAACGTAAGTGCACTTGGAGTCAGTTGTTGTCTTGATTGTCGTGAGAATAGCATCTTCCGTTGAGACTCCCGGTCGGAAGCCAAACTGTCTCTTGGAGATTGGCATATTTGAAGTGGCTAGATGTGATTCTAGTTTACTAACGACAATACGCTCCAGGATTTTGCCGAGGACTGGCAGAAGAGTGATTGGACGATATGCTTTAGGGTCGGTGCGGGGTTTGTCTCCGGATTTCGGAATGACTGTCAGAAGGCCCACCTTCCAGCAGTCGGGGAAGGTTCCTGTTTGGATGCATAAAGAAAGAAGGTTTGTGATCTCCGGCTTGGCCATGAGCCAGACCATTTTGACAATATGATTATCAATACGATCTGGTCCTGGTGCTTTGCCAGGGTCAAGGGACGAGATTATTGTGTTGATTTCGCTCTCTGAAGGGGGCGTGCACGAGGGCGTGTCAAGAGGAAGTGCCGATACACGCCTAACCTGCAACGCGTGATCGTCGTCTGAAAATGGGTCGTCCTTTGTGAGTAAGGAGTCTACAAGGGCGCCAGCCGTATCAATGAGAGTGGATGTAGGTGTATCACCCAAGAGCTGGGCGATACCACAGAGCGTGCGGCCTGGCTGTAAGCTTGCCTTAACTGCACGGAAAGCCTTTCCCCAAGGATCTGGATTAGATGTAGATGTTACGAAATTGCGCCAAGAGGATTGTTTCGCTTTCATTATGGAGCTCTTATACATATATGTGGCGGAGCTATGTTCAGTCTTAAGCCAGCTTATTGTCTCTGTAGCGAGACCGGATTTGCGAGCGCCCTGGAATGATCTGCGGGTTCTTTTTACTAGAGCCTTTAGGCGGGAAAGTTCAGGTGACCACCATGGGACAGTTTGGGGACGGCGCTTCTTTATGTGGCCAAGGGCTTCCTCGGCTACTGAAATTATGCAGTCATTTAATCTACGAGCGGCATCGTGCGGGTTTGTAACAGGGGAATTGGCAAAACGATCCAGTTCTGTACCGAAAAGGTTTTAAATCTATCCAACTTTGCTTTGCATGTTTTGAAGGGAGGTTGGAGAGAATGCTGGAAAGGTGATGTGATGGTTGGAACGGTATTTGATAGTGACTTAAATGTTAAGAGACGATGGTCGCTGCATGATTCATCAGGATGGACACGCCATGAGCTTATGGAGACTTTTTTAGTTGCAAGTGTGATGTCAATATGACTCTCACCCATAGCACCAGAGAAAGTGGGTGGAGATGAAGTGTCGTTCATAATTACAAGCTCATGTTGCACGATGAAGTCCTCAATCGCCGTGCAGCGACCAGCGTCTCTTTGCCGAGTTGTCGGGGCCCAGAGTGACGACATTGCGTTCACATCGGCCCCTATTATGACATTCCTTCCGCGAAGAGTCACTAGTGCCCTGTCCAGCAGCGAAAGGACTCTGTAAACTTGTTCCGAGTGTTGAAAATATGCCGAGATAACGTAAAAGGAACCTGATGGCTGAGAAACCTCGATGACCATTACATGTTCTTCAGAGAGGTGGTCCAGGTAAAGGATGCTGATGTTCGGGTCGGCCACGATTATGGCAGCAGCTGGGTTGGGTCCTTTCTCCAGGATCCTGGCTTCGCCACCGAGGCCTCGTGTCTTGCCGCCTGAAGCGTATTGCTCTAATGTGTCTAAGGTTATATATTTTGTTTTTCAAGGAGGTTGGATGAATAAGTCCGACGCTCCCGAGGCATGAACTATTTGGCCATACGAAGCAGCTTAAACCAAATACAAAATACAAATGAAAAATAATTAAGTGGATTTTTAAAAATATAATTTAATTATCAATCCGATCTTAAGTAGCGCATTGCCAAGCGGTATTCTCACATGCAATGTTCATAAAGTCCACAATGGAACTAGTCGCCTGCTTGAAGCATGTTAATTAAACATGGCAGCGATGTAGGCGGTGGTGCGCACCACCTAACCCTGACCGCCTAATCCCTTAAATCCCTCTCGCTTAAGCACCATTTATAAAACCCTTGCGTGCAAAAAAATGCAAAAAATTTCAATAAATTTCTGACTAATACCAATTACAATTTGACATAAATACTCGTAGTATAAGGGCCCTTTCCCACGGAAATGTCCCGTTTATTGTGGGTTCGGTTTTATGCAGGATCACGTTTAGTAGTATACGTGCTACTGTGGTAACATTTACATGAGCATTCTGTTTGCAGGATACCGCAAAAATTCGATCCGTTCGAAATGTGCTGTACGGTTTTGCCACTACAAACCGGACGACTGGATCCAATAGAAAACGGTATCCAGTTTAGTTTCGTACATAGTTTAATGGAAGTGTTCCCAATAGCATCGTGCATACGATTTTTTACTTTATTCTTACCTCAAACATATTGCTAAATTTTCTTCAGGCATTATGCATTTTCTCATATTTGTATCACGTTTTTTTAGATTATTCTTCAATATTCTAAAAGCTTGTCAAACGTGGCCATGGACATACTGAAATAATTAAAAAAAATGGATTCATTCTTTCTCAAATCACCCATGAGATTACGAAATGTGCCTAATCTCGATCTTAGTTTTAGGATCGGGTGAACCCAAAATCTTATTTTTTTGCATTGATTTCGGCGCGAAAGAACCAGTATAATATCAGAAGAGTATTTACGTCCTTTGCGTCTGAATTTTTTTCTCCGAATGCCAATGATATCCCGTAAAAAAACAGGATGCAAACTTCTGTGTGTGAACACAGGTATGATTTTTGCAGTATCCAGTAAAAAACCTATCCTGCAAAACTGGACGCCCGTCTGAAAGGGCCGTTACGGTAATAATGGGTGTATGTTTAATGCTAAAGCTGCAAAACTTATGTGACAGTAAAAATATAATAATATCCAGTGATCATTATTTGTTCTTTTCTTTGTAGATTATTTGTGCACCTCTAGTATGAAACAACGTACTCGTAGAAGGCTATTACCCGAGGGACAGTATTTCAATATGCTACAGTGACTTTATCAATGAGGTATCAGCACTGTGTCATAGATATGAATGGAATTCATTGAAGCGCTCATGTCACTAAGTCTTTTTGCTCCTGAATAACATATAAAAGGAGAAAAATCTTATTTAGACTTTACAGAACACGGATTTTGTAAAGTTAGTCAAACGGTTTGTCCTTTCTTCCGCTGATGGCATGTGATACTTACTTTTGTCCATCGTCCGCGACAAAAGAAAACGTATCATACGTGTACGTTGTTGTTTAAAAGTCTGCGACATCTTTTTGGAATATTAGACATTCCTTCTTGATGAATTATGACATTATCAGCATTACGGTTCACAATTTTAGTGATAATTTTACGTAATGTATTTTGTAAGTTTTTTTCACCAAATAACATGTGTTATATATACTCGTTATGCAATAAACATCATAAAGACATGAAACACATTTTCTTTAACAGCGATATTCATGTTTGAATGTAAAGCTGCAGTATTTTTAGGATAAAAATCTATCCATTTGAACAAGAAGCAGCATATAATCCACGCAAAAAAGTATTCTACACTAACATTCTTTGTGTATTGATGTAATTCCGCAGTACTTAGCTTTGTATTGCAGCAAGAATGCCTGGTATTTCTCATATTTATATGATTACGACCCCTTGGTTGAAATTGCTTCATCTTTATGGCATCTCTTTATATGTGTGGCTATGACACAGCTCCTCGTGTCTCTTTACGCCCTTGAGCAATTCATTCAGCAACGTCAGTCGCCCACGTCACTTTGTGAAGTCTTACAATGTGTAGAAAATTGTGAAAGAATCCACGTATTATTTTTGTCACATTCAATACAATTTGTCATGTCTCTCTCTTGAACACGTGTACGCCACACAGTTATGTCAGCTGCCAATATTCTTGCCTTACGAGTGATCTCTACATCCGAAACTCCGATTAAATACTATGCATATTCCTGACAGCATTTTGGACAAGAGCTTAGGACAAGGAGAATAGATAGCTGCTGTAGAGTCCAACGCGTACTCCGGTGTCATTAGGTACTATACATAGAATGTACTCGGCGGAGATCCTGGAAGCAGAGCGATGATTATGGCGACTAGCAGAGCTATATAGCGGCAGTTCCTACTGAAATTTAAGCAAATGGGATAATTAGTCTGACGCTCTCGATGCCTGAACTATTTAACCTATAAAAGGTGTTCATTTCGAATATAAATATTATAGAATATAAGTATTATATAATAAAATGGCTGATATATTTTCAATACCAATGTGTGTATTACCAGTTTAGTATTTTAAACGTCAAATTATATATACTCGGATATTTAATTTACTAGATGTTACGTGTGATAAAAGTTAATTATATTAACTTTTCATAAGAATTAAACGATCGCATTGACAATTTTATTCCAGCACTAGGTTCCACATATACATAAAAACATCCGCTAATTTAGTTTAGTAACACCTGGCTTTTAATATAGCCTAGAATATCAAAAATACGGGAAAATGTACCCATGTCTTAAAAGGTCTCGTATGCCTTAAATCAGCGATTTTTAACCTTTTGGAGGCTACGACGTACTATTTTATTAAAAGGAAATTCTACGGAGGATCAAAAGTATATTACTTTAAATTTAAGTTTATGTGGTAAATGATAAATGCTGCAGAAAAACTTGTTTTGACCACTTGATACCGTAATTAATGTTTTCAACACATTTTAATAAAAATATCTGCAATAACAGTACCACAGATGGCAAAAATTATCTCATTAATCATATCTATCTCATTAATATCATTTCATATTTTTCAATACAATAAACTTTTTTTTATTATTATATTTCGGAGAAGCTGAAATTTTCTTACAAAACGCAAGTTGCTAAGTTTATAATCATACTTGATTGTTTACTTGTCGGTGAGGATAATAGGCTCAACTTCTGTACTCGTTAATGCAGACGTCGTCAATAAAGTTGTTACCGACTTCGGCCATTGATTCCACCACCCGTGTACCCACTACGGTTAAAAATACCCACGAGCTTTTTCGATTTTGTGTAGCATTTCCTCTCATTTCTTCCCTTTCTTCGTCAGCCTTTCTGTCAGCTGGAGTTAGGAAGCTGTCTACCATCGCAAATGAAAACTGACGGCAGAGGAAACCTCGTTAGCATTCAGTTAACGTTCATTTTCTACACCAACAGTCGCATTTTTCATCATTCTTAAATTCTATGAATACTTTTCCGACGTGAAATGTTATTTTTTAATAATATTTGAGCAAGAACAATATGATGCGTAAGTTACTTATTATTGTGGCTTTTGGGTTTAGCAATTTTTCGACCGCCATTGCAGGGGTCTTCTTCAGGATTGATGATTTAGTTATGAGTTGGTGTCAGATTATCTTTTGGTCGAAATATTGGTCAAAAGAAATTTACCACACATTGCTAAACCCAAAAGCCACAATATCATGATGCGTAAGTGTAAAAAGTGTAGAGAGGAACGAGAAAATTGGTAGGAACAAAACTCGCACTATATTTCGTATCATTTGAATGTGCCTTACGTTTTAATTAAAAGTATTTTCATAGTTATTAAAAGTTGACAAACACTTATAAAAAAACTATATTTTTGGCCTAATTAATCTGTATATGGTGTACTACTGTGAGCAAAAAATACAGGGAAATTTGTAATTAAATTTCGCGGCTAAGCGATTCGAATTGATCTATTTATTTTTATGTTGGAACTAATGTCACTGAAATCTGTGCCAAATTAGTTAAATATTAATTACTGTTTGAGATACCCGTCCATTATTTTTTTAAATATTAAATTCATATATTCCGGTATTTTTTGCTCACAGTGTAACACATATTTTACTTTTCTTATTAAAAATGTTATTGTATTATAATGTTTACTTTGAATAATGTGTGGAACAAATTATTCACAAATTTCATTAACGGTGGTGATAAGTAGAAGACGGTTGGAGGTTAGGTCTTCATTCAGCAGCGACGATATTGATTCAATTACTATTAATCATTTTAATTATATCCGATAGCTATCCGCCGCGTAAACACGGGATGAAACTAAACTGCGAAACGGCAACATAGGATATTGTAAGCAAAATCGTTTAATTCTACGGATCCTGGCGGCCAGGGGCAATTAGAAACAAATTGAGTTTTGGGCGAGGATCGGGGGGCGTCAGAGGAGGCACCAGGGAGGGACTCGCATTCCGTGGGATCAGCGCAAATTGAATTTCGTGAAGAAATGAGGGAGGCCTGCGAATTTAAAGTTGACAAAGAACGGGGATCGCGGCGAGCCGCCATGTTCTTGAAGCCGCTCGTCAGAACACAATCCGGTTCATTGTTTAATAGCATCTCGGTTAATCTATAAGCCCTTGTCTTAAATGTATTGTAACTTTTCAAGTTTGAAGGTCGCGGCTTAATGCGGATGGATTAATAGGCTTGCTTTGTGTACTCGTAAGATCGCGTGGTGTGGCTCAACCTAATTTTCAATATACTCGGTTGCTTGTATTATTTATAGTGAGGCTTAATAAATGATAATTGAGGTGGAAATACGAAATCAATAGTGAGCTTACTGAATTGGCGATCGTTAAATAGAGAGATGTGGAGTAAATTGGCTATCAGTGATGTCATGATGACAGCTGACAATGTTGTAATTTTTTAATGTTAAGGGATGGTGTGTGATCCACTTTAAGCTAACCGTGTCCAGTTACAATACCTGAGTTTTTTTATGTTTTGTGTAAATACAAATATAAGAAAACCACCTGACGGTTATTAGTGACACACCATTCCATATGCGCCCTGTAGATAGCTACCTAGGTAGTCAGAAAATACTGCCATTAAGTTCTGCCAATCACTATGATATTCGCCTCAACCCGTGTCAGTCATTGCCTTCCGAAGTTCCACCAAGTACAATCTATGTATATTTTTTGACACGAAAACTGTGCTTACTACAATATTTTCCCAAGTATGTTATCTCATGACTGAGCATCGCGGTATTAAGGATTTAGTGTGAGTCATCGCCACTTTTAACTCCATAGAAAATCAAACAAACTAAGCAATTTTAAACTATTTTTTTAGTCTCGTTTATACAACATAAAGATGACCATACCAAGAAGTCTAGCACCATTATTGAATACGTAATCTCAAGTTAAGGAAACTTATATTAGGGTATCACATAACAGTGTAATAAAATTATAATAATTAATTAGCACATCTCGGTCGGGGCAAGGTCGCGCCCTCATCGCCATTGAGGCGCTTCATCACCCTCGGAACTTGTAATTAAGAGCTCAAGGGATGATTATTAGTTGCTGGCTTATTACAGCCTCCCCCCACATGTCTAGGGGCGTGAGTCGGCGCTTTTGTTATTTTGTCCTGGTTCTGGCGGAAAATACAGAAAAGGGGTCGGTGGAATGTAGAAAATGTGAGTCCGCCCCGTGGTCTGTGGGCCATCTGTTAACCACAATAACATTGAGAAAGACCTTTAAAGGCTGTTATTTTTTTGTCCTTTAAAGTTCAACTTTGAAACGGCAGCCATCTTTGGATTGGATCTTTAAAACATCTTATAAATCAAATATAGATTAAATAAAAAGAATAGCAGTTTTTAAATATAAGTGCATATTAAATAGATAAATATATCTCAAAGGAATGCTTAAAATATGAGCCTGTTTTACTGAAAAAATCACGGAGAGTTCTCTTCTTGCTCGTATTTTTTCTATTGATCTCTCACACATCTCATATCAGACTTGTGTATGTTTTTCTGTACATCTCTATCATATTTCCACGGTCAAACTTCTTAATTATCACCATATTTGAAATGTCGCCTCATCATCTATGTCTCACACCTTGTACAACTTAAATCTCTTTAAGAAGCTGTATGTCTAGTTGTCTCAAATTAACGTTGCAGTAAAGGGCTAAAACCCTCAGATTGTACTCTACTACGTATAAATTTACTTGCAAAATTTGACAACGAAATAGTTTACCTACTTGTAGTTTCAAAAATACATAATGCATTATAAAATAGACATATATGGTTTAATATTACCTATAATTTGCAATATTTTAATACTATTTAAAACAATTTATATTATTTTTGTTGCGTGTAATGGTTTCGAGTCGCTTATTTTGAGTGAAAGTATTTTTATTGAAACAGACGGAAATGTTTTCCCTGAAAAAGCTATAGTACGTATAACATCCTCTACGTATAGCACTGTAACGTAATACGTATATCATACGTGAAGCAGTCGTCTCTTACGTCAACAGCCAAGTGAGTCGCTCTTGAAATTTAAATTTTATTTGCTTAACTCACATAATATATGAACAAGCTCCATGTGGAACTTCACAGCTCCCGTTTCTGTAGGTTGAACGTTGGCCCGAGACTTAACACATGAAATAAAATATGTCCCTCTTTAAATAAAATATGATGTTGAACATTTAGAGAGTCGCAAAAATAATTTACGATTCGACTGACAGACCTCGGGGGGGGGGGGGACATAAATATCAAATAAAATTTTGGCGGCAAACATTTTTTTCAAATATATTGAATCTAAATTTCAACTTGTGCTTAGAAAACTAGTCTGACTTCTAAAACAAAAAAATATTCTCGGATTTATATAATTGTATTTTTTTCGCTTTATCGTAAAACCCCTTTATACCTTTATGAATACTAAATTTCGCTGAATATAATTTAAAGTAAATAAATGATTGTAATAGTTTTGTTAATTTGATTTGTAATTCAATTTCTATGTAAAATCCTGAAAACTTTGATAAATAGTTTATTGAATAATTTTAACGGTTTCAGGAAATTATTTCACAAAAAGCATTTATATTTCAAATGATAGTGGCTTCCTTTTAGGCCACTGCGTGACCCAACCCTTGGTCGACGCTTTGCACGAAAATTAATACACTTGGGTAATATCTGAGATATCTAATAGTAATTGAATGACAAAACACATTTGGGTAACATTTAATTTTATTGTATCAAGAATTTTCGCTCTTTTTAAAAAAATATTTAGGCCATTTGAAATCAATTATATACACTTAAGTTTATTAGTTCTAGTTGTAACCGAGCATCGTCGCACTAAGAGTAATTTTGCGTGAATACGACATAGTGTTTCTACCATTGTTGCTCTTTTGGAAATTTATTGTTTTTTTTTTTCGATTTTTCGATCGATAATCGTTCTTTGTAGAATTTCATATTTGCAATGTACTCGTACAGTGCCAAGAATTTAAAAATATAAATTTTTTAAATTTCTTCCCCTATTATATAATTATATAAAACGTGAATACTTTTTTATTGTTTTCGTTGATAAAAATTTGGTTATAATTTTGTAACTGAAAGTAAACGTAACCGTTTTTATATTGTGAAACCAATGGCTTGGGTTTAATTGGGTGGTTGACTAGCTGTAATTAATACTGCGTAATGACCCATGACCCTGACAATGTCCCTAATAACACGTTACACGGCGTTATAGGACACTTGGGACAAGTAGATGTTCCTAGAGGTCACCCAGGATTCAAGCTTGAGGGGAATAGCAATGTGACTTGCTTCCGACTTTCAAAATATACTTTGAGAATATATTTCTTGATATTAAAGATTTAAAAAGCTATATTGAAGAAGAATAAGTTGAACCTGGAACAGAAAAACAAGAGAGTGAAGAAATAATATTGGTACTACTGAGTATCGTCATGTCTTTAGAAGACTATTTAGATGACTTCAACATTTGAAGATTGGATAAAAGATATGCGTTTTCCTTCATTTGAACTAGATTGTACTACTCGTATGAAGTAGTGTTACTATTATGTGATTTCGCTCCAAGACCATTGCCATTGTATTATTACAAAGTTTTGTGTTTTTATGCGGTCTTAAAATAAGATATGAAATAATTAAATATTTGATAAATACAAGTTTTAAAAGCTGTTGTTTAAATTGTCGTCAACCACTAATTGCATTCGTTCAGAAGCTGACTGTCAACAACTGCCATAAAACTGAAATTTTACACATGCATGAATGTTTATCCGCCAAAACACATATATGTACTTTATTAACTTTTACGAGATTTTTAAAAATATTGTACCATTCCAAGCCATGATTTTTATAGAATGTAGGTAAGATTTTTGCTATGGGATGAGGTCGCCTCGCTTCGAGCATCGAGGCTTTTCTTTACGCGGCCTCGTCAATCAAATTTGTAAAATACATTTATGCCTGTCAACAATATTGTCAATTGTTGTCATGTTCATATATGGTTTTATAAACTACCGACGGTTGCTGGATCTCTTTCTACAATTTAATATGACAGCGCCCGAGGCACATTTGTTGTTTCTGGATTTTAATAATTCGTTATTATTTTGCCAACTCTTGTAATATAAACCAATATTTTTTTCTCTTAAAATTAAATTATATTTACTAATGCCCTGTTTAAATAAATTTATTTTCAATACTATTTAACATATTTTAAATGGCTTACTTTTACACATCCTTTAAAGACTTACCTTTTCACCTCCTATCGTCTTAGGTCTGTATTTATTGTAGAAGTGCGTGATTAACTCTGACTTCAGTGGTTTTTACTGTCATGGCCTGTGACGGCGTTCCAAGTTCTTGCTTGAGCGTTTCTAGTTCCAATCGCATGCTTGTTTAACCATGTGATCATCATTTTGGACATAATATATATTCACCATATAAATCGGCGACGTTGACGATGTCGATGAT
The DNA here is from genome assembly GCA_022606575.1 of Glossosoma conforme. Taxonomy (NCBI): domain Eukaryota; kingdom Metazoa; phylum Arthropoda; class Insecta; order Trichoptera; family Glossosomatidae; genus Glossosoma; species Glossosoma conforme. Next base: position 365,637 of record JAGTXR010000250.1, on the reverse strand, counting down.
GTTGATGATGTTAATGATGTTGGTGGTGTTGTTGATGTGGATGTTTTTACTGACTGTCTTATTGTTTGTTGCAGGTTCTTGGGTCAGATTCAGAGTTTCATTTCGCGCACCGTGCTCTTGCGCACGCGCGACCGAGGCGCAGTCTCACCCACATGAGGCTGCTTAAGAAAGATCCTGAGGTTGGTAGACTTTACTTAATGTGTGTTGTAAATTCTATGGATACCAAAGGAGAGCATATACCACAGACGCCTTGTCATCAAACCTCTTAACTATAGCCGTCCTGGAAAGCCACGTAACCATTAGTATATGCATAACGTGCTAGACAAAGTTACGAGATACAGAGGTGACTTACAATATTTTAGAACTAATATAGTGGTTATCTAAATCATAAACATTATGTTTTTTTCTTGAAATAAAATATATCTATAATTGGGTAGTAAGTTATTGTTTTATTTAATTTTTAAGTTCAGACGCTCTCAAATATAAAAATATGACATACTAGCGACATTGAGAAGATGTTGAAATCACTGTGGAGATGAACGATGGAAGCTCATTTAGTAAATACTTTTTATTAATTAATGAATTAGATTATTTAAAAAATATAGTCTTTGTTTTTAATGTCAAAATATAAAATTGAGCACCAAATCAAACAAATAAACCGTTAACGATTGACATTAAAAAAGCTGTTGTCAAATTATATAATGAAAAAAATAATAATTTCTCGCCTTGTTATTAGCCAATCCTCCATTGAATGTTTAAGAGTTTTAAGTCGTAACTATTATAATACGAGTAAATATCATAGTTAATTATTCCTCGAAGGATGTAATTGAACGTCTTTGATTAACTCTCAAGAAACCTCCTGTCTGTGGTTTTTGGTTATTAATATATACTAAATGCCGTGTGGTGAAGAATTCCAAGAATGAAAGACATACGATAAACGTAAACATCTGTTTTGGCGGTATTATTATACTCAAATCGTATCATTATGTTGTAATTTCTTTCTAAAAACTCTTTAATTTAAAGACTCAATTTATTTTTACTTCTGAATAGATAAATAAGTTCAGCAACAATAGCAAATTATAAGTGCGGTTTCCGTTAGGTCGGCGAAGTAAAACGATATTGGGCGAAGATCAAAACTTGTAAGGGTCTCCACCTGATGTGAACCGCGTATTTCTGGTCGGGTTGAGCCGCTCTTTAGTACTACATTTTCAGGCTTAGAGGGATCGGGCTTATCAACAGATCTCCTTTAAAAAATTTAATGACAAATCACCCAAAAATATACCACTACAGCTACCGTTAATTCAAGTCTTAAAGCTTCTGCCCTGGGAGTCGTCGGGAAACATATAAGAGTATGTTCCCAGGTTAATCAGACCTTCTGGTGCTAATGACTTGGGACAGTGATAAGTGACAGAACTGAGTTGAAAAAAATATAAGTGACAAATGACAATGCCTTGTACCTGTGGCCATTAAAATAATTAATTACAACACTGGAATTCATACCTTGTTGCGATAATACATATTCATTACAATGAATACCTTATTGGTGTAACTTCAGATCTTCATCGCATCTCTATCTCCTCTAGTGATACCTGCACATGTCTGACTGTCGGGATGTTTCCAGGTGCACTGGGCTGTGCAGCAGGCAGGGTTCGCCCGCGTGAAGCGAGGGCGGCCGCCCAACCAAGGGTCCCTGGCCGGGGGCGCGGTGGTCTCGGCTCCGCCCTCTGACCCGCTGTTCCCCATGCAGTGGTACCTGCACAACACCGGCCAAAACGGCGGCAAGGCCCGCCTGGACCTCAACGTGGAGGCCGCCTGGGCGCAGGGCTTCACGGGCAAGAACGTCACCACGGCCATCATGGATGACGGTAAGGAACCTCACCATCATACAACTAGCCTTTCCCGGGCTTTTTATCTTTCATTTCCATCTCCTTTTGACTGCTATTCTAATTTCTTCTACGGATTATTTTTTTAGCGTAATTTTAAGTAGTCTGTTTTGCTTTCTGAACATTAAACTTATAACAAATTACTTCTCCTTCCTTTAACCTTTCCCACAGTTTAAACATATTGATGCATCTTCTTGTAACCCGTTCTTATGATTCTAATCTCTTTCGTGACTTCTTTCTCTTTAGTATATTTGTGCAGTGGCCAAAATTTGTCAAAAGCCAGTTTCTAAGTTATCATAATCTGAATAATCGTATCACCAAGTAGACTTGATGTCAATTTAGGTCTTTTCCATCCAATTTCAACGAGAAGATAACTTTGCATAGCGATACTTAAACTAGATTTGTAAGCAAGTAATTATTTGTACATACATTTATAGAGATATCAAGGCTTAGATCATTTTCTGATCCGAACATTTTTCATATACCATGCAATTTTGGTAATTATGATCTTACCCTCGTCCCAGCAAGCAAATACATTTCTTAGGCTATCCTGCTACTATATTCTTGCTCATCGACCATCGTTTCCTTAGCATTTGCAGATATTTTAAATTTATTTTCTATCTTTAAAGACGCTACTTTTATTTTATCTCTCAATTCTACTTCTGAAAACCTTTTTTGTATGGAAAAGCATGCAAGTTACATTCCACGTCTCTGCCGTAATTAACACCAGGAGGTTGCACTTTCAGAACTTGTCACTTACAAAATACTATAACTAAGGTTGCCTAACGTTTGTTAACTACATCAATAAGCTTACACTTTAAAAGTATATAAGCTCATAGAAAACAAGTTTTTTATATTTGATACGAGTACGGAAAAATACTAAAAAAATCAAATCATGGAATCTAAGAATAAAGAATTTATTTTTGAATTCAATAACTATCATAATGTTTATTATAATAATGTTAAAATAAACGACTATTATCGAATTATGAACGTGAAGTAATATTCAAATCTACTGAATATCTCATTATTACGAATGGAATATCTGTTAATAGTAATATTCGATAACCTGACTTCAGAAGCACGTCCCATTATAATAAATCACATTTATTAAGTTGACATTTGACCTTTTGTTTGCGGGGCACAACATTATTTGTGAAGCCCTCTTGATTTCCTCTGACCTTTCCCTTATACCTGACCGACCTCCGCCACTCCATCGATGACGAATCACTTCACAGAGAGGTAATGTTTCATCCCAATACCAGTAAAACCAAAAGTCATGTCCCATAAATAAATATAAGCCATACTCTTTAAATATGTTGGTACAGTTCTTGAATTTGGCAACAATCTTACTTTTTTAAATATTCAAATGAATACATACAAGAGAAAACCGAAAGACGGTGAAGAAGAAATGTCTGTGGATTCTAGCAATGCTAACCATTTTAAAAATGGTAACTCTTTATGATCGTATCTAGAGTGTTGATCTGACAACGTCATTTAATTAAAGCTATATAGGCTTGTGTTTCTTTATGCAATAACTAATTCAAGGTTTTGGAATCATTTTGAATCAATTGGCTGTGAATAAAATTAATCAGCAGTAGACTAATAAATTGGCAGTATCCACTGATCTGTCAGTTATAAAAATTAACATGGCAGTAATATATTAAATATTGGTATAAACTAATGTTAAATGAATGAATAATTAACCCATTAAATAGAAACCTAACCTAACCTATTATTAATTATCATTCATTAATTATTTCCTATTTATTTTATATTATATTTTATATTTTCCACTGTCAAATAATTCTTTTTTACTTCCCTTTTTGATATTTATTACTGACCATTTCCTAAATAATTTCAACCCATTAAATTCGACTTAAAAAAACTAGTTGCCAGCTAAAAATACCTTTTTTGTTCATAGTATATTATATCCAAAGTAAAACAATTATCGTCACATATATATAATCATTATCAAAGTAATTTTTTGGGTTACCAATGTCCTCTTAATTATCATCTCCAATCCACGGAACAGTAGGTTTATTAAGCCTGTTTATAGATATCAACGCAGTTTTGCATTGTTCTGAACATTATCTGCGCAATGGTAGAATAACTTCAGCTATTTTCATTGTTATCTCGTTAAAATAATGCATCATCATTAGCCTTTGTACAATACATTGTTTGATGAGTTTCCAATGTTTATCATCTTTCCGCTATTACACTGATATCTACAGTTTATCTAAGTGTAGATTTTGAAATAATTGCCGTTTTTCAAATGCAATTTCAGCACCGATATATTTTTTGCTGTGCGATTCAAGAAAATGGTTTCTTTACTATCAGATATGAAGACTTTGTCTTCATAAGACCCGTGTCTTAATTTATACAATTGTTTAGATTAAAAATGTGTTTCGAAAAGAATTTTCCATATATCTAACGTAAAGCCTAGAAATGCTTAAATTACATTATTATACATGAAAACTTATATCCAGATATGTGTATGTATAGTAATGTAAAAATAGTTACTAAGCTGTATTAACATACCTGCCATAATGTATTGTGACAGTAGGTAAGTTTGTCTGTCCGACAGTGGGTTGGTAGTCATGAATCGAATTGAATTTCCTCCCTCTTCTTCTTCCTTCAAAGCTTAAGCTATTTCCGAAACCCATCGACCGGGATTTGCCTCCGTCGAAACGGAATTATTTACGAAAACCCGAAACGTTCCGTCCAATAACAAAAAAAACAACGAGGCTTTATTTTAATGAGTTTCCTTTTGTTTTGAAGAGTTTTTTTTTGTTTTCGCGGAAGTCGTATTTTTTGTCATCTCCTTTCTTGTCGGCCTGTTCATTATTTTGGTGTATTTTAGTCTGTCTTTGTTGTGTTGTCTCTTACGATGGTTTGTTAATTCTTTGTTTCAGGCGTGGACTACATGCATCCTGATCTGAAATATAATTACGTAAGTCTACGTTTTTATTTATTTCTAAACAAAAAGCAATGTATTGCGCAAATTAAAATAACAATAAAACAAACGTTTCAAAACAAACATTTGTAATTTAATTAACGATTTTTCATAATATACGTTAAGGTATTTTCTTAAGGATTTGTGTGATTATATTTTTCTCTTTGTAGGTACGATTATTTCATACCTATAATTGGTCGTTTATAGCAGGAAACAAAGGAAATAATACATTGGTTTTAAAATTAATACAATTAAAATTTGTTCATAACCCATTTGGTTTACAGTTTATTTTTATTGTCTACTAGTTTCGCTAGCACCTCCACCATCTTCAGGACAAGTATTTTTTTCAACATTTGTTTTATCTGTATGTATTCATAATAAATCGATCACCACGTCTTAGTCGGATACGCATCTCAATGTATCCCCGAATACATTTTGTAAGCTTCTTAAACGGTACTTAAAGTAATAACGGTATGCTTGAGTTTTACCGCGACGATAGTGCTCGTTTTTACCACTACACTAGAGATATATGTGTGTTTTGCTCTCGATTATGCTGACCATACCTGGGCGTCTGTTGCCACAGAAGAACTAAATTCATAGCTACATTTTGGCAGACGTCATCAGAACGTAGTTTATAAAACTAACTTGAGACTAGAATATGAATCTAGAAGGGTATGTGGTAATGTATTATATAATATAATACATTACCATAAATATGTACAAACGAAGATAAAAAAATATATATTTACTTTTAAGAGAAATTAATCGATTTAAATTGTACACTGAATACTTTTTTGTGATTTTATATTCAAACCGTCATCGATACAATTTTTTTTTTTATTAAAATATTTTTTACATAAATGCTGGAAATAAAAGAGAGAAATGTGCGAAAGGCAAAATAAAAAAATGTTAAAGAAACGAGCAAAAAAACGATTTGCAGTCCCAGCATTTTTTTTATCAAAGTCTGTTCCGTTTTTAAAATTCAAATTTAAAAAAAACTCAACAAGCAACGTTGGGTCTCTTACAAAAGCTGGAAGCTCGGCGTTTCTACGGATGCGGATAATTAAAATGAAATAAAAGAAGGAATATGAATGGATACGAGAGACATATGAAATGATGTATATAAATGTACATAATATAATATCTCTCTTTGAATGGAAAGTGCTCTCTCTCTCCCGTAAACTGAGAAGGGGGGTGTTTATCCCACCCCACCTGTGGCTCCCCTCCCACTCGGGAGCAAATGGGGCGGAAAATGCCGCGAGGGCAACAATTTTCCACCACATTTTTCATCACGATAGTGTAGAGGATGCGGATGGATCGTAACCGTTATATCATCTCTCGCAAAGGACTTAGATTCAGTGGGCTGAGAAATATATCAGGACGCATTGATGGAGAATGAATATAACCTTAAAATAATCTATATATATTAGGCACTTATTTTTCCATTATAGTTTCTTTAAAAAATCTATTATTGTAATGGGGACATAAAATTCAGCTAAGATAAGGTTTGCCGGCGGATTTAGCTCAATGTTCAAAGCGTTTGCTTGGCAAACCAAAGGTCATGGGTTGTATTAAAAAAAAAGATTTGTAATATATTAGTTAAATGCATGATCCTCGCATCGAATTAGTAATCCATCAGCTCCACATCCCAAAACTCAATCGAGTACATCCCATTATGTGCTCATACTCCACAATAGACGTACAAGACATCAATTACCTTAAAAAATGCAGTTCTAGTTTATGCTTTCTTATGGCATCAGGAAAACTGAGTTGGTAAATCGAATTCGACGGGACGAGGAGAATATTTCGAATTACTTAAAGAAAAATTAGTGAGTTTCTTAAAAGGTAATGGGGACATCAAAGAACCGTTAAAAACCATTATAATAATAAGGAAACTTTAAAATATTGGAATTTTCTTTCAACAAGAGCGGGTTCTTATCGAGATTAGTAGAAAACACTCAAACCTACTTCAGAACAGTAAAACTTTGCAAGCTTAGTCAAATAAAAACGTTCCAACAGAGCTGTTAAAAAATTGTTCTTGGTTCTTGTCCATAATGTATGTTTCTCACCGAAGTTGTAGAAATTTTATAAATGGCAACACCAGCATTCATAACCTCACTTATGATACAATTTTGAATAAACATAATTACCGAATTCAATTAAACTAATGTTGCTTCAAAATAGAATGACATTTACGCCTTCTAAAGTACTTGTAATGGCGCAATAGCGTTTCCATTAGTCACGTTTTATTTTTATTTTTTCGCGACCGAAAAACAGATTTGGTCGTTTTGCCCTTACAAACATGTGAAGAGCAAAAGGTCAATCGATAACAAAACAACAATCATAATCACATTTTCGGTAATGGGGGACAATTCCTGGAGGATAAGAAATCCAAGAAATCTTTTATCAAATAACAATCATGTTTCATAAAAAGAAAATGTGAGGTTATGTTATGTGTAATCGTAGTGTAGCCATTTCAACATATTATATCAGTTAAATTGTTTTGCCATGACAACAATTTTTGCTAAAAATTACATATATTTTAAAATAACAAAAATATTATAAAATTATAACGTTTACTTTCGATTGGATGAATCTTATAGGTCAAGTTAAAGTGTTGCCATTTGTAATTAAAAAGCCTCGATATTATATCCATATTGATCATAGATATTATATTATCAATTCCAATAGTATATAGGACATCCTATAGTATACATTACTTGCGTCATATGAACCTCAGTAGTCAATTATTACTCAGTGTTAAATAAAAGTCATTAAAACCTACGAAATAGCTTTAACGTGTGGCAACGTCACGCTGACGGAGCACTCCAACGCAGAATCACTAACGGATAGCAGTCGAGACCCAGCTATCGAGGCGCAAAGTCCTCAATGTACGACTCACAAATTACGACGCTATATCGTCTTAATCGATGATTAGTTAGCAGAACTAACAAACCTAACAAAAAAAAACTGTATGGAACGGTTAATCTAATATAGGCTTTGTTTGAATCCATTACTAAATAGGGAAATGCTTTTAGTCATTAGAATTTTTGATCAAATCCATCTATAGATTTGGAGTAAAACACTCTCTTTTTGCGTATTATATTACTTGCGGACATCCAGGCTGAAAATACATATATACTCGTTTTATACTTTTAGGGATAAGTATATTAGACCTATATTGGATGGAAACAGTCGAGAGCGTATCGCCGTATTAGCATATCAAAAGGATTGGAAATATGCTTAGCCAGACCCGTCAACTTTGTTAAACATTTTTTTTTGCATACACCGAGGTTCTACTCGTGGGTTCTCTGTCCTTTTGTTGAGGCCTTTATCCGGCTTTCGGGCGAAAAACCTTTCCAACCCGCTCAGGGATATTTATCCCATTATTTCGCAACTGAAGAGAGTGAAATGTTTCATTATTTATATTTAAAACATGTATGTCCCGCCCACGACGCGTAATTTTCTGTTTTTCCGTTAAAAGGAACGTCGGACCTATGTCACGTTAGAGGATGTTAGGATACTTGTATGTCCAGGAAGGTAGATGTAGAAATCAGACTTTTCTAATAAAAGAGAGAAGAGATACAATAATATGATCATTTATATATTTTATGAACATATACGCAGATTTTATATTAAACCTCCTCTTTAAGGCAGACGATTCAAGCTTCGGGAGCTTCGGGTTAATTATGCGATCACCTAATACACAAGCCATTGATGTTGGTTTGTTATGTAATATAACTAATTTAATATTATTATTAGTAGGAGTATCAAAACATAGCCGGGCGGCATAGTCCAGTGGTTAAAGCGTTTGCTTCTCACTCAGGACGCCGTCGGCTCGCATCCCGACCAAGCTTGATTTTCTTATATCAATTTAATTAAATCTAGGCTCTTCACCTGTCCCCGGTAAGGTTGAGCCACATACACCAAGACAAAACAAAAATTATCCAGGCCTCGGGAGCGTCGGATTGATAATCCGATCTCTTTAAAAACCCTGATCATTGAACACCAAATATTTATTTGATACTACAGCCGCAATCTATGCAAGTTCGCGGGCTCTTGCTCTGGAGGCTTCCAGGAATCATCTATGTTCTCACGTGGACCTCCACTACAGGTGTTCTGGGATAAGGCATGGACAATCTGAGCTTACAGAGCTGTGAAACGGAAATTTGCAGTGTCCATATGCTCCAAATATGGAGAGGATGTGGTAAAGAAAAAACAAAACATATTTTCCTTCACAATCGTATCTTGCTGAGCATATGCTAGCCACTAATTCTCCAAATAATACCTCCAAAATAACCTCTACACCCGAATTTCCTCCAAGTTCATAATGTTCTTTTGAGTTTCAAAGGCAGTTTCAAGACAGTTTTATAGATATTTTAGATATATTCTAGGACTAAATCTTGAAAGAATTAAAAAAAAAGGCATTCGAAGCACATTTTTGTCAAATATTTATCATAATTTGTACGAAGATCGAACAATTAGTCTGACATAAATAACAACTCATCCTAATCAATAACATGCAGTGGTCCTAACCAGTTTCCCATTCAAATAAAATCTGCATCTAATTGTACTTAACTCAGATTATTAAACGAGAACTGATGTTTTCAACATGGTACAACATGGTAACGTACATGGTACAATAGTCAACACGGCTTTCCACGCGCTTGCTTTTAAAAGAAAAAAAAGTGTGTCTCTCTTTAGTGCAACTTCTCGGTCCATACAGACAGCACATACTCTCGTATTATTTACAATGTATGAAGGAAGAGTCGCCATATCAAAGCTTCTGCTGCATGCTTCGCCTAATCTGCTTGCTCATAGTAAGAGCTTTCTTCTCGACGTTCTTCTGCCCACGCGCTGATGGAGAGGTGGTCATGGCCGCCTCCCCCTTTGTGAAAGACACGTTTCAAGCGACACAGAGGAATACACTTTCATTTAACGTCTTTGTGAGTGGAATATTTGATGGACTCGACGTCTCCGCAATTCTAAACGTCCCATGTTACAATATGAATGCCGAGCACAGCCAGTATAACGAACTCGTCAAGTCAAACATCCGTGTATAACTTTTAAAAGCAACATTTCTTGTGTTTTTGTGTCGTTCTTTTGGTTATATTTTAATTATATTACATACAAGGGGATTTGTCACTATTTACTTTCATGTAAACACATACAAGAGAATACATTCAGATGGTGATAGTGATTTATTTCAATTTCAATTTTTTTTTTTTTTTCTCCTTGCAGAAACATTACAAATTTTATCAATTCAATGCATTTCTGAAGTACAATAATATAAATACAATAATATAATGTAAAATAAAAATACAATAGGTAACATAAATGTGGTGATGTAAATTTATTGACACATTTAGTATCACTGACCTCACACTCAGAACTAGCGTCAGGAGACTCAAGATAGGCAGTTTGACTTGTAACAACAAAAACCCTGTCATAAGTATATCATGATTGACTCACAAATAACAAGGCATTATTGTCACAAAATAAAACGTGTAACATTTCGCCTCCATAAACACCAGTACTGAATTTAAAGCAATATAACACTAAATATGTCAATATCTTCACTCAAGTTGGTTTCAACCACTGTTCACTGCGATTCTTTCGTCTTATGCGTATCCAGGGTTGAACGATGGTCCTTTCAGGCCACACTTGAGGTTCCATGAGAGACTCCAGTGAAGTCGCGATGACCCCGACTTTGAAAGAAGTTGACAGCGTCCGTCTGCTGACAATCCTCCTGATGGTCATCCAAGAAGGATTGAATGCAGCGGTCGCTGCCAAGAAGCTCTGCAAATCCTCAGCCGATGTATCTGGGTGAAGGCCCTTGGCGTGAAGATACGCCATCTTCACTCCAGTAACGTTTTTTGAAGGAGCTGCAGAACCACGGATCATCAGACGTGCTGAATGTTGTTGCCTTTCCCCATGCGGAGAGACGCGACTCAACTTAGAACGTTGAACTTCTCCGGAAAGATTGCTCGGGAGAGGGAGAGGACGTGATGAAGATGTCTCATCTGTAGATTCTATGACGCTCAACATTCTACATTTGGCTAAGCGCTGCATGTGGATTGCTGATTCGTTAACGTCATTGACTTCAGCCCGACATTCACACATCATACTTATTATTACAAGAATTTCTATGAATGGGTGGTCTTCACAGGATGACACTCGTCTACCACCATTTTTTTGATTTATAGGCTATGACTGCCATTTTACAGGTGAGGAATTAAATTCATACCGATCGGGGGTATTTTAGAGCTTAAAAATCGATTAAAATTTTATTTTTGTAATCTTCGTCGGGCATCGAACCCACGATATTCAGTTTGGAAAGCAAACGCGTTGACCACTAAACTATACCCACCGGCTAGATTTGTTAGTTGTTTTGTGGTATAATAAACTCATAAATAATAAAGCCTAATCGAGAATGCTAATGGAAGTAAGAATGGATTCTCTTTTGCTTGTCTAAAAAGGTATTATTCAAAATATTACGCATTACATGAGTAAATATTATAATCACATCATACGCGCGTTTACTTTCCGCGTCACAATTTCATTATTAAATGCTGCTTTCGTAGTAAATGCCGTGTTGACTGACGCACGTCGTAATTAATAAATGTTGTGATACGAGAAAGTGTAGAAAAAATGTCATCTTGATACGTCACTAATCGATATGAACATCCGGCGGTAAAAGTTAACATTTAGGAACACGCACACCACGCTTCCGTAATCCTATTACGTGACCCATCCACTGAGTGTCCACGAACTCGAGAAATTTTTCTTTGCTACCCATTTTTTCAGGCATTTTTCAGGCATTTTTTTCAGGCATTTTTTTAGCTGAATTTTGTAATTATGTTTTACTAAAGTTTCACACTCTTTTATCTCACTTTTTAAATATATTGAGGGTTTTGATCCATTTTTAGTATTATTCAACATACGTTTACTTTGAAAAAAATCACATACCATACACAGCTGTGTGTATAGATGAGTATGCTCGTATCAATACGTCAAGTAACATATTTACTGACATCCCCCGTCTGTAAAAAGAACGACAAGTCACGGGTTAGTCACGTGGTTTCGTGGAGGAAGGATGCAGGAGCAGATTAACAACACAAAGAACTTGTTTTTGACGACTATTCGCATTTAATTTTATTAAAGACTTGATTTCTTCGTCTGATCGGTATGGCGTTTCGCCGTTTAGACGAGAGGTAACTGACAACTGCCGGAACCTGTGACATCCAGCCCGGCCAAGACAATCACGGCAAAAAATCAAATTAAAGGTGACAGTTGCACCAACATGAAATAGAGCAAATGTCATAACAACTAAAATGGCGTTTCTGTGTAATATTATATAATTAAAATTAACATTATTAAATGTGCATGTCAGACGAGCGAACAAATATAAGACACAAAAGATCGTTTTTCGAAGCTTTACGGCATCAGCCTAAAAGAGCTATATCAAGTTGATAGCATTACTTTATTGAAGCTTTTTAAGTATTTATCAGTGGATAATTTCAATCTTTCGAAAAATGATGTCTCGTGTGTCGCATGTGGCTGTCATGTTTGTACAGACTTGACACTTTCACAGTAAACACGGTCCTTGGTTGCTGTCACAAATACTGATAATGGGGAGATGGGGGAGTTCTTAACTCAAACATTTATTATGTAAACACATAAAGATAATACGATATCTTTTGTCAATATCCGTTTTTTTAGTAATAACTTCAAAACAGTATGCATTATTAAATGCCATTGCAAGTCGAATTTACGTCAGAAGGTACCACTGAGTAGTGTAATTTCAAAGGTTTTAAGAAGAAAGACGTCCCGTGAAGATCAAACATTCTTAGTGAATTCCTATAATAATAAGGATGATGCATGAATTTCGGGCTGTAGTCTATGACGTTGGCAAATCAACACTCCATATGCAGCGCTTATCCATGTGTAAAATGATAAGCATCAGAGGATTCACAGATGAAAAACTTCAGCACCATTATAACCGTCTGTCGGTATTCTCCTGTATATGTTATTTTTTTTTATTATTATTATTATTTGTCATGTCATATCTATGTTTGGGGTGTTAAAAAAAATATATATATCAACGTTATATAAACTTGTTTATACTTGAACCTTTAAGAAATATTTTAATCGATTAGATTATCGCTCTTGTTCAGGAACATGTTTTTTCCACCCACGAGGCAACTCCCAGAGGACCGTCCTCACGATGAACTTCTCCCGCTGATTGTTGATATTCTCCAGGACACCATTGTGCCGAATTTTCGCAAAAAAATATCATTTTTTCGGGTCAATATTTGCCGAAACCCCGAAAATCACATTAACTTTAGCAACAAAGTTACAATATAAATACGAAATCGGCCAAAAGTTTCAGTATTTTTTTGTTTGTTTATCTTTTATACGAACGTAATTATCGAATATTTTAATCGCGAACTCTGAATTGCGTCACAGCAATAAGCAGACTGAACATAATACAAGGATTGTTTTAGTCCTATCTTTCCTTTTTAATTTCCATTTGTACTTATCCGATCCGATTTTGCATCAAAAGGAACGCTACCGTAAAAAAAACAATTTCGCCTTCATTACCAAAATAATTAAATATGACAAATTTAGAAAGTGAAATGGAATAATTAACGAACGCCTTTACTTACAAAATTATTCGTTTAAATTATTCTTAACCTGTTTGCATTGGTACTGGATATATGCCGTGTAAGAATCCCCTACCGTTGACATCGGTAGCCGTGATATATCGTTTTGCTATTTTCAGTACTCCTTGTGACATCTACGGTAGGAAATTGTAACTGCTGTCATTTCCTTTATCAACCTACATGTATTCTTTACAGGAATTTGTAAAGCATGTAAATAAATATTGTTAGGTTTCGTCACAGGAGTGATTATTCTGTAAGCCACATATGTCAATGCCACCACATGTATGGAGTTACATGATGAACGTTTGTTAAATATAATATTTTTTATGCACCATCTGATAGCTAAAGATACAAGAACCAATAATATATATGAAAATAGACCAAATAAGTACATTTATTCTGCAAATGCTAGTTTTAAGCAAAAAAATGCCGTATTGACAGTATAATTTGTATTCCACCGAGCCGTAACGAAAGGGTTAAATTCTTCGCATGACTGACAACGGGAAAAGTATTAACTAACGAAGAATATTATTGACTCGTACAACGCAGTAATTTTGAGGTTTGTCACATTTTAAGAATAAAACAAGTAAAACTTTGTATGAAATCAATGAGTTTTGATAAATAATCACTTTACCGGTTTCGGTGTCACCACACCTTCCTCAGAAGCTGCTTACTAAAGGCCTTTAGTAAGTAGAGGTCTTTTTTAGTCTTTGGTAAGTAGTTTCTGAGGAAGGTGTGGTGACACCAAAACCGGTAAAGTGATTATTTATTACAACTCATTGGTTTCATACAAAGTTTTACTTGTTTTATTCTTTAAGAATATTAATGTTAAATTAACTGTTTTATTAATTGTTTCAGAATGCAGAGGCTTCCTACGACTTCAGCAGCAACGATCCCTTTCCGTACCCTCGCTACACGGATGATTGGTTCAACAGGTATGCTACTATTTAACTAATAAACAAATTAATTTTGACTGGACGCGTTCTTCTGCAACAATTTCAAAAAACAACGTCGCTAAATATATTTATTATTACTCGTAAATAGGTCAAAAGTTCGTTATTGTAATTCATAAGAATAAAAGCATTGTAAGCTAAGTTATGTCGTAATCAACTTTGCACCTGGAAGCTCCAATCTCTATAGTTATATTTAGTTCCCTATGGCCTGAGGCCGTTAGGAAATGTAAGATAGTATTAAATGTATAAGAATTTCGTAACTTGTTTTAACATGGATCACATTGAACACTGTTTCACTTGATGGAGGACTGCAGTTTCACGATCTACTAAAGCTACATCAGTTCCAAAATAATAAGCTTAAATATGCAATATGTCAGTGGACTTAAATTACTTTTTTTATGTAAACACATACAGAAGAATACCGACAGATAGTGATAGTAATTCTGAAGTCTCATCTGTGGAATTCTATGACGCTTACCATAGTGCATATGGCTAAGCGCTGCATGTTGAGTGTTGATCCGCCAACAGCATAGACTACAGCTCGAGATTCGCGCATTATCGTTTATTATTACAGGAATTTGAAATGAATGGATGGTCTACTTCCTCTTCGATACTCCACCTTCCGCATCCAGGTTACTCCCGCTATTCTTCTTACGGGTCTATGCGGGACGACTTTCGTCTACCACCAATATTAATTAGTAATTTCATAGTAAATTCCTGTAATAATACGGATGATGCGTGAATATCGGGCTGTAGTCTGACGTTGGCGGATCAACACTCCATATGCAGCGCTTAACCATATGTAACCTGGTAACTTTACTAAGCACTTAAGTCAAAAAAATATATTTTAAGATAACGAAAACGTTACCTTTGTTCAATGAAAATGCGGCATCGCACAAAAGTGTATAGCTACTGCTAGTATTAAGTCTTCGTATAACGTAAGTAACTGAAATGGCTAGATCTTGATGGAAATAAAGTGCACTCTCAAGGAAGAAAGTTTTAACTAGCTTTAGTAAGGTTTAATAGGGAATATCCTCTTATCTTCATTATCGTCTTATAAGAATATAAAAATATTAGTAGTTGGTATTTTCCACAAGCGAAACTTGAGATTATAAACTTCGTTAATTAAAATGAATGTCTCGATAGTATTAAAACTAGGTAAACACAGTTTTTAATCCCTTTTAATACTGTTATCTACTTGAACTTTCTTATTTAAAAAAAACTTAAACCATCGCTGTGGCATATCTTCGAATCCTGAACCTTCGAAGAATGCATTTTATACCGTAATACGGCTGCTGAAATCATGTATTGAGCCGCTCTTTATAATCAAATGGTCCAGGCCATGGATTTTTGAGCAAATTATCAAGACTTAGGATAAGTACATTTTTTATCTGTAATATAATCAGATATTGTTTATTGTTTTTGACTGGAAACCAGTTAATTTTATATTCAGTTATATATTACGTTAATTTGAATATAATAACAGAAGAATAAAGCTGCAATATGAGGCTACAAATTCCACGCAAAGCTCATGACCGCTAATATGTCCTACGCAGTGAATGGGTTAATAACCAATATTTTATTAAATTGATTCAAATCACGGCAGACGCTGGGATTCAAACCACGATCTATGCACCTCAGTTCTGTTCTATGCACAGCGCTACTGTTTTTTTTTCTTCACAAATTGATGAGAGAAATTTGATGTAGATTTGTATGTATGTATAAATTTATTGAAATATTGCTGTATATCAATTACCTATGAAGAGTATTGAAAAATATTCTACTAAAATTAAAATAATAACCGTTCAAATATGTCTCGTATATTTCAAACGCCTCTTCTTCAAGCCTTTAGGCTCTCGTACTTGATTTTAGTCATCGGGAACTATGCATATAAAGTATTCGAATGAAGTTTTGGGTGCAGAGATGATTCAGAACTTGGAATAGAACAAAGCACTTGGCATAAATTGGTGTCGTAAATTTATGGCGACCATATGGTACAGCAAAAAATCTGATGTAAAATAAGATACAAACTAATACTAGATAATAATGACAAAAGTTGATTATGATCACTGAATATAGCCTATTTATATACAGCAGCTGGATTTTGTTATAATTAAAATTAAAATGTTTTTTCTATCTTTGAGTTGGTATTTAATGAAGTTCTAAATAAGCGTACTAATTAAAAATGAAGCCTCTCTTAGCATTCATTCAATTAGACCAGATTAGCATTCATTACGTATTTAACGCAAAACTCGACGTATCTGGCAAGGCAAATCTACCGACAATAAGTGAGCGAAACAAAACAATTCGGGAGAGAGAAATTTCAAATTCAAAACGAATAAAAAATTTACATTTGAACGTCAAGCAATTATTCTTAAATAACGATTTATATTCCGTTCGATTTGCTTTTTACACAAGAAATATTATTCTACGTCAGTGAATCAATTTAACCTTTATGAATGATATATATATATTTTAAATACGAGTACATCCCTTTAATGATTTATTGGGAAGTTAACTATTGTTCGATACATATAATGTCATAATTAAATACCTTCTAAGTCCACCATCGTCTTGTGAACACCACTCATTCATAGTGAATTACTTTAATAAAAAGATAGTGAGTGAATGTCGGGCTGTAGTACATACCGTTGGCGGATCAACACTACAAGCAGCGCTTAGCCATTTCTGATATGGTAAGCGTCATAGAATACACAGACAAGATTTCTACATTACCATCTTTAGGATTAAGATGATTTACACCCAGGACGTCCGATCATGGTGACCACTACGGAAATCATTATAAAGTTTGAAAAAAAAAACATAGAAAGATGCATGTAAAAAATATTGAAGTATCAGATATAATCATTATTAATAATTTTTAACGATAACTTTGGCATGACTAAGGTCAGGGCGTGATGGGAGCCGAAAATGCTGCCTCAAAAACAACAGCGCGTGGAATGTTATCGCTAGTTTTTGGACCGATATAGTGAAGACAATAATGGAGTATTGATTTAAATAGTTACTGGAAAGAAAATTCTCCTCTGTGTTTACATAAAAAAAAGAGTTAATAGCGCATATGAAATTGAGATACATTACAATATGAAGGAAAAAATATCCAGTAATTTAAAAAAAAAATGTTTCTCAATATCAAATATTATAAAGTAATATTACATTTCGCAAGTTAAATGAAGTTATTAATGAAATTTTCCCGTCTGCAATGTAAGCCAAACAAGCTCGTTCCGCGTTACTTCTTATGGAAAAAAGTTCTCCTTTTTTTTTATAGAACAGTATTTCAAAGTTAGAAGAATGCCTGACGGGCGTAGTATAATGAAGGGGCGCCAATTTTAATACGGCACCGAATTTCACGAACATTATTCAATATTCAACAGTCGCGATCATTATTGACAAAGGCCTGCGCGTAACAGCGCAGAGCCGCACTAAATAATTTATTAAAAAAAGGCCCCACATTTTTCAGGGCGCCAATAATATTTTTATTACATTTATAACACATTATATTTTGTTGATGGGTGAGCTTTTAAACGCAGGACCAGGATCTTTACTCAAATCAAATTATGGCATAAGATTGGTTCAATTAGTCTATTCTATCGTTTTTACCATGATCGCTGCTCTTTGGAACTTAAAGAACTAATTCATCCTGCACCCGCTTATAACCGACAAACTCGTCTCTCACTTACCAAACATCCAAACAAGGTTAATGTGTGTCGACAAAGAACTGACAGTTTCCAAAGTTTCTTCTTTAATGCCACCGGTGAGCTTTGAAATACTCTTTCAGCGTCTGTTTCC
This sequence comes from Glossosoma conforme, assembly GCA_022606575.1. NCBI lineage: Eukaryota > Metazoa > Arthropoda > Insecta > Trichoptera > Glossosomatidae > Glossosoma > Glossosoma conforme. Next base: position 347,372 of record JAGTXR010000250.1, on the reverse strand, counting down.
TCCTTCCTACAATCTGGATCTCTTCAAGGAACAGATAAATATACACAAGCAATCTCTTCAACTCAAACATAAATACGAAAAAAATACACGTTTCCCGCATGCAGCATCAGCCTCCCTGGCTGATCGTCACGGAACGCAATGGTCTCGACCGGTTGTGCTCTCCTCCATGTGATTACATAAAAAATCATTTTTTAATAATTTCAGGGTTGTATTTCATGATTATTATTTAATATTCAGTAGAGCCTGTGAGTAATAGCGCAGAGCCGGAATAAATAATGAATTAGGGCGTCGAATCATTTGGAGCCCCAACAATCAAAGTTTATATTTCCCCAATACGGTATTGTATTTTACGAGAATTATTCAACATTTAACGTAATAGCAAGTTGCGATCAATATTGACAAAGGCCTGTGCCGTAATAGCGCAGAGCCAGACTAATAAAATAATAACATAATTTACTTTTTTGGGCCCCAATAATAAAAGAGTTTTTAAACCATTCGAATACGGCATTTTAATTATATTACAAGAAAAATTATTCTCGTATATACAGCTGGTACGTGATTTTCTTCGGCATAACATGATCGCCACATTTGCTTCCATAAATAGGGCATATAGTCCTCACGAACTGCCGCCACAAAGTTCTCGCTTCATCTCATACCAGCGCTGCCTTCCGCAGCTCAGCCGAGTACATTATATATGTAATTCCCGAAGGCCTTCCAGTACTCCAGGGGTTGAAGCAAAGTCAGCTATAGTTTATGCTCCTCTGTGGCATTAATATTTATGTCCTAACCAGGTCTATCTTCGTCTTTTGACCGTAGTATAAAAGGCTGCTTTGATAGCTCTCTCATCCTCGTCATCCCTCACAAATTCAAACCATCGTACCTCCAGTATTCTACGTAGGAATCTGCTTACAAAACTGATTATACGACTATATTGGCTTTTGGTGAAATGCCAAGATTCACAGGTGTAAAGAATAATGAAGACGATACAGGTGTTGTATATATATATACTGCTTCTCTTCTTCTTTATCCTAGCCATTTCCCATCATCTGGGGTCGGCTCTCCTTGTGCACATTCGCCATGTCTGTCTGTCCTGCGTTGCATTCTCGGTCAAACCCAGAGTTTTCAGATCCTTGTTTACAGTTGCAGGCCAGGTTGCCTGTAGTCTTCCAGGTCTTGTTCTCAGCGTGGATATGTTGATGGCTCTCTTCACCATGTGGTCCTCATCTCTCCGTGTCACATGCCCATACCATCTTAGGCGGTTTTCCCTTATCTTTTCAGGTATGGGATCACCCGAAATGAACCCCGAATATGCTCATTTCAAACTCTGTCCACTCTAGTCACACCGCCCGCCCACCTTAGCATCTTCATCTCTGCCACATGAATCCTATCCAAGTCACGTTTCAGCGGGGTCCAACACTGCGATCCGTAGAGCATAGCTAGCCATACAGCAGTTTTGTATAAATATATATACTGCCTAATTATATATTGTTAAGGCTGTCATGCGGTGTCCGGCCCTGTTTTTTTAACGCAAAGTAATCCGTTCTGAATTTCAGGACCGAATAATTAATTACCGTACGTAGCGACTCGCCCCGAGTTGTGCCTGGATTAACAAACTCGAAGCTAAATATTCAATAGAAGCGAGGAGCAATGCCGGCGTCTTAACAATTTGCAAATGAGTAAGCTAGTATCAAAAATAATTTGTTCAATACAAGTTATATTATTTAACCTTATTTACACAAACTTTGTTACAAAAGTAATGTGCATTTTCTGTAAAAAATAGATTTATTGATCCTACCTGTATAAATACTTTATTTATTCTAAGTACTCTCTCTTCTTGCATCAATACACTTGAGGAAATGTGTCTGCCACGTCTGGAAGGTACTCTGAAATTCCTCGACGGAAATGCCTCTCAGGAACGTTGTAACGTTATTTTGAATGTTTTTCACGGTCTTCCAATGCTTTACTTTCAGCTCCCTTTTCAGCTGGGGAAACAAAAAATGTTAAGTAGGGCCATGTCGATACCGTGAGGGAACTGGGGAATCACCGAGCTGTTGTTCCTGACCAGAAAGTTGGTAGTGGCTAAGGAAGTGCGACTAGTATATGATTATACGGTCAATTATGAAAGTGATGCGATAAATTTTTATTGTGACGTGACGTTCCACAACAACGCAGTAAAATCTATCGGAAAATACGCATTAATTTCATAATGGTTCATATATGGGTATATCGTGATATCTGCGATAAAGGCACCCATATTAAAAATCAAGCTAAATAATAGATTTACTAGCTTTTGCGGCCAAACGACTGATTAATATGTGTTACACATGTGTGTAGCGAATTATTATTTTTAAATATATAGATAATCGTAAGTAATTAAGAGTCATCTGAGTGTGAATTCAGTACCTGAATGTTTAGTGAACAAAAAATAAAATCCCCACTTCTAAAACAAATAAGTAATATAATACGATTCACACATATTGACCCTTAGAAGGAGAGTTTTCAACAAGTTTAGAACTGCTGGCTTAGAGAGTACTACTATGAGATGAACGTGTTTTTCTCTGCATGTTTTTTCTACCTTAAATAATGCCTAGTCATGTACTATTTCCACTGCCTATTTTTTCATACGTTTTCGTATTTTATGCCGCTTTTCATTGAACCAAACTGCGTGGGCCGCTGTAATTTATATCGCTTCCCAGGTGGAATACGTAATTATTCTTTAACAATAATTACGTGTATCTTTCGCAATACAATTTGCGATCTGCAGGTGAGAGAGAGAGCAGGTGGCGGCCCCCATCGCCAGGCCTCACCTCCACGCGAAAACGAATCCCGACAAATTTATTCGGATTTTTTTTATTCAAAACAGATTCGGTTTCGTTTTTCTTTAGGGTTAAACAGAAACAAGAGCGGGTAAAATTTATTTAAATAAGAAAAATAAAATATTCTCGCATTGTTTGAGCCGCTGGATCCGTAAATAATGCAAAATACAGGGTTGGAGATAATTGCTTTACGAAACGTTTCAAAGCGATTACTTTTATTGTTGTTTCACTCTAGATTACTCAATAACTAAAGTTATTTATTTTATTGTTGATAAGATAATTATGATATTTTAAATTGTTTAACGAAGTTCGAAATTTATTGAGCTACAAACTATAAATCTTTAAATGTTTATTATTTTTATTGGTTATGGAGTACAGCATTTTTTGTAAATTAAACTTGATGATTAATATATTTAAATCATTTAAACAGTTAAGCATCAATTAAGACAGCTCAACCGAATCAACGACATGCGTTTAGCATCCATTCATGTTTTATTCTTCGTCTAACATTGCTTAATTCCGGTGATCATAGGAGAACTGTCCTTAAAATGTACTATTTTCGTTGATTTATCATATACTTCAAATACGCTACAATACGAGCCGTATATTATTCCTGATGGGTGAAATAATACATGTTTATGTAGTGTCCAAACATAGTTGCACGTTTTGAAAACGGTTTTTAGAAGATATCAAGTGATGAGTTAGACGCCTCCACGCTTATCGCGACCCCCTGTAATCGCGTAACGGATTTTACGTGCCGTCATAACGTAATACTTGGCTGGTTTATGTTTGCATACATCTCCCGCTGAGGAGTCCTGAAGCACAGGCAGACGGTTAAGTATGCAGGCTGTAATATCTGCCTTCGAGGCTGAAGTCCCCGAACAAACGGAAGCCGCGGGCCGTATTATGTAATAACTACATCTGAAATATTAACGTTATTTTGTGATGGAACAACTTTATTTTTTGTACATCAAACTTTGAGCTTCTTTAATATTCTCATTTTTTTAAAGTAAATTCTGTAAAATTTTCTGTTATAGTATAATGTGTATACAACATTGTACTCGTAATATTACTTAATTGATATTATTGTTTACTTATTGAATTTTGAAATGCGCTTAAGTTTTTTTTTAGTGTGCTCTAGTATATTACTTAATAAATTATTGAATATTTAAATCAAATTGTAGCAATTGACACAGATAAAAATTTACATTAAACACTATCATCCGATCTTTTTTATCATATCTGTTCCGTATTCGGAGCATATGGAGACCGCACATTTCCGTTTCACAGTTCTGTAAGCTCACAGATTATCTATGCCTTGTCCTAGAACACCTGTATACTTAGAAGTTCACATGGGAACATCGATGTTTCTCGGGAGCCTCCAGGGCAAGAGTCCGACAACTTGCATAGAATGCGGCTGTAGTACCAGATAAATATTTGGGTGTTCAATGCTCAGGGTTTTTAAGGAGATCGGATGATCAGATCGACGCTCCCGAGGCCTGGACAATTTTTATTTCATCTTTAAGGGGTGGCGCGACCCTACCGCGGGCATGCAAAGAACTTAGATTTAATTAAATTGATTAAGGAAATTAAGCATGGTTGGGATACGAACCGACGGCGTATGAGTGAGAAGCAAACACTTTAACTACTGGACTATGCCACCCGACATTATAAGCAGTGCTCAGCAAATGTGAAATACGTCTTTTAATTGTAAGTGGGAGCATAACTAATTAATATTTACAGTTTAGAAGAGCGTAGAAAAATAAAAAAACAACGATAAAAGAAAATAATTTTAAATAGTTTTAGATTAATTAACATTACGTTGTAATTTCCCACGTGTTTTCTCTTGATCTCTCGACTCTCCAAGAGACCATTAAGCTGTCCTGATCCTGCCTCTTCAAGAGGCTATTAGCTGTCCGGATTGCTCCTCTTCACGAGGCCATTATGAAGTTGTGTCTTCATTTGTGATACTGTGCCAGTGTTGTGCCATTAAAGTTCTAATAACGTAGATAGAGAGTAAGAGGGCAACACCATCATGATACTAATCCAGATGCACCAGCATTAAAAGGGAATACTTCAAAACTCCAAGCTAAGTTAAATTCTCGTTTTTTATATAAAAAATACATGAAAATGTGATGAATGCTAGACCCTTTAAGATTGGCCGCCGGATATAGCTCAGTGGTAAAGCGTTTCCTTGGCAAGCCGAAGGTCGTGGGTAAGATCCCCGACGGAGATTAAAAAAAGTTTTTAATCAATAATTTAACCCCCGGTTAGTGTGAATTTGATCCCTCACCCGTAAAATTCCAGTCACAGCCTTTTAATCAAAATCAGTGGTAGACGAAAGTCATCCCGCAAAGACCACCCATTCATAGTGAGTTCATGTAATAATAAGGATGATGCGTGATTATTGGGTTGCAGTGTCTATGTCGTTGGCGGATCAACACTGCACTTGCAGTGTATTTAGCTATATACAGCATTGTAAGCGGCATAGAATTCCGCAGATGTGACTTCAGAATCACTGTCACCATCTATCGGTACCCCCCTGTATATGCTTATATAAAAAAGGAGAGCGATCAAAAATTAGCACCGACTCATCCTTAACCCACTCGCAAGCACGGTAGGCTTAAATAAATATAATAATTTAAATATCAAAGAGACCGTCGTAGATTTTCTTAAGTATATTGTCCATTTCTTGACTTGTTAGAGTAGGACGTCATCTGCTTTTTAGTGAAATTCTTCGGAATTCGAAAGGCAGAGGTCTAAAGCTAACAACGTGACAGCCGGCGAAGGGCCTCAAGCAAAAACAACCTAATTATGTATGCGTTAGGGAAAATGGTGACACGTGATGATGACGAAACCCTTCAGTAGTTGGAATCGTAGAACTAGCTTATGTAAAAAACTAATTTAAGGCTGGTCGACAATAATTTAACTGATTATTTAGATTTATTAAAATAAATCATACATAAGAGAGCATAGACATGATAGGATTCACTTTGAGATTCATTTCAAATATTAAGAGAAAAATAATTTTTATTTTACAGTTAAAAACCCCATTCGATAATTTCCTTAAACTCCACCTATCCCGCCTTCCTACTTCCCTACATACCTTTCTATAATTTTCTAAACTATTTATCCGTCACTCTGTTTATACACGTTGAGAACTGGTCAAACTTTCATTGAATACGATAGCATGGTATTCCAGCGAGTGAATAAACCGTGCTCAGTGTTATCCATGTTAAAACAAGGTAGAAAGTTAAATATATATTAATGGATCGTATTTTTTCAGGAGTTGGGCATTTGTATTCATTTCGATATTCAAACAGAAGCATTAATGATTTCTTATTTTATAAAAAAATTTACTCGTAAAAGATGAATTAAAGAGCAAAAAATTTAATAAAAAATGCCGCGTTTCTATAGTGCTTAAAACTATTTCCGCATTTCATCTAAACTTGCTTGTTTTTACAGTAGAATACTCTTATTTATCCATATTAAGCCTGTAATTTTTATCTCTTTCACTGGCTAAGCATATTGTGTTATTATTTGTAATAGCCACAATTACTTATTGTACTCTGAAAATGATTAACGTGAGCTTATAATTGAAACTTTCTTTTCCTTCAGCGAATGGTAAACAACAGTAGCACGTGATGAAGTTTATTTACATGAAAGACATTGTGTTTTAATCGACCTTTTTCGTCATATTGTGTAAGAATAGTAAACACAAAAATGATAAAGTATCGATGCGTTTATATGCTCTATCTAGCGGCAAGTCTTAAGTGGAATATTCAACGAAGCTCAACATATCGAACTGTACAATAGGGCGCCGAGGGACGCGTACTTTACTGTGAAAACATACATTTTCAGGCCAACTTTAAGCGGTGAATTTTCTGTGAAAATTCTTCGTGACTCTTAAGCGACTTTGTAATTTTCGGCGCTTAAATACTTGAAGGTGGATGCTGACAAAGGTCGGAATGTTCGCGTGAATTTTATTTATGTATACTACGAGTATATGGCACTTTTAAGTAATTTTGTTTAAATTCTTCTCGTCGGTGATGGAACTAACCAGATTGTTGTGGGCTAGTTAATAACTTTAAAAATATCTTTTTTTACGAAAATTATAATATAAAAAATAGAACATCATAATTTGACCATCCACCATAAGTCTCTATCCCTGTTGATTTACGTCTTTTGCATCCAGTCTTCATTTTCTATTCTTCTTATATTTGAAAAAGTCATTTATATTTTTAGCATTCACGTTGAAAAACGATTTTAAAATTAAATAGAGAAAAAAATCTTACCTTGTTTTAACATGGATCACACTGAGCACTGTTTCACTTGATGGAAGATTGCAGTTTCGCGATCTATGAAAGCTTCATCAGTTCCAACGTGCTGAAGTGTAAATGAGTTTTTACTAGTAAAAAAGAGTTTTATTATTTATTTATTTTATTTATTTATTTCACAGAACCGAAGTTCCAATGTACAAATATTAAGAAACATAGAGTATACATAAATATACAATACATAGAGAAGAAAATAAAAAATAAAAATAACACAAAAGAATAAGAAGATGACACGTGTCAAAGATCACAAAGATCAAGGAGTACAAAACCATCGACAAAAGAGGAAAAGGATGTAAGAAAAGGATCGAGGTGTGCTGGTAGGCTATTTAGGAGCGACATTGCCGTTGTACCAAATTGAGTGCTTGAAGCTCCACCAGCATCGACTGGGATTAAAAACAATGGATGGCTACGAGCACGGGTGTACCTATCTGGAACATAGAAGTTAAAACATTCAAGAATCCCAGGGTTGTGAATTGAACCGCGAAGAAGAAGGAAACTAGAGAGTAGGAGGTCGGGTGGAGCTTAGGAATGGAAGTTAAGGAAGGCGCTTATAAAGTTAATAAATATTGCGTAATCGCGGTGGCGATTTAATTATTTACGTATTTTTTGACAACAATTAAAAAATAATATATTCACCACTCTCTCGTCGTGCTGGAAGGCCGTTGGGAACTATACATAAAATGTTCTCGGTGGAGCTACGAGAGACAGAGCTGATATGAGAGGAGGCGAGGACCACGGTGACTTACAGAGCTTTGTGGCAGCAGCTTATGATGATCATATGCTACAGTCAAGGGAGGAGCAACATGGCGATGATGATGTCGATTATTATGTACATCACACTTTTATGATTAGAAATTTTGCTGAAGTGAGTGAAAGTGGTGAGATATTGTCACTGCGATTGATATCATCAATTAAATTTCTATCCCTTGATAGAGATTGGATGGACTTTATAGATCAAATGTTTCAAATATTGATTACGATTATTATAACGGAATAAAGAACAAAGATCAATGTATAATACACATGGATTTTTCAATATATTCCTGAATGTTTTTACATAAAATAACAGTTCAGTGGAGATTGCCGATTTGCTGAGCTGTGATAAAACCTTCCATTACTGCTGATCGCATATTCATCTGTGAAGGAAGAGAGGCGCTGAAACTTAATAGCGATTCCTATCCCGGGATCCCGAGATCCCGAGAACCTGCTCATAACCCTAATCCCATTGTTTATATTCTTCAAATCCTGAGATTACGGTTATGCCAGGTTATGCAAAAGCATTTTTTTTTGAGAGACTTTTTACCTTTTGCCTAAATTACATCGAAATCAAAAACAAACAAAGACAATATAAAACATTCTACTACAAAAATACAATTTGGTAGCTTATCTTAATTATTTTCTATTTATTTATTTATTTTTTACTTCAGATTTAAAAAAAAAACTTAATGTAAAGTACCTTTTTCTTAAATATTGTCTCTTGTTGGATTCATTATTTCAGGATCGTAATAAATATAATTTCGTAAGATTCTGAAACAATTGAATTGAAACATAATTGAAAACGAGATGCCAAATTTAAAATTGCAATAACTTGAAATATTTTTGGAATTATTTTAATAGTATGTATTCAAATTAAATAAGGACCGCACTTATGGTTGATACGTAGTTCAAGCACATAGGAAAAAGCTATTGGAAAATAACATTAAAAAAACATGACATTAAAATGTTTTCATAATCAAAGAAATTGGTCGTTTACCATTGTAGCAAATTAAAATTCCAGTATGAAAAATTTTGATGACTAAATTTTACATTTTCGTATTAACATAAATCCTGTTTTTTATTTACGATGAAACTAAAGCTATGTATTTTTTTATTATATAGCTTTAGTTTAATCGAGTATAAGACATTTTATTTTTTGCAGTGATATGGTAGTTACGTTGTCACTCTTAGGATATAATAATGATCGATACGCCTTGACAACATGCGGTCAGAACGAGTTGTAACGAGATATGAGAGCTTTGCACACTTGATCGAATATTAAGACAGAAAATATCAAGGTGAAATTTAAAAGAGATAAATTCATGTATTTTTGGTGTGGTTTTTATTAAGTCGTCAACTCTTATACTCGTTTTTGTTTGCATACCATGTTGATTTGTGTAGAATATCTAAAAAATAAAAATGAATCATCTATACCCAAAGCGGTAAAATATTTTTTATAAAATGTTTACAATAACAATAACTCAATGTTTGCCGAGATTGAATTTTTTCAGTACTGAGATACCGGGATTGAAAACGATCCCTGCGATTGGAAGCCCTACCAAATAGTGATACTCGCAGAGCAGAGTATTCCCCGAGAGGGGCTGCCAGCGCTGAAATTCATTCGTTTTTCACTGTATCTAGGTTCATAATATAAAATCGTTGCAGAGGAAATAATGCTTTGATGCAAAAGGTTATGCGACTATCAGTGTGTGAGACACAACTTAGATATTTTCTTTTCATTCAAGCACGTGCAGGTCAATTGCTTGAAGTAAAATTTTAGTTTATTTTTCCAATAATATAGTTAAATCTTTCGTAGTGTTCAACTGGTATGGTGCCTTTGTTGCCTCTGGGCGCAAATGTCAAAATCACTTACATAAGGCGCATTTTTTATTTTATTTTTATATTATTAGATTTGTCGTGAATTAACAAATATAACTACTTTATAATGCCCATTGAATAAAGTTACTACTTTAAAACCAATGAATTTCTATTCAAAAGTGAGCTATGTGTATGTGTCCCGTGGAATCCTTTTTAACTTTCCTGTTAAATCAAAACGATGGCTTCTTCAGTTCCTTATGTCGGTGTCACTCATATAAGGCGCATTTTTTTAAATTAACGTTTTCTTATATTTTATTATTACTACAGCCTGTGATATTTTTGTTGGATGTTTTAGTGACATTTGTCATTTTTCGCTAACTGCTTGGAGCACCGCATATGAGGAATCAACTCCTGGAGGAAAAATCTAGTTTTTCTTTCCATCCATCTAACATTTATTGACGTGGAAAAAGACGAACTCCGTAGACTTTCGTCTCACTCAGGCGTTTTCCGGACACGGAAGTTTCAGAGAATTTCTAAAAAGGTTTGATCTCTCTTCCTGCGACGCATTTCCATGTGATCCTAACATACAACAGACAATGAGACATTCACACACATGAGAATAGGAGACGCGTTCTGTGTTGTCGCCTGGAAGTCTCTACCATTTCTTGGGAGGATTTTTTTGAACTGCTGCTAAGTGCTGACGGTCCCTTGCTGTTTAACTTAACCAAGGAAATCAGGGCTACGGGCACGGTTAACGGACGTGAGATATGTGTTCCGCGGACAGTTTATTTAGTTCTTCCTTTAACTTATCAAGTAGGGTTTTAAACACACTTCCAATAAATATTCTTATATTCAATCTGAATTTCTTCAAAAAGCAGATCAATAAACACGCAATCCTCTCAATATCTTTCTTATACGCAGACATCAATAAACTGGTTGAGCGTCGTAGAGTTTATAGAGGACCAAGGCTTTCAGTTAGTAATCTCCTGTACGTGTTTATATACTATTATATAAATTAACTTGAAGTGATTTCTCAAGCTCTTGGTGCGATTGGCTTTTTTTCCCCTGGATTTGATTCAGTTCCTGCAGCTGGTGGAGGCTGCTGTAGGGGGACACTGTCACATCTGGGTTAATGGGAATGCCTCCCGCGGCTACGACATCAAAACGGAAATGCACTTCTCGTGCATTTGCCTCACATGGAATACGAAACACCCCACAGAGAGAACCTCACAGACATTCATTCAATCGACCACACTGCAAATACAAACGCGCGAATCATGAACCAAACGACTTTTATTACGCGATTAAAATTTTATGGCACTATTTTAAAAGCATCCATTAACTTAACTTAGTGTTATATATCTTAACTCCAGCAGTTTGTTGGTCATAAAAACGTATCAATGAGATATAGTGTTTTTTTCCATATCCATTCCGTATCTACTATCATATGGTCAATACAAATTACCGCCACTCATTCTGTCAGCTCCCTTAGTCCATGCTACCTCTGTCTTCCGGAGTTATATAGTATTATTATAGTTCATGACAACCTTTTAATATGGTGAGAATCCGGTGCTGAAAAATGATAACTATAGTTTATGCTCTTCTACGGCATCTGAAAAACATATCCCATCCCGGTTCACAGAAACTGGGTCTTTTGGGATGAATATCCATGACCTGTCGTAGAGAGATTCCTGACAATCTGACAATGATGTCCTGAAGTTATTTAATGGAGTGTTCTATGAATACAGCGTCAGCTGAGTACTCCAGGTTACAGGAATCAGGAAAGTCGTCCATAACGATTAACTGATGGTATACACCACCTATAGATACTATAATATAATAATTTTAAATATATATTACATAATTAAAAACAAATTCTGAAGACGCTATAATTGTTTATTCACTTGCTTGAGTGACATTAGGTAACGAAACTTATAAATAGCATTTTAAATCTTATAGAGCTTATAAAGCATGCGTATGGAAGGGATTATTTCTAATATCCTGCTCGAATGTTTCATTCAAGTTTTGCGAGCGCTTCATTCACTTTGTATATAAATTACTCGCAAGAAAGTGTCGCGAATCTGGTAGTAATACGTTGTCAAGTGTGGAAGACTGTCGGGGACTATGGCGATGAGGGGGCGGAGCTCGTACGAGACTTTTACCTGCGAAATATTTTCCGTTGGCGGTTTATCCCTTTCGAAACCTAATCCTATTTATAAATCGAGAACAACGAGAAGCTTACGGCGCTTGTGAAAAACCCAGGACGCCATCTACCTGTATGTACGCTGTATAATATTATATATGTGCTTAGGTTAGCGTTTGTCAAACGAAAAGGAAACGTGAAAAGGTTACATCTTGACGGAGGAATGGATAAAAAATGGATACTAAGCTAAAAATACTCGGTAGTTTTCCACGGATGGATAAACGAAATTTTCGAAGCAAAAGTTTTGAGAAATTATGGACGGATTGCTGAACGAAAAAATGCCGCGTATGCACTGAATTTATTTTATGTTGAGCAAAATATTCTTGAAACTTTAATTTCTATCTACATATATTCAAAATTATAATTTCATGTAAATTTAAAAGTCTAAAGATCCTTACAAAAATCTATAAATATCCCCGGTTGGTGTGTAATCTAACTTTTTATCTGTAAAATGCCTGCTATATACTCGTATATTTAATCAAAATTGATGAAAAACGATAGTCGTTCCGTAAATACCACCCATTGAATGCGATTCTTCGTAAAAGTAAAGATGCGTGAATACTGTGATGTAGGGTAATGACGATGACTGATTAACACTTCACATAGAGCGCGTAGCCTAGTAGTTATGCATCACAGTTTTGTCGATATTTCTTTGGATGGTGTTTACATAAAAAAAAAACTGCACCGCTTGATTAACCCAACGATCCAACTACTACTGCTTATTACATGCAGTATTAGCAAGAGAAATCTTCCCTCGTATTACATTTTAATTGTTTCGTGCCAAATAAGTATGTGTCCATCCACATGTGCTTACATAATAAAATCCGCCCCGATTGATTTAATAACCCTTGCTCTAAGTAGTTTGAGCTACTACTGTGTGTTATATGTTACGTGTTCCATGCGTTTCATGTCCTATGTGTAGTGTTTCTACAATCTGTTCAGTGTGTTGCAAATTTCCATATGGTGAAATCGCACGTCGTACGCCGCGCGTGTTTTGCTCTCTGCAAGATGGTGGTCGACCGACCCCCTTCGCTACCCCCCGAGGGGGTCAATATTGACCCTCTCCCGCAATTCGAAAGCTCCAATTAATTATCCCCTTCCCCGCATCACAGTCACGAGCGCACTGATGAGTTTACTCTGTCGCGAAATGGCGAAACAAAATGTCGGCCACGAGCGTGGAAGTGCTAAAGGGAAGAAATGACGTTTCAGTTCGAGATGGACGCCGAATTGAACCGAATTTTTTAAAAGTATTTAAACTAAAGAAAACATGGTACTATCTTTTTTAAATACATTATATTTGATAGAATATGTGATTATATAAAAATATTTTTTTTATAATATCACTGAATGTAAACTTAGCCGCCCCTTAAGACAAAACGGTTCAGGCCTCGAGAACGTTAGACTAATCATCCGATTTCCTTTAAAAATCGATTAACAAATCACCTAATAATATGCCTCGGATACTACAAACTTTTCTTCGAATACTCGGACTTCTGTTCTGGAGGTTGTCGGGGACCATATATTAAATGTTTCCAAATAGACCTTCAAGTGCAGATATGTCCTAAAACGAAGAATGGACAATGGCAACTGACAGAACTAAGTGCTAACAATTTGTCATGACCATATGTTCCATATTTGGAACGGATATAGAAAGAAGAATAAGAAAAATTAGGTATAACATATAATATATTTAAGGCTAACAAATGAAAAAATTACAATTCTTATAAATATTAATTACTTACAGTTACAGGAGTTTTAGATACGTTATATGTATTTTGGAATCAAAATATTGACAAGATTTCACATATATTTTCTTAATACTTGAACACACTCTGAGTATCATCATCATCATCAGCCTGTGTCCGTCCACTGTTGAACGTAGGCCTCCCGCATGAGTCTCCATCCTCTTCGATCCTCCGCCTTCCGCATCCAGGTCACTCCCGCTATTCTTCTTATATCGTCAGTCCATCTTGTAGGGGGTCGGCCAATGCTTCGTTTGCCAGTTCTTGGGCGCCATTCCAATACTTTTCTTCCCCATCGACCGTCGTCTCTTCGACAGATATGACCTGCCCATTGCCACTTGAGTGTGCCTATTCGATGGGTAGCATCCACTACTTGAGTTCTTCTGCGTATTTCCTCGTTTCGGATTCTATCTTTTAGCGACTCTGAGTATATTTAGTTAATAACTCTGGGAAACATGTATGTACTCGTAGATGTCCAATTGCTTTTATATAGAATAGTATATAACAATACCTCCACCAATGGTAGTTATTCACTATACTTCCGCCTCGAAAAGGCAAGCCCATGTTAATTATATTTCTTCATGGAGAGATCAAAAGACCCGTTGAAGCCTTTTAGATTATTATGTGATATTTGAAATGAGCACTGTAATCAATTTGACCTTATTAAAATTTTGGAATATTACGTGGGCATAAATTAATTAAAATTCAAAATAATAACTTAGTACATAAAATAATTGGATGCCGTTAAAATGTGTATTTTTTGGTAATAATAAGTTTTATAATTAATGACTTTAATATAAGCTACGAAAATAAAACAATCTCTACTAGCTTTATGCAGTGTTTTATTTTCACATTGTGACTTTAGATTTTTAATACCTTTAAAAATATTTCTAAAATTTAAATTTAAAAATTTGGTGAAATATTAAGGAGTATAGATAGAGCAGCGGTCAGGGAACTTTTTTAATCATTACCCCAAAATATTTTTCCGTAAGTCGATATTACCCCTTCCCCCATTTTGAAAAGAAGACAATCAATGTTTATTTAAATAAACATTATTTATTGAATTAATTTACACTGAAAATAACAAAAAGGTTAGTGAAAATAGTAAGTCTTATGAAATAGTAAACTAGAATAATTTCCTTATTACCACAAAAAACATATTTTTACCCCATTTGCGGTAATTTACCCCGGTTCCCCGACCGCTGAGATAGAGAATGGCTACTGTTAAAAAACTCTTACAACAGATTATAATGTGTGGATGCTAACAAAGGACCAAGCATACTGAGTGGAAATGGGCATGATATATCTGCCGAAGAGTTAACGGTCGATGGGGAAGAACTGCTGACTTAAGTCCCTGCAAGATCGAGAGGGATAGAGACTAATCAGTTCAACAGTAGACGGACAGTAATGGATGATGGTAATGTGATTTTAGTATTATTTTATGAGAATGTAGCTGTATTTTGAAATTTTTCTTGTAGAGGTTCAGGTTGTGTGTGGTAGGAAACACAGATGCTGAAAGTGATCGATGGTGAAATTGACTTATTGCTTTCTTTGTTCACAGCCACGGTACTCGCTGCGCAGGAGAGGTCGCAGCAGCTCGGGACAACGGAGTATGCGGAGTTGGTGTTGCCTACGATTCCAAAATTGCAGGTCAGTCTTCATCAGTTCATCTTATTTCCATCATTACAAAGTACATTAGTATATATCACCTATCCACAGTGATTCCTCTAAAAAATATGTCTTTGCTTTTTCATAAGTTGAGCAATTATGTGAATCGCATCGCTCATGTGAGAAGCTTCTTAGAAAAATTTTCTCGAAAATTGCCATTAAAATCTGCAACAATAAACTTAAAAGATTTGTGTAAAAAGAAAAGACTACTTAGAAGAGCAAGACTGCTCAACTATTCTACGAAGGGACAGAGCTATACAAACGCTGTCGTAGGTATTCACGGTCAGATTTGGAATTGTGGCTTTTGAGTTGAGCCATGTGCCATTCCATGGATGAATTACATATTTTACTGATTTTAAACAAAAATTTCACACAAACGTCGGATATTACAGTCACCATCATTTTAAGCTTTCATACTCTTGTTGTTTTGGAAGGGCGTTGGAATCTACTCGTATGTGTCTATTAACATACTCCTCTCTTTCAAAAAGGTGTTATTCCGTCGCTTGGTGGCAGGATTAGGAGCAGATTAATAACACAGACTTTTTTAGAAGCACATTGATATATATTTACGATAAACTTTACAACCTTGTAGCCCCGACCTAGTCACAGCATTCAGCCGAGTCGCAATACAATATGCTCTCGCCGAAGGGCGGAACACGATTGGCTCCGCGCTCGGGATGGGCACTCGCAAGCAGCGGTCTATATAACTATGACCGGACTTGTCCAAAATGCCAATACGGCGGACACATTCATGTCTGACAAGCGAACAGAAATAAGAAACGGAAGATTGTGTATCGTGGTTTTCGGTACCAGTCAGCAAGGGCTATATCATGCTGGTGACAATATTATGTGAGTTGAGGCAAGGTACCACGGCAGCTGATATAACTTCATACTGGATTTAATTAAGCTTTAGCTGTCATGAGAATGTGGCAGAAAAATACAAGAATTTCAGTTCTGACTTATTTAATCGAAAATATTACTTTCTTATTAATTTAAGAAGGGGCTCGCATGAGCTTCAACCAATCTACCCCTGCCTAATACGCAAGAGAAGAACAACATTTTCATATTTAAAGTACTTATTTATACAAGGCATTCTTTTTACCATATTTAAGTTAACATATAAAATAATATAATAAACATGTAAATTAAACACCTTGTAAAAGTTATTTTTTCGCTTTTAACTCTGGATATAAAGAAAAACTTAGATTATAAAATTAAAATGCGGTGACATTTTCGTTTCACTGGGGATATTAATCATAATATTAAAGAGGAAATGTTGGTTTAATATATGGCATTAAATTTTTAATAAAAACTCCGCCGGGAATTAAAAGATAACATGTTTTAAATGTAAATGTCGTGTTTTTTGGCGAGATCCCCGCGAGTGGATTTCCTTCGGAGCTCGTTATGTAAATGTTTGAATTCAAACGAGTCCATTAGTAGTCACTGTCGGGCTTCTCCCCCGGGCATCAAGGGTCATATTTGTACATCTCGATAGCATACAATTTATCATCGTAATACTCCACGCTCACGAAGAATTTGCCAGAGCTAAACTCTTAACAATAAACGTCTTATGGTTTCGGCTTCATCGAGAAGTCATATTGGCTATTTAAATATTTTTTAGCGGCCACGATAATCACGTCATACGTCTAGCACTAGAGTTTGAGACTTAATATCGCACTGCTCGTAAACTGCATAGATAGAACTATAGTACATATACTTTTATTGATATCAGCTCGATATAACCCTAACAGGCTGGTGCCGAAAAACCTCGATAAACGATCTTTCATCTCTTATGTTTGTTCGCTCGTCGGACTCGCATATATTAAAATGTTACTAGAATAAGACACGGTGCTTGCGTCACCATTTTATTTCTTTTGACGTATCACGTAGCCGTAACCTGTCATGTAAAAGCAGATAGTTCGTCAAATGGCCAACATTTGATTTTCGGGTGCTGCTACTGTTACTGCGCGATTTGAGTCACTTTCTTTCCGGCCACCGTCAGGTACCGATCATTCAATTTTTGTGGTCCGAGCAGATGACCGATGTTTGTAAGTCGTTTATTTTGAATAAATTACTGAGAATTCTTCTTGAAAATTTCTTTGATTTGGAGACCTGCTTCTCATCCCTCAACCGCGCGTACCGATGACGATCTCGGTGACATGGAGGTGCCCTTCATTACCGGGCATATCATTTTATAACGAACGTCCCGTCCCCCCAATTAGTTACCTTAAGGTATTACTTTAGTTATATTTATTGCCTTAGGAAAAAATTACCCAAGGACGATTGCGATTGATCATCAAAGTTTCCGAATTGTCATATTTCTACACATGAGTGGCTTCCACTACCTTCTGATGTGTCGCTAATCCTGAAAAAGGTTTTCGTACTTCCGACGGCGGTTATATCTTTCCATATGTACGCATCTTAGGACACGGAACGGAGTTGAGACATGGCTATTCAACCCAAAGTAATGCTGGGTGCGCATTGAAAAAAGGACAACCCGATTAACACGGGTAGGTATTTATATAATTCATAAATATTAAATATGCACAAGTATTTGAAATGGTTACATATTTGTAGGAGAAACTATGTTGTTGATAAAATATTATTTATTAATTAATTCAATAGATTTATGTGTATTACCTATAGGTAATACAATATAGGTGTTAGACAAGGAGATGTTATATCTCCAAAACTCTTCACAAACGCCCTAGAAGATATTTTTAAACTGCTATCCTGGACAAAATGTGGAATAAATATTAACGGAGAGTACATTTCTCACCTCCGATTTGCAGATGACATAGTGCTAATAGCCGAATCACCTAACAAGCTCCA
This sequence comes from Glossosoma conforme, assembly GCA_022606575.1. Classification (NCBI taxonomy): domain Eukaryota; kingdom Metazoa; phylum Arthropoda; class Insecta; order Trichoptera; family Glossosomatidae; genus Glossosoma; species Glossosoma conforme. The sequence continues at coordinate 329,200 of JAGTXR010000250.1, read as the reverse complement.
AGACATGCTCTACGACCTCAATGAAGCGTCGAACAAAATTGGTCTGAAAATGAACATGGATAAAACAAAAGCCATGATTAATAGTCATATTTCACAGACCTTTGATCCTATTTCCATTGGAGGAACAGAAATAGAGGTTGTAAACGACTATACCTATCTGGGACAAGTAATACAACTAGGGCGAAATAACTTCTCAAAAGAAATCGACAGGCGCATACAACTGGGATGGGCAGCATTTGGAAAACTAAAGTACATTTTTAAAGCGAAAATTCCGCAATGCCTTAAAACTAAGGCGTTTAACCAATGCATCCTCCCTGTATTAACTTATGGCGCAGAGACGTGGAATCTGACAGCAAGTCTTACCCATAAAATAAAAGTCACCCAGCGTGCTATGGAGAGATCCATGCTCGGAGTGTCGCTAAAAGATAGAATCCGAAACGAGGAAATACGCAGAAGAACTCAAGTAGTGGATGCTACCCAACGAATAGGCACACTCAAGTGGCAATGGGCAGGTCATATCTGTCGAAGAGACGACGGTCGATGGGGAAGAAAAGTATTGGAATGGCGCCCAAGAACTGGCAAACGAAGCATTGGCCGACCCCCTACAAGATGGACTGACGATATAAGAAGAATAGCGGGAGTGACCTGGATGCGGAAGGCGGAGGATCGAAGAGGATGGAGACTCATGCGGGAGGCCTACGTTCAACAGTGGACGGACACAGGCTGATGATGAATACAATATAGGTGATACAATAATCCTGAAAAATTTAAGCAGTTTGAATATTCAGCCGGACTATCATTAAATTCATTTTTATAGTTAATTTTTAAATGTGGTATTTGATACCATATTTTCCAGTTCTTTGGCGTCATTCTAACATATTTTATTATATATATTCGTAAGACTAAATGGTCCAGGTTTCGGGAGCATTGGACTAATCTTCCGACCTCATTAATATCAAATAGGAATGTTGATCGTATTAGTAATCATGTAAGGTAGTGTACCTTGGGTATTCAATGTATGTGTAGTGTACCTTGGGTATTCAATTTTGAATGTACCACACATCTAAAAGTATTACATGCTCATATGTAATTAATATGTGTTGATATTCTCCTCTTCCATTTAGGACGTCGATTAACTGGAGGAAGGATGCAGGATCAGGTTCACAATACAAACACTTTTTTCTGTTTCACATATCACTCGTTTTTTTATTAATAACGTCGCCCGTTGTAGGGACGCCCTTAGGGGCTCCGATAACGATGGCGGGCGCGTTGCGACTGACTGCCCGCTCTGACATTTCGGCGGTACCAACCGCCAAGATGACAGTTGTACCAACTGGCAATGGGCCAACTGTCATAACAATTATTTTGGCGTACGCAAACACCGTTTAACATTATATAATTAAACTAACATTCGATGTAGATGTCAGGCAAGCGAACAAAAATAAGAGACAAAAGATAGTTTTTCGAGGCTTTACGGCATCGGCTTTAAGGAGCTATATCAAGCTGATATGTGTCAGGTGTAAGTGTGTATGCTTAAATTGTTCAATGAAGAAGTTTCTCCATGAGATTGTTCGCGGGTATTGATCAATTTTAATCTCCTCACACCAATTTCCAATTTCCTTACTCGCCTTTGAAAGTTAGGCATTGCTTAGTATTATAGATTTAGGGTTATAAGTTTTCTTGATTAATTTCTGAACTCTAGGCTTAGTGTTTAACATTTCGGAAACTGAGAGAACTGGGTCAAGGTCACCGGAGAGGATTTTTGGAGTATTAGAAGGATTACTGGAAATGTTTCAACGGAAGTGATGGCGGGAGATAAGGGATGAAAATGGAAGACACTCGGTTATCTGCACACTTCCCTCGGGGATTTGTGAGACAGATTAATATCGTGACATTTATGCAAAGAAGCCATCAAAAGGAATTAAAAATGAATGATCTTAAAATTTAATTTTATTAATGTCATTAGGATTTATTTTCTTAGAAGTTACCCCGACCTAATGCGATATACTACTGAGAGCTAAAAATACAGGAAAATTTGAATTTAAATTTCGCGGCTAATTGATTCGAATATATATTTTTATTTTTATGCTAGCACTACTGTCACTGATGTCTGTACCAAATTACACGTCAAAATATCCATTAGTGTTTGAGATACCCGTCCATTTGTAAACAGCTAAAATTGAATTGTAGAAAGGAAGAAACACAGACGCTTGAAGAGCATTCCAAAGCTTACCAGTGGCATTTAATTACTCTTTTTGTAAAACAATGCTCGTTTAAGTTGAGACATAAAAAAACATAAATTCTAGATAGGCGACATGTTTTAAGCGAAATTATCTGAATTGTATTTAATAATTAATTATAATTAATGTGAAATTAATACTTTTTGCGACTCTATTCATTACGAAATTAAATATAAAAATAAGTAACGAAGACCGTATCTTTGAAATACTGAAGCCAGCGTAATAAAAAATGTGGCTTCGCGTCTTCAGAAGGATGAGCAGCCTTGTGTTAAATTAATCACTCGCCAAGTCTTCTGATTTTCATCAAAAGACGGCGTTTTCTTTTGAAGCCGATAAGGTTTCCTTTAGCTTTCTCCGCGCATCTCAACGTTTTTTCGTCAAAGAAAGCCTGATGAGTGAAAGAAGCTCTGAAAGCTCTCACCACCCGCGATATGCCTCAAGGAGTGGGCAGGAAGGCGTGCCTGGGCGTCGGTACACTACACAAAAAAGAATTTCTCTTCTTATTCTATAAAGTAGTCCTAATTTGACCATTTTCTCTTTCGGCAGGTATAAAACTAACTTGCCAGATGTTTGAAACGATCAAAAGAACTTTTATTTCATTACTTCTGCAATTCATTGTTTCGAAACAATAGCAGAAAAACACGAACGAGCGAAAAAGTAAATGTATCTTGATGAAACTAACGCAAAATGGCGATAGTATAAACAAAGGATGATAATTCAAGTAATGTCTGTTAATGTTCCACTTGTTGTCTTATTTGAATGTCTAGAGTCTAGACAGTTTTGGACTGTATAAGTTTTAAGATGTCGTTATATTACACAAGTCGCTTTTGATAAGATTGTTTTAGTTCGTGCATTGAATTTGTTAGTTTCACAAAGATGCAGCCTGGTATTAAACATAATAATATTGAAATGGAGAATTTTAAATATGTACATATCATATTGACAGTAAGTGATTTTCTTCACTTGTTTAGAAAGGATAGAATGTTTCTAACTAAATTATTATCATAAGTTTATTGATATTAGATTATTTTATAATGTAGATAATCCCAGAATAATTAAAAATAAACGTGTTTGTGCCCCAGTATTTTTTACAAATATGTTGTAGAAAAAATAAGTCACAAAAAACTTATTTTTCCTCACATATTATTTGTTTACCGGTTGATAATATTGATGAATTCTGACCGACTCGTACAGTTGGTCAAAAGACAAAGATGGACCTGGTTGGCACATGCACTTCGGATGCCGCAAGATAGCATAAACTATAGCAGTACTTTCTTCAAGTTCCCGGGCTTGCGCCGTCCTGGAAGACCGTCAGGAACAAAACATTGAATGTACTTTGGCAGAGCTCCGGGAGGAATATTTGACATGCGATGAGACGAGAGCCATGGCGGCTGACAGTTTTTTTGGCGCCAGTTCGGGACGACCAAATGCTCCAGTTTTGGAAACGAAGATGGTGATGATGATGATGAAGTAAAGATGAATTATACTCTAATGTATCGTCATCATCAGATGGTGATAGTCATTCTGAAGTTTCATCTCATCTTTGTATTCTATGACGCTTACCATTCTACATATCGCTAAGCACTGCTTGTGGAGTAGTGATTCACCAACGTCATAGACTACAGCCCGACATTCACTCATCATCCTTATTATTACAGGAATTATCTATGAATGGATGGTCTTAACGGGACGATTTTCGTCTACCACCAATTTGGATTAATAGGCTATGACTGTTATTTTACGGCTGAAGGATTAAATTTAATAAACCAGGGGTATTTATAGAGCTTAGAGATCGATTAAAAAACTTTTTTTAATCTCCGTCGGGGATCGAAACCACACCTTTCGGTTTGTCAAGTAAACACGTTAACCACTAAGCTATGCCCGCCGGCAAGTATGTATTGGATGGAGTTTTTTTTTGTGGGAATATGACGAGGCAGGAAACACGTCAGTTGATCAAAATATATATTAATAAAATATATACTGGCAATAAATATGTTCCGATTACATGTTCCAGCTGGGAAACGAATAAGGAAAAAGAAAAGAACGATATACTCGTAATTAAAAATACTTTTGTTTTATTATTGAAATACATATTTACTAATTATAATATGAACGGTCATTGCGAGAAACATTTAAATGGCTTATAAAGAAACAATTAATAATTTTCCCCAGCGTTTATAAGATGAAGGGACCGCCGACTCAATTGTCGAAGTTTCTCGTAATACAAAAACTCTGTGCAAACTTCAGCCTGTTATTGTTGCGAAAATACGTGTTTCTGGAAATGGCGGATCTGGTAATGCCATTGTTAAACTCGAGAACTTCATTTTGTTATGTACTTAATTATGATGGAATTTCGCTTTTAACGAAAGCAAATCAAAGACATATTTTGTCTACTGAATAAAGTATTTCATTAATTGAAGTTCGACTCGTAATTAAAGATATATTTCTACAATCTCAGGTACTGAAAGACGATGATAGAAAAATCACTTTTTTTTTAAATGTCTAAGACCTGTATGTGGAGTATTTATACAATAGAATCAACATTTGTTTTGTCATCTTTGCATATCCGTTTAATATCTGGAACACGTATTTACTACAAATTGCTGCACTCAGTTTTGTCATTTGCCACGTTCGTGCCAAATCCTGATATTTCTGCAACATAAGGGAACATTTATTGTTTCCGACAGCCTTCATGAAGACAGAAGTTTGAGGACTAGGAAGAGTCAGCATCAACAAGGCATATTTTTGGTGATTGTTAATTGGACTTTTTAAGGAGTTCGGATATTAGTCAGACGCTACTGAGGTCTAAACGATATGTTTCTAAGGAGTGACTATATCCAAACAACGACACGCAGTTAGGAATAGGCACAACAAACCCATCCAAGTTTTGGTCCGCGTCAAATTAATAGTCGATATAAAAGAAAGTAATATCGAGAACCACGCTTGCGATGTGCTATTGTTACTAGAAATTGACGCTGGACATCATTAGAATACATTATGTCATTTACGCGTCAGCCATTCTTACAATTCACTGTGAATATGTGATATTCAGGCAACAACTTTTGTGTATACATTATTTCTTTCCTTATTTACAATATGCTTTATTACCCCAGGTATCCGCATGTTGGATCAGCCCTACATGACCGACCTGATCGAGGCCAACTCCATGGGCCACGAGCCTCACAAGATCGACATCTACAGCGCCTCTTGGGGACCAACTGACGACGGCAAGACCGTGGATGGACCGCGCAATGCAACCATGAGGGCTATCGTGCGAGGTGTCAATGAGGTTAGTGAAGCTCCATGTGACATGATCAGCCTACTGCATATTCTATAATGTGGGAATTCATTGATACTGGCAGGATAAAGGATGGTAAACGCATGAAACATTGAGAGATGAGTGAAGCAGATTTTAGCATGATATTCTCATCAGATGTACATTTTAATTATATAGAACCTTCTGAGATTAAGGGATCTATTGATAATGAAAGACAGAGGATAGACTGCGCACGAAGCGTGAGTGGTGAGAGAAGAAGCTGCATGTGACATGATTTCCTTGTCTGATGTAATCGTACATTTGACAGTCCTACAGCAATAAGGTGAATATACTCGTAACTGAATGTGACATGTTGACATCTGTAACAGTTGGATATTTTACAGAGTATTTATGATTAAAAGGCATATTTATGATATCAAGACAGAAGATAGGTTATGCAATGCAATAAATATAATTTTACATTAAATTAAATTTAAAAAGAATACATTAATGTCAATGCAATAAAGATAAAAATCGTTTGAAGAATCGATAAAGTGAATAGAGCTGTATTCTCTATGATCTCGTACAATATTTTTAAGTAAAAAAAAACAAACTGCTTCTAGTAGGACACCTAAATCACTCTCCTTTCGTATTTAGAGTTCAAATTGTAGAAAACATGTTTTTGTGCAACGAGATAAAAAAGACAGTTTTATTCACTACCCTGCCTTTTATTATTTATTTCCGATCTTTTTTACTTTTGATGATAAAATTTATTTGTTTTGTGAATCAAAATTTAAATTGTGATGGTATTCTCTTAATTCACATAAAATAATACTTATGTATCATTTATGATATTTTATTTAGTTTTGTATTCTACAAAGCATATTTAATTTTAAGTTATTTTATAAATGGTAAGCGTTTCATTTAAAAACGCATAACAACGTTTGCAACGTTTTTGTCACGTAAATAAAGAAATAACTTAATTAAATTTGAAAAATTCTAACCGAACAAGCTAAACTTTATGATATGGAATAATTTTGAATGTAACTCTCTGTGAGCTTGCGTAATAATATAAATCAGTTTCCAATTTTGGCGAAATCATAAATAGAGATGAAATTTAAAAATAAACGCAATTCTTTTACGCCGCCAAATAATTTAATATTATTCCGTAAATGACGATAAATATTCCTCTCGCGCGTCTCGGGCAAAAAAGGTAATCTTTGACTCATTTGAATAAATTTTCATTTTGATTATGGCGGGATTCGCGACACGCGCGAAATCAATCGGAGGAGGAAAAAGTGGGGTTAGGGCGCCGGTCGATAACGCGCTAAGTTCACCTCCTACAATGGACGTCTCGCCATTGCTCCGGTCCATATGGTCTTCATCTTTTTGGTGAAAGCTAAAGTTAGCTAACCAAAGAAGGAAAAGTGGTTTAACTAAAAGATTCAATTAACAAATCACTTTAAATATGCGTCGGATACTAGAGCTGTAGTCTCATTGAATTCCCCGAACTTCTGCCTTGGAGGTCGTCAGTATCCATGTTTACCAGTAATTAATATATGTTCCTAGCTTTTTATGTAAACATATGCAGGAGAATACCAACAGATGGTGATAGTGATTCTGAAGTTTCATCTTATTTCTTATTTCTCTCATCATTTCGCTTACCGTTCTACGTATGGATAAGCGCAGTATATAGAGCGTAGATCCGCCAGTGTCATAGAATACAGCCCAAAATTCACGCATCATCTTTATTATTAGATAAATTCACTATTAATGGATAGTCTTCACGGGACAACATTCGTCTATCACAAATTTTGATTAATAGGCTACGACGGCATTTTACGGGTGAGGAATCAAACTCACACCACAACCGGGAGCATTTTAGAGCTCAAAAATACATTTTAGTTATATATTTTTTAATCCCTGTCGAGGATTGAGCTCACGACCTTCAGCTTTCTAAGCAAACGCTTTAACCACTGAGCTATACCTGCCAGCAGGTGTGCTTTCGGGTGCAAATAAGATGAGGCAAGAACAGTGTCAAGTGTCAGAACTTGCAGAAGTGGCGTCAATTATTTGTGATCACATGTTGCAGATATGGAACGTGTATGGGGAAGAAAAGTAAAACAATTGTGTACATCTGTCTTTCAAACGCTGGTTCGCGGTATTTTGCAACAAAACTTTTGCTTGTGTTGCGAGAATTGTTTTCTTTTGACCTCCATTACAGCATCCCCAGCGGGCACGAGGACTACGCCCAGCCCTACATTGTTAAATCTTTGTACCCGTGTTGGCAAGGACCGCAATACAATAGCGATCCAATTAATTAATACTACAAGCACAGACCTCGAATCCCATCAATACTTTTTCGAACACAATATTTTTTGTGAAAAGCATCGACTTGTAATTGTTTTTTTTTAGATTTTCCAATTACATTTTTCAAGTTTTTCAATAAGTTTTTTATGTTACAAGTTTGTTTGTTTTTTGTGTGCGGTTTTATTTACTTTTTATGCTCTTTTTGTCGTTCTATGAGAAAAACATCTGAAGTGACAGTTGTTTCATTTGTTTTATTTTAAAATTCAATTAACTATTGTTTTACTAAAATTATATAATAGAGAAAATATAACACAGTGTGACAGTTTGACTGTTGTTTGTTTCAAAAGATTATTATGTTTTACGTACAAACACACAGGAAAAAGTCTTCTCTGTGGATTCTATGACGCTTATCATTTTTAATTATGTCTAAGCGTTGCATGTGGATTGTTGATCCATTTTGGCGTGGACTCACTATGAATGGGTGGTGTTCGCGAGACGGCTTGGTCTACCATCAATTATAAATTACAGGCTATGACTGGCATTATACGAGCAAGGAATCAAATTCACATAAATATTTATAGACCTTAAAAATCTATAATAAGTCGTTTTTCTTTTAATCTCTGTCGTGGATGACCTTTTGTATGGCAAGCAAACGCTTTAGCACTAAGCCATACCCTCCATATATGAATGTCATTATATAATTGCATGTTTTGCACTAGATTTTTTGAAATATCTACTTTACACTGAATAGCACAAAAATTAAATTAACCATTTATTCGATCATTTGTCATACTTTGCATTGTACGTCAATTTAATTGCGTTATTCATCATATTGTTCAATACGACTGTTTGTGTATTGTACGCCTAATCTAATAAGTAATTATAAAACTTTTAACAATAGACGAAACAATTCAATATTCTACCTTTGTCTGCACGCGTCACAACTGTCATTATCACATCATCGGTTGTCAACTACAGGAACATTACGCCCCCCTCTGATTCTCAGGTGCTGAACTTCTCCATACACAGTAGTTAACTAGGTTAACCACCGAAGCGTTTATAATTCAACCGTTTACCGAAATGCGGGCGACGCCAGACAAATATTGGAGCATCAGCCACGGAACAACGGAACGGATTACAATATTCCAATAATCTCGTTACCAGAAACACGAATTTCCTGTTAACATCGTAGCATAATCAGCTGTTATGAATGGGAGTTCCGAATGAGTTTATCTAGTACTCCCTACCCTACATTATACATACCTACCACATCCGTAAATTACATTTTTTGATAAGTTACTTAACATATATTTTTTTATTCTGTGTTGGTATTTATTAATTTTGCCCTTCAAAATCCTTTTTATATTACTATTGAGCAAATCGAAATTCTAAAAGTATGTTGGGTTACGTAAAATTACGTTACTTTTTCCTCATAATCTGTTTATTTATTTGGTAATTGATTCCTTTCTAAGAAATGAATGGAAATCTTTATTATCGTATTTATTTTGTATCTATCTTAAAGAAAACATTTGTTGTTTGTGTTTAATCGTTGCAACATAGATAATGTAAATATATAAGAAGGGTTACATAAACGTCAATGACCTATGTGAAATTGAAGTACTCAACCTTGATACACTTTATTTTTCAAGCTGTTCTATATTCGGTTGATGCAAATATAAATATTTACCATATCAAAATTCTCGATGTCGACACGTGGCATTGGTTTGAAGATCGGGCCCTTGAAATGTTTAATGACAGTTCACATTGAACCGAATGCCTTTTTAATAAATTATTTGTTACATAATCAAACATGGCAGTCAAAGACATATATAGTCTCCAATAAAAAAATATGGAATATGATTTTTCTGGAAAAAAAGATATTTACTGATCCTAATCAAAATACTTTCATCCTGCATTATCTTGCTTGAGACGTATCTGCCCCGCCTGGAAGGTACCCTTAATGTCCTCGTTGGAAATGTTTTTAGGAACGTTGTAACGTGCTTTTGGATGTCTTCTGCGGTCTGCCAATATTTTTTTAGCTCTCTCTACACACATGAACGGAAAGGACTTGAGGCTAGTATATAATATATGCAGTCTTTTATGAAAGTAACGCGCATGATTTTATGGTGAAAATTCGTGGCAGTGCGGTAAAAGATCTTGGAAAATGTGCTAGGTCCAACGCAACAGGACACCAGATTTTAAAAATAATTTAAAGAATCTGTACAAAAGCGAACAATAAATCTATTTTTCTCAGAAAACTCACCTTACTTTCACAATTGACCGTGTATTTGTCATTAATTGGTTAAAGGAATTTGTTCCATGTCATCTTAAAGTACTTTGTTACATGTCAACAAGAGTACAAACATTAACAGGTTGTGTTAATGCGTTTTATTTGTTGTTTCACAGGGTCGTCATGGACTTGGTAACATCTACGTCTGGGCCAGCGGTGACGGTGGCGAAGACGACGACTGCAACTGTGACGGTTATGCAGCTTCCATGTGGACAGTTTCCATCAACAGGTGAGGCAACACAACACCTGCGCACGTTCATAACATACATCATAAAAATACGCCACTGACGGCATCTGAGATGACGATCACAATGGTGACGGTTGTACACCTTCCATGTGGACAGTTTTCATCAATAGGTGACGTAACACAACACCTGCGCACGTTCATTACATGCATCATAAAAATAGGCCATTGACGGGATCTGCAATGACGATTGCAACGGTGATGCTTATACAGTTACAGGAATCGCTTATGCACGAACATAGAAAATATATATTTATTTTTCGTACGTAATGGTGATATAGAAACATTTTATTATATTTTAATGTGCATAGGCACATGTAGTTTTTAAATAAGTAAAACAATTATAGATTCATTTTGTGTATTATAAGTATTTTTTACGAATGTTTTTATTATTTTTTGAAGTACCTAATTAATGGCGGACAAGATTATATGATGACTTAGATATTTTTTAGGTTATACGATAAAAAAGTAAAAATACTTTTGGACGAAAACAAAAATGGACGCTCGAAAAAACAACCCAGGGCGCCACCGAGACTGTAGCCGGCCCTGTGCGCCATGTTTATTTTTATTAAACCTCAATATTTTTTCAAAGCTAAGACTCACAAAAACATTTTCTCATTTACATAATTTTGTTCAGCGCCTCGATCCGCTTTTATATTCAGCATCACGATCCCCTTTCATACTTTAAACACAATATGAAACTTAATTCCGGGGATTTTTCTTATTGTTCTCTTCCCAAGTTTTCGGCAGCCATTTTGCAACAATCTTTATTTTGCTCGTTGACGGAGTTAACGGCTGTTTTTTCATTTTTCATTGAAAGGCTTCATTTGAACAATAAAACCATTTTTCACTTCAGAAAGTCAACCACCATAGAAAGCTACTGCTTTTAATATACACCAAGAACAAGTTCACGATGAAAGATCGCACAATTCGAAACAATCCACAAAAGCTACATTAATAAAATGTTTCAATGAAACTCAGTTAATTTGCGCTCATAGGATGTTTAGGTATTCCTAAATAGGTATTTGGATTAAGGTAAAAAAATATATAGTTTATATCGCCATCACCAGATGATAAAACAAAAATTGTACAATTTGACTTATTGCGCCTGTCTTTAAAAGCAGTAGTCTGTCTAGGAGTATCTACTTGAAAATACGAAATAGGTTTAAGTAACCGAATATTTTAAGAGCTTAACTAGGAAAACGGGCAAGAAAACTTGGAAGCCATTGTAGTTGATGAGTTCATATGGTTAGACTCAAGGGACTTTTCTTGAGGGTCTCGCATTCAAGGTCGTCATCGTCGCGATAGATTTGCATCAGAAGCTGCTTTCAGCTTAGATTGTATTTCATTTGAAGCAAATCAATATTCCTAAGAAGTGTTTAGTTGTCTTTTAATTGTGTTTTCACTTATTTTCACCTAATTTTTTGTAATGTTGTGTACTGTTCGTCTTTAACAAGTGGGGTAAACTAATATTAAAAACATTGCTTTTAACGACCTATCGTATCAATCTCAATAATCATTAAAATAATATTAATGTTACAAACAATAACAAATCGAGCAAATGGATTATGTGAATCTACAGCTCAATACATTATGTTGCAATGTTTCATTAGAATTGCTTTGATAAGCTGTCACGGCTGTCAAGAACAATGAAGTACTTACTTATAAGGAAAAAACAGTTCTCTAAATGGTTTCATATCTTTGATCATTAATTGTAAATTTAATACATAATTTTAGCATTCATTTTGAGATTCATCTCAAATAATAAATAAATAATTATTTCCTGCATTGTTTTCAGCATACTTGATATACATACTTGTAAGTTTATATACGTGGAGAACTGTTTGATGAGCTTTCATTGAAGGCGAAATCATAGTATTCCAGCAAGTGAATAAAGAGTGTTCAGTGTGTTACATGTTTAAACAAGGTACAGTGTATTTATTTGTTTAATGGTATTTTGTTGTCTTTGTCGTTGGTTTTGTCTTCATCAGTCTGATGCTTGTGTTATGTTTCAGTGCCATCAACGACGGGCAGAACGCTCACTACGACGAGTCCTGCTCCAGCACCCTGGCGTCCACCTTCAGCAACGGCGCTAAAGATCCGGCTACGGGAGTGGCCACCACTGACCTGTACGGCAAGTGCACGACCACGCATTCTGGGACCAGCGCCGCAGCTCCAGAAGCTGCTGGGGTCTTCGCTCTCGCCTTGGAAGCCAAGTAAGCAACAGCCTCTATTCCGTCATATTTTCTGTGTAGTTTCAGAAAATTTCCCCTTTTGAGGCCTTTTAAGGCTCTAGCGCCTAGGTTTTGAACGTGGGCGATAACGTCACCTTGTGAGCGTTTGTAACTTTCAGGGGGGCAGAAAAAGACCCAAAGAAAATTGTGGGGTATTGAGATGTTCACAGTGAGGTGTGGGCAGGTGGAAAATATAGACAGATGGTAAGTAAAAACAATATGGGCTCTAGATTTTTTTTATCTCAAATGAACGGTGGACAAAGAAGTTTGAGTGGTTTTTAGGCACTTGCCTAGTAAATACTTTGTAGTGAACAATAAGTTAGACATAATTCACAAGGGTTCTGGGACATTAACCAAAAATAATTGGACTGACTGACGTTTGGTGAAAATGAACAAATAACTGAATGGACATTTGTCGGAATGGGGATTTGTTTGAATGATTTATTATTACAAGTATTATAAGCACGTATTTTTATTATGTAATAACTTAACAGCTTATACTGCTTTTAGGAATTATTTATGTGCACTCATAATTACACATATGAGTTATACTTCTATTTTATCGTTCTACAATTCAAATCAATTAAATATTCCATTTACTCCAACTAATTTGGTGAAATCTCCAATCTAATTGTTCGTACGGTTAAACTCGTATACACATTGACTAATAAATGCATTAATATTTTAATATCCATATCTTACTAGCTTATCAGAGGTTATAGACTAATGAAACCTGTTCAATAGCTATCAAGTAATACTTCAACAACTGTTAGAGTTACACTATAATCTCATAGTTAGTTTTCAATCTGGTTGGTCCTCCGTCACTGAAGTAATCTCATTGAAAGGTCACGCTCTGCGGCCCTCGCCACCGGATATCCGATCAGATAAATCCTCCGACTGGCGAGTCCCTCGTTCCCTCGTTAGGGCGGAGGGTCACCTTTCAAGCCTCCCCAGGAGGACCAGCCTGGGACAAGACTCGTTATCCACTAGATACTCAACAGATGGCAGATCACGTTTCTTGCATTGCTAAAGAAAATGGTCGATAGGTCAAGACGCTCCAATGGAATATGAGAAATGACGTTATATTTTCGAAAAACTTAAAATAATTATTATTTCAGTGGCTCTTCATTCCACTGTAGACATTGGTTTATTACGGAAGTGATCACCAATCTCTCTTCTTCTTTACACTTCCAGTTTATATTTCACGCAAGGGTGGCCCAGCTCAGACACGAGCTCCACGAAATTATTTAAAGCAGTAATTTGTTGGAGTCGTTCAGAAATTAAAAAAATAATTATCATTTCTCATGAAGTCGAACAATCATGTCTCAATTTATTTTTGTGTTCTCTAAACATAATATATAACTGTATTGGCTTTTGGTAAGCGTAAAAATAGGTTCTCAGTATTTGAAATTTCAAGCGCCATAAAATAAGTAGATAAAATTTATCCATACCCGTCTAATGCAATTTTCATATACGAGTATGTGCTTATATAAAAACACATTTGGAAAACGTCAGATTTAATTTTTTATGTATAATATGATTTTTTGCGTGTTATCATTATAATTTTAAAGTAACCGTAAAATGAGAAGTCATGCGTTCAAATATTTGATAATAAACTTTGCCCTTTACGAGTATAGATTTTTCTCTGTTTATTGTTTGCCGTGCGAGTACACCCGTATAATCCAACCAGAGATAAGGTCCGTTTAAAAATGGTATAATTTAATCCTTTTGGAGCAAATTCAAACAAACGTTCCAGTTACATACGCCACAAACAAAAGACTGCCTTTTATAACAGAAAATGAAATAATTTCCACACTAGTTTTTCGAATCGTATTTAGGGCGAATTTAAATTGAAAAAGCGGAGATAATATGTTCTTAACGGCCATAAAATATAATCTTATAGAAGACCACTTTTTACGTTCGTTCTGAGAGTGTTTCGCTTTCGCCCGAATGCGATAAATCCTTTCCTCCCGGCTTGAACTGCTAACTAGCGCTGGAGCGTGCGCTAAGCCGCCAGCTCTCAACGGCCATTTATCACCGGAAGTCGGCGTGATCACTGCGGGAGGGTTGACATAACCGCTCCAGAAAACAATCGGCAAAGAGCACAACAAGCAATAACTGAGTGCTGACCACTCTGGGTGTAACCTGTTTGCTGAGGGGTATGGCTTAGATTTAAAGCGCTCGTCTACCATGCCAGAGATCGCGAGTTCGAACCTCGACGAAACTTAATAATTTAAATTTCATGTATGACCTATATTTAGTTTACAGAAGTATAAACAACTCTGTTTGATATGAAACTCATCTTTTGATTGACATTCTCGTCATAACCCATTTTAGACATTTATACTGGACGTGTGTTCATGTGCTCTAAATATGTTAATCCTTTACATAAATTTCATATTATACATCTACAAGTACAATTATGGGTTGCCATTATTATGATGGGTGGCATTTTTTTCTGTCAATTGTATACTACTACTACATTTTAGTCATTTGTATGCATGTAAATTTTTCAATTAAAATCTCTAATATTGACTAATTTTGTCTGGAAAAATTTTCTTTAAAAAAATTCTGAAAACTGAAAAAATAAATTGAAAAATAGTTTGATTATAAATATAAACATTGTGAATTTCTTCAATGAATAAATGCCGGTTATGTGGTCGGTAAATCGGCTTATACGCTACAATTACTTTAAATTTACTGCTAGAGATTTTCGTAACATTAGGTAAGAGACGCCATCGGTATTTTTACCCCGTTCCAGTTAGTCAACAGTCATTAGAGCATGTCCTCCAGCCTGTGATTGCGCCCTCTACGCCGGCTGCTACGTGAGATGCTACGGTCCACACTCGGCCGCTCATTATAGCGGTTCAGGCAACAGCAGCTCTACGATAAGAACGCTACGACAAACTACGATTAGAAAAAAGAAGCGTGGCTGTGTCGTTGGATGCCACGTACTGTGGTGCTGGCTTATTTTTACGTTATTAATGGATGGTCTACGCCAAGTCTACGCAAACAAAACAAACCTTTAAATATAATATTTACAATGTTATAAAAATAAGCCTAAATTGTGTGGTTGCCAAAATGAAAAATGATATTTTTGAAAATAAGTCTAGTGTCTCCTTGAGCATCGATCGTAATATGTTTACATAAATGTTAATTTCGGTGATTTTCATTATTTTACAAGTTTTTAAGAAACGAACACGAACTGTAATTAGTTAGTGACTGTTTGATGTCCAACATGACTTGATGGATGGATATTGACACACATTTATTTAAAAAATACCAAGTTTATTCTAAATACGAGTGGCTAGTTATTTTAAAGCGTTTGACGAGCTTTCGATCCGGAGGCTTTCAAAAATTATGTGTAGTATTAACTTTGGGAACAGAGAACACTGTGGCTACTGAACGAAAATCAGCAATTATTTTTTATCATATACTGAGTTAGGCTGTTTGTTAGTACTTGGTTGTATTTATTTTGAGAAATTCTTAAAAAATATATAATATATATTAACATTTTTTATAGTAGTTTACATAGACATAGTCGTACAGAAGACAAAGGAGAATTGAAATGCTGCACATAGTTTATAAAACAGTATTAATTCTGAGCGAGCAAACCTGACAGTCCCATATATTGCGCGTCGAGTGTTAAAAGTCTACAGTAAAGTATAAGAGACGCTTATTCACACCCAAGCGAGTAGCTCTCGTGCAAGCTCTCGTCCTCCTGAAGCTCGCTGAAAGTCGCTGAAACTCCTTTAGATAAGTTTGTCTTTGGTTCACGGAGAAGATAAATCAGTTTTCTTTTGCTTTGCGCAGATAAGTTATTCAAGTAATGCTCTCTAGTTTGTTATTTAATTTTCTAGCATCTTATAAACTAAGAATATCAAACGAAAATAAGTTCTCATCTCGTTTTAATAGCGATAAAGTTTACTCCACGTTACAGAAATGGGACAAGATTTTTTTTTAAATAAGAACAAAATAATATTTTCAATGTTTTCAGCATTCACTTTCAGATCCATTAAAATAATAAATATTTATTTATTTACCTTTGTTTTTACGTGGATCACGTTGAGTATGGTCTATGTTTAGGATATTGCAGTTGCACACTATCTGTCTCCCTGTCTTATTATTCTCTGATAGACACACCCCTCACCCCCCTATCTAACATAAATGTGTTCGACCACTTACGAAAGTACATGCAGCTCAGTTGTCTCTTGACAGTAATGGATTTAGGAAGGATACAGTCTCCTAAACAGAGGTGATACACTACGTCATCCATGTAAAAGCAAGGTAAATGAATAAATAATCGGTGACTTTTTTAATTTGAGTGAGTGGAGGAGTGCTTCAAATCATATTATATTAACGAATTAATAATAATATTTGAGTGTTCAATGACCAGGGTTTGTAAGGAGATCGGATGATCCGCCGGACGCTCCCAAGGCCTGGATATTTTTTTGTTTTGATCTAAAGGGGTGACTCAACCTTACTGGGTACTAGTGAATTTTAAATATTTCATTAAAATTACTTACTTTTGTTTCAGCACCAAGTTAACGTGGCGAGATATCCAACACCTGACTGTGCTCACTTCTAAAAGGAATTCTCTCTTCGATGCCAAGGTAACCAATACATTTTAATACTATATATCTTATTACACTTAAATTATACAACTTTGTCCTCGTAAACTGAAAGCAATTTCAGGCCAGCGGGTATAGCTCAATATTCAAAGCGTTTTTTTCACGAGCCAAAGGTTGTGGTTCGATCCCCAACGGAGATTAAAAATATATATTTTTTTAATCGATTTCTGAGTTCTAAAATACCCCCGGTTGGTGTGAATTTGATCCTTTACCCTTAAAATGCACAGTCATAGCCTATTTAATAAAATTGGTGGTAGACGAAAGACGTCCCGTAAAGACCACCCATGCATAGTAAATTCCTGTATTAATAAGTATGATGCATGAATCTCGGGCTGTAGTCCATGAAGTTGGCGGATTAACACTCCACATACAGCGCTTAGCCATATGCAGCATGCTAAGCGTCATAGAATTCCACATATGAGACTTCAGAATTATTTTCACCATCTGTCGGTTTTCTCCTGTATGTGTTAAAAAAAAAACGTCTGAGAAAAAAAAGTATGATTGCTTGTTGCTCTGTCCCCCAAAACCACACGAACAATGATATTTGTACTTGAAAATTTTTGAATAATTTACATTATTAATGATTTATCATATTATGTTATTAAATATTAATCATTAAAATACGCTACTAAACTCATGAAGGGGTTTCCAGTGCTCAGTCATGTGAATTAAATATATTTTAAGTTATTAAACACACACTTACAATTATACATCAATTTTTTTATACGCATCAATTCATTCGAAATATAGCGGCAGACGCGGGATTCGAACCACGAGCCTTGCACCTTCGCTCCGTTCTACACGCCGCGCTAACCACACGACTATTCTCCGCCTTGCGCGAAGCCTGATGTATATATACACCATTTTTGACATAATATATTACATATAGATAACATCATCGGTAACTAAATAATAATATAAAAAAAGCGTGTGAATAAATGTTGACTGATTGAATCATAAAAAAATTAAATTATACATAATCTGAATATATACTAGAGAGACATCTGTCGTTATATGATGTTAACAATGGTATATGTATATGTTCATCAGGTTTCGGTCAAAATGTATTTTGTTATCACCGTCCAGAAACCTCATTCCGTAATATAAAAGTGTATCTCGAAACTTTGAAAGCATAAATATTTCTTCCATCAAAGAAACTCACATCGCAAACATTAATACATGTAGAATAAATAATATTTCTTGAGTGAAACATGGTCGGGAGATTGGACATGTAATAAATATTTATTATCGTCTATGAAGTCGACGTATTTCTCGCAACATTTTTTATCACGTACTATATAATATAGTTTTTGGACGTTGAAATTATGTTTTGTGGCAATATTTTTTGCTATTGTTTTTAAGAAATATCAGAGAATATCACCAGATGAATCATCATCAGAAGAGAACACTTTTGAAGGTTATACTCGTATACGGTATTGTGGCTTTTGGGTTTAGCCGTGTGTGGCGAATTATTTTCTTCCAATATTTCGACCGCAGGGGTCTTCTTCAGGGTTGATGACTTTAATGGGTTGACGACACAAAATCATCAACCCTGAAGAAGACCCCAGTAATAGCGGTCGAAATATGGAAAGAAAATAATTCGCCACACACGGCTAAACCCTAAAGCCACAATTCCAAATCTGGCCGTAAAAACCTAAGAATTTATTTATACTCGTATACGTTTGCCATTTTCAATATTGTTTGTTGTTTTTCGAATTTGGAGTAATTGTTTATCTGTTTTACTAGCTTTTCATTTCTTATATTTCTTAGCACGCTACGTAAAAGTGTCTTAAGTAAATAACAACAGCAGGATCTTTACATTCAACTTACTCAATATACTAGTGCGGTGTGGAGGACTTCGAGAAGTCACCATTGTAGTTTTGTAATCTAGCACCAAAAAAGAGTATTGCACGGGACTCGTACAGAATCATTGGCGCCACAATCTTCAGACTAGTCAATCATCATCATCATCATCAGCTTGTGCCCGTCCACTTCTCTTCGATCCTATGCCTTCCGCATCCAGGTTTCTCCCGCTATTCTTCTTATGTCGGCAGTCCATCTTGCAGGGGGTCGACCAAATAGTCAATAGAAAGTAATATTAAGTTTAAGTCGCGAAGATGTTATAGATGCTTATCGATGTGTCCGCTCTATAGTTATAGTATTATAAATAATACCATTTTGGTTTATACAGTCAAAATTGTAACGTAATAAATATCAAATATCCATTTTTGATGACTTTGGTGGTCTGCGAACTTAGGTTCAACTAGAAGTGTTCCGCGACTTCAAAAAGGTTAAATATCACTGGTTTGGTCGATCGATGTTGACTTTCAGGGTTTACAAGGTCGCCCGGATTCGTTAGACCAGTGGTTATAAACAGGTGCTCCTCGGAGCGTCAACCGAAATATTATTTAAATATTTAGTTATTTAGGTTAATCCTTTATTATAGCATAGGCAAAAATTTACCCTTATACTTTAAAAAATACAATAAATAACTCATATTTAATACTAAAGTTTTTGGTGATGTTCTCAATGACATCCAGAGCAGAAGACTTGAAGAGACGGCAATTGTAGTATCCTAGGCATTTTTGGGTGATTTTTAAATCGGATGATTAGCCCGATGCTCCCTTCGAAGGTTTTTACACTCCAATGCGTAATGTCTGCAGTTTTTCAAGATCACATGGAAAAGCGACATCAGAAGAGTTCCCGAACTGCTTGAATAACTCGCTAAATATTCCGAGTTAGATGGAAATCCAAGAGTTAACGTTTCTCCGAATTGGTTAACAACTACTGCATTGTAGAATCTCATCCTCATTCCTCACACCTACACGTTTCCTTCCTTCCATGATTAGGAAGTAATTGAATTTGCAGCTTCCTCCTTGAGGCTGGCGGGAGACTTGCTCCAGGGGACATTTTACCTTCACTTGAGGATAATTACTTCAGCCGCGGCGGAAATGTATTTTTAATCCGTTTATCGGTCGTCGAGCTGCGAGAGCTTCACGGTAATGTCTTGTGATTTTATATGCTAAGCAGTTGAAATTGATTGGATTTATTTATTTATTACCAGAGCAGATATATGTCATTATGTCTTGCAAAAGAAAAAAATAGTTTAAATCTCAAATTCTATAGATATTTCGTCAACATATCCTCTCAGTTTCAACATAAAGCTAAATTTTAAATTGACAGTCGATTTTTATTTCATTTGAATTTAATTTTTTATTATGGATGGTGTGAATTATGTGATGAGTGTGATTTTTTAATTCGATGATGATGTGAGAGCGGACGAGGCAGCCTTGTATACTACGGTATGTCAAGAGGCAAAGGTGGACCTGGCCGGTACATGAACTGAGAATGCCGTAGGAAAGCATTATCTACAGCTGCCTTTTTCTTCCCCGGGCTCTCGACGTCCTGGTAGGCCATCGAAAACTATCAATAGAATGTACTCGGCGGAGCTGACATGGGATAAGGACCAAGGCGGCTGATGGCGGCTTTGTGGTGGCGGCTCGTGATGTCCATATGCTCCAGTTGAGGGCGCGGACATATAAATGAACGGGTAAATGAATGAAATAAATGAATTTTGGAACTGAGATTCAGATCTCAGAAGTGCATGGTTATTCATTCTTAAAAATCAATTATCATATAATTCAATCTATTAAACGTTTTTTACAAATAAAATTTAGTGTAGTTACAAAAAACAACGATTGAGTCCCAAAATACACTTACAAACATAACATATAAAGCAATTTCACAAATTCTGTGTAACATATGACTATATGCAATGTTTCCAGTCAAAACCTCTCATTTTCCACGAAACAATCAAATAATATTCCAATAGTCGTTGGCAAGGCGATCATAACAATGTCGCCTACAAATCACAGCTGCGAAAATTGTGGCGATTGTGTCATTCAAATTTCCCGGAGACCTCTCAATATCCAATTGCGCGACAATTGGACGCCATAATGGTTGGTATTACCGTAGACGTGCTTGCCATGCCATTAGTCCGACCCTCGCTGACAGCGGAGTTGCTTGGGAAATGTAATTATTCATAGTTTCTAGCAAACTATTCCAGGAACCAATGTTGAGAAGACGCCATTAAAAACGGCGTACACAATATTAACATAATGAACGATTTATTTCGACAATAAACCCTCGCGCAATTCACTATTAATTGCTTCCGTATCTTTCTCTAATTGATATTTTCCTGTGTTTGTAAACATAATTATTTACTCAATGAGATCGTTTTAATTGAAAGATGTGTTAATTTACGATGACCGTCAATTCACAGTTAATTCAAAACATGCTTTTTTTTAGTGGCTTAAGAGTAAATTTGTTTAAAAATTGTTATCAAAAAATAAAAATATTTTTAATCCAACTAAAATGCAGTGCGCATATATAGCAAGGCGTGTTTGTATCATTTTATGTCAATGAAGTATGTCTTATTTAAAATTTTGTGTAGTTTATTGACCTGTGTATAAAATTACCTCTCAAAACTCAAAATAAGGTCGAAATTGATTAACCGTATTAAATACAAAAGGCATTCAAATATGAATCGTGTAATAACGTATAATTACTGTTTACTGTTTACTCTGATGTCCCTTTTAGAATTCGTAATTCTTTCATTCAAATAATTATAATTTTATTCGAATCGTGAATGTCATTTGTCGAATTTTCAATTTTTGAATTTCGAATAAAAATTAATCGGCTGTCAGTAATGGTAGGTACTTTATCACTCGGCTGGATAAATAAAGTAAAATGAATTATTTCGCAGAAAATTTACCCATTTATTTTCGTTATGATACCTATTAGAGCTCGTCACAAATAAATTATTTGAAGATCTCACAGAACATTATTGAAAATTTGAGTAAACCATCTGTTGAATTCCCATAAAGTGGGAATAGAAATTAAGACGATCCAGATGATGTGACCAAAGAAATGCTTATTCTCGAACATTCTGAGGGTATTTATTATCTTTTTTACTATAGTTTTATTTTCTTAAGTTATTATAAGTATATTTTGTAACAAATCGCGTGGATATTAATGATTCATTCTTGATTTATTATTATCAATGCTTCTTATAAAGGTTTGATATTGTTGTAAATCCTCAAGTCTCTAACTTCAGTTGATTTTACTACCTACTTTGAGCCATGCAATAATTAGCCATTGCAGAGTATTTGTCTTCATTATACTCGTAGCTTCTCTTATTATTTGTATATATCTGCTTTGGTGAAAGCATTAGCTAAATACAATTATACTTCCAGGCGTGACCACGTGGAGGTTTCTTTCATACCCCTGATAGCTTGTTTTTACATGCTACACTATTGAGACTTCGCATCTGACAAGGAGATAGCTTTTCCTCTGCTTATAACTTCATATATTCATTTCTAACTTAATAATAACCAAACTGTGATGACTGGACTTTTTCCGTCTCGCTCCCGTGCCTGATAATGATATTAAGAAAATTGATAAAGTTCCTGTCATAGTAGTTTCTTTAAGGAGAAACGAGAGAAAAATGTGCAAAGCAAAATTATGTTTAGTAGCAATATAACCGTTGAACATAACAACATTGTTTGTTTTAATTTTGTGTTGTACATTTTGCTGTAACAATACGCTGTTTCAGGATTGTGTGTGAACACTAACCCAAACAATTTTCTTTGTATTTCCGGTCGAATGTGAAACTAAATTGATAAATTTTTCTGATGTATGAGACTTGAGACGAGCGTATAAATCTTGCTGCTAATCGGGGACTTTTTATCCAAATTTAGAGTAAATACGAGTATTACTTTTATTATTTTGAATTCTCCATCTCTGTTATCAATTGATTAGTTTGGGATTTTTTGATAATATCTACCTCAACCATCACAAAACATGTGTTTTTTTCTTTCAGAACCGCTTCCACTGGACTATGAATGGTGTCGGCCTGGAGTTCAACCACCTGTTTGGATTCGGAGTGCTAGACGCTGGAGCGATGGTCAGCCAAGCCAAGAACTGGCGCAGTGTTCCTGCTCGCTATCACTGTGAAGCTGGGGTGCTGCTGGGAACTCAGTGAGTCGTCATTTGCCAATACTTGTCTTAATCCAATGCTTCTCACTTCTAACCAAACTTAAGGATGATACAGTCAAAAAAAAGCTCGTTCTCCCACGTAACTTTGTCGTGCAAGTTTTGCAATGACAGCCACCGGCGACTTTGGTTAACAAACTCATAAATATTCCCAAATAACTAATTGTAATTATATTCTCCTGTGAACATCGTTGAGCAATATCTCATATGGCAAGCGCTGCAGAAGTCATAGATGAAATTTTTCCATTATAGATTTGTGGTATTCTGCCTTTTGTTTTTATGTAATAAAAATAACGAGTAAAAGTGCTGAGAAAAGTTTTCAAAGCTCAAGAGAAAGTTAAACAAAATAATATCGACAGAAGGGAAAAGTTACATTATGCATATCTAAGAACTGCTTCACGGTTGCTAGAAGTTTCATTCTATTAATTAAATACATACTGTTATAACTTAGGATAATTTGAACTTATATAATACTTAGAATTTATGTTTATTCTCGTTTTCAGAAAATGATTTGTTTCAAATTCTCTTTTGTCACGTTTTTTGTCATCCGTATTTAGCTGAACTACTATTACGTCGCGTGAGGGCAGTATGAGGAGCAGGTCAGCAGATAAACACTTTCTTTTTGAAGCACATTGATTATATTTACTTTAAAAACATTACTAGCTTTCGGCCAAGCGGAAACATACCGCTGGCCGCAGCGATGACCTTGTCTCGCTAAAGGGTGGGGACCGACTGACGATCTCCGCGCCGTCTCGGCTTCCGATAGCGCCACGAACGGTGGTATCTTCAACTAACACACCCGTTAGTGGAACCGTTAGCACGGCTCACCTAAATTCACGACAAGCGACCCGAAATAAAGAGACGAAAGATCGTATATCGAGGTTTTCGGTAACAGTAAGCAAGGACTACATCATGCTGATGTCATTATATATTTTTTGTGTTTTCAGTGAGATCCCGTCGGACCGCTCCCTGCTGCTGAAGATCAAGACGGAGGCCTGCGCGGGGATGGACACGTCCGTGGGTTACCTGGAGCACGTGCAGGCCGTGGTGACAGCTAACGCCACGCGGCGTGGGGATCTCGAACTGTTCCTCACCAGCCCCATGGGCACCAGGTGAGACACTAGCACTCCACAGAGAAGCCTTTCAAAAAATGCATACAAAGACATTTCTTTAAATTATTTGAACATTCATCATCATTAGCCTGTGGTAAGTCTTCTGTTGAACGTCTCCACCCTTCTCCTCCACCTTCCGTATGCATGCTACTTCCGTTATTATTTAGAAGACGTCAGTCCATCCTTGCAGAAGGTTGGCCAATGCTCCGTTTGCCTGAACTTGGGAGTATGTATTGGTTAAACGCCTTACCGGCAGAAAAGACAAAATTAATCAATCTTTCGTATGTGTTCCAGTGATTGCATGTTAGATATAAGTGTGTCATTTTTCATCAGATGATTGGTCTTTTTGAACCCGAGTCAATTAAACCTAGAAGATATTTTGGGGCTCCAACCCAAAAATGACTGATATTTTCCTTTATATAGAGAAGAAGAAGTTGTTTCTCGGTTAAATACCCACGTGATCTAATATATATCACATCTAGCTTTTTAAATTCGAGTCCAGCTTTAAACTGAATCGTCAATATTCGCAGTGACGCCCAGCAGTAAGCTGAACGACAAAGAAGAAGGAATCCGTGTGATTTCGCAGATCGATGTGATGCTGAATAATGTTTTGTCATTGCAGGTCCATGATTCTGAGTCGCCGAGCCAACGACGACGATAGCCGCGATGGGTTCACCAAGTGGCCCTTCATGACAACACACACCTGGGGAGAGTACCCGCAAGGCACATGGCTGCTCGAGGTGAGACACCTAATATACCTGTAGCCTGCAATCTACATCTTCTTCCATATCTACTTCTTAGATAAAATATGTTGTTCCTATTATTTAACTTCTTAAATTTCTGTCACCTGCAATGACCCTTGTTTCGATCCATCTAGTCGTCTCTGATTCTGGAACTCTACCAAAAGATTGTTTAAGGCATGTGTTTTTCTTCGCACAATTCTGGGACTCGCAGTTTTACTCAATCAAAACAAATCACTATCCATTGTCTATATTAGGCTGCCTGTATCGTCTCTTATAGCTGTGCATCATGACATCTCACCAAAAGCCAATTCACCTTTATAATAGGCTTCAAAAGGAAATGCCTGCGTAAAATATTGGGAGTACGATGATTTGACTTTCTAAGGATTGACGAGGTGCGAAAGTAGACAAGGCAGCCTTTCATACTACAGTCAGTCAACAGACGAAGGTGTACATGGGTGGGGAACATATAAAGGATGCCACAAGAGAGCTTAAACTAGTGATGCTTTTTCTTCAAGACCCCGAGCTCGCGTCGTGCTCGATGTCCATCGAAAACTATACATACAATGTACTCAATGGAACAGCAGGAGGCAGAGCTGACATGGGATGAGGCGAGGACTATGGCGGCTGACATAGCTTTGTACCAAACTCTTTCACTGCATGTCCGTTCGTTTCACTGCGCGTCGTCTTGTCACGGGTACCATCTATCAAGTGCTCCCATCACACACACACACACAACAACGAAACTAGTCCTGGGGTCATTGTTTTGTTGCAGTAGAGTCGCGGGATCTTCAACCAGAATGTTTGCTGTTTTGCGAGAGTAATCTTCGATGTGGAAAAGAGGAGGTTTTTCTTTGTTAGTTTTTACTGATGTGTTTTATTGTTGGCCAGGTGAGCTTCAACTCCAAGGCTCCCCAGCGCGGCTGGCTGCGCGAGTGGTCGCTGGTGCTGCACGGCACGCGCGAGGCCCCCTACACGGCCCTGCGCGCCCAGGACCCGCACTCCAAGCTCGCCATAGTCAAGAAGGCGCACGAGGAGCGCGCCGCACGCTAAGCAAAACTCCCTGATCCTCCCTACACCTGTCGGGCAGCTCCTCCCGCAGCCCCCGGGCTCTCTTCGCGGCCGACCCAGCCATCAGCCGCGCAGAGACTCCGACAACAAGCACCCCTGCCCATCCAAACACACTTCCTTGCAATTCGATTCATGTAAATATGAAAAGATCATATTCACTTGTCGCTCTTTCAACATCAGCTGTTGAGCTGCGGGAACATTCAGACTACTTCATTTATATTCTGGAACTAAAACAATTATGGACTTTGTTTTTATATACTTTCCGATCGAATGTATCTTACTTTTTTGTTTGTGCGAATGAAGATGAAAAACGCCAATACTAAGTAAATTGGTAGTTTTAAGGCATTATGAACACTTGATCAACGGTTTGTTCAATACCTACAAATATCGCTAAGACAGCTTTGATTTTCAAGCGAAACATTCATCATTTCTTAACATACGTAATGTTTATGTATCGATTTAAAACATTGAAATGAACTCATCATCGAGCGATAAAAATTGCGCATTTGTTAAAATACCAAACAAAATATCGAGAATGAATTTATGAATCACCTCAAATACGAGCTTTTTATAAATTTAAAAAAATTCCATTGCGACCAAAATGTCTGTCATCGTTCTTAAATTGTCAAATTGAAGCGCTTTGTTTTTTGAGGAAGACATCACCAATTTTTACCGTTTTCATTTTTTTAAATAAAGTTTAAGATATAAGCGACATTAGAAGCTTTCCGTTAAATTATCGGTAATAAGACAAAAAAAACTATTTGACATTTCTCTGTAGTGGTTTTTTAGACGTGATGCCGGAGTGTCAGCCAAATGATTGAATGCCAAAAAATATCTTCAGTCTAAAAAGTAATGCGGAACATCGGACAGAAAGTCTTTATTTTTTTAGTTATTTTGTGGGGAAGGTTTGTTTTATGAACACTTGAATTTGGGTCAAATTTTTGGCCCGGGATGAACATTGATGACATGGACGCGAAGGCATGGAATGATGATATAGCCAAAGTATGATATATCATAATTAAAACACTACCAACTGTAATATGATAAATGCCTCGATTGCTCGATTTAAATTGGCTTATCTTGAACAATGTGTTTCGAGGCAGAGCATCGATAAGGACCTTACAAATTCGCGTTACGCAGCAGTTTCTTTTGAAATATCAAAAGTTGTATTTTATTTTTTTATCCTCATTTGTATTTGATATTGCTGTTTAAATTTATCGGTAGATGGTAAATGTGTGTTAAATGTTGCATTTTTATTGTTTTAATTAACAAATTCGTCTGAAAATTTAGTAAATTATCATGCTGATTATTGAGACGTATTATTTGTTTAATATATCTTAAAGTACGTATCATAAATTATGCACACGATCAGTATTTTTGGATAGTTTCAGAATGGTTACTTCATTAATGAATTGTGACAATAACGATGTATTTACTATCAGCAACAAATTGTTTTACATTGATATTTTATGCAAATGGGGATGTTTTAAAATAATATTCAGCTTTTGATGTTAAAGTAACGCCAAGGATTGTAATAAACGGCAAGCGCGTCTCTCTATAAACTGGATAACCTTTAAGACGTAGATGAAATATAAAAATGTAAAAAAAATACAAAAAAAACTGCTATTTGGGAATACGATTGACAGCCGATCTTTGTAACTGCGCGGCTCGTAATGTAAAATGTTCCAATGTCTAAACATAAATCTACTCCTAGAGGTAATTTTGAATAAATAATAAGGCATCTCTCTATTTTTGATCGAATGTAACGTTATCGTAATAAATATATTGTGGTAAGCTTGTGGACGCTCCGTGTACTTTAGTACTGTAGGAGCGTAATTGATTATTAAACTGTGTATTAAACTTAAAGAATCATATTGTATATTTTTGACACGGCGCCGGGGAATTGGCGCATTTGTAGAATAACTTATGTAGTCCTAGCCAGCCACAAGAATACATAAGGGATCTTACGAATTGATGCCGTTGGGATGCAAAACACCCCGACTCAGGTTCATTTCTTTTTAAAATATTAATCATGCAAACTTTGGGAACCGATTCATATCTCTTATCTTGAATGCAAATATCCAGATTCGACGCACATCGCTTGACAATTGATTTAATGCCATATCGGTCGTATCGGCTCTTACAATGAGAAGAAAAATTAACATTCATCAACATTTTTATCAATGTTTTCAGCATTCACTTTGAGATCGATTATAAATAATACATATGCATTTATTTACCTTGTTTTTACATGGATCACGTTGACTATGGCCTCTGTTCTTGCAATTTCGACTGATTCGCAGCCTTCCTCAATCCGCTGTCTCTTGACAGTGACGGATTGAGGGAGGCTACGAGTTGGTCAAAACTGCAGTCTTCAGAGGGATTATTCGACTTGATGCATGTAAAAACAAGGTAAATAAATAAATATTTATTATCAATCAACAAGCTCACAATGGGCATAATATAAAACAACACACAAGCGATGGATATCAATTTACGGTATTTATACTCAAAATAAAAATAATTATTATACATTTTTATTGCATTTTTTTAAAGCATATATTTAGATTGTTAATAATACTTTGTAAAGAAAATATATTATTGTTGAGCTTCTTGTTAATTGCATTCTAAATTTCAAATTTGAAAAGTGATTGGAACACCTTTGTAAAAACGGGTGAATAATAAATACTGCAGCAGATTACTTCAATCACGCATGTCAGAGAAGCATTTTACAAAATCATATAATAGCAAAAATTTAAATTTTTCCATAATCGGCAAAATTTTTACTTAATAATTAATTATAGCGTCTTTTTCTACTCTTAACTTGAATATAACTTTGCTGATTTTTATAATTTCAAAAACATTTTTCAACAATGATTATTTTAAAGTAATAATAACACCTATAGATGTACTTACATGGCCACGTTTTGTGGAATGTAGATTCTTTTAAAGAATTGAGAGCACTAAGCGCAAGTTTAATGAAATTTATATAAATATTTGAAAGAGAAATAATATAATTTGTGTAACTAACAGTAAACACTATTCAAATAGATGGATGTTGAACATTTGATTTGTGTGAAGTTTCGTTCAGTTCGTATGTCGATATCAGAATGTGTTTAATAATACATATATTATAAAAAAAAGGATGTAGATTATAAGGAATATGTTTAAATAAATAAATACAGATCATATATAATTATTATATTACATTATAGTTATATTATATAAATAAAAGTATTCGTAAAGATTGATGATTTAATAAAATAATTTATTTATCATTCTGTGTCAGTAAATTTAGTTCATGCAGCAAAACAAGATGTTTCCTTATTTCCACACTCCCACAAATATGCATTACATCAGTGTTTAATGGTAACTAAAGACAAGGCAAAGAAGACGATTCGTGTAATTAATGGTAACTAAAGACAAGGCAAAGAAGACGATTCGTGTAATTAATGGTAACTAAAGACAAGGCAAAGAAGACAATTCATGTAATTAATGGTCACTAAAGACAAGGCAAAGAAGACGATTCGTGTAATTATGGTAACTAAAGGTAAGTATGAGAAGAAGATTCATGTAATTAATGGTAACTAAAGGTAAGTATGAGAAGAAGATTCATGTAATTAATGGTAACTAAAGACAAGGCAAAGAAGACGATTCGTGTAATTAATGGTAACTAAAGACAAGGCAAAGAAGACAATTCATGTAACTAATGGTAACTAAAGACAAGGCAAAGAAGACGATTCATGTAATTAATGGTAACTAAAGGTAAGTATGAGAAGAAGATTCATGTAATTAATGGCGACTTATGGTAACTTTGAAATAAAAAGTAACTAAAGGCAATATACGTAGGGAAGACGATTCGTGTAATAATTGGTAACTAAAGACAAGCATCAGAAGACGATTCATGTAATTAATAGTAACTAAAGGCATGTATGAGAAGACAATTCATGTAATTAATGGTAATTAAAGACAAGGCCGAGGAAACGATTCATAGATTAGTGGTGACTAAAGGCAATGTATGTATTGTAATTATATAATTGAAAAATATTTTTAAAATGACTTGCGAATGACTTGTCGATAAAGCTGAAACAGGGCGTCAAGAATAAAGATTGGAAATAATTTTGAAAAACCAATCATTTTTATTTTTGATAATTATATTTACTTATAATTTGAAAAAAACTATTTTTTATACCTCTGCTTTAAAAGAACCGTTATAGACATAAAATAAACAACATATCGACTTCTAATCTTGTAGAATAAATTGTAATAATGTTATTCAGCCCCTCATTTTTTTTACTTACTTGCCCTTCGTTATTTTTTTCGTTATCATATTTTTTTATAAAGTCCCCACACTTAATGTCCTTGTAAACAATCTGTTGCATTCTTTAGATATCACGTCTCATCCGCTGTGATTCTCTTTTTTATGGAAACACATAAAAAATAACTCCGACACACAGTTGAAAATAGTTATCTATGGATTCTTGATAACTAAGCATTAGACTACTTTTCGAGATTCATGCATAATACAGCGAACTGTTTCATAAGGAATTAACTTAAGGTGTTAAGATCACCACAACTGATTCCAGATATTTTTAAACACGTAGAATGTACATATGTACAATATAATAATAATCCACAGTCTAAGGGTTCGATCCTCGATAAAGCTTTATGAATTAAAATGCTTAATTTGTAAGATCTAAATCATTGTTAAATATGTATAGTTACCCTTGTGTGTGCGTAGTAGTGTAGATCCCTCACCCATAAAATGCAGGGCAAATTAATTAAAATTTACTCAACGGCGCGAGCCTGGGGGCTTGAAAAAAGGCAACTGCGGTTTATGCTATCCTGTGGCATCTTTAGTATACGCCCCAACTAGGTCCACCTTCGTCTCTTGACCGACTGTTGTATGGAATAATTAAAAACTCAGGACTCTAGTATGGAAATATGCCTTGTCCCTTCTCTCACCTGATCATTCCTCACAAAGTCAAACTATCATTATTCTACACAGACTGTTTTCGAAACCCATTACACGGCTGCATTAGTTCTTGCTGAGATGCCAAGACTCACAGCAGTAAAGAAGAATGGGAACTATACAGGCGCTATAAAGAGGCGACACTTTGTTTTAATCGAATATTAATTTACTTGAGTTTAACATATAGACATCAATAAGATGACAAGCAACATATAATCCTCCAATGCGATTCTTTCATCACCGCCTGTCAGTATTCTTCTGTACATTGTTTACATACGAGTATTTTGAAAAGTTATATTATCACTGTGTACAGGAAATAAAATCCGAGACAGCTTGCATGCTCGTCGAGCCTCTACCGAGGTGTGCTGTGTTGTATGCTACTGTTGCAGTTGCTCAAAGTTTGACGTTCCCAGTCTCAGTCGTCTTCAAGCTTCTGAACAAGGAGCATCGTTCAGGGTCCGCCATTACGCGAGTGAACGCGACTTCTTCAGTTGATAACGCTGCAATCAACAGCTTGTGCAATAACATAACATAACATAACACAACATCTCGCACGAGTAAGTCACCAATCTGCATGTTTAGTAAATAACAAATTATTGCGATAACGCTTACATTGTTTTAACTAACAAGTCTCAGGGAAGCTGCATACTTACTTCAGTAGTTTCATTTTTGTTGCGTTTTATAAAAATAAAAATATCTCTAGCGTTATAAAATTTTATCTGATAAAACCTCACGAGACATAAAATTGTTGTAATCGTTATTTTCTATTTTGTTTTTAAACTTTTTTTTGTAAATACACATAATTTGTAATGGTAAAAAATCTGTTTATAAATTATTTATTCTGACCAGAAGAATACTTAGCCTTAATAATTATAACATTAAGGTTATCAACTGACAATACTTGGTGAAACTGCATAATTATAATTTTAAATTAATTTAAATTAAAAATATATATATACTTTTGATTCACATTTATTTTAAATGATTACATGTTTCAGCCTACCTGGAGACCATCTTCAATTATTGAAGATGGTCTCCAGTATTATCCAGAAATATATCCAGAATTATCCAGGGAGGCCGAAACATGTAATCATTTAAAATAAATGTGAATCAAAAATTATTTTTTTTAATTAATTTTTTTTTTAATTAAAATTAATTTTAAATTTTAATTATTATACACTTGTAAAATGAATTATTTTTAAAAAGTATATAAAGGGTCCACCATCTAACTTTTTTTTTTAACTAGTGCTTATTTCGTGAATGGTAACACTTAGCTCATGTCTGATTTGACAGATAATTATTTTTATCTTTCCGCTGAACGAATATGGTTGTGTATACGCTTGAACAACGCTGGGAAATATTGCGACATTACTTTGAAAATCAGGCCATTTTTCTTCGAAAATGAGCAAGGAGTGGCCGTTACAGTCAATGGCGATCGTTATCGGGCCATTTTTTGTTCACAAAAATTGAAGAGGAGGATATTGGCAACATTTAGTTTCAACAGGACGGCGCTACGTGCCACACAGCCGAAGCTACACTCGATGTTTTGCGCCCCATTTTAAAAAAAAAAAAGTTATTTGGCGGACCCGTTATATGAAATATTTAGTGTGAATTATTAGTGGCACGTGTATTAAATATTTACTTTTATAAATCAGCTGTACGAGCATGATATAGTTTGATATTATAAATTAGGTATTACCAATAATCAATGATCAATAACAAAACAAAAATGTGCTTCTTTATTTAAAAGTATTGAATTGCAAAATATGCTGTGATCGGTAAATAGTTTTATTATTGTTTTCAAATATCACTGAATGTAGAGTAAGCATATCGTTCATATTATTAACTGACAATCCTTGGTGAAACAACATAATGTATTATAATATAATGTTTTAATACATTGAAATAATCACATAATTATAATTATAGTGTCAGCTAAAAAGTCGAGCATCATGGCGATGATTCCCAAAAACTATTTTTTCTGACGACTAAATGCATAAATTTCAGTAAATTTGCCAACGTTTACTTTTATTATTAAAAAAAAAACTCCAAATTAACGTTATTTTTGTGATGAATATAATAATCGTACTTTTTGCATATTTTCAAACCTCTTTTTAAAATTAAAATTCGATCATTTTTTTTTTAAATGTTCGACAACCAAAATAAACAATACATTAGCTACGATTAAGAAGGAAGATAGGCACCTAATAAGAACCATCTCAGAGAGGCGAGCCCGATGGATTGGTCACATCATGCGCCACGATGGTCTTCTTCACGATATTGTGGAGGGGATGGTTGAGCGTAGAAACTGTAGAGGGCGCCCTAGACGGGAGTATTTACAGCAAGTATTCGAGGATATGAATTGTAGCGCTTATGCTGAGCTGAAAAGGGTTGCGGAGGACCGAGAGGAATGGAGATCGAGATGCAAGATTCTGTTGCTGCAAACCAATCCACCGGATTGATACTACGAAGAAGAAGCTACGATTCAAACTCCGTATGTCTCATCGTCATATAAATGTTTAAGGCGTTAATAAGCATTTCACTATTGCCAAAAAAACCAACGTGCACTCGTTAAGACTATACTAATTTTAAAAAGTTATCCTATAGCTATGAAATCGAAATTCCAATTATATCCCTTCTGCTTTAAATTCTTCCGTTGCACTGAATTTGAAGTAATGCAGCTAAGTTGTCGTTCGTTCGTTTGGTTTAAATGAGGATTGGCACTATAAATCTCGGTATAATACGTTTTCCATGTATAGTTTATCTTCTTCGTGAACATATATGCTATGAGGCATGATAAGAAAGCAATTATAATATCCAAGGTATATTTTTGCGTTATTTATTCAACATTTAAATGGTAATAACATGATTAACCCGACCTTGCCGAGGCCTAGACCGTTTGGCATTAAGGTTTTCGTATTTTCGTTCGTTCAACATAACCAACAACACGCGTTGTTCAAGTCTGTCACCGTCTAAGCACTATTAGGGCCCAACGTTTCTTAACTCGATCGGACAAGAATCCAAGCTGCTAACTTAAGAATGAACGGGAACCGGTGTTTCAACACAGTTTTGGTTAAATTCTAATATACTGCGTTATAAAAATACATTGAGTGAGACAGACCGGGTTTTGATATTCTAGAGCCAACTTACTGGGCTAATATCACCAATATTTCACAATTTACAAGAAACTAATAAAACACGACATTTTAAAATACATTGTAATAATATTAGCCATTATTGGAGAATTTCTAGTGAAAAAAATGGAATTAAAAGGGAATTAAATTTATATATAATAAAAAAGAAAGACATTATACAATTAAATTAAAAACACAACTGTAGTTGCAGGGGTCAGGTACCCTTACCTTTTCGAGCTTCATGTGATATGAGTACATCTTTCAAAGGCATATCTCTACTAATATCATCTCGAATAGGATGGATTGTATTTTGTGTTGATTGATTTTGGACATGTTCTAGAGGTGGAATCGATGCTGCCTTAAGGATCAGGCCGTCATCCCTGTTGATGTTATTAAGATGTCTTGTGATTTCGATAACTTCCCTTACTAAGCGTGCATGTTTTCCATGTGTTGGGTCACAATTTCTGTCTCAAGGGTCGCGTCAGTCGAAAATCGGAGAAAATAACAAATCGCTACACACGGGTTAACTCAAATGCAACAATTCATACATTATGATACCAGATATCACATGTTTGACATTTTCATCGAACTTTTTATCCAACGAGAACGAAAAACCCTGTAAAAATACTCAGCGTTAAATTGAGATTCGAATTTGGAATAAAATTTGAATTTTGTTTTTCGAATATATATTTTTTTCAGTTGTGTTCAA
The DNA here is from genome assembly GCA_022606575.1 of Glossosoma conforme. Classification (NCBI taxonomy): domain Eukaryota; kingdom Metazoa; phylum Arthropoda; class Insecta; order Trichoptera; family Glossosomatidae; genus Glossosoma; species Glossosoma conforme. The sequence continues at coordinate 294,203 of JAGTXR010000250.1, read as the reverse complement.
TTGCTTTCCAATGTTTCTTCTTCGAATAGTTAAGCCAGTTTTTAGTTTTTTTAGTTTTTTGTGTCACCAACGAGACTCGGAACGAAAAGTGATTCTCTAGACCTCTCATTTCGTAGTTTTAAGATAATTTTTGGAATTCTCTTTTATTTCAAATAAATAAGTGTAACTTTTAATCCTTGGCTTGCTCTTAATTACCCATTGATATTATATTTTATCAGATTTATAGTTTTTCTTAGTGTCTTGTAAAAACTGTGTTAAGATCGACAAGTCACGAATGGCGTCACGAACCGCAAATAATAGTAAGCTGACAATTTATTCCAATATTATTCAGCGGTCAAATGTTGGGGATGAAATTTGAAAGTCTGATGAGCGACAGGGATCCAAGACTGCCACAACTGAATAATCAAGGCGCACGATGTGGCCGCAAATTACATCAATGCGATCAAGTAAACCAGAATATATTATTTATGTACTAAGAGTATTCTAATAGTTCTACAGACTGCTGCGATAAGCATCTTTCGAATACGCTACATTTTTATTTAAATTGTTTTTATTTCAATTATTAAAAGGTAACGTTGAGATTAGTAATTTTGTATTTAATCAGAGGGAAATATATTCCATTTTTTCAGCGAAAATGACACATTGTTAGCGCGGTTCTCGTTAGATCACCGAAGTTAAGCAACATCGGACCAAAACATGGATGGGTCAGCGTCCGTTGCTAACCGCATGTCGCTGGTCAGAAGCTGAGTGATAGTCTTGGAAGGAGCTACTGGGCATCACATTTGGTGTGATGTGTTCAAGTTCTCTACTGGTGCCTAACGCAGATAAACACAATGTTTCATTTCACGCTTTACTCGTAATCTGTATTAGTAAATATATATTTTCTGATTGCAGTGTATATTTTTTGCATCATTTGAATATTATTTTTTGACAAATAAAAACGAATGTTTTTTTTTTTACAAAAATATATGGATTAAACAAACGCCACTTTTTACGCCTTAAGTTATTTTTTCTGTAAAACCCGAAGTCTCTTTTGGATGATTAATCAGATTAAAGAGGTAGGATGATTAGCCCGACGCTCCCGAGGCCTGGACCATTTGGTCTTAAGGATCGACTCAATCTAACTACCGATATGCGGTTAGCAACAGGCAGTGTTCGTAACCCATCCATGTATTGATTCGCGCACAAATGTTGTTAAGCTTCGGTGATCTAACGATATCCGTGATAACGATGTGCTATTGCCGCTGGACTAAGAATTTGGTACAAAAAATACGCCTTTTTGTCAACGAAGACTTAGATAGCAAAATCATAGTGTTTGCTAATGAAACTTTAGCGAACAACACTCATTTAATCGACAGGCGTATACAACTGGGATGGGCAGCATTTGGAAAACTAAAGTACATTTTTAAAGCGAAAATTCCGCAATGTCTTAAAACTAAGGCGTTTAACCAATGCATCCTCCCTGATATAATCCGAAACGAGGAAATACGCAGAAGAACTCAAGTAGTGGATGCTATCCAACGAATAGGCACACTCAAGTGGCAATGGGCAGGACATATCTGTCGAAGAGACGACGGTCGATGGGGAAGGAAAGTATTTGAATGGGGCCCAAGAACTGGCAAACGAAGCATTGGCCGACCCCCTACAAGATGGACTAATGATATAAGAAGAATGGCGGGAGTGACCTGGATGCGGAAGGCGGAGGATCTAAAAGGATGGAGACTCATACGGGAGGCCTACGTTCAACCGTGGACGGACGCAGGCTGATGATTATTAAATGTACAGACGATAAAACAGTAGAAAAGGCAGTCAATGTAGATTTACATCAAGCATTGTATGTATACATATACTCGTATATTGAGAAGACAGACATTAAAGAAAGAAAATACCAAACATGTTTCATAGTTGTGTTTTGACCAGGTTGGATATTTGAAATAATTTTATTAAAATTAACCGTGACATTTTATACCTCGTCGGATTGTAGGGACGTCACTGTCAATAACTGTGACATGTCCAAACGTATCGGGACGTCTCCCAACCCTAATGTATGTGGAAGCATCGTGAAGGGGAATTTACATTAGACCTTGAAAGTTCTTTCGAGTTAAATATAGACACTAACCCCTTACCGCAACAAAAATAGCTTATCTTTATTTTTGTGAGGGTGGGATAGTCCAAAGGAATACGAATTTTAGCCATAATATCATCATCATAATTCGCTCCCCTAACTGGATCACATGGACGTCACAAACTTGGTCATGGTCCTTGTCTTATCCCATGTTTGCTCTCCCTCCCGGAGCACTGCCTTCACCTTTGGGTTGGAGCCTCAATATTTATTTGTGTGTCAACCATAATATACTCATGACATGGTTTTTGTTGTTACAAGTTCAACTATTTGCGTTGAGTATCCCGACACTTATTCTTAGTGTGAGGTCATTGACACTAAATGTGACAATACATTTACATCGCCACACTTATGTTAGTACCTCAATGACGAATTGAAATGTAATATATTTTGTAATGTCGTTGAAGGTTTTTTTTTTAAATGTATTATTATTATAAAAATTGTATTATTATACCTTCTAAGCTTAATTAACTTGGTTCAAGAAAGAGCAGTACATGTAATAAATACTGACACACTTACGTCTAACCTCCATTAATAGAAATATAGTCGTTAAATTGATTCACTCAGTCTTATCTATCGTTAAACTCTCAAATGCTCTTCCAGTATCTGTGTTTCCTCCTTCATACAATCCGATCTTTTCAAGAAACAGATTACTACATACTTGTAATATCCGCTCCATATGTGGAGAATATGGACACCACAAATGTTGTTTTAAAGTTATATAAGCTCAGGTTGTCTATACCTTGTCCCAGAACGCTTGAATCCAGAGGTCCACCCGGTCAAAGTAAATTGATACAATTATTTTACGCGCTTTATTGCTTATCTGTTTCTAAACTGCAGCTGTCTAGTTAAAAAATGACAAATACGACTGACATACAATACCTCTTCTTTATCCTAGCCATTTCCCATCATCTGGGGTCGGCTATCCTTGTACACATTCACCATGTATGTCTGTCCTGCGTTGCATTCTCGATCAAACCCAGGATTTTCAGATCCTTGCTAACAGTTGCAGTCCAGGTTGCCTGTGATCTTCCAGGTCTTCTTCTCAGCGTGGGTATGTTGCGGGCTCTCTTCACCATGTGGTCCTCATCTCTCCTTGCCACATGCCCATACCATCTTAGGCGGTTTTCCCTTATCTTTTCTCAGGTATGGGGGCCACCCGAAATGAATCCCGAATATGCTCATTTCGAACTCTGTCCACTCTAGTCACACCGCCCGTACTTGACGTTGAAACCATTTGCAAAAATTATAACATCCTCCGATGAGGTGATTAATTTAGCGCCACCTGTATAAGAAGAATATTTGTGTATACTGTAGTGTGTTAGATGTTTCCAGATGTCGCGGCGCGCGCTGGTCGTGCTGGTGACGGGCTGCGACAGCGGGCTGGGGCTGAGCCTGGCGCGCGCCGCGTGCCGCGAGGGGTTGAGCGTGGCCGCGGGGCTGCGCGAGCCCCGCGGCGCGGGGCAGCGGGCCCTGGCCGCGCTGCCGTGCCTGCCTAGCCTCATCATGCCGCTGGACGTCACGCAGCCAGACAGCATAACCTCGGCGTTCGGGCAAGTGCAAGACCTGATCGACAGCAACCCTGGATACAGTAAGAACCTTCTCGAATCAAGCTATGCGACAGATACATCCAGTTGACTACTCCCGAAGATTGAAAGCAGACGCCTACATAGAATATTGGGAGTATGCTGGTTTGACTTTGTGACGTATTACGAGATAAGAGAGCAAACAAACCAGGCTTCTTAACTACAGTCGGTCAAGAGAAGAATGTGAACCTAGTTGGGACATATACTTCTGATATCGCAAACATCTTCTTCTTCGTGTCTGCGACGTCAAATTGTTTCCACCCAATATCAAGCAACATCGATAGCCCTGTGCAGCCCAGCATTGGATCTTGGGATGTGCAGCTAGTTGGACATATGGGGCAGGGTCTTAGGTGTAAGGCGGTTTGCAGGTCTCCACAGACGCACAACAGCGACTCTCCTTGCTGAATCAGTTCCCACCACTCGATGTTTTCATTTGTTCTACCAACTTCGGTTCTTCATCTATTCACCGCGAACTATAGTTGCCTCAGGCTTGCTGTCCTTTAACGCCGTCTGAAACTATACATAGAATGTACTTAGCGGACCTACGGGAAGCAGATCTGACATTCTTTAAGTAATCGCATGCAGAGAACAAACGGTCAAGATCTGGACCCAAGATGGACGCATACGAGAAACGTGTGTTATTTTTGTGTTTGTGTGTGGATTTGGGAGATTACAAGTGTATATTTACCAAGGAACTTTGGAAACTATCAGTTATTGGTCGACACACATTAACAGTGTATGACTGCTCGCAAGTATAACATGGGATGAGGCGATCATATGCACTAATTAAAGGAGAGGACACGGTGAATATATATGATATGAAAGAACCTCCCACGGACAGTTTTTCAGCCCGATATGGAGTCTTCTTACTGTCGAAGCTAAGAACAGCTAACTAATAACAAGAAAAGGGCAATGTAAACCGATAAGGAGAGCCTCAATAGAGAGATTTGTATCCAGTGTATCTTACTCGACAGTATTAGCATCGTTCTCAAAAATAATAAAGTTCCAAATTACAAAAAATATTCCTTGTCCATAGGACTCCACGCGATTGTGAACAACGCTGGTGTGATGGTGTTTGGGGACTTCGAGTGGCAGACAGCGGAGCAGGCCGAGCTGCAGCTGGACGTCAACGTCACAGGAACGTGGAGGGTCACGAGGGCAGCTCTGCCCCTGCTGAGGCAAGCAGCGAGGCACCGGGACACAGACTCAGGTGGGAAACTATGCTTATAGAACTAAAAAACTATGTAAATATGTTTGTCTTTGACACTTCTTAAAGGTAGATAACACTCTGGAAAAGGTGGTATGAAGATGCAGATGGAAAAGACGATGATGTTCGTTTGATTGGCTGAAGAGAGAAATGAATAGTGTGGAATGGAAATTTGAATGTATGTGTAATGCATTGTTATTGACTATTTGATGAGAAACGAAAAGGAAACGGTTGATTGGCTAACGCTGAATTATTAATTTGTTTTTTAACGTTTTTTAAGGTTATATACATTAAAGGTCTAAAAGACATCCCATGCATCAGCAAAAAATATATATTGCATCTCAAGTATGATTGAAATGCAAGATTTTGTTGCTGCAAACCAATCCACCGGATTGATACTACGAAGAAGATACAATGGAATACAAAAATTACCTTAAAACTATGAGATGAGTCTATCCAAGAGAGTTTTGGTCCCAACCATTCTTGGCGATAAACTTCGCAAGCCTTGAAAAACAACTGAACGCAACTGAAAAAAAAACGAAGATATTCGTCAATTTTGTTCCAAATTTGAATTTTAATTCTACATTACGTTTTTCCATAAGGCTTTTAGTTCTCATTGAATAAGAGGTTGGATGCCAACGTCACACGCGTGATGTCCAGTAAATATACTCGTACAATGTAGACTCCACAAGGACTAATAACTAAAATACTTGTGTTTTTTTGGTTATTGTTTCTGTGATTATGATCTTGTTTACCGATCATTCCGACTGTCGTCTGCAGCACAAATGCCCAGTATGTACTTTAAGGGCAACTATCTAACAAGAAAGCACTATAGTAATGATAACTACTAAATTTTCATGATAGTCTCGTTCTTAGTTTATCTTATCTTCGACCCACTTACAGGTATTAATCAAAATATTGTTTAGGTATTGAAACTAAAATTATGAGTGTTGCAACAAAAAGAGTCACGGCAGTGCAATTGCGAAGGTTTAAAGACAACATAACATCTATGGTCATATGCCCAAATGTTTTTCTTAGGACTTTATGTTGAAGAACAGACAAGTCAGAGGTGTTACCATAAACTGAACAGAAGCTATTTACCGTTGCTGACAAAAAGGAAGATCAAAGTCTTTTGGTATCTTGATTATGGAATATTCTAAGTTGAAGTTGTCTATGAACAGTCAGGTTTCCCTTCGAGTGGCAAGCGATGATTCCTTCACTGAAAAAATATAAATATCCGACAACAGTACATATAGATAAGAAATATAATGAAAAACATCATTTTGTACTACTACGAGATTTTACCCGTCTCTCACCCCTATCACACCGTAGGACAAATAAGTCTCGTTTATTATGCGCTCAGTCAAATAATAAATGATGAGTTAGCAACTTGTCAAGATGCTTTGGAAATAACCTCTCTATCCCGTCCTGTATATGGAGTCCCATCACTGGATGTTCGCAAAAGGCGACGTATCTGAGAGTGGCTGACGTCCTTCCGCGATTTTAAGTGCAGCGTATAGTGCACGTGTCGGTAATAGCGACACAACCTCTTCATGAAACAGGCAAGCTCAGAGTAACGCATCTGTTCCCGCCTTTTAGAGCGCGAATGTTGCCATCACTCAAGTATTGCCGTCACCACAGAATTATTGGTGTTGTTTTAGGTTCCGGTGGTTGGTTGCCTCCACGTATCATCACCGTGGGCAGCCACTGCGCCCTTCAGCCTCTGAGGGGTCTGGCGCCTTATGGAGCCTCCAAGGCTGCGCTGGCGGCCTGGACAGACGCACTAAACATGGAGATGCGCCCCCATGGTGTGCGAGTTGTCAACTTCATACCTGGTAATGCCAATATCTAAACTAATAACTAGTGAATGTTGAATTATGCTGTCAATCTTTGATCATTGGATGAGCGGCCAGTAAAAAAGTAAACGCATTAGTAACACAAGCACAAGTAACATATTATCCCCTCGTGATATATGGACCCCTCATGGCTCCTGAAGTGTGGCCTGAAGGGACCATCGTTCAACCCTGGATACGTGTAAGACGAAAGAATTGCAGTGAACAGTGGTGGAACCCAACTTGAGTGAAGATATTGACATATTTAGTGTGTTATTGCTTCGGATTCAGTGCAGGTGTTGACTGATATGAAATGTTGGACGTTTGTTTTTGTAACAATAATGCCGTGTTATTTGTTGCCGACATTCAGTTCTGTCAGTTGGGATAGTCTTTTCCTTGTCCCAAGACATTGCTCCACCCGTAGCTCCATTTTGGAATTAATATATAGTTCCTTACGACTTTTAGGGCTTAATGACACGAATGCTGTAATATCTGAGACATATTTTGGGTAAGAATTTTTAAATTCTGATTATTATCCCGACGCTATTGAACCATTCGGTCCTAAGAGGTGTCCAAACTAAAAAGAAAACAATAATAGTAACAATAATTTAATACCAAAAATACATTTTAATATTGCTAGACTAGGCCAGAAGCTCTTTGACTTGAAGTGTCGGTACCTATAGGTACTATAGTATCCGAGACATATATTTGGGTGATTTTTTAATTTAAAAAAATATGGACATCGGATGCTCAGTCCGACTATGTAGTTTATTTAGAGATTAAAAAATAAATAATCGTTTCAGGATCCATGGTCAAGTCCACAAACATCCTGTCCAATCAGACGTCGTACGCCTCATCGATGCGTGCGTCCTTCACATCTGAGCAATACTCCTACTACAGACGGCACTTCGAGGAGTTCATGGGCGTGCTGGTGCCCCTGGGCCCCCGCCCTTCAGCAGACAACTCTGAGCCCCCCGCAGTGCACGACAAGGCACTGGAAGACAAGTTCCTGCACGCGCTGCTGAGTGAAGACCCTCGCGCGCACTACAAGCACGAACCCATGAGATACGCCGTGTACCACACCCTCTTCAAGATTACACCGCTGCGCATGCGTCACTGGCTCGTCGACAAATTCATCGCGATGCCGCGCTTCATTGACGCTGAGAAAAGAGACGCCATCGCCCTTCCTGCTGATGTCAAGAAATCTGACATTTAATAAAATTACAATGCGTTCAGGGTGCTTATTATTTACTCAGGTTTCAATCAACATGTGGTTTAAGTCCATGCACGTGTTATCACACCCTCACCATGAGGCATGCCAAGCGTTACTGACAGTCAATGCCTGCGTCATCTTAGCAAGGGCAACCAACAGTCGGTATTGCTACTTCTGTTTCATTCAATTGATGCCGTCGCATTTACACTAATCAAATATTATCATCTTCCCGTATCCTCTTACCTAACTGGAGTATATGATTGTTACGAACTGCTGCCACAAAGCTATGTCAGCCGTCTTAATCTTCTCCTTATTGCATGTCAGTTTGCCTCTTACGAGTACAATCTATGTATAGTGACCGTCGGATGCGCAGGCTTGAATAAAAGGCAGCAATAGTTAATACTCTCCTGCGGCATCCGAAGCGTATGTCCCAACCAAGTCCGCTTCTTAACTGACTGTGGAATGGTAGGCTGACTTGTCCTGTCTCGCACCTCATCATTCCTCATAATTTCAAACCATTGTAATTCTAGTATTCTACGAAGTCATCTGTTTTCTAAACCCATTATACGGTTGGGTTGGTTTTTGGTGAGAGATTCACAACCATAAATGAGAATGGGGACGATACAGACACTTTATAGGCGGCAATTGGTTTTGATCGAGTAAAGCTGCGAGTCCCAGATATTGCGCATGGGTATGTAAGTAACAGCAGACACTCCAGTGTCAAATGTGGACAGTTACTTTAAAATCTAATTTTATTATTCGTTAATATCTTACCTAAAAAGTTAAATTCACTGATATTCAAATGAGTTTTTTTATTATTATTAGTTTATTCATCGTAAATAGTTTACATAATACATGTATATTTATTTGTTCTTTTAAATTAAGTTCACAGGTTATTCTTGTATCTTTTTACTTAAAAACTAATAAACATAAAAATTACATGAATGTACAATTAATACCATAAAATGTATGAGTAATTTGTTGAAAACGAAAACGTAGTAAACGACAACCTTTGATATAATATTATAAGGAGTTATTTGAAACTCTTGTGTAAGAATAGAAGGATGCTGTCTCATTGTTACATTGATTATTTATTTATTGACGGAATGAATCTCCAAGTATTGTAATACAGGAAAAATAAAAAGAAGGACGAAATAAGACAGCAGAATGCAGAAAAATGATAAATATAGAGTAAATATAACAAAATGAAAGTCAGTAAATTACATAAAGAAGAAAGAATAACAGGCAAAATACGGAAAAAAGACAGCCATAAAAAGATAATATGGGTGCGATACAATAACAGATCCATGGCTTAGAAATTACCTTTTTGTGCTTAGAGAGTCTTAGCTAAGCAAGATAGAATTAAATGAGGATAAAGAAAATTGTGAGCAAAAAAACTTAAAAACCAAACTTCCTTAAGTTATGATTAACAGAAAAATTCAAAATTGAATTATAGTCCATCCAATATAGGAAGAACCCTATGACACATTTATTGCCCTGTGCTAAATATCGTCCGATAGAACGTTGTAAAAACGTTCGCTACCTATACTTATTTTATCAACATAAACAAAAGCCTCTCTTCTTATATATAATAAGTTATTTAGGTAAATATATCACAATAAAAACAAAATAATAAAAAATATATGCATATTGTTACAAATTAGAAAAAATACGGCAATTTGTAACTATAATACTATAATATCTGACGCACGTAGAAGGACATGTCACATTACTGCGAAAAACCAGTGTTGGGGTATAAATAATCGTATTTTCGATTGTTTTTGTAAATACCTACTAAAATGAAATATTAGAATTATTATCAATTATAAGTGAATATTAACAGGTTTTAAGAGACATGTAAAACAAACTATAAATAATAATATTAGTAATATGAAAATTATGAAGAAAAGCGAGTGTAGAGATAAATATTAGCACATAACCATAAAAACACATATTTTAGTCGGAATCCGATAAAGCAGTACATTCTAAATTGTCTTCGTCACTATCGGAATCAGAACTACAACTTTCACACACATTTATAATCAGGTTCTGTTCACTTAAATTGTCAAAGCGTACATCGCGATCCCAATCTGCATAATATCTCTTTTTGTTTTGTCCACCACTTTTTTCTAATCTTCTGCAGTGACATTGTCACATGCCTCGTTCAATAGAGTCAACATCTTGTTCGCTGTGAATGGTGAAGACGTGTTATTTCTAGCCGCATAACCTAAATGTAAAAAAGGATATTCATTGCATAAATAATGATTAAAATGGCGTGAGGTAGAAGTGATAAATTATATTAATATACCTTTTATTTGAGCCCATATGATTTCAATAGCATTATATTGGCAATGGTATGGCGGTAATCTGATTACCGTGTGGCCTTTTGTTTTGGCCAGTTCGTCCAATACATATGTTGGTGTTGGAGGTTTATACAAATTAACCAATCGGAGCAGCTCATTTTTTAACATTGCCTCATTACTTGGCACTCCTTTGTCACGAAGTCAACTTATAATTTATTTTTTATTGTTTGCCGTAGTAGGAACTTTGTTGATTTGGACATAATGGTACGAAGCGTTGTCCATTACTATGGCGTGAGGCTCATGTAAATTTGACAATAAGGTCATAAACCATTGTCTGAAATTATCAAAATTCATCTCTTCGTGATATTCTGTCGTTTTGACTGACTTAAACGCCAGAAGACAATTGGGCACAAAACCTTTTGACGTTCCGGCATGACAAATAATGAGGCGCTGGCCTTTTCCTTCAGGAGTTTTCGTCCTGGATTTAGCCGTGTCGTCGGTCCATATTTTACCAACAGTATGATTAGCATTGAGCCAAGTTTCGTCGAGAAAAACGACTTTCTCCCAATTCCTAATGCTCACATTTTTTTATATTTGAAGCCAATGTTTTTCAATACCTTACTAAGAGACGTCGCACTGCCTTGAAATAATCCGACTGACTTTAGAGAACCTACCAATTTAAGAAGTGTTGGTATTTCGTTGCGGTCATAGTATGCATACACGTGATTCCGAATTGCCGCCAAATCAAAGCTATCGGGTTTTGTTATTGAGCATTTCTTCTGTCGTTTCTTATTTGGTGTTAATAATTTTTTCTCTTCTAATGAAGATTCACCGTATTTCTCCTCTGTGATCCGAGACACTGTAGATTTACTGATTCCTAGGGCATCCGCGACCCGATCTCGAATGTTTTCAACAGACAGCAATGGTCCACCATTTTGTTTTTCTTGATGAAAATAATCACGCAAGCGTACGACAAATTCACGTGATTCACTGCTGAGAACAGTTCTTTTCTGTCACTTCGTCATTGTAAAAACACAAAATATGATTCAATGAAACAACTTTAACAATACTAACAATAAATATAATAATTACAACAACAAAAAACACGAATCGATCGAAGAACAACACGCTACTGAAAGTCAAACATTTGTACTGATCCGCCATGAAGCCGCCATGCGGAAATAGCGATGTTTATATACGATTCACTTCGAATTCAAATTCGATTTTTTTTCGAAGAAGAGAAAAAAAATCGACCTAATCGAAATAAATATTTTTGCCCCATCCCTTTTACAAGGGGCAATAAATGTGTCATAGGGTTCTTCATATATTGGATGGACTATAGTTAATTAACAAATGTCTATTTATGTGTAACCCCACAGACCTGTTACGTTATATACTAAAAGCGAACCCCATTTAATATGCATCATTCTCCAATATTGGTTGTTTCATTGCATTGGAAAACTTAAAACAGCTCTGAAATAGGTTTGAGTATTTTTTAAGAGATCAACGAAAGGTATTTTTTATGTTTGCAGATATTTTGTATTTAATAAATGTACATTTTATTAGATGTAATTTGAACAATTAAAAATATGATATTACATATGGGATATTTTAAGCAGAACCTTTTTACAACATGGCAACTTAAAATTTTGTACATTTATTAATAAAAATTAAGGAACATTTACAATTATAAACACTTAAGTAAATAACTTATGAATAATAAAATAAATATATTTTTTACAAACTGGTGTTATAATGGTGATGAGGCGAAAATTCTTTGTTCATTTATTAAGTTGATCCTTGGCTGAAATTTACAGAGCTTAATTTTAGTCATTTTTTTTTACCTTTATTAGCGATGTGTAATATTTTTATCTTATTTGTTATTTGATAAACATTTGTGTAATCGTCTTCCAATAAATGTTGTCCAAAAGAAGATATTGTACAAAATATATAAAAGACATTGATTTTATTTTCATCCATTTTCAGAAGTAGTGTTTTGTGGTTTTGAATGATATCACGATAAGTTCAAGATGGTACTTGTAATCCTAGTGTTCATCAAATTTACAGAGGTTAATGTCAGTTATCATTTTTTTAAGCTTTATTAAGGAAGTGTAATATTTTTAGACTTTTTTTTAACAATTTAAAGTTGATACAATAAACACTAACAAAAATCTTTTAAGTATCTACTACATACAATTTTGAATACAATGGTAGGTACACCACAAACATATTTCGACAAATAAGTAATTTTCTTCGACACGTGTTGATCAGATTCTTCTTGTATAATGTTGTGGTGTTCTGTTATAATATTATGTCTGCTTCTTCAGGATAGGTCTTGGCGTCAGCTAAGACTTCTTCCCCAGTGGCTGGCGTTGCTTGTGAACCTTGAGTGATGTTCAAGTCGTCTTGATTCGTAAAGTATCGTCCCTCTTCTGACATCAGTGTCATGGCTCCACTTGCAGTGATTTTATTGTCACAATTAACGTGATTTTATTGTCACCATGCGTAGCGTGAATGTATTGTCACCTTGCATGGCGTGATTTTACTTTTAACCAATTTTTAAAAGGATCTCTTGTTAGGTTTTGAATGGATTCACGATAAGTTTAAGATAATACATGATTAGTATTAGTTTTTTTATCTCGATTATAGGTAACACCTCTTGCACTGAGATAAACGTGCATATTTGATATAGTGTTAACAATCAATAAATCAACTTCCTATTTTATCAAGTATGAAGATAAAATGTGATGAATTCTTAGAAAGCACTCAATCTTATTTCAGGGATATATAAGTTTGATAGTGTAACCGATGATCTCAACGGTCCTCGACTGTGTAACTTTTAAAATCCAATATGGCCGTATGTCTTGTGCTGCCAGTACAAATAAATCCCAAGATGTTGTAATTTAAATAAAAAATCTATCATTAGGTATATAATTTAGTTTTAGGTATTGAACAATGTCATGAATAATAAGAAATCAACTCATACTCATTCCATTTGCATTTCACTTGCTTTCCATCGAAATAAATTTAATAAAATAAAAAAACTAAATAATTCAATTGTCATATACTTAAAAGTGTATTTTTAAAAACATTTATTTGCATATTTAATTTCACAGCGCCAATTAATCGGCGCTCACTTCAATGTCGTATATAAAAAACAAATGACATTGTTTTATCTTAAAAAAATTAACCTCAATAATGACCCTTTGTCAACTGAATAAAATTATTTACATAATAATAATTAATAAGAAATATCTATTTATTATTACTTATGAATTTTTACTTGATGACGTGCAGTTTATCATAAGCTGGCTAACGAAAAATTATACCTGAGCATGGGCCTTCAGAAAATAATAATACAGTAGGAACTTCTTATCACTTTTAGTCTACTATTTGTCTTAAGCGCATGGTGCTTACATCATTTATCAGCACTTGTTAAAAGTGACTTGGCCATCGGTAAAGGGTTTTTTTTTAGAATAATATTTTTTCTGTTATTTAAGAATTTATAAAATTATCATCATCCTCATTATGGTTATCTTCGTGTTTAAATAAATTTCATTTTTAAATTCCTGTACGTAGTGTTTTGTTTGAATTGTATTATTATTTTAACATTTATTAAAAAAGCCCTGTAGAAAAAAACATCTTTTGTTTTCTTATAAGTAGGTATGTTGCTAAAAAATAAGAACATTGAAGGTTTGATTTTTCAAAATGTTAATTAGGAATGTAATAATCTTTTAAAAAGTTTTTAACTTTATGTTTATGTTTTTTATAATATAAATATATTTTTAAAGTTGTTAAATATGGTTATTCGGACTTTTTAAATTTTAGAATATACATAAGTATGTGATGATAACGATCGTATTTTTGATTTTTATTTTTTTATTTTAAAATATAGATGTATATTTGAAATTATAGAAAGGAAGTATTTTTGTTTTAAAAACTATGTAGGGATTTTCGTATGTACCACCATAAAATGTTTCATCGCAAAAGGGTTAAATAATTATCGTTAAGCACTTACGACCGTTATCATCATAATATGTATACAGATTGTAAAAGCGAAGCAGTGGCAATATCGGCAAAGTCAGCTGTTCGGCTGTCATTGTTTGACATAACGGTACCTTTTGTTTGTAGGTTATACGATACATTATTCAAATTCCGAAAACGGATATCTAGGTTCGTTTTACAAACATTTCAAGAAAAACCTTCAATATGACTGTGAGTATCATCAAAAGTGATGCAAAAGCGTGCACTTAATACAAATTATTCATTTATCTTATTATTACTCAAATAAAATTCGAGTAATACAAAATATTATTAAGCAAAAGTAGGTTACGTTTTCTTTTTTAGTATAACAATCGTTAATTATTATTCATAAATAAAAGCACCAAGTCTTTATATGTTTCAAGTTCATGATATCTTTTTTAAACTCGGAATGGCCCATTTACCATAAGTTTATTTAAGTAAATGCATAGTTTTTATTCCATTTAATCAAAATCTCTCGCGTAGATGAAAAAGGTAGATTAATGTAGATTTATAATTTATTTTGCGTTTAATCGAAAATTGACAGTTTTATGTTATTTAAATCAATGGTAAGCTTTAAATGGGCTTTCTGATGATATAAATAGGTATCTTAAAATATAAATATCAAATCAATATAGTAGAATAATCATTATTCAAGTAGGAAAAATATTTTTTCCAAAGTACACAACTTGTTGTTATTTTTATATGCACAACTTCTATCATATGAAGTATTGAAACATTAATTTCATAATAAAGGTTACTGCAAATACCTCAATAATTAGTGGTGTGAGGACACAAAATATTCTTAAACTTCAAACGCAATTATCTGTGAATAGAGAATTTAAAGATGTTCATTTATTTGATTCAGACTGCGATTACATTAAGCAATCGTAGCAACATTTCTCTTTTAACTAAATAATTGTTTATTTGCAATGAATGTGATTTTTCTGACCATCTTAAACATTCTTTCAGGACACTAAAGCAGACGAAGCCGATGAAGACAGAACGAAAAAATCGAAAGCGCTGTGGCATACGCTATTCTCTATATCAGCGCTGCTTCTCAGCATCTACCTGGGGGCCACACTGGGCCGCTGGCCCCCGAATGCCCCACCAGCATGTCCTCCACCTACTCCTGCATCTACAGCTCCTGCAGTAGCTCCAAGACCTACCTTTTGGGTGTATAGTCATGGCGGCAAACACGACGATCCAACAGGAATCCTTCGCCACGTTCACCTGGTGCTAGACCGTGTCGGTTACGTCCGAGGAAGCAATGATTCCGATTGGGATTTGTTATGGGCTCACGACTATCCTTTCCGCACTCTCGGCGCTTCATTACGTTCGTTGAGACCTCACCAGCTTGTAAATCACTTTCCAGGCATCGGACATTTGACGTTGAAAGTGGATTTCGCTACCGGCTCGTCTCCGTTTATCCCCCGAGCTTTCCGTATCCCTGAAAATGGGGACGAGCTCCTTTGCTACGCATCTGAAAAACCAGAGACTCTCTTCGTGTTGAAGGACAACCAACACAGACGGGTGTTTTTGAAGAACATATCCGAGATAGATTTGGCAGCCGAGGGGAACTTTGTGCAGGAGTACGTGGCTGATCCTTTCCTTGTCGACGGCCACAAGTTCGACATTGGCGTTTATACCATTCTGACTTCTGTTGACCCTCTCAGAGCTTACATCTACAAAGGAGATGTGCTTTTTAGGTAAGTAATAACTCTATCAACCCTTTCCAAAAGGTGGCCCTTCAATTTCCAATACAATTTACGATTAAATCATTATAAGTCATTTCTATTTACAATTATTTTGTATTATAAACTGTATTTTAGTATTTTCATTAAAAAATTACTATTATTTAGACATCAGCACTACCTGATGAACACTGTTTTTTCTTACAACAATAAGATTTTTCATTGAAATGTAAGATAATATATTATAATTTTATTGGCTATTTAAGTTCCTTTATAATAATTCTTGATCTATTCAAAAGGTCAACTTTATAACACATTGTAACCTTAGCCAAATTAAAAGTTTAATTCAAATATCAATCTTCGTCGATCTTATAGTCAATTGTAATCTTAATTTACATTTCTTCCTGTCCAGGTATAATGTCTTGTTTTTTAATTAAGGTACTCTTGTTTATTACAGGTACTGCCCGACCAAGTATTATCCCTTTGACCCCTTGGACGTAGACAAGTATGTGATAGGAGACGACTACCTGCCCACCTGGGAGCTGCCGTCATTGGCGCCGCTCTACACGGCTATGGGATACGGAATGAAAGACTCGTTTGATGCTTACGCAAAAGCACAGGTGAACTTACTTATATCTGACCGAGCAAGAGAGCTAGAAACTTCTAAGATAAGAAACAAACAGAATGTCCAACTGTCCTTTCTTATAATGTGTTTAACCCTATCTGAATTATTTTGTTATACATAATTATTAGTGTTATATTACAGCTATTTATACTCTTTTTACGGAATATATGATCGATTGGATTCAATTATAAAATTATAGGTGATAAGTAACATATTTGTGTTCTGAGAAAACATTACAATCTATATCAATAGTTAAAAAATCGATTAACAATTCCACCAAAAAGGTGTGCAAACGAGGTTGCCTGCAGTAACAATTCTGCTTGATTTTTATGTAAATACAGAATATTATAGGAAGTAGTACCTGTAGGATTTACTTATCTAATTTTTGTAACTTTGAAATTATTTTGACAAGGCAAACTTAATGAAATCTATAAAACTTCTCAGGTTTTCACGGCCAGATTTGGTATTGTGGCTCTTGGGTTTAACCATGTGTGGAGAATTCTCACAAAGTTATCAACCCTGGAGGAAGACCTCTGCAATGACGGTCGAAATATTGGTACTAGAGAATTTGCCACACACGGTTAAACCCAAAAGCCACAATACTTAATGAAAACTTACAGAAATATGTGGTGGCCATTTGTGTTGAGCATGTGCTCTTGCTTGGAAGCGGTTTGTAAAAAGATTTCCTTGAAACTTATCCCTCATTTAATGTGTCAGTTATGTTTAAAAGTGCATTATTTTGAATGATATTTAATCTATTTTTAGGGTAAAGACCCCACCATAATTTGGGAGCAAATTGACAAGTTCTTAGGAGAAATATTCCTCGAAAAGGAGCATCTAATCATCGCAGCGGTGAGTATACTTATACATAATTATTCAACTGAAAACCTATCTTTTGTTTTCACATGTAAATGTTATATTATTTTTTTAGTTGAAAAACTATCGCAGCGGTGCCAACTTCTTCGAGATGATGCGCTTCGACTTCGTGGTGGACTCGAAGCTGCGCGTGTACGCCCTGGAGGCCAACATGTCGCCCAACCTCAGCTCCGCGCACTACCCGCCCAACAGACTCCTCTACGAGCAGCTTCTCTACAGTGCGCTGGCACTCGCGGGGGTCGCCCGATATGTACATGCGCCATCTCTACGACACAGGTAGCCATTTTAATTATCAATCTAATCAGGTATAACTTTACATAATTTATTTTTATTCTTATGAAATGGCACTGAGAAGGAATAGAAGTCGTTGACAGGATTTGGAGAATTGTTCCAAATCATCTCCTTCAACTATAGATAGGCAGGTGAAGAACTGTTGGCAATAGTAATCAGTAACATTAACTGGAAAATGTTGGTAAATCTGCACAGTTATAATTATATAATAATAATAAATTACTTAGAAAATATATTTAAAATCATAACATTAATTTACATTATTCATCTTATTTCACATATAAAAAATAATTAACATTTTTTATCATGTACTTCCTAATCTCATCAGAAACTGTTTATATAATTTTTTATGTAAAAACATACAGGAGAATACCGACAGATGGTGATAGTGATTTTAAAGTCTCATTTGTGGAATTCTATAACACTTACCATGTTGCATATGGATAAGCGCTGCATGTGGAGTGTTGATCCGCTAACGTCATAGACTACAGCCCGTCATTCACGCATCGTCCTTATTATTACAGAAATTCACTATGAATGGGTGGTCTTTACGGGACGACTCATGTCAACCACCAATTTTAAATTATAGACTATGACTGGCATTTTACGGGTGAGGGATCAAATTCACACCAACCAGGGGTATTTTAGAGCTCAGAAATTGTTTTTTTTTTTTTTAATTGTCATCGTGGATTGAACCCACGACCTTCGGCTTGCCAAGCAAATGCTTTAACCCAGTGTATAGCCGGCGGGTATTGCTCTGTAGCTATACCCGCCGGCTGATCTTTTCAGCCGGCTTTAAGTAGTAATAAGTTTGGTTGGTGATCTCATTGGTTTTTGTTATAGTTAATTGCCACCAGGTAGCACTGGTGTAGCGCTAGTTCAAAAATTTAATTCACTTACACAATATATGTTTGGTTTTTTTGTACAAAATGGTCCTAGCAGGTGACACTCAAGACAAGTAAACTAGTTACTGAGTATTTAATCATTTTCAGAGATGCTGCTGAGACGGCCATGCGCGTGGCTGACAAGAACCTTGGTGTGTGGGCGGAACTGTGCAGCGGGGCGCCGTGTCGGGACAGCTGCTCGGGGCCCTGCGCCTCCTGCCGCCATTGTCTCAGCTCGGGGGCGCGCGCGGCGCTCTCAAGAACAGTCTTGGAGCAACTCAATCGCCGGGACTGCAGAAGAGTATTCCCGCCGCCCATGGTTAGTCTCAGTTCTCTTTCATCACTGAAAGTTGATTTGTATTTTGTAGCGTTGTTTTTAATTGAAAGATTTTAAGACATATTAGTGACATTCTTATGATATTTTCTGTACGGTAATCACCAAGCCAGGCGGGATAGTCTAGTGGTAAAGCGTTAGTTTATCATTCAGACGCTGTCTGTTCAAAACCAGACCAAGATTGATTTTTTAAAAGTTAATTAATCTATTTTAAGCTATATACATGTCCCCGGTAGGCTTGAGTCACTCCTAAAGGATAAAAAATAGTTGGGAGCATCGGACTCATCATCCAATCTCCTCAAAGAAAAGCTGATGATTGAACAGCCAAATATTTATCTGGTACTACAGCTGCAGTCTATGCAAGTTCGCGGACCCTTGCCCTGGAGGCTCCCGAGAACCATCTAAGTTCCCATGTAGACCTCCGGGTATACAGGTGTTCTGGGACAAGGTATAGACAATCTGAGCTTACAGAACTGTTAAACATTTGTATGTCCATTTGCTCCAAATATGGAGTCAATACGGTAAAAAAATACCACATGAAATATGAATAATAATAATTTTTCTATGTGCGCCCTGCATAATGATTGATAAATTTTAGAAATTGATCCCAAAAAGAATCCTCAGAGACATTACCTTCGTTTTTTACCTGATTATTTTAAATAACATGTACCTTAAATATATATAATTTATCCCCTTCATATGTTTTGATCTATTCGGCGTTAAGCGATTATAATATTTAACTACAGAGCACTGAGAGACTATTTTCAGATACAGAAACATCTTATCAGTATATAACTTTTTTACTTATTTTATTTTAATACATCACGATTCAATTTCTTTTATTTACAGGTGCCTGGAGTTAAGATGGAGCAAATAGATGTTTCCCATTTGTCTCCCAGCAACCAGCTTCTCCATGTCTGGCTACAGGGAAAGTGCAACATTGATGTCACCTGGTGCAACTAGAATTTTCACTACTGCATATCCATTCATAGTAAATTCCTGTAATAATTAAGGATCATCCGTGAATCTTGGGCTGTAGTCTATGACGTTGGCAGATCAACACTTAGCTATATGCAGCGCTTAGCTATATGCAGCATGGTAAGCGTCATAGAATTCCACGGATGAGACTTCAGAATTACTATCGCCATCTGTCGGTATTCTCCTGTATGTGCTTACATAAAATAAAAATTCTCTACCTTGCCATGATGTATTGCCATGTTATGTTTGGAAAGCGCAACACGGTCACCTGGTGCAACTAAAGCCTTTATCCCCTTACTGCCAATATTCACTGATCTTCTAATCCCATTCCAATTAAAAACCTTGCCATGATGTTTTGCCATGTCATCACTTGCCTTATAATCAAAACCATAAAAAATAACGAGACATATTTAGCTTATGAATTCATAAAACATCATCAACTTTTTTCCTATATTCATTCTCCAAATAGTGATAATTGAATTATGGAGTGGCATTGATTTTTTTTATCCTTGTAGTTTTTCTTAATGATAACCCAATTACCTGCTGTCTATGAAATATATACTATATATATGTAACAGTTCGCTTAGGGAATTCTTCTATGGAATTTTTTAAATTTACAAACAAACTACAAACATAACATTACTTTTATAGTGTGTATTATGGTTTGAGGATTTCCTCTAAGAAAGAAGAATCAATGTCAATATGATTGCTCATGACCGCTATATAATAACTCTAAAGTACGATGTTCAATTGTCCTTGCCAGTCACCGATGACTCGATGACCCCCAGCACCCTTAAAGTGACCTCCAAAACGATCAAAGTATTATATTTATTTATAAGGAACAAATTATTAATGATTATGATGAATATTATTATGTAGATAGAGATACAAGTAATAATGTTCTGTACTTGAATCTCATGAAATTCTGAAATAAAATTATTCATTCAATTAAGTAAAATATTATATTTTCTACTATACCTAATAGTCTCCATTGTTCTAAATAATGATGAATTAATAAAAAATCAAAAGTATTTGATTACAAAATCTTTGTAGCAATAAAATAGTAACACGAATTTAGGGAACATTTATTACTTAAAAATGATGTACCAATGAATAGATATATTTCCTTATGTTGAATTTAAATTATACCAGAAATCTATTATCTTTATTATTCATAATTTATGAAGATATGTTTAAAAAAACTTATTATTTTTACACTCAATATAATGGGTAGTTTTTCTATTTCTAAGCGTCTTATTATATTAAAATGTACCTTCTATTATAGTCTATGTTACGATCAAAAGATTTACGTGTCTAAAAACATAATATTGGAATGAAAAAGTGGTAAAAGAAAATTTGAATTCTTATACCTTATTTTGTATCACATAGGTGCTAAATAATTTATATATATAGAAAAAACCTTATCGCCATTGTATATTTCTAGTATTCTTGTTAGGTATACTTATACATTCCATTGAAAATGTCCAATTGCCTTTTATATAATGTTGAAGTATCTATTAAAATAAATAATGTTATTTATTATGAAATAAAAATCTATTTACAAAAAACGTAAATTTTTTACTCCATTCTTGTTTAATTTAACCCCTTAGGACTAATCTAAGTCTGAGGAGCATCAGGCTAATCATCCTATCTCCTAGAAAATCCTTTAAATAAACAACTATATAATACCTCAAATGCAACAGCCTTCTCTTCACTTCTTTGGGCTCTCTCTAAGGTGAGGAAAATGAAGGATGACAAAATTCAAATTATATATACATTTAAAAAATTGATAAGTTATGCAAAAATATATTTAGAAAGGATGACAAGTAATAATATTTTTTTAAATAATATCAATACGAAAACAAACATTTAAATAAGTAAAATTTATTTAGTTATTTATAATTTCACATGGGAATTAATTAAATATACAATTAATAATTGTACTTAACAATTGAGAACAATCTGCCAACAACAACTGTGATTTAACAATATTCTAATATCCAGGCACTGAGTAAGTACAAAAATATCTTTACCTAGCCATCTGAAACAAATCATATATATTATTTATGTGTGGCAACACTGATTTTTGAAATTTATTTTTGTGGAATATTTACATTATAACACTACGCTTGGCTTTACGCAGATGACTTTGGTGGATTTGTATCTGTTTTAATACTGCGTCTAACTGAAAGAGTTCTTATAAAAGCTCTCTAAACCCTACCACTCAAGTGGCAATGATCAGGACATCTGTCGAAAAGATGACGGTCAATCGAAAGAAAAGTGTTGAAGAGGTGCACAATAACAGGCAAATAAAGTGTTGGTTAACACCCTGAGATGTTGAGTGACATCATCAAAGAACAGCAGGAGGCTGATGGTGGGAGGCACTTATGATCCTGCTCTAGACTCCTAAGTCTTAAAAAAACTACAACCGGGTTATTTAAGAATCTTCCATTATAAAGGAACTGAATGTGAATATGTTCACAGGTTTACTTTAATTTACTATCAATTTTGATTAAAAGGTTTTGATAACTGGGAATAATTATAGATACATTTGAACAATACTGATTTCAAATATAAGAAAAAAGTTTTTTAATTCTGCTTCATTAGGGATCGAATCAAAGATCTTTCTCATAGAAAACGGTTGCCTTACGTTAAATCATGCCACTCAATTTAAGCTTAATATTGCAAATTGTGTGCTTATTAGAACAATCTTTATATGTATACAAAAAAATGTATATAATAGTATCCAATGGTGGTTTAGATACAAATAGGTAATATTATGATATCAAAACTGAAAACAACAAGAAAGTAACAGGGTAGAAAACATAATGATCTTTTCCTCTCCGATCTTCCAAACTCAATTTTTTTTTTATCGTGCGTGAATACACGGTAAATCCAAAAATATCTGTTTATAATTGCTCATTTCAGGTAACACTGATTATCACTGGCACACTGACTGCAGCAAACCCAGGATATAGCTTCCCAAATCCTCATCCTGATTAGTCCATGAAACATAAACACTCTTGTGTGGGTCGTCCTCACCCTCAACCTTTATAAGAACCGATTCCACAGAAATGCTTCCGTCATCGGTGAGCTGCAGCGGCCAGGCGGGCAAGCGATGCGTCAGCAATTGTAACAGATTCTGAGCCGTGGCCTGCGCCGGGCCGGGGACCTGCAGGCGCACGGTGCTGGTGAAGCGGACAGTGTGGCGATGGACGCCGGCTTCTTCTAAAGCTTCGGCGACATCGAGAATCGCCAATCGCTCATCTCGCACGCAGAGAACTCCGTGTAACACGCGACGCCTTTTAGGATCCGGAGGCTGCGCGTTATATCGTAAAGCTTCAGTCTTTAGTAAGCGCAACGACACATCAACGGCTATACGAACGGGCGTCTCTATAACGCAGGTTTCCCCGTTGGCAGGATTGTAGCAGGGAATGCCGAACTCTTCTTGCACTTTACGTTTAAGAAACTCCATTTTGTCAGCTTCCCCGTGCACGAGCATGACGTGGCGCGGCTCACAGTACTGGATGAGCTGCATGATGCCCTTGGCATCGGCATGAGCGGAGAAGGACATGTACTCGACGGCCATCTTAACATCAATCGTCTGTCCGTTTTCAAATTCTACTTTCTTGGCGCCGTTTAATATCTTGTGCCCGACGGTGCCCTGCACGCAGAACCCGGGCATTATGACCATGTTGTTTTCGAACGGTGCCCACTTCTTAAATATCGAGAGCGAGAGGCCGGCGTGCAGCATTCCGGGAGTGGCGAAGACGACCATCGGGCCGGGATCGTCAATGTGCGCTTTGTCGAAAGGTCGGATGTGCTTGAATTCGAACATGTTCCGCCGAACAAACGTCTTGCGGATCTTTTGATTGGTCCACGTGATGAAGAGCTTGTAATAGTTGTTGGCTTTCTCGGTGAGGCCGGCCGCGAAGTAAACGGGCGCGCGCAGATCCATCCGCTCCCAGTAAGTTTCTAACAGAATGCAGAGCTCCTGAGCGCGTCCGAGAGCGAACACCGGAATGAGAACTTTTCCCCCTCCGTCGACACACTCGTGGACTTTCTGTAAGAAATCTCGCTCGCGGCATCGCTTAGAATCGCGAATAGTTGTGGCGTAGGTCGCTTCCGAAATGAGAAGATCGGGCCGGCACTTGTCGACCCAAGCAGCGCCCAAGTGCCGGTCGGGAGTCATGTTGTAGTCTCCCGTGTAGACGGCGGACTGAGAGCCCACTTTGATGCGGAACATTGCGGCGCCGAGAACGTGTCCGGCGTAGTAA
Source organism: Glossosoma conforme (assembly GCA_022606575.1). Classification (NCBI taxonomy): domain Eukaryota; kingdom Metazoa; phylum Arthropoda; class Insecta; order Trichoptera; family Glossosomatidae; genus Glossosoma; species Glossosoma conforme. The sequence continues at coordinate 269,961 of JAGTXR010000250.1, read as the reverse complement.
GCTTTGATCTCCAACTCGGCGTCGACCATCACCGATTGATGCAGGGTCACCGCCGTCACTTTCTTCATGCAGTCCTTGATCATCTGCGACGTGAATAAGCCTGCCTCTCCCTTTCTTTCTACGGCGACTTTTCTCATATCTTCGAGCAGAATCGGCGCGATGGCTTTGGTCGGATGGGTCATGTAAATAGGACCGTTGTAGCCGACGACCTCGCACAGATAAGGGAGCGCTCCGCAGTGATCGAGATGGAAGTGAGAAATAATGACGCAATCTATGAGTCCCGTGACGGGGCCTTCGGCTGCTATGTAGGAGAAGTCCGGGAAGCGGCGCTCGTCGTTGTAACCCATGTGCATGCCGCAGTCCAGCATCACGTTCTTGCCGCCCAGAGACAGCAAGATGCAGCTGCGGCCGACGTCCTGCCCGGCCCCCAAGGGCGTGATCTTCATCTCCGGCATGGTAGATTCAGAGTGTTATTTATACAATTGACAATATTCAGGGCCGGCGAGGTAGAATATATAACCAAAACATTTTTGACGTTAGGTAGGTATAGACAACGAAATAAACAAAGCGATGAGATGCAATTTAATTTTATTATTACTTATGGTTCTTGTCGTATTCTTCGACAACAATAATTAATTTCGGAATATGATAATGATGTCGGCTAAGTCGGCTAGATGCTGCGCGTGGAAAGAATGTGTATTGGATGCGTTCTTATGAGAGGATTTACCTATCAAGTAAAATTGAGTGTAATGTATAACATTATATTTAATATAAAGTCCATAAGCTTAAAAAATATGTTTTTTTATTTATACGTTTAAAATCAAACTTCGTATATATTCAAATGTAAAAAGATTTTGTTTAGATGAAAAATGCTAATTATTTACAGATTTATTTTGATGCTTAGGTTTTACGTTTTACCATGGTTGCCATGCGCAACATTCTACAAAACGTTCCTCTCTATGGCCTTGGCCAGTACCAACATCAGTCGCCAATCATCTGCTCGTTATTTACGTTTTGTCGCTCTATGGCGATTGGCGAGCGCGAGAGAGAGAGTGGTGTTATGGCGACGAGCTGCTCCGATGACAGCTGCGGGGCGCCCAAGTCATTCAACCTGTCCTCCGTGGAGGGCAGCGAGAGCCGCTTCAGCACGGCCCACCACAAGTGCCAGCTATGCTTGCACCTTAGGAAGCTCTTCTACTGCAGGCGCTGCATCAGGAGCGGAGACTTCGTCCATTCCACATCGCATTTTTCCGAGAGGTACACACAACAACACCATCACCTTTGTGTTTACAAACTATGCTATACATCGTTCTGCGAGGCTTAGCCAGAAAACAACATTCAAATTAAATCCTAAAACAAAAGAACTCGATAATGAAAAACAAATAAAGTCCGAAACAGTGTTTTGTTTTTGATTTGTTGCAAATGTCCGGACGATATCAAGGATTTTTTTTTATATTAAAATTACGATTGCAAAAAAAGTTTTCAACGTTACATTATGTATGTTTTGTTGTTGTGGGAAATAAAAAAAACGACCTTGCGTCCTTGAACACAAAATAGCTTGATATTTATTTTTTATTATTCAAACTAACATGTGAAGTTACAGAATTCACAACGCATTTAGTGGAATTTCGTAACGGGATTTCGTTATTAGTTCGTTGGAATTCGTTCCCCACTAAAATATTTTTCCTTAAATGAAATATCGTTATTATTATGTTAAGATTTTAAACGTTTGGTTATGATGTTGTTTTATATATTTTAACTGCGCACATTTTAATTAAATCATATTCTATTATTGAAGACAAATAACAATAGTATCTGTTGCCAATGGCGTATAATATATTTTTTAACACAAACCTTGTGTAGTGGACAGGCTATTGTTTGCCCTTTTACAAGTTTACCAACATTGTTATTTATTATTTACAAAGTAACTTAATTTTTTGTATATTTAATGCTAATATGTAATTTCTAAATACTATGTAGGATTAAAAAATGCCAAATATAATAAAAATATTACTTAAAGGAGAGCACCAAATATGCACAACCAAAAAATGATCCAAGTGAGTTATTTGTTAAAGGTATAAGCTTACAAAATTACAATAGAGGCGCTTGTGAATTATTCCGTCTTTATAATTTTTTTTTGAGTTAAAATTTCCATCAATTATGTATATAAACATTAAATTTTTAGTCTACATTATGTCAATTGTTTAACGGTTATAACGTCCTAAGGTGGAAGTATTGGCTAGCTATTTATCAAGGAGCACTGCTTAGAAGCTTCTCCCATCACACTCCTTATGGTATAATATATTCTGCCCAAGTTATATTATAAGTTAGTACTTACCTATTACATGGATGTATCATTTAAATTATTAGCTATTTACCCTATTAGCTAATTACCTAGCTATTTTGTGTATGTATTGTCGTATGTTTACGCCATCATTATTAGAATACAAGAAAAATAATATATATCTTTTAGAAACCTTTGAAACTTGAAGGGATAGCAACTGTAGTATCCAAGATATATTTTTGGGTGATTATTATTATATGTTATTATTATTTTTTAAAGGAGATCGGATAATTAGGTTAACATTCCTGTGGCCTGGACCGTTTGGTTCTAAGCATCAGCTAAACCCAAACAATGACATGTGATTAGCAACTGGCTAACACCTATCTAAGTTTTGGTTTGCCCTCAATGTTGGTTAACTTTGTTGATCTAAAAATAACTGCGCTAATGATGTCTTATTGTCCCTAATAATACACTAAATATTATTTCAATGCAATCTTTATAATCGATGCTCTATTGTATTAATTATTTTTGTAATGCAACAACATTATTTTCATTTAAAAAATGTATTTACGATGAGACGGTTAGATTTTCAGAGAAGCAGTTACGGTTGATGCGCATTAAGAGAAACTGCAACTTTATCGAAGGGCGCTGCGAGGCGCTGCTGCTGAGCCGACTGCGGCAAGAAGATGCGCGGCTGCGGCTCGCTCAGAGCCAAGAGAAGGTCCGGCTGCTGCGGCTGGCCATTGAAGAGAAGTGCGAGGCATCCAGGAACAACGCCGCCCGGCTGAGGCGCCTCAAAGACTACAATGAACAGGTAAAACGTTGTGTCGATCTACACTGATTCCAAAGTTAAATACACTAATGCCACGACTTGAGATTACTCTCGTTTATTTAGAAAAATTACATAAGTTGAACTTAAACACTGTGGCACGTAATAAAGCTGACGCCTTCAGTTGAGTCATAGCCTTATGTCAGGAGGGCCATCTAATAGCCAGATCGCCACAGTCATGATGCGCCCCATGCGGTGCTAGGTACCGGATTCACTGACAAGCCGCGTGGATTACTTCCTTCCTTTTGCTGCTGTCTCTGTCGATGGCACCACCGGGGATCAATTATGCTTTCATCTAGCATAGATAAACAGTGGCGATACTGACGCCAGATGCCGGTCGTCATAACAACATGGCGACGGGCGGTATCAATACATATTTAATTATGAGCAGCATTAGACCGTGTTGCAAGTTTTTGAATTGGAAACTGGACTTATAACCGTATAGTTGACGGGTTATTTGTTGAATATTTCAGGTCCAAGCAAAGCTGCCTCTGGACCGAGAGAAGGTGGACAACATGCGGCGGTTTGTGCGAGCGCAGGCAGCGGCGGCCGAGGAGCGCGGGGACTTCCTCACCCTACAGCAGGAGGCGCTGCGGCGACTGCGCACTGACCGCCTAAGGCAGCTACTAGACTATGTGTTCACTGTGAGGGAGATAGACAATTCACAGAGGTGGGGCATTATTATTACATAATTTCTATAGCACTTTTTTTATGACTAAATAGTCATTCCAAAATCGCTTCTTTGCCACTGACTATGTGTTTACATGAAACTCTGTCGACTTAATTGGATTCTTTCTCATTCAAGAAGACAAGTACAGTTAAAGCTATACTGGTTGGGTAGCTCACGACTAAGCATCATATCACTAATGATCGTGTATGAGTCTTCTCTACTTCTCTCTACAGCAAGTCTCTCACAAGCAGGAAGTAGTATTCTTAGACCAAACAGTCATTCCAAAAGCACTTCTTTGTTCCTATAAGTAAAAAAATGGATCTTGAGTCTACCTCTTAATGATGCCTCCGTTTTTAGCTTTCTTATGCTTTCCGGCAGCGAGTTCCAGGTCGTTGGTGCTGCAAAACTGACAGCACGATTGTCAAAGATCTTGCTAGGACTATCTCGGTCAGCTGCATGGTGCTTTTACGTACTCTGTCTGATCTGAGTGTCTCTCTCCACGCGCACTTATCTCATGAAACAACTTCATTAAAAATGATTATCCAGCCTGATATTTTATACGGCAACGCTGATAAAAAATATCCTTCAATCGGGGCGAATATATGCTGCGTAAAGTAAATTATACGATGAAAAAAACAGGTGCCAAAAGAATCTCTCAAAACATGTAAACGGTATTTAAGTTTTTTTTTATACAAATTCTTTGTTCTTGATTGACTCCAGAGAGATAAATTTGTAAAGTTCAGAGTAACAGAAGCCATTGTATTACCGATTGATAAGAATGTTTGTACAGTTTCTATATTATGTGCTTTCCAAATAGACCGGAGTCATAGAGATGTATGAGCATGTTATATCCTAAAAAAAGAGGCAATATGGCACTAGTGAAGTTTAAATTTACTAGCAAGAATTTGGCCATAGCAGCAGCAAGTTTAGCTAATGCTGTGATGCAAACTGTTAAATGAAATACATTAGAATTTGTGTCTTACGTAATCTTATTTCATGATAAAATTATTTTCGCACTAAACGCCAATATCTCAAGATAACAAATTTGAAATTGATCTGTCATCATTCTGTTATGTTTATGTCACGTTGATCATATTGTTATCTTCGTTTCCACATATTCATCTAATAATATTATTGCACAGTAAGCTATTGTTGCTGACCTAAATTGTTAAACTTTAAGGTGATGATTATGAAAATGCCTTCCCGCCATCACATAAGTCGTCCGAATGATTTGTGACTCTTGGCATTGTTTTTGGAATCCACATTTTGTGTATTTATTTCAATGTTTGTTTCGTATTACCAAACTAAAATTTGTTATTTTTATATCCTAGTATTCTTTTTTAGAAGAATACCGACAGGTGGTGATAGTAACATTATAGTATCATCTGTACATTCTATGACGCTCACCATGTTACATATGGCTTAAGCGCTGCATGTGGAGTGTTAATCCGCCAATGTCATAGACTACAGCCTGATATTAACGCATAATTCATTTATTGCAGAAATTCACTATAAATAGATGGTTTTCATGAGACGACTTTCGTCTACCACCAATTTTTATTGATAGTCTATGACTGGCATTTCATGGGCGAGGGATCAAATTCACACCAACCGGGTGTATTTATAGAGCTTAGGAATTGATTATATACCTTTTTTTACAATAAAATGCAATAAGCTGTTAATATTTGTTTTTTGGCTAACTACTGAATACCATATTTATAATTTTAAATTAATTCTAATTAAAAAATTAATGAATTAAAAATATTTAGTTTTGATTCACATTTTCACACAAATCCAATCTTCTCCTTTGTTTTTTTAGTGTTTTCAGGTAAAAAAAAATATATTTCGATTCCAAAACTTTTCATTTGTTGATGACATATTTTTATCACGACAAAGGTCACTTGAAAATGATGTCGTCCATAATTAATATTTCATTTTATTGTATTAGTAGTTTCAATAGTTTTGTTGGGATTGTATAGTTGTGGGTATGGTGGGGCAGAGTGCACGGAGCGAGCGCTGGCCGAGGCCTGCCGCCCCGCGGAGGGCGCCCCCGGCCCGGCCCCGCTGCAGCTGCTGACGGCCGGCCTGCCCCTGGATGGAGACTACAGCGCCTACTGCCACTGGGGTAACATAGCCTACTTATATATCATTTAAAGTTACGTGTTTACAAGTTTGTTACAGTGTGAAGATAATAGATATGCATAGATAGAAGGGTGGGGGAACTACTTTATTTTTGAATGATCTAAAAAATTACATACATTTTCAATTTATTAATATTATTAAGTACAAGTTCAATACATTCTTGATACCAAAGGCTTAGTAGATTGCCAGGATCGTCATCACGTGGTAGAGGGATGAGGAGCAAGTCACCAAAGCAAACGAACTCGTGGAGAAGCACATTGACATTTATTTTACATAAAAGAAGACTGACTAAATTGGATCCGCTACCCGGGACAGAACATTCTGTTCACTTCATGACACCCGGGCAGTGATTGTCACGCTCCGAACACTCTTAGTGGCCATTTGGCAAACTATGCTGCATCACGTAACAGGTAGCGACTTGTTGAAATAAACAAAATGATGCACGTGCGCCGCGTCTTATGACTACTTACTTCATCTAAAATTTAGACTATTATTTATATATGTGCTTGTTAGACAAACAAACAAAAATAAGAGACAAAAGATTGCATATGCTGGTATCGTAATATTGTACATTGTTATTTTTTTCGTAATTGTAAAACTCAGTCGATTTGACATTTTGTTTGTTTGATACGTTATTAGTTTATGCATCTTAGAAGACTGTTGACGACTTAGTTTTTTTAACTCTTTTCATTATTTTTCAGTGGCGGCAAACAAGGGTCCAACGATCTCAGCGAGCAGCCCGGCGGTGGCAGATCCGGTCAAACAAAACCCGGCATATCGGATCAGTGCTGCGCTTGCCTACAGCGCTCAACTAGTCAACCTGGCCGCCTTCTTCCTGGACGCGCGACTGCCCTTCAGTGTCAGTTACATGGACCTGTGCGGGTCCGAACTGGACGAGCGCCGCTTCCGCCGCCGCGTGTGGAGACTGCAGGGATGTGCGGCCGCCATCTTGGCTCTCGCTGAACCCCACCGGGCGCTGAGGGAGCCGCCATTGCATGCATTGCTGCGCGCTTGCCCCCTGCAACTGCCCAGGTAAGTCTTCATCTTCGGTATATTTTAGTCAGCTGCCATCTCTTTTCGCAATTCCAAAGAGGTCTACATCCCGAAGTTCGCAGATGATCGCAGCTCCATCAACTGGAGTTTTCGCGATATAAAATAGTTTGCATTTATCTCATTTTTGGCTGGTATTTACTTTGCCACAAATTGCTGCATTAAGTTATGTCGGCTGTCATTAATTTATTTCACAGAACTATAGTTACAATTTTAAAAATCAGATTCTTAAGAAAAAAATAAAAAATCTTAGCATCTTAAACTTAAAAGTTCTTCTTGAAGTTAATTAGGCCATACAGATTTGCTCATATTCATGGTATCGATGTTTTCAGTACACCCGTTGTGGAGGCGAGTTGCTTCGTGGAGCCAGAGGAAGAAGAGGCCTGGGGCGGGGCGCCGCGCAGTGTCTGGTGGGGAGGGGACAGTGAGGGGAACATGCTTGGCGCTTCAGATGACGACGAACCAGAGCCCCCAGAACATCTGCACTGGGAATGGGAGGCGGTAATATATCATTTCAAAACATCAAGTTAATCACCCGGTCTCCTTAAAGTATATATTGTGTATATTCTTATTACAGCAACTTCTGAAACATGAATTCATGGACTTGACTGGGATATTCAGAGACACCTCTATCTATCGTTACTCGAATAATCGTTTTCCCGGATTTGTTGTTTATTTATTCTTCTCCCAATTAATTTCATACAAAACCTCAATCCGCATTCATACTTCATTTTAATGGATCCTTTTAAAAATGATAGAGATTTCACTGTATTTCTAGTTTGTGGTGACCGCATCCTCCTCAAGGTAGTAGATGTTGCAAGAGAACATAAATCAAAGAAATTCCGCTTTATGAATATGTTTAGAAACTGAAAGAGCTGTGTTAGGTTTTTCTAAAGTACCTGGTCGCTGAGCCTTGGAACTTGGTATTATTTTTGTGGTGACCATAAGTTTCATCTTGGGACCTGATATGGTAACGAGAATGTATTGAATTATTTTTTGATTGAAAATTTAGAGAAAGAGATTTTAAAGAATATTAGTACAGCCAGTCCTTTCACTATGTTTTTTTAACGGTATTGTCAAATTTGTATACAATTTGCTTGGTACTTTATAAGGGATATTTTGAATATTGGAACCAATTAATTGAATTATTGTATTAAAAAAAAATTATGCACCTCTTTCTGGAACCAATAGCTTAAAAAAATAATGGGTGTGGTATCATTTTTCTTGTGAAAAAATTCAAAGCTTCATTAATCTTACTGCGATGCACATACTGAAGCTTGTGTCACAAATGATGAAATAATTTATCTCTACTTCAATTTCCTTTTAACCTGTACTTAATAAATTGGATTTCCTTCCTGAGTTTGCATTCCAAACTTCCAGTGATGGCGCAGAAGTCACGCAGGAGGCTCCTCAGCTGACTTCCATCAATTATAATTTAATGTTATCTAAAAGAGTGTAGCGTCAAGTAAATTTCACTGTTTTTTATGTTCAGGTCGAATAATAGTTCCTCTTGAATTTTATTTTTTTATAGTTTTACTGTTATTTTTTTTTTAGGTGGGCGACCAGGTGCAGGCGAGAGCCCCTTCAGGCCAGAACTCATCCCCTGCCAACACGGGCCTAATGACCAGCGCCGCAGCCTCCATTGTCTCCATGTGGCGCGGCTGGACCGCCAAGTGATCCTCACTGAACCACACGATTGTGGCAGACACACGCCAACGCAGGCAGATATCGAGGGTTTAACCTGTAAACCAAATAGAGCATCTTATAAGGAGAACAGTCTATCCTTAGAGCGGTTTTAGAAATGTGGTGAAGACCTAACCCCTCTGTCTGAAAAAAACAATATTAATGATAATCTTGAGTTTGCTCTCGGGGTATGGTGGGAATAGTTCTGTCAAGTCACACTAAATATTTGAGATTTGGTAAAGAACCTTGTAAACGGGCAATAAAAATTTAAAATCGCATGCAACTATAATTCCCATGTATAGGTGTGTCTCTTTTTCTGGTGCTGTGTGCTGGAGATTACTTGCGTGTTGTATTTTCAGAAGGATTTAGTTTTTATTGTCCTTTTATGAGCCCAACGATGTCTATGTTTGTTCTGACATAAAAGGAATGGAACATCAGAGCGTCGTGTTGACTGCTGCTCATAGCTTATCACTTAAATGACTTCCTGTGATTAACAGCCAGTGTTGCCAATGTAGCCGCACACGAATCCTGTCCACCCCCGCAAAACGTGTTCCATGTGCCACAGAGCCTTTAGTGTGTCACTGCTCAATAGCAGTGTTTTTGTTTATTTTTAAATGTGTTAACCATAATTTACACTATGCTGCCTGCTAGCCGCTACTATTAGCCTGGTTCCAGTTCATAATTAAATAACATTGGTATCCTCTTTCTGGTGCTACTGGCAGCAGCATAGTGTGAATCACATTTTACATTAATTTCTATAACATACAAAATAAAACAAAGTTTCATCAAAATTCACAATTTGTGTATCAATTATTGTAAAATCTTATAACATGTGATGGGGTATTTTTATATATATTTTCGACCATTCAAAATTAAATAATTCATCTTATTCAAAGAATCATCTCCAGTATGGTTTAAAAAAGCAACAGCAGAAATCGGGGAAAAAATCCTAAGAAAATCACTTTTTATTAATGGTTGCTATATTATTTAATACTCTTTTACTTTTTTTTTTCACTAATTAGTTGCATTATTTTTTATTATTATTTTGTTATAAGTTTTTTTTAATATGAAGTGGTATATATAATACTATAAATTCTGTTCCAAAATTATTTTTCATTTGATTATTGTGACCATTTAAATTATTTTCGGATTGAGCCACCCCCTGTGACCAAACAGTTCAGACCTCAGGTGAATCAAGCTTATCATCCGACTTCCTTAAACTATATGATGAACATTTGTGGTCACGATATACTCCACTTAGTGAGCATGTGACATGTTTTTATATATATATTTAATTGAACAGAATTTATGACAATATAGTAAAAAAAAATGGAAATCTGTTTTGATTATGGAAAGCTCCAATTCTTCGTATGATTTACAGAATTCCATATTTTTTAGCTTTGTTGCATACAATATTGCCCTTTATATTGGTTGTAATGTATTGTTTTTATGTTATTTCATTTCTACTTTTTTATCTATACAATATCTCTTGCTAATCCCATGTAGACAGGAGTGTATCGATTGCTACAAATCCAACTTCACTGCATCACTCGTTGAGTGCCTAAAAGAAATTTGGATTTGTATTATTTGCATAATGTATGTATGTGTGTGTATTACAAATATTTCATCAGCCTTCAAATATACAATTTCCTGTAAATATAAACAAATCAATTTTATGTGTAAATATTTTTAATCTCTGACACTTAATGTTAACGCAATAATATACAGATGCAATGCATTGTTTGAATTTATATATTTATAATGATGATTGAGTAATCACTCCTTATCTAATGTAATAACTAATATATCGTCGGTGATGCTGCAAAATGCTGAAGTGAAAATGAAGCAAATTTAATATTCTAAATAATAGTATTGTTAATTCATTGGCGTGTTTTGAAAAAACATTTTTGTAGTGAATAATATGTCTTTATTGGCTTTACGTCAGGATAATGCAAGTAATAACTTGTTGTTTGCAGGCAAATTACAGAAAAATTTATTTGAATTTCAAATAGATAAGAATTTCATCACTTGTTTTAACATGGATCACTCTGAGCACTGTTTCACTTGAATCGCGATATTGAAACATTCATACATCACTGTTTTCTATAGTGAAACAATGCTCAGTGTGATCCATGTTAAAACAAGGCATGAAGTTCTTCTTCTTCAAGTCAGCGACGTCAAATTATTTCTGCCCAGTATCTGGCAACATCGATAGCTCGGAGGTGTGCAGCTTGTTGGGCACATGGAGCAGGATCTTAGGTGTGAGGCGGTCTGCAGGTCTCCACAGTTGCACAATAGTGACTCCCTGCCGAAGCATTTCCCACCGCCCGGGGTTGTCCTTTGTTCTACCGACTCCAGTTCTTAATCTGTTCACGGACTTCCAGGTCCGTCAGTCAAGGTTCTTGCCGGTTGGGAAGCCTTTGGAGTAATGAAATCCTCTGAAGCGACTTGTTGCCAGAGCTGGAGTCTATGAAGTGAAAATAAATTTCTTATCTATTTAATATTAAAATGGATCTCAAAGTGAATGCTAAAAATATTAATTTGAATTGTTTGCGGTTCAGCGATTTTGCAGTTTCACGGACGTTACTTTTAATCACATTTATATCTGATGGCATTGATGCTGAACTGTATCAATGTGCACTCGTTTATCGAGACAAAAAGCTGTACCTGATATCATACTTTTATGCTTTTAATAGTTTCAATAAAATGATTTGCAGACTTTACAATATCAAATTGAATGAGGCTTTTTTTTCTGCTTATTGACGAGTCTGCATTGATGGTTCAGCCGATGGTCTTGTCGGTGTTTGTCTTCTTCATAATGGATGTTATGGTACACTGTGATAGTTTCTAGCTGTGGTATTGAGGTTTTCTTATTATTAGAGGCAGGGTAAAGGAACAATTAGGCATAAGTTAACACTTCTTCGCTCTTAATGGTTTTTTAATTATTAGATTCATGAACCAAATACTAATCAGTTAACAATATATATTATATAATTAATTACAATGGTGGATGTGATTATATTACTTCTAGACAATGATGAGCATCATTTAATCAATTTCTTTTGTATTCAAAATAAAATGTATTTTAATAAATATTTATTTATTTACCGTGTCTTACAGGGATCACGTAAATCTCTGTTTAGGAGACTGCAGTTCAGCTTACTCGTAGCCTTCCTCAATCCATCACTGTCAAGAGACAACTGAGCTGCATGGTACTTCATAAGTAGTCAAACCCATTTTATGTAGGTGAGGGGGTAGGGGTGTGTCTATCAGTTTGAGAGCAGACTGACGTTCCATGCGCACATTGAAGCTGTGTGTGGTAAGGCACTTAAGATGCTGGGTTTTGTATTACGAAATGGCAGGGTTTTCTCGAGCACACACGTAATGGTAGTGTTGTTTAACTCATTGGTCCGTAACATACTCGAGAGCGAATCTATCATTTGGGCACCCCATGAGTTGAAATATAGCCTCATGTTGGAGAGGGTACAGAAGAAATTTCTGAGATCTCTCTACATGAGGGTATATGGATACTATCCGTGGCTGTATCCAACTAACTTCATACAGGGTATGTTGGGGTACATTGAGTTGAGGACAAGAAGGGATATATGCTTAGGTATGCATTTCTTCCGACTGTTGCGTGGCGTGTTCGGGAATCCTGAAATTTTGATGAATATCGGTTTGTGTGTCCCCGATAGATATCTGAGAATAAGGAAGCATAGATTGTTCGCTCTCCCTAAGAGTAACACTAACCTGCCAGAGACTATGCCTCTTGGGAGAGGGATCAGACTGTTTAACCAAATCGCCTCGGATGTTGATATATTTCACGTAAGAGAGGCCCAATTCAGACAAGAACTCCAAGAGTTTCTTTGGAGGGATAATTGGTTGGCGTCGTCTGTCTGATAAGCATAGGGACCTTCTGTTGCTTGTCTTTATTGCTTTGTTCATAGTACTTAATCATAAGTACCTATTTTTGTATATATTGTATTTTTTATTTTTTATTGTACTTCAGAAATGAATTGAGTTAATATAATTTGTAATGTTTCTGAAAGGAAAAAATAAACAAAATTGAAATTGAAAAATCAGGGAATGATAAGATTATGACTTATGAAGTACTATGCAGCTCAGTTGTCTCTTGACAATCATCGATTGAGAATGGCTATGAGTAAGTCGAAACTGCAGTCTCCTAAACAGTGACTATATCTTACGTGATGTATGTAAAAACAAGTTTAATTAATAAATATTTATTATTAATAATGGATCTCAAAGTGAATGCTGAAAACATTGAAAAAATTGTTATTTTCGTTAAGAGCTACCCAATACGAGCGATACGAATTGTATGATTGCTTAGATCTTTACAAAAGACACAGCTATACAACTAAATAATCTGTATAGTATTATTTTTTCAAACATATTGTTGTCATGACAATGAAAAAACAAAATTTCGCAAAATATTGCGACGTAGATCGAGTAAATAATTGTTTCATACAAAACTGTTTCTCTTTAGAATAATAGAAAAAATATGCGATTCATATCTCACGTGTGTGTCGTCCATTACATTTATTTTGAAAATAAATCATCTTTTAGTGATATTTTTTAATCATAAAAAAGTCTAGCAGTACAAATTATAAATGTAGTATATTTTTAAGGGGCTTCATATAAAATTGCGAGTGTCACTATATAATATCACACTCATACCGATGCGATTTCAATCTATTCTTCTTAATACCAAATTGAATAATGAATACAACACTTGATAGTTTTCATTATAAATTTAATATGATACCTCATAATATAATGTACAGTAGAGTTTTATATATTATATATAGAAAATCATAACACAACAAATCTAATAATAAAACACGCGACGTATTTCAGAATGTTGATGTGAAAACTGTTTGTATGTTTTCAAATATATTTATTCTCTTATTCTTTCCCCATTGATATTTTCCCTAAATGTAGAAAAATATTTTCTTGTAGGACTTAAAATATGGTCCCTCTTCATTGTAACATCAAAATTATAAATATATCTAAAGTGATATTGTGGCTTTTGGGTTTAGCCATGTGTGGCGAATTACTACTTTCCAATATTTCGACCGCCATTGCAGGGGTATTCTTCAGGGTTGATGACTTATTGCAATCGAAAAGAAGTAATTCGCCACACACGGCTAAACCCAAAAGCCACAATATCAAATCTGGTTGTGAAAACATAAGAAGTTATTTATGTCTAAAGTGTACACGATTTAGATATATTTGTGTTTTTTTTTAAACCAATATGATTTATTATAGTAAATGGAAGTGTTTTTTCTTGGTGTGTTCTAAATATGCATAGGCCTTATAGTTAGAAGTGAACAGTTTATTTCAGAATGCTTTTAATACTGAATATAATGTGTATTTTTTCAGTATTTAAAGATTACTAGTCCTGTATTCAGAATTTTCAACAATGTGTAATCAATTATCATTTTATTTACCTTAAGTATATCATTTCCTCATAATTTATAATTATTGCAAGGCAACGAAAAAAAATACAAAAATTAAATAAATGTTTACATTTTTAAAATGTTATTACTAAAATGCCATTTCAATTTACTTTGTAATCGTAGATTTTTATAAAAGCCATTGTTACAGACTCAACCCAAAAGCTGTGAATTTAAAATTTAAAAAATGCATACATAATTACTGATTACCCTCATTGTGATTGATTTATATTTGCAGGCCCTGAGCGCAAATGTGCGTGGGCTGCTGGGAGTGCCAAAAACACGCCGGTGTGTGCGATCCTTCGATTATGTTTTTGGTTATAAAATTCTATATTTTCGGTCAATGTTATAGCTTGAGTCTATAAAGACATCTATCCTCTACCCATGAAATTAATAATGGTTAAAATCGGACACCATTTATGAGTTCAAATCTTAGAAAATTCATAAGGCCTTGCGAAGATGAATTCAGGGTCACAACACAATATAACTTAGGTATAAACATCACAACATCTGGTGTCAATATTTCTGTTTGGTTATTCAAAATACTAAGAAAAAGTTACATTGTAAAATAAAAATCTATTATATAAACTGCCATCTAGAAAACTGCATAACTTCATTTCATTTTAACTATTAATTACAGATGGGTGACATTGCTTCACCTTCTTCGTTTAAAGTTCTTCTACTGACAGCCGACTTACATAAGTTTACGAACCACAGATTTATTGTAATTTTTATTGATTAAATGCCCTTCGAAATGGTAGGTAAATTTTTTAGCTTTTTTGTTTATTTTTTTATAATTTTACTTTTTACTTCCTAGTTAATAATGAATTAGATTTTTTAATGTCTTGTAGATGCTGAATGATATATTGTTGTACCCGTGATAGGTCAAGAAGTGTATTGTCCTCGGCGGTAAGATGCTACCCGTGATTGTTTATTTGGGTATTGCAAAGTGAGATGTACATACATTATACATTAATATGTTTTACTGCAAAACGAATTAGTTGAAATTGTAAAAATTATATTGTTTGATTAGTATGAATAAATTCCATATTTTTACATTCTCCATTGGGTTTTTTATTTTAAGTAAATGGACTTAATCAGAAGTCTGATTTTGTCATAGGCATATAGCCACCTACTTAAACATAATTGGTATTACACCTATCGTTCACAGACAATTTGTTCAGCCACTCATCGGTAACGATGTGGGGCGCACTGGACGTCTGGTGCACTGGATGTCTCGCTAACCTAACCTAAGGATTTGTCCAGTGTTCGTAAAGTACAGAGATTCATATGTCTTGTTAACGAAATAACTTATAAGACATCCAGTGCACCAGTCGCCCAATACGCCCCACGTCGTTACCGATGAGTCGCTGAACGAATTGTCTGAACGAAATGCGGCAGAGCCTCATAATTTTGTATACAATTAATCCATATAATACTGTGAGAGTGACGAATAAACTTTTTATTATTTTTTGTTGAAAATACAACACTTAAATTCTTTAAGTTTAATCAGCGGTTGACTTCTAAAATATCAAGAAGGGGCTCCCTTAATCTTAGAGCTTTTTACAGCGTTCCAGGTAAGGGTGGATTTTTTAGTACTCTTACAAAACTATAAACAATATTAAAAGTTTAAACCATCTAAATGAATAAGTGATAAGTGCTTATTAGATCTGAGAATGGTATTGTGGCTTTCGGGTTTATCTATGTGGCGAATTGTTTCGATCCAATATTTCGGCAGGGGTTTTCTTCAGGGTTGGCGACCTTGTGACCCTGTAGAAGACCCCTGTAATGGCGGTCGAAATATTGGATCGAAACAGTTCGCCACACACGTGTAAACCCAAAAGCCACAATACCAAATTTGTACATGAAAACCTAAGAAGATCTGAGAATATTAAATTGAAAAAAAAAATAGGGTCTCACTGGCTTATAATCAAATTAAACAAAGGCTCACTCAAATCCTCTTCATTCCCCACATTATTTTAATTTTCCCAATAATATAGTTATGCAATAAATACATCCTGCATTACATTTCATCATAACCCAATTATATTTTGGAACATTTTTTCACTACCTAACAGTTATTGCTTGATATTTCATTTACTGGCAGCACCTAAGTTAACCTTCAGCTTAAGCTTTTAATTTTTTCATCTGATCCACAATGTTAGGCATAATTCAAAATTACATTTCATCAAAACATTCATTAAGTAGTATTTTCTCTGCGGAAATATGGATGCAAGACGTGTGCCGAAGCAAATAGTCAATGGCAGTTGATAGAATTGTGTTTACGGAAATTTGAGACGACCATATACTCCAGATAGGAATCGGATATGGAAGAAAAATATTTAAAAGCATGATAAACTAAAATGAAGCTTAACCATTAATTGAACAATAACTCATTTACTGTCAAACATAAAACATAAAAGTATAATCATTTATTTTTCGTTACGTATATGTATATAATACATATATGGTTTTGATTTTCAAATATATGCTCTCTGTATATTACAACCGGAAGAGGAAACACGAAAAGAACATTCATGGTCGCGAGAGACGCACTCAAGAGCGGTGCGTAACTATTCACTGAGTAGGTAAATGGATGAAGTAGGTATTAACATGTACACATTCACAAGGTTTTGGAGATTTAAAGTGACCAGAGTTCCTTAAAGGTCTTTGAAAGTTACACCTTTTTGGTTCTGAGACACTTGTATTATTATATTTGCATTGGAGTAGGGAATGCAATCCCAGATTAATATTTAAATACAAATTGACAATTCCGATATTCCGGGAATACGATTGACGTTAGGTTACCGATATATTCTAGTATATAAAACAAGGGGTACTCCTAGCATTGATATGTTAATTTTCTGCTGCTCATTGCGGCTTACTCTCATGACTTTGGTTTTTGTGCTGTTTATCTTCATATTGTAGTTGGAATTAAATATGTTTTCCATGGATGTCAGCGCTTCAGTGAGTTCATATTCAGTTTCAGCAATCAGAGCAATGTCGTCAGCAAACCTTATCATATCAATCTTTTGGCCATGTATTTTAACCCCCTCTCTATAGCCCATTTTTTCCCTGATGTTATTAATTGCATTTTGTATGTATACGTTGAAGAGTACAGGCGACAGAGGGCATCCTTGTCTCATCCCTTGACGTGTTTTTGCTTCCTTTTGGACATTTCCAAGTGATATTATGGCAGCTTCTTCTTTGTAAAGTGAAAATATGAGTCTTCTTTCTTTGTATTTGACTCCAATTTCTTTCATTACATCGAAGAGCTTCTCCCCTTAGGAGTACCCCTAAAAGATGCAAAAGAATTTGTATACCTTGGAAGTACGATCACCTGGGATGGGAGAACAAAAAGAGAAATCAACAGTCGAATACATCAAGCAAGGCTAGCTTTCAATAAAAAAGCCAAAATTCTTGAGTCAAAGAATATTACTTTAGGGCTCCGCAAGCAACTTGCCAAAACACTTGTTTGGAGCATCTTAATGTACGGCTGTGAGACATGGTGCTTAAAAGTGATAAAAAAAGACTAGAGGCCTTTGAGATGTGGTCGTACAGAAGAATTCTCGGAATTTCCTGGAGAGACCACGTCACGAACAATGAGGTTCTCAGGATAATCAAGGAAGATAGGCACCTAATAAGAACCATCTCAGAGAGGCGAGCCCGATGGATTGGTCACATCATGCGCCACGATGGTCTTCTTCACGATATTGTGGAGGGGATGGTTGAGGGTAGAAACTGTAAAGGGCGCCCTAGACGGGAGTATTTACAGTAAGTATTCGAGGACATGAATTGTAGCGCTTATGCTGAGCTGAAAAGGGTTGCGGAGGACCGAGAGGAATGGAGATCGAGATGCAAGATTCTGTTGCTGCAAACCAATCCACCGGATTGATACTACGAAGAAGAAGATAAAACAAGTATCGTAAGCGGACAATGAATTCCACCTTATTAAAAAATATATATTGCATTAATCTTCACAGATATAATCATATATTATTAGTATTATTAATAGTATTACCTCCACGTTGTGCTAAAATAATTATTGCACGTAATAATTATTTCCAGCGAGATGCAATTTACATTGCCTCTTATTATTGTAATTGTTGCAGTTCATTATGTATAAAAAGGTTTTTTATTTGGGCACTATGGAGCTAAGCGAAGTTATTATTTTTTTGATTAAAAAATAATTGAAAACTTAAATGGCGAAATAATGAATTAACTATACTTATAATTGTAGAATTATTTTTAAAAAAAAAATTAACAAATTAAAAATATTCAGTTTTGATTCACAATTAATTAATAAATTGTGAATCAAAACTAAATATTTTTAATTTATTAATTTTTTAATTAAAATTAATTCTAAAATTACAATCATGCAGTTTCACCAAGTATTGTCAGTTGATAACCTTAATGTTAATTAACTATGCATTACAATTTTTAATTTCTATGAATAACGAAATAGTAGGTAATTTAAAAATATTTTAGAATCATTAACTGGTCTGTTAGAGTGTTGAAAATTACGGCTGTTAGATGCTATTCACATTATATTGTTTTGCTATTATACAGTATAAAGAACATACACTTCAGATGTAAATTAATTTATTTAGTTAATAATGCACATGTTTATCAGCCATTGAAACAATATAGCGATAAGAGTTATTGAAAACCAAGATAAGATTGGACAACTAATTCAAAAGCAATGCAACAAGGGCTGTCTACTATACTAAATTGCAAAAGTAAAAAAGCGCACTCGATCCTCTTTTTGTACGACAGATGCATGACAAAAACTACCAAACAAAAACAAGTGTGCAAATAAAAGTAAAATATATTTTCCATTACTTAAATCGCCAAAAAAATAATCGAACACAAAACTTAGTAAACATAAAAACTTACAATTTTTTTATAAAATTAATATAAAAACTGAAATTCAAAAATAATATAAATTAATTGGTTCATTCATTTATTATCGTTAAAACAGACATGTGCTAAACACATACATTTTAGTGTGCCTACATTTTATAAGACCGTGATCTGGTTCAAAAAATGAACAATAATAAAGTATCTTAAATCTTATGTTAACACCATATTTTTTTATGATAATTTTAATTTTGAAAAAGCTTCGCTGTTTATTTTGAGTATGCAGTAATTGCACAACATCGAAAGAATAAAAGAGTACGATGAAAATAGAATGAACGTATAATGAATGAAGAGTTGGTGAGTTTTCATTCAGAAAACAGGTGATGATAGTAGTAGCCGGAATATCGGTATTCGTGATGGCAAATGCATAATGTTATGCAGTCCCTATTCCGGAGTCCCACAGAGACTTCACAGGACTTGAGGCCCTCTGGACCTGAATCGCAGGTATGAGTGTACCTTCGCTCAATGGTCAGAATGCTTCGATTCGAATGTCGAGTGATGGGACTTGTGACATTGTGGCTCGGTGTTGTCGGCTGGTGTTATACGGGGCAGGTACGCGGTCGTAGATAGTGTGCCATGCGGTCATATGATTCTATTTATATCGCGGCGCATGCGCCAACATGAGCTAGACCGAAGCTGACTCAAATAACGGCACGCGTGCCTACAACATTAAATATTGGAAAAATCTTCTCCGTGTCATAAAAAATTGAACAAAAGTACCTAGAACATTGACCTATCAAGTACATTGGACACTAGAACTGGGATGAACAAATGACGTAACTCAAGTAACTGGAGTTATTATACAAAGCACTCAAATTTAATTCAGGGATGTATTCATGTACTAACCTAATAAAATTAAAATCCAAGAACAGAACGATACATATAAAACGAGGCTTGGTTCTAGTTCATAACCTAATAGGTCCATGACATGCTATATCAATATAAAAATAATATTTATATACGTTATAATTATTTGCGATTCAGAATTACGTAAGCCTTTGTTGTAAAATTGTTATGTACATACTATAAACCAAAATGTATTCAATAAAACTGTCAATAAATTGAGGAACCACTTAATTTCAATAAAAAATATTATTACTTGTTGTTTGACTGTCAAGATTACTGTGGATATATACTCCAATGATGTAATGATTGTCGCAGAATAAAAAAAATCGTAGCTAACTTTTTACTTACAAAAAAATATATATTTATGTAATAGATACTTTCAAAAACGTCGAAATAAATTTAATGTAAAAGAATATTAAAATAAATGGTGAAATCCATGTTTTCAGATCTTACATAAAAGGTTAAAAATAAATAATAGTAAAGGAGCCTATTACATAATGGATCCGATCTTAGAATGAACACATTCGTGCGTCGTCATTCAATTCACTCATTTTCAGTAAAAAAAACTCTACAGCAGGGTACTTAATTTTACCAACCTAGCCGAACAAAAACGTTGTGACAGAATGTTACATAAAACGGTGAGTGCTTCTTATCCTTTGTGTGATAGTTCTACGTTTTTTTAAAGTATTTTTTTGAGTACTTAGATTTTATAACGTTAATGTAGCAAAAATTATATATTCCTGAAGGAAATTGTTTTTTTTTATACTTATAGTTAGTGACTCGTATGACTAAATTGATTAATTCTTGGATCTCATTCATTATGTAATAGGTCCACGATCCCGAAAGTAGACATGGCAGAGAAGAAGAAGAAAACATACGAGCAAAATTTGTTGACTCTGTTGACACGCGATCTCGCGAAGGTTCGCCGCGACTGTCTCGGGCCATCTCCGTTAATTTAATACGGCTCTCGCCGAGCGGCCACCACCGCCGCTTCACTTCCACGATCAGCGCGGGCGGACAATAGCCGGGGGACAGGCTCCGTCTCGGATGAGCGACGAGCCGCCAGCGGACAATCTTCTGTCACTCGCGAGTGCCGAGTGGAGAGTGGCGCCAAAGTGATCAGGCACCGGCCCCCCGATGGGCGTCTGCCTGGACAAGCCCGTCACCGAGAAGCTCAACGCGGAGGGTGAAGGCAACGGGCTCCGCTATGGCGCGGCCGCGATGCAGGGCTGGCGAGTCGAGATGGAGGACGCGCACTGCGCTTGCACGGGGCTCGGCCCTCCAGAGCTCGCCGACTGGTCGTATTTCGCGGTGTTTGATGGTCACGCCGGTAAAGGCGTCTCGACTCACTGCTCGACGCATCTCCTCGAACGCGTGACGCGAACAGAAGAGTGGCGGCGCGGAGACACCGCTCCAGGCATCCGCGCAGGCTTCCTCAAGTTCGACGAGGAGATGCGAGAGCTTCCAGAAACGTCACGCGGCTCCTCAGGGTCCACCGCCGTCTGCGCGTTCATCTCGCCAGACAGAATTTACGTAGCCAACTGTGGAGACTCCAGAGCCGTTTTGTGCCGAAACGGCTCTTTAGCGTTAACGACGAGAGACCACAAACCTGCGTTACCGGAGGAGCGAGAGCGCATTCAGAGTGCGGGAGGCTCGGTTGTGATCGGTCGAGTCAACGGAAGTCTCGCCGTGAGTCGAGCGCTCGGCGACTACGCTTACAAAGCGACGAACAATCTCGGACCTTGCGAGCAGTTGGTGTCGCCTGAGCCGGAGATTCTCGTGTTGGAGCGAGACCCGCGGGACGAGTTCTTGCTGCTGGCGTGTGACGGAGTGTGGGACGTGATGGCCAGTGAGGACGCCTGTGCTTACGTCCGCGCGCTGCTCGCTATCACTCATGATTTGACGAGCGTTACCAATCGACTTATCGAATCCTGTTTTGCCAAGGTGACACTATCTGTACAACACTATCTCTAAACTGTCAGATTTTAAATTTATAAGCGAATCATAAGCATAATCGTTTACGAGCAGCTAACAACGTCACTGTGGTTAATTTAAAGGTTGATGAAAAAGCTGTTTAATTATTAAGTCATTGAATTGATCGAGAATTTGACTACAGTTGTAAATGTGCTGTCTACGTTTAAATTTGTTGTTCAGTTACGTTTCATGTTCGATGTAAGCTTGAGTGCTTACTAAATATAAAAAAGACTTTTCTACTTACGCAGTGTTGTTCCCTAAGCGACAGTTTGTTGTTTATATTGGATACTTTATGTCCTATTCCTTTGTAATTGGAGAACCTAAGAAATGTTCAGAGTACATAAAGCACAGTCCCAAGTTTAAAGGAGACCTGAATGTAATCTTTCTTGAAATAATGTATAGAAAATACTTATATAAATCATAAATAACATAAAATCAAATAAACTCCTGAAGAAAATGTATCAATTGTATACAATCAAGAATATGAGAAACAGAGATAAGGTGACAATGGATCTTTTTATAAAAATGAGTCATTCATATGAGAAGCAATGAAGATTCATTGGAGTGGGATTTATGTAATGTTGTGAAAAAATAATTATTGTTTATTATTTAAATAAGAAGCACAATTTCAAGATATTTGATTTAAAATGACTCTGGACTTGACATGTTTGATGCAAATGTCAATGATATCTAACCGTATCATCACTATGTGGGGCGTATCATCATGTCAGCTTCCTCTTCTCTGTCGATATTATTTTTATTCTGGCAATAGATCAAATTTATTTGAGGCTGAGGTCTTTCCCTTTATAGAATAGTCACTTTACTTCTCTTTCTCTCATTGCCCATTAACATTTTTGTAATGTAATTTTATAAATATATTTAATTGATCGTGTTCAACATGTTGACTGTTGCCCCTGACCCTGGCAGAAGCTAGCAAAGAAGTGATAGCGATGTTGGATAATTCTTTATTGATATTATCAAATGTAAATTTTGAACATAACCTCTAAGAATTTTGAGGCCAACATCAATTTATTGACAATAACACTATCATCTTTTATCAAATGTAAACAAGGTTTATAAAATCAAAACCATGATATTATTGACGGATAGTGGTCCTGAGGATTTTTGTTTATTGTTAGATTTATCATTTAATTTTCTGTGTATTTTGATAGTAGTGGTACCAATGGAAAAAAATCTAAAAAAATATACCTCACCCAATCCGACTCAAACAATTCATTTTGGATAAGAAATAACATGTTTTTAAGCAAAATTTGGAATCAGTAGGTATTTTATCTTTAATTTTGCTGCAGAATAATTATAAAAAATGTAAAATACAGCATTGTAAACAGTAATATCATTACATCTGATAATGAGGAATTCTACTGAAGGAAACACTACTATTGATATAAATGATTTGTGATGAACCCAATAACTTCATTTTCTTTTTTATATTACATTAAAAATATGGTTTTATATGCTAATGTAAATATTATGCTTAAAATTAAAGCATAACCCATATGACAGTTGCCTTGTTTTGTCTCAAAGGGTTGATGAGGGTCACTTATTTTATTAATTTTTATTGATTTTTCTTTTGTCCTTGTTGGAGGAATTCGAAATTTTTATATTAGTATATAAATCAATTCAACAAAGTCAAAGTATTTTTTTGTTCTTGTAAAAAGAAGTTTTATTTAAATTGGATATACATATGTTTATACAAGTATAGATTCATTATGATTAAAACTGATTCATTTCTTTAGGTGTCATGTATTTAAATTTAGAAATTTAATTATGAAAAAAAAACGGCGATGGTACAGAAAATTTTGTAAAAATCATTAAATTATGTCATGTATTTTAAAGGCTTCACTGGTTTCAAGTTTTCAAGATTTTTCAAGTAGTCTCGTTATTGTGATTGTAGACTGACGTGATGTTTATGTATGCAGGGAAGCTACGACAACATGACCGTGGTGCTGGTGGTGTTCCCGGGGGCGCCGGGGCCCACTGCCGAGGCTCAGCGCTGCGACCAGCAGCTGGAGGAGACCATCTGCCGTCGCATCTCAGGTTGCTATGCCCCCCTGCAGGCCCGCGCCAAGCACGCGCGCCGGCACAGGCACTCGCACCGGGCGCCTCCCTAGGCACCACTCTAATAGCTACTCTAAACTCTGCTTGGATGACCAAAGCAGTGACTCCCAGAAGCAATGTCTTAAAACCGCTGTAGACATGTTAAATCAGAAGCGCAACAACAATTTTTCTTTAAGGAATGAAAAAAGTAAAACTTTGTATGATACCATTGAGTTTTAATACATCACTTTAACGGATTCAGTGCCACTGCACCTTCCTCAGAAGCTTCTTAAATTCACATGAATGCATACCAAGTTGAAGTAAAATGAAGCGTTCCATTGATGTTATCAATAATTTACTTGAACTTATAAATTAACTTTTATTAGCGAAAAATCACCTGTATGCACGTTCATCTTGATCAATAGCTGATCACTGCTGGGCTTCTGTTTTAACCTGCAGTGCTTTTAAAACATTTCTATGAGCCACGACTGCTTATGATAATAGTGGTGTTTCTAACTGCTTGGAACTGCTTGGTGGAGGAAATACTTGTAATCTGGTCACTGTAGAATTTCCCTGGTCGGCTGGATAAAAAAATATTCTTACAAAACTGCTCGGAAATGAATATTTCACTATTCAAAAGAAAAGCTTAAGATTCCAAAAAAAAAATGCACAAGGATTGTGTATTAACAATACTATTTCGTAATCTTAGTAATTATCAATGGATAATATCAAAAGCAATGAATTTGCATCTTGTTAATGGTCTTATAAAATAATTATTATGTCAATATTCTGATTGCAGAAGCTCATCCGGTGATAAAAAGCCTTTCGGATGTAGCCATCAGCATGTTATATCAGCGTATCTAATTAACGCATTTGATACCGAAAATGAGATAAAATTTTCAGCAACGTTTATTTGACAAATTGATAAATATATTGTTAATACTCCTAAAGCTTCTACGTTGGGTTCTATCTTAAACATTACATAACAGTATTTTTGCTTTGTTTCGATAAGGATAATAATAAGTATATTTTTATTGTCGGGCTGGTTTCATGTATAATACATCCTTCCTCGCCTTGTAACCAAAAATTACTGATCGTATTTAAATGAAGTTCTCGGTTACTATCTTAAGAAGCATTTGTTGCATGTGAATCCGTAATAATACAATGGAAGGTCATACTCAATCCATATTAAAGCAAAATAAATAATATATTATTATATTTCCACTTAATTAATTTTATAAGACGGTTCACCGTGGTGGCAATGGAAATTCTAAACTCGGGGGCTATTCTATGTCATTTATAACGGTTACGTCAATGTTTCAGATATCTTAATCTTATGTGTTTAATATTCCGTCACTCGAATGTAGAATTAACCTGTTGACACTCCTCGCCTCCGGTCTGGGGCGACAAAGTAATTCAAGCTCTCGCGGAAATGAGATAAAGCCATACGTAAACAATGGCCGTGATTGTGTTTAAAGATGGCTGCTTAAATATGTTTTTTGTGGATTCCGTGAGTCAGGGTCGTACATTTGAATAGTTACGTATTCATTTCTGGAAGTCTGGCTACGCATTTCCAAGCTCGTGACTAGACGCGGAGCTTTGATGCGACTCTTAGTTGTAATTTGATATTGTGTGTTTACACAAAATGTATTATCAAAGACAAAAAACAAGTTTTTATGTTGTTGATTATAATTCATGGTTTCGGTACGAACCATATCAAATTTAGACGTCTAATTGCATGAGCATATTGCTGAGCATATTGCTGAGGGTTATGTCCGAGAGGTCAAAGTACGAGAGCTGTCGCAGGTTCCATTTCCAGCGAAACTATTAATAAATATGAGTGTATCAATTTATAAGCTCTTTACTGTTCATAGATATCTTTAAAAATACCAGCAGTTTAATGTGATCGTGATCGCTCGCCTTTATAATAACTATAATACACTATTACTTAAATATGTGGTGGATTATAACTAGTTAAATGAGCGCCTTACATGTTGATGAACAATGTATGACATTGGGGCATAGTCTGATAACAGTGGATTAGCAGGACACTGACAACGTTCTGCCAAAAATCACATACGTGATAATTTCATCTTGGTTTGGATTTATGATTTAATAATATGGTTGTACTATATTTTCATGTAAACAGATGCAATAATGTTTAGGATTCAAATACAAAAGGTTTATTTAATATTCAGTAATATATTCCAATATTAAACAGTAGAATACATCAACCTTCTATAACGGTTTCATGAGATCAGATGATTAGCCTGATGCTCCCTTGACCTGGACCATTCAGTCCTAAAAAACCGTTTTAAATCCTAAAAAGTAACAACATAGAAGGGAGTGTAATATGAAAAATGTGCATTATGTGAGAATTGACTGAATTGCTGTAATATTGGGCTGTAAACTTTATTATGTGATATGGTTAATGTTATTTTGTCAATTTTGCATTCTAGTGACGGTTTTATTATTAATGTATGGGTTAAGTGCATGTTTTCACGGCTGCATTTCTTTCACACATTATGCATCATTATTGTTGTGCCCTGCATGTATCGGTTAGTTGACAGTACTTGCTAGCTGCACTTTTATTACAGAGCACCCGGAACATTTATTGTCATTCTGCTTCATTGTTGTAAACTTTACTTCCACCCCCAGCTTGCTTCAGAGTTTGCCTGTCAAGAGGGTGACAAACGGCTCATCGCATTACAAGTTACCTACCAACTGCATGAAATTACTTCTACCTAAAAATATCTACAATTTGTTTTTTCAAGCATAATTTAATTTCTTAGTACCTACTACTAGATATATTATTCTATACATATTACTAAAAAAATAATACAATTTGTAGATACATTTGTGTTGGTAAACAAACGTTATTGAGTAACATTCCAGGGGAAATACATTTTATTTATTAAAAGTTTATTTTTGTTGAAATAAATCATTTTACTAGACCATTATTATTATATTAGGTAGATAGGAAAGGACAACATCCCTTCATTCTATTCATAAATGGTTAAAATAAACCTTTATTCATTAGATATACAGACCATCAAATATCAGCTAAAATTGTAGTCTTATAGCAATTTGGAATTTTTAAGAAAAAATTTAATGTCATCTAGCGCCTAAACTGCCAAAGTATCGAAAAGAACTTGATAACAAACAATATGCACTTTTACAGAAAATTTCTCAAAGACAAAAATAAATAAAAATATTACGGATTTAAGTTTTAATTTTTCACATTTTTGGCACCACGATGTTAAATTTCTTCAAAAATTTCCAACAGTCATTTAGATCTTTCAATTAGTATTAATCCAGATATCACCGTAATTTGCAGTATTAGATTTTATTAAAATCCTAACTAATTTACTTCTTACATATCATTATCAACATAAGAGATGGATTGTTATTTCTACATTTAATAATCAACCATATTTTCACATTTATTCAGATCGTAGCCTACCAAAAAAGGCTTTTACTTTTTAATATTAAATATAATTATTGTATAGGGCAAGATAATGGATAATACAATTTATCCTTGTATAATATTTAATGTATAAAAGTTTAAATAAATTGAAAGCAAGTGTTTTTTTTATTTTGGAAATAAATTTAAAAAGTAAAAAAAGACATTATTGTATTAAATTAAAAAGAAAATGTAGTTAAGTACGATGCTTAATTATTATAATGTTGATTGTAATAGGAGGAATATTGTTTATACGCATGTATCTGGCTATATATATGGTACTATGGATTAAGGTGGGCAATAGCGTTCTTAATTATTGTATCTGCGTCAGTTGGCTGCCCTGAATTTTCTTCCCTTTGAATTTGATGTTTTTTTTACTTAAAATGACTTGTAACATAAACTGAAGAATGTTTTTACACACTAAAACAAAAATCTAATCCTATATGTAAAAAAATAAATTATTGTTTTTTTATTAAATAAATAATGTATTACATTATTTTAACGTGGATCGCATTGAGTAATTTTTAATCATAAAAATGAGACTGGTTTCATATCTACAGTATTTATAATTGATACATGCATTGTACAGTGTGCACTTAACCGCAGTCTCAGCCATGTTAAATTATCCTCAAATCTATTCAATATTTAAAATTGGTATAGGCTTGTTCAAAATAAAAACATTTATTAGTTTATATTACAAGTAATTGCATGTCAAAACAAAAGTCAAATTAAAAAAATATTTACATTTATAAATAAAAAAAATCGAATTTTTAATGTAGTGGTGCCAACTGCCACCCTCCCAATAATTCAGAACACCATTCCCCACCTTAATGGGTTGTTAATACTCGGGTATTTATAGTTGTTAATATTTAAATATATTTTATTTTTGTTATGGTAATAATGAAGTTTTTTTTTGTCTGCACATTACTCCTCTGTTATCCCCGTTGTTTATTATTTTTTTCGACTGCTGTAAGATCTTCACGCTGCGACGGTTCCTCGGTGTCGTTCAGGGATCTCCCCCGGAGATCTCTGACGACCCGGAGGACCTCGCTCACCTGTGCTGAATAAATTGTTGGGGTCCACAGGATGGAGTTTTATTTGTGTTTTTGTATTGAATGTCTTTGATGTTATCACCCGCTATATTAATTTATAATTTGCATCTTGGAAATGGTAACTATTGCTTAGCACAACATGCAGATTAAAGATGATATGACATGTGGAAAATTAAAATGTAATGCCAGCTCTACACTGACGTCATAGTTCTACGTGAAGTTCCCTGCGAAGTAAGACATTTAACAATCTTGCATGAAGTGACCTTTACCTCTCGTTATCGACTAACCTCGGGCAACTTTCAGAATGTTGAACTAGCATAACATTAAGATGAGTTGGCAAATCTCCCAATATATAATAACGCTCCCAGTTACAATTGTTACTAATATTGACATTATATTTGTTTATTAAGTCACAAATTATTGTAATTAAAAATTCTAAAAAGTCACTCCCATTAATCATATTTCCTATGCTTTTGGGAGACCAAAACATAATTTCTTCAGAGATGTGTCGCTCTTGACTTAGCATTAGAAAAAAAAAATTCAAGTGGTTTATTAAGTATATGAAATAATTTAAAGTAAGGTTTCCGTCTATATCAGGCAAAAATATATTTTTGACATGTATTGCGAATGCGAGTAACTGAATGACATACAATATCAAGAGATATTCACTCAATTAGTTATTGAGTTAATCGCTATTCCAGCGAGTACAGTTTTATACATTATTTTTTCAGAATCTAATAATACTTTGGAATAACACTTAGTTTTATATGAAAATGCTGTAAAACAACTATTTGTCAATTATGAGATTATCAATAAAATGTTGGTTTCAAGTCACAACAAAGTCAGGCTGCAGTTAAATGACATTGGTGGATCTAAACTTAATACTATATGGCTATTAGACATATCAACTATTCAATTAAAGTATAGTAGCATTCAGTGCCGGTGTTAGGGGGTGGCCCAGGGCGTCGAATGAGCTAGGGGCATCGAGGCCAATCTATCTCATATTTTTTTTCAAATAAACAATATGGGGCGCCAGAAAAAAACTGCCCTAGGGCGCCGCAAGGTCTAGAGCCGGCACTGGTAGCATTGATTCCACAGATGACATTTTCCCATCACTTTTGGTATTCTCCTGTACATATTTTCCTGATCTTACTTTGATCATATGGTACAGAGGTCACATTATTTGCATATTAAATGGAACAAATAATACTTGTTTATTTTATGTAAAAAAGTGCTAAAATAAATTTTAAAAAGTGCAAAAGAAATTACCAGTTTTAGCAGCAATCATAACTAAACAATACTTATAAATATTTATACATTCTCAATGACAATACAAAAAATGTTATATTACCACTTTAAACACACTACACATTTTTTTTCTTATTCTAATGATTTGAAAATGTTATTGGCATATGCAACGATGAAGCATTTTATTTTGACTTCAAATCATCCAATCTTCAATTCATAATATTTTTTTGCCAGCTGATTCAATTTATTTTTTTATTGTCGACTTTTAATATTTCACGCCGTGTTCTCATCTCTTAATATTACACGCCTTATCTATTGTTTATATCTACACTCGGATGTATGTGATAACTTTCACATTATCTGCACTTACTATCGGTATTTTTTTACAGACACATTGAAACAAAAACTATGTTTTTTTTTATAAATTTCTAGATATTTTTCTGTCTATACAGGTACACTCGACAATTTATTTATCAGAATGCTATGACTTTAGGGCTTCCACTTTTTAAGGAAACTATTTACGCCTTTCTAATGTAACAACAATTGTTTTATGTATTTATAGGAGCGTAAAAATAATTACATTCTTATAATATCACAAATTTATTAGTGTAAGTTCTCTAATACTTGCCTTGAGCATATAATCTCTATTAAGCTGACTGTGGAATGGATGCTTTTCTGCATGGCTGCTCACAGTGGACTTCTGGCATATCTCACATTAGTGACGATGCACTCTTGTTTGTATTTAGCTGGTCGCTTACACGAGGAGTATTCAGAAGTATAACAATACACAACGTGAGCCAGACACTGGCTGGTGGTAGGTATTGGTGCCGGGCCAAGTTCACTCACCTTGGCAATCAACAAAGCTTCCTCTTGCTCGAACACTTCCTCAACACAACTCCAATAATCTCCTATTGATTTAATCAAGAGTGGAAACAGCGCTAGCTCATAAGTCTGCTGTGGGGCCATTTTTTTCTTTAATATCAACTCCTTACTTAGATCATATAGTGGATTGCCACCACATAGTTCTTTATTATCCTTGCCTTAAGTTATCACTGGACGCAGAGCTCTGCCAAGTACAAACATTTTTTATTGTAAATATACTTGAGGATATTGACAGTAATTTAGAAATTTTAAAGTAATTTCAATAATGCTAGCCATTTTTAAGTGGCTTGGAGTGTTGATCTGCCAACGTTATCAAACTACACCCTGGTAGTCATGCATCCATTCCATTTTTACGAAAACTCACTAAATGGGTAGTATTTACGTTAATGGTGTTGCGAGTGTAGATTGATTTTCTTCTTAAAGAGATTCTGATTAGATGAAGAAAGAAATATTGCAAAATGAGCATTGTAAAGCCTGTGTTGTTGAAGAGTCAGAGAAACTGCTTTTATAAGTCGACATATGCCAACCATGTAGAGATGTTCAGAGAAAGTTTCACTGTCCTGATAGTGATGTATAGGTGCAGGCAGCAATAGAGAAAATTTAAATGCAAAATAATATTCTGAACAGACAGAAGAGACTCCTCTCGGTGGACTTCCAAATAATATTATTTTTAGTTTATAAATCGAAAAGCAAATCAAATAACTAGATTACTCAAAATTTGATGAAAGAGCTTTCCAACATTTAATATAATTTTTGACAATAATCTTACTTTAGTTATTTAAGTCGTAAAGTAGTAAATAATTGATATAGACAATTTTATCTATTTAATAATGATTTGCTCATCAACAACAGCTTAGCAAAGGAATTAATGTATAACAGTAGGAATTTGCAATTATCTATTTATTTAAATTAAGCACTGGTACCATTTTTTATATAAAAACATAAAATATATATTTTAATATGATATTTGTTGATATGAACTGGCTATCACAAATTGTCATAGACTACTCAACCTGCAGCTAATATTAACGTTAGAGAATTTTATAGTAGGCTTTTCTGTGTTGTTAGGTCATCAGTATATTTTTCTTTAGTTGAGCTTATAAAATGATCTCCTCATGAAATGTGGGCCTCCTGATGATGCTATTTATCAGTTTTGAATACTGTTTACGTTTCGTTGGGGCATGTTTACCTGACGTGTCTGCATTCAGAGGTGAAGGCAAACATGTGTGCGTTGTTCCGGTGATGATATTAAAGAAAAACATCTGTTTTTTATGAACGCATAGAACTATATTAAGAATGCAGACATGTGTGTTTTGAGCGATCTTCATTGTTGTTATTATATGTCATATCCGGTCCTTATTGCCGCAATCAAGGTCAGGGATCTGCAAACTACGGCCTGCGAGCCAATGCTGCATTTCTCAAGAACATTACTACACAATACAAGTAATATTTATATATTGTTAATAAGGAGCTGTGTTAGAATGTCGTCAAGGGCCTAGTAAAATAGAGAGATTCATCAATTATGCATTGAGAGTGCAAAAAGGAAACAAAAATGGAAAAAACATGGATACACTAGAGTTTAATGTTATGTTAGACTTTAACGGTTACAAATACATCCACATTAGCCAGTTTTCTTTACGTATACAACATCTTAAGAGATGAGAGCTAGGGCTCTGAAGTCCAGGTAGTAGGGAATTATTCATAATGGAAATGTAGTATTTAGCAGTAGTTTGATGATGTATTTTGTGTTTCAGAG
Organism: Glossosoma conforme; assembly: GCA_022606575.1. Lineage (NCBI taxonomy): Eukaryota > Metazoa > Arthropoda > Insecta > Trichoptera > Glossosomatidae > Glossosoma > Glossosoma conforme. The sequence goes on along the minus strand of JAGTXR010000250.1, from coordinate 237,630 downwards.
CTGGCGCAGCAGGGAGAGCGGAACTCTACAGCCGTGAAGGCTGAGCTTCGTCTCCTGCCGCATCTTCTTCCAGGCGGTGGCATCCATGACAAGTGAGCAAAGTGACACGATTCGGCTTTCATTGTGAAATAAATTTCGTCACATGTAGTTTACTACAGAAAAGGCGTTATATCTCGCCTTCCGGGGCCTCCAATACCAAAAATCTGACAGATTATGCTTACATAAGAGAATTTTATAAATATAGTATATTAACACGTTCATCGCCAACACCATTTTTCTCTAGTGACGGAAAATGTTTTTGTTATTTTGAATCTTAGGGCCGCGTCGAACATTCTGAACAGCAGTTTGTATGGAGCGCATGGCCGACAGCGCAAAATGAAAAGCCAAATTTATGTTTGTCGCGTCGGCCACCGGTGGCTGACATGGCGATGAACGTGTTAATTGTATATATATTTTTATTATATTCTTTCATTTTGCTTATTCAGCAAAGGAACATTTGTATTCTTTATCTCTTTAAAGGTGAATGCACTTTATGTATTCTCATAAGTGGGCAGTTAACTCAACTCTCGTCTTTTTAACCAAACCCTGTCTATCCTGTTGCACTCCTCGGTGGGCGACCTTGATCTGCTGGTGGAACTGAGTGTTCCTCTATTGCTGAGACACTCCTACAAGACACTGGCATGCACTGAGATAGTCCATCTCAGTTAGATCAAAGATAGTGTACAAAATGATCATTTTTTAGCATTATAAAAAATTAAATCAAAAAGAAGAATGCCGTTCAGCAGAATCCTACTTATCAAATTATATTATTTATTGTCAGATTGTTTTGCCTCTTCTGTGAGTCCTTATGAAGCCAATCGATTTATGCATTTACCTTGACTTGCAGATGGTTGCTCATCGAAGAGCAGATGGAAGACCTGGGCATAACCGACAATGAGGGCGAAGCCGCCGCAGACAAGAACTAGAGGATGCTCGTCTCCGGTCAACCGAGTCCAGGAAGCCTCCAGTCACTCAGCCAAGAAGAGCAGCGCCAGGACAGCAACTTGTAGAACTTTATCATTATCCACGCGTCATCGTTTTGTCAAATTTGGTCATATTGGCAATAATATAAATGTGTACAAGAGAAATTGTGAGGAATTCCGCAGTCCGACCACGTATATAAAGCAGTTGAAATCCATGTTGGATCCCAGAACTTTGCTGCAAAAAGGAGAAGATGATATTTGTCCATTTTGCTTGAAGAGATCCGAACTTTTTCGATTAAGTCGCCAGTGGTATAGAATAAAGAACTTGTGGATGTATTTCTACCAGATGGAGTGACTTCAATATTGGTACAATTGGATATGCTACAAATGCATGTCTGCTACAAGGTTTGCAATATTGATCACTATCCATAGAGAAACATAAATAATACATCATTCCGTTAGATGAAGATTAGAATGCCTTCAGACTTAAACAACATTTACCGGTTCCCTGCACATCTGGAATGTTGCAGTTTGGAGATAGCGGGAGGCGTTAAGCTTCAGATCTCGGAGCGTTTGGATTTAAGTGTGGCTTCCTATCTCTATTTAGGCGACGTTAAAAACACAGGGTAAAGCATTTTACGACAATTCAAGTCTTTCTGAAGATAAAACACAAGCAATGATCCGAAGGCCGCTAGGGTCGTAGCGGAGACTCCATCTGCTGCGGCCCAAAGGCCTTTCCAAAGAATATTTTTATTACATTGTATTTTTTATGAGGGCACACAAAAAAATAACTCGAAGACTCGAAACGATTGCGGACTCGAGCATAACGTTTGTATTTTTTTATTGTGATTATTGGAACGTTTGAACTGAGACGCAAGTGAACAGCGGTGAACGCGTCTCGTAAATTATTTGAATCGGTGAAGTGACGAAGAAGTGTATTTAAATTGTATCGGTTTCGTTGGAAGCTCGGTGCAATTGTTCAGTTTTGTTTTGTGTTTGTTTCATCAATATCGGAATATGTTTTTTTCACTCGTACACAGATTGCTTCTAAAGCGTATATTCAGCACAGACTTTCAGTGATTCCGTAATATATAAGATGACAGATTTGTATTCCAATTCATTGCCATTTCAAAAAAGAACCACTCTACCAAAATTAAGAGAGCCAACATTCTAAATTCAAAATTTGAAAGAAGTACTAAAAAGTAACTGTAGAAAGTACCCAACATTTTTTTTTCTTTATTTTCAATCCTTTATTGTTTATGTGTAAAGACTAATTGAGCTGTTTATTTATTGGCTATTTTCTATTTTGGTATTTTATGTGATTTTTAAAGTACATAATTCAAATCTCCCGGTCTCAAATGTTGCTTGCAGACTGACTTTTCACATGTATTTAATTTCTTGATTATTTTTTATTTCATCAAATCATAATTTTTTAAAGCGTTTCCTACAGTATAACTTTTACTGGAATCCAAATTTAGGACTAACAAAATTTTTAATGAAATTTTTATGTATCCATTAATATCTTATATAAATAAGATATATTCCAATGAATCAGTTTGGTACTGTCAGATAGTTTACACTGGTTCTGGTAGTAGTCTGTCTGCATTCAGCCATTTGCTGATCACTTCCCGAGAAACAAAATGTCTTCTGTCGGCCGATTACTTTTTTTTAATTTTAATAAGTTTCATTCTTCGGCTATTCTCTCACGCTTGTTTTTATTTTTTTCAGCTTGCGACAACATCCGATTGTTTTTTTTTTATCATTTAATAAATATAAATAACAATGTTGATTATTTGATTATTAAATTAGAGCGATATTAACTTATTATTTAGTAAAATGATTGAGCGGGGATAATTTACCCGTCCTTGACAATTTTGATACACCAGAGGGAACCGGCGCTTTTTTTTAGATAAAGATTTTACAAACAATTTTATTTAAGAACGCCGTATAACTTGTTTTTCTTCTTTTTTAAATAAACTAATATTTTTTTTTTTTTGAAAAGACGACAAATTTAACTGCAGTTTTATTATTTGCAACATTTTACAGATAAACAATTCATTTCAATACAAATGGGCAAAATTCGTTTCAGTTTAGGGTCATGTTAAATTGTGACATGAAATTATCTGAAAATAATATTTTTTAAGTTGTGCGGTGTTGTTAGCTAAGGGAGATGATATTGCTTATTTTTGAAGAAAGATAATTAAAATAAATAATACTATGGTAACACTAGATCGTGTTTTCATTATTAAAAATATTAGAACTATTAATTTATAATTGCCACATCCTGAAACGTATACTACTACGTATATAGAGCTGATTAATCTTTGGACTTAACACCCATTACGGACTTAACACGCGTCACCTCTGGCGTGAAGATTTATTAATTTTCGTTTACCTACCTCTTTAGGGTTTTATTTTCTAATAGGGAAACTAACAGTACAAATAAATAATTAGTTATATCGTGAAAATAACGGCTTTCAATTTGAATGATTACAAATAACGAGTGCCATCTTAGATTTGTCTTTTATCGTCGAGTCGAAAGTAAAACCATTATCGCCATACATTTTTTTTTAATAATTTTACTAATTGGAGCACAGCTTAGTCAATAACTTTATCATAAAATACGGCAATCTTACACAAAGATACCAATGACAAACTAGTTTGTAACTATGATTAGTCCTTTCTTTTTTCAATGATTTCAGCATTCACTTTGAGATCCATTATAAATAATAAATATGTATTTATTTACCTTGTTTTTACATGGATCACGTAAAATATGGCCTCTGTTTAGGAGACTGTAGTTTCGACTAACTCGTAGCCTTCCTCAATCCATCACTGTCAAGAGACAACTGAGCTGCATAGTACTTCATAAGTGGTCGATCCCATTTTATGTAGGAGAGGGAGTAGGGGTGTGTTTATCAGGGAATGATAAGAAAGCAAAGTAAATCAATAAATATTTATTACTATAATAGTCATTTAAATATCATTAAAAAATAAATTTAAAATATTTAGTTTTTATTTCACATTGTTTAAGTTTGTAACTGTAATGTTCTCCAACCGGGTCAGCAATGTTCTTTGTCTAAATTATAAATATCAACTAGTTTATTTTTATTAGCTCTGTGTAAGTAGGTATGCCCAATACATAAATGTGTAATATTCTTTTCTAAATTGAAACACTAAATAACATATTTGTTGTATGTGTAAAATATGTAGAACAATATCGACAAATGTAACCTCAAAATCAAATGACAAATATGTTAAATGATATGTTGGTTTGTTTGATAATTTAAACATAATACATGTTTAAAAATATATAATTTGATGAAAAATATTTGTGTTTCACCTTTCAACATACAATTATCGATCATTTCAGTAATTTTTTAATGATATATGGTATTTATGCAGTTTCATTGAGCAATTTGAATGTTTTATAAATAATAATGTTTTTATTATTTGAAAATTTGTGTAATGTAAATGTTTTTTTTTTATTATAAATATTTAATAACTGATAAAAAATATAAAACAATGTACATAATATGGATATTTAATTTATTTATTATTTTTTTTATGATTTATTTATTATACCATTTTGCTATTTTATACCTGGACCGCAACTGTAGATAAGGATCTGAAAACTCTGGGCTTGGCCGAAAATGCAGCGCAGGACAGACAGACATGGCCAATGTGCACAAGGAGAGCCGACCTAAGATGTTGGGAAATAGGGAGGCTAAAGAAGAGACCAGTTTTTCATTCTGGGGTCTAATATTGTATTTTTATTAAATTAAACCATAATTTAAAAAATCTAATGTTTCTGAAATTTGCTTCAATACTCTTTGAATGGACTTTCTTTATTGGAAATGTATCCTCAAGTACTACCTACACTAGTGTTACAGATCGTTATGTTAGTAAGGATGTGTCTTTTATTAATAGTTGAGCAATATACAATTCTTACGAGGGGTTCAAGTTTTTCAATTCGCGGAATGGATAGGTAGGTAATAAGTGATCTTTTTTTTTTGGGTTGTTACGAATTAAGTTACTCGTTATTAGTATAAATATTGAGTTTTATCATTACATGAACTATCGTCAACTAAACAAGTTGATTGGGAATCAACTGTGGAATGTGAAGAAAATCGCGATGTTATAAAGTACCTACCAAGCATGAAAAATCAGTGCAAACCATACTGAAGAGATGTCATCCGTTTACAGTGTTTTATTTAGTTTAAAATATCGTTTACAAGCGGCGTATTCTCTTCACGCGTGGCAAGTACTCACTTCAAGAAGACCAACAGTCAGGACGTCCTACCTTTACGGAAATCATTCAAAAAGTCAAAAATAATATTGGAAGATGCATAAATAAAGTTTAAAAAGCGTTACACAAAAATATGCATTAAGGTATCAGATAAATATATCAAAAAGTAAAAATAAGTTTTTATTTTTATTTCCACTCCTTACTTTATTTTCATTTCCATTCCGCGAATATAAAAACTTCCATAAAATTCTTTTTTTTTTCAACGCATCAATCCAAGCACAAAAATAACGGTAGAAGCGGGATGCGAACCGCGGACCTTGGAAACCAACTATGCCCAGGTATTCATACCGCTCGGCCAACTGCGCCATTGCTATGCCTAGACTGACTCGCGTTGAAACTAGTATTTATATCATTGTTATCATCGTACGATAGATGTCGCTATAGTATATATTCAAAGTATGTATATTTTTATTATTCAATCAGTCTTCATTTATTCACAAGCTTAATATTATTACTTTCCGACAGTCTATTTATTTTTGTAAGTACCACTCGGGTCTCGAACCAAACCATAGACTGAATGGATGAGAAACGACTACTTATAGTTCCGACTCGGACTTTATAACCAATCATTTACCTGTGTTACTGATGAATAATTTTACCTTCTTGATATTGTCTCAAGGAGACATTATTATATGACTTTTTTTTAATTTTTATTAGAATATTATTTTATTATTTCAATATTCTAATCTACTTTTATAGATCATTGACTATATAACAATATTATTATTAATTAAATATACAGATACTACACATAAAATTCTTTTTTTTTCAACGCGTCAATCCAAGCACAAAAATAACGGCAGATCTGCCGTTATTTTTGTGCTTGGATTGACGCGTTGAAAAAAGAATTTTTATGTAGTATCTGTATATTTAATTAATAATAATATTGTTATATAGTCAATGATCTATAAAAGTAGATTAGAATATTGAAATAATAAAATAATATTCTAATAAAAATAAAAAATTCATATAAAAACTTCCCTTTGTATTGCTTGTGAAGGTAGCCCTTTTACATGGGTTCCATTATATAACATAAAAGAAAACAACATATTACAATATAAAATAATATAAATAACTAAAAATAAACATAATAGAGCAACAAAAAACAGAAATAATTCTATAAAATAACCCTCAGGTCACTCTCCTTCACATCCTATTCCTCGGGATTACTCTTAGCCAGCACTTCTTTTGAAATTTTCTAGAGAAGTTATGTTTTTCCATCATATGCATTGGGTTCAATCATCCCTTTGGACGAAATAGTCGAAGCCTCAGAAGCATTGGGTAAACCAACCAATTTTATTTTAAAAAACCTTTGTAAACATCCAAATATATCTCATACGCCTCCATTTTATAAAACCTCGGATCCTCTTGAATATTCTAGAATCTAGAATGATTAAGAAACCTTTTACTTACCATCCATTAAGTAGATAATATTTCTTATGATCCCGTGGCAACATTCCTTACTTGGAGTATGGGGTTGTCACAATCTGATGAGTATAAAACAAAGAGTAAATTTTCTTATACTGCAATCGAAGAAACATTTAATCATTCTTGGGGCGTCAGGTTGCTGATTCTTGTAACTCAAAACAATCCTAAGGTAAAAAATATATTTTTATTTATGAAACATTTAAAACCCATGGCGTTGAGCTGCCTGTGTCTGGCGTAAGTACAGGAGTCAAAAGCATCGGACTATTTCCTTAAAGATGATGACTAAAATAGGCCAACTATACCTCGAATACAACAGCAGCCTTCTCTTCAAGCTCCTCTTGAACTATGCATCAGTATTTTAGGAGATTGTTTGAATAGCTGGATGCTCTTGATGCACTGATCATTTGGTCCACAGGCGGCTCAATTCAATTATAACTGTATTGTTACAAATGTGCTAAAAACTTTTACAGATTTTTGTAGGTATCTATTTTATATGATAATTGCTGTATTTTCAGGAGACCTAGGACATGTCAATGGAATATCGATTAGGTAAGTATTACATATGTTAAAATAATTAATTATACCTACCTACGAGTTGTTCGCTTTAACCCTTTCGCATCGGTTGTCGACATATGCCGTCCAAGCTCCCCTAACGTTAACATCGGGAGCCGTGATATATCGTTTTGCTACTTTTAGTACTCATTGTGACATCTACGGCAGGAACTTGGAACTGCAGTCATTACCTTTATCAACCTACATGTATTCTTTACAGGAATCTGTAAAGCATGTAATTAAATATCTTTAGGTATCGTCACAGGAGCGATTTTTCTGTAAACCACATGTGTCAATGCCACCCCACATGAATGGAGTTATATAATGAATGTTTGTTAAATATAATAGTTTTTATGGATCATCTGATAGCTAAACGATACAAGAACTAATGTGATATATTAAAATAGTTCAGATAAGTACATTTATGCTTCAAATAATAGTTTTAAGCAATAAAAATAGTTTGTAAAATTCACGCCGTATTGACAGTATAATTTGTATTCCACCGAGCCGTAACGAAAGGGTTAAGAGCTTTTTGCGAATCAAATTGAACTCCCATATAAAAGTTTTACTGTATTGGTCTCATTTTAACCTGCTATGACGTAATGTTGCCATCCCAGCATGCTTGCCGCCTTTCTTTCGAAAACAGGAATTCATTTTGCCAGACCCTTAAAAATACCTGTTCGCAAAAGGTTGCTTTTTACTTTTAACAATAAAACAGGAAATATTACGAAATTCGGCAATTACTTGCTGCTCTCAATAACATTTTAAGTACTTTATTTTTGAAACATGTACTAAATTAATAATGTCGAATATACTAAAAAAATCCTGTTTTGACAGTTGAAAAACATGTTTATTTAAATCAAGTAATTATAATTATTTCTCCATCACATGATTTAATATAACTTTGTACCTATTTAAAAGATCCTATTAAAATAAATATGAAATTATTAATTTCATCGATATCCGTATTTTCAGTGACATAACCTTTATTTCTTTTCTATCTACTTTTAACTCGCGATTATAATCTATACCGCGGGTCTTTTTTTCTTGCACTTCTATGCAGTAGCCATAATTTTTTTGATGATATACCCGCTGGATTTATCAGATCCAAACTGAAAATTATATAAACCACCAAGATACTCCATTGTTCTAAGTGTATTGCGGGTGTAAAACGAGAAAGTTCATTCTAATACATAATGGAATCGCTATCGGATAAATTGTCACCATGTAGTCATGTAAGCAGCCTTTATATACGCATCATTACAAGTTTGACATCTCACAAAACTATTCTTAGTGCATCATATGTTCCCAACTGATATAACTAACAACGGTAAAGTTTCTCATATATCGCGGATAAACAATAGTGCGGACACACCTTGACATGCAAATTCTATAATTAACCATTATTGTTTATAATAGATAACAGCTCAATTTAAAACTTGATTTAATAGACAACAAATCTACGTCAAATAATGTTGAAATAATCCTTCGATTCGAGTAATTTAAATAGCATTAGTTCTAGTTGATATCAGCTCTAATGGAGGAAAACGTAATCATGTCCCCCGTCTACGCATTTTCACGCAGGTTGATATGCACCGTAGACATTATACAAATAACAGCAATCAACTTGAATGCAGATCTAGAAAAACATGTTATTGCATCACACTCAGCTTTTCCACTTAATTAATTATTATCAACTTAATCTCAGATATATTTATTACTTTAAGATAATCAATATAAAATTGACATTCGAATATTTCGCATTATGTACGAAAATAACTTTTTAAGATTCAAAAGAGCTTATTACTTTTTGCTAAATATTCTCACTTCCTTATTACAATATATTATTAGGCATTGTGATTATACTCGTATATATCCAATGTGGGTAAAACAATGACAACATAAAATAATACGTAAAGCTCGTTTAATTTTATCGTTGAAGTTAAGAATGGAACGCTGTGGACAAATATCTTTTTAAATCAGTCTTACATGATGCGTTTGTCACATTGCGTTCTTATTTTCTTTTGTTGACAAACGTATACCTATTAAAATGTAAAGATTTTCACTAATAATTTATTAACAAATTTAGCCAAGATACAATAATACACAATAACGTTATAATACAAACATTATACCTGTTTTCCTCCGGGGATTACACCTGACCCGCACGCAGTCTTATACTCAACTGTCTTTTGCATAGACATTTGAAAAAAGTCTGTTTCAATTGTCTCATATCGTTCCAAATTTCAAATACATATCACGATGTGTCAAAAGTATACACACAAAAGAAAAAATCCCGGTGGAAATTCAAGGAGTTTCTGCACGTAATAAGGTGGCAACACTAAATAACTATTATTACTGATAATTAGAGACCCGTATTTTTAGCACTTCGAAATAGATGCGAAATATATGCTAAAATTCGGAATAGATGCTAATAAATGCTAATTTCATAGAATATGCAAATATATGCTAAAATTTCAATTTGCTTGTTTTATGAAATTAATTACACCATTATAAATATAAAATGATAGATTTTGACATACCTATCTTATATGGACACGCTTTACATCGCATATGGCAATACTTTTAATCTAATAACATTGCCTTTACATATCCTATCGCATATTTATGGGAGGAAATTGACGACAAAAGACGGAGCCTACAAAATCATATTAATGGATTTTTTTCTGTTGAAACATTACAAATAATTTCATTCACCAGTGAAACAATAAAAAAGGAACTGGAATTTTATTTAACTGAAACTGCTAAAAAAAGTCTTCTTATACTTGAGTCTCATTTAGTGATAAATAATACCAATTTATATTACGAGACTTTGAGTCAACGTTTTAATCCATCACTAGCAGGTTCAGAATGTACCATTAATGTTAAGCATGAATTTGCCATTATTTAATTTATTATCAGAATCTCAATGTATAAAACGTTATCAAAATTTTATAAATTATAAAAAGTGATTTAAACCCAGATATTTCACGACTTTTATTGGCCTCAATAGTTAAGAATGAAAATTTTAATTGTGCTACTATCAAATCAATTTGGTGTCCAGTAAATATTGTTGATGTTGAAAGATTCTTCAGCAAATCTAATTTAATAGTAACTGATCGTCGCACTAATCTAAAAAATTCATCCATTGAAACATACTCCATGATTAATTTTAAGAAATATTAGTTAGATATTTTTGTTTGTAAGATAAAATTCAATAGTATACATTTTAACCCTTTTTTTATTTCTATTATGGAGACTAAACAAACAACTTAATTAAACTCTCCGTTGTCGGTTTCCCCTCAAATTTCCTATAAATGAACTAGGTGACTGTTAAAGTTCATTCCTGAATTTTTTTATAATTGAATTTATATTTTGATGATTGCCCTATTTTTGTATTATTTTGTTTAATGTGTTAGTACATTTAATAATTATTTATAATATTTATGTATATTTGTCAATATTTTAATAAAAAAATGTTAAAACTTAGTGTAATTGATAATCATTTGATATTTGTGTCATACAAAAATAGATGCTAAAATCCATGTTTTTAAATGCTCCATAGCGCTAATAATGAAAAAAATAGATGCTAAAGATACGGATCTCTACTGATAATAATTGCTACCTTATGTATTTACTTCTTTCATTATTTTTTATTAAGATCATTTATTGGCTACGTTTTCTATGCAGAACCACATCATATCTAAGGTTTGTGTAGAATTTTTATGTAGAAATCTTTTCGTACCGATGTCCTCTTCATTCTTATCGTGTCATATATTTAATACTCAACCTACCTTTAATGATGCTGTGCATTTCTTTAAGTGCGTTTTATTTCTTGTAAAAGGTTCCGCAAAATATTTATGGGCCCGGCTTCGTAAGCGGTCGCGCCGGGCCTGTACACCACTTGCATTAAGTAAATAATATTAAACTCAACTGATCAGTAGTTTTCAATGTTTTGAGCATTCACTTTGAGATCCATAATAAATTATAAATATTTATTTATTTATTTACCTTGTTTTCACATGGATCACGTAGCAAAAGTTCTCTATTAGGAGACTGCAGTTTCGACTAACTCGTAGTCTTTCTCAATCCTTCTCTAGTTAAGAGATAACTGAGCTGCGTTGTACTTTTAAGTGGTGTAACACATTTTTTTAGGGGAGGGGGTGGGGTGTGTCTATCAGGAAAGGAGGGGAGATAGGTAGTGTTGCAAGGATGAAGGAAGAGATAAATACATAAAAGTGGTTTAGGTATAAATTTATTTTTATTTTTTATTTATTTTTTTAATTATTATTAATATTATTCTTATATGTCGTATATATAATTTTTATATTTATTTATTTATTTAACGGAAACAATTTTAAAATTGGTGAATTACTTAAGGTATTTAGTTGGTTATTAATTATATCTTCTTTCTTATTAATGGCTTTATAAATTTCTAAGTATTCTAAATTATTTAATTTAACGGTTTTATTTTCTACATGTAATATGTTTAATACATAAATAAATGTATATACATATATGTATAATATAAATAATATAATATAAAAATAATATGTTTAGTATAAAAATAAATGTATTAAACATATTACATGTAGAAAATAAAACCGTTAAATTAAATAATTTAGAATACTTAGAAATTTATAAAGCCATTAATAAGAAAGAAGATATAATTAATAACCAACTAAATACCTTAAGTAATTCACCAATTTTAAATTGTTTCCGTTAAATAAATAAATAAATATAAAAATTATATATACGACATATAAGAATAATATTAATAATAATTAAAAAAAAAAAAAAAAAAAATATACCTAAACCACTTTTATGTATTTATCTCTTCCTTCATCCTTGCAACACTACCTATCTCCCTCTCCTTTCCTGATAGACACACCCCACCCCCTCCCCTACAAAAATGTGTTACACCACTTAAAAGTACAACGCAGCTCAGTTATCTCTTAACTAGAGAAGGATTGAGAAAGACTACGAGTTAGTCGAAACTGCAGTCTCCTAATAGAGAACTTTTGTTACGTGATCCATGTGAAAACAAGGTAAATAAATAAATAAATATTTATGATCAGTAGTGTATAATAAACGCGCATGAACTTCCTTTGCAAATAATTCAGTCGCCATTAAAATAATGTTTAGTCAAGGAAGTAATTCAACTGCAATTGAGTTGACGTAATGCAACAGCACGCGAATTATCATCACATACATATAAAATATCCCATGGGTTTATAATATTGACTGTTATGTGAGCTGCATAAAGTCATGCTTATTAGATATTGTGATAGTTTCTCCAAGATGATGATAATTTCTTGAATGTATATATTTTAGACTGGTTGAGTGAATATTTGTTATAGATTGCATATGGCTAAACGCCGTTAACAAAATTATAGGGCGCCTGGATTAGTTACATATTTGTACTTCGCAATTTAAGCACTTTGGTAATGCATATGTCAAATTATTCAATTTATTATGCGCAGCATCAATTCGCATCAGAGTATTTCATTACCTCCCAACTGGGAAGAACCTTGACTGGCGGACCTGGAAATACCTGCACAGACTAAAAACTGGAGTCGGCAGAAAAAAGGACAACCTCTCACGGTGGGGAGTGTTTCGGCAGGGAGAGTTACTGTTGTGTGACTGTGGAACCGTCAGACCGTCTCACACCTAAGATCCTGCCCCATGTGCCCGACTAGCTGCACATCCTAAGAACTAATGCTGGGCAGCACACGGTCCATCGATGTTGCCAGATATTGGGCGGAAACAATTTGACGTCGCTGACATGAAGAAGAAGAAGATTTATTATAAATTTAATACTCGTAAATAAAATGTATTTATTCAATGTCACAATTTAAAAACATCACATTTTGCCAATTGCTGCCGCTCGTGCAATTCTGTAAAATGTAAAATATAAGAGACAAATGAGCTCAGATAAATAGGATACAGTAGAAAATACTTACATAACTCATCAAAAATCTTGGGTTTTAACTGCAGGACAACATAAGTAGAATTATGATTTTAAATCACCACCCGAAGAGGCACAAATTCCTTTACGGTTATTATTGGATGGCCTGTGGACTAGAAAGGAAAATTATTTAACCAAAGAAATCAAATCTGGGAAATAAAATTACCAAACCTGATATATTTCTGTAGTTAATTACTAATGAATAACTGTCCTTATATTATTTTACATGCATCGGTGTAGGAATTTACAACGATCTCCTTCTTTAACCAGCCGAGTTTCGTTACACAAGATTATTCAGATTTCTCAGGAAAACAACTGATAAATGAACGGCTATAAACATCATAAGCGCATTGATTGGATATGAATTAATAATGAGAAGTAAACAGACAGTGTTGCTGTTGCTGCAGCAGTAAGTCTGGGTGTGAGATAATATTGCCATCAGTAACTCGGTTTCATAACAACCGACTAATTGCTATAATTTTTAATATCACTTTTGATTCTTGCGATCGATTTTCTTACACAAGCCGTGTACATCCAAACACGTACGTCAATTGAATACATTTTTAGGCAGTGGATTAACGAAACGCATCGTATTCTTTACCGCCTACTATATTAAAGTTATAAAAGAAAAGGTATAAAGTAACAACATTAAACTTAAAAAAATGACCGTGTCTAATCGATCATGGAACATCTGGAATATTGTGGATGCGCCTGGAATATTATTCTACGGATTATGATGACCTCTTATATTACAGGGAGTGGTTTTCATAATAAAATATAATCATTGCTCCCTTTTTTAAGCAAGAACCTTGACACTAGTATATCCTAAAGAACAGTTGGAAGGTTAGGTCCCTGGTTTTGTTTTTTGTAGTGCCCAAATGCAGCATCTAGGATCGTATATGTTAAAGAGATCTTCTCTAGCATCCACGATCGAGGTTCTTGCCAACAATGATTTTACATTATTACATTACTATCATTCAATCCTCTTTAATATAAGATTCTTTGGAAACGAATATGTATATCTTTTTTTCAGAGCTTTTCACAACACATTAATAATATATTAGCGTCAAACGGAAAGCGATGAGACGAACAGACGATATCTCTAATACTCCCGGAAAATATTGGTTAAGGAAGGGCTAAAACCGTAAAGATCGGCAATCAATCAAAGAGATCTTTATCAAGTAGTGGGTAGATACGAATTTAAAAAGAACGTCATCTATTTTTTTTTTGTTAACAATATCATAAGCGCTCACAACACCGTGTTTTTGTTTATCTACGCTGGCTGTTTTGTGAGCGGACTTTTGATTTTGATTCACTGTATGCGCGGTGGCAATGTTGCCATTAAACCTTTCAAACACCCACACAGCTTTATTATTTTTGCATATCAAAGATCCTTGAAAACCGTAAGGTAATTAATAAAGCTACATAGCCTGTATAATATTATTGTTATTTTTATCTTATGAACTAGTGACATAAGTAAAAAATCTGTATCACTGATATGATTTTGAACAGTTTTTTTTTGATATTTTATTTTTTTATAATCGGATTTTGCTGTAGTCACCAAACTATAACTCGAATACCGGAAAATGGTCAGCGTGCTATATTTATACAGAACCTGTGTGTTATTTACTTTTGTAAATAAATGTATTATTTTTTGGAATCGCGTTATTTTGAAACAGTGTAAGAAAGAATTTAGTGAAAATGTTGATAACATAACGAGCTGATCTTGTTGTAGCCATGTTTAATGCAATCGCCGCTTCTCTGAATTTCTCAAATTTTTACCTCTGGCAAGACTTGCAATTCAAAATAATTAAATCCAGTTTATAGCACAGTGATATAAGAAGTTTTCACTTTTCATCGCCGACCGGCTCCAGATAAAATGAGTTTTTATTATCGTTACCGAATGTTAAAGAGCTCGACTGTCATTCGAGGGGTCACGGGTTCGAGCTCTTGCGAAGCTTAAATTATAAATTGTTATATTTTGTAATTACAAGTTCTAAATTACTCACATATGTGTGTATATTTACTGCATTTATTGCATAATGTCAACTCTAACATATCATCCAGGTACGGTAACTCAAGAATGCAGTCTCCCCCCCACACCTGGAACATATGGCCATCACAAATTGCCAATCAGTTGCCATTTTCAATACATTTTCTAAAAATATCTCTGCACCCAAAGGTTCTGGGAACATATTTGTTTCCAACGATCCCCAGAGCGAGATCCAGGGCACATGAAGAGATGGCAGCTTTAGTGTCTGAGCCATAATTTGGATTATTGGTTTATCTAGTTTTTAATGATTTCGGATGATTAGCCGACGCTATTTAATCCTAAGAAGCGGTTTAACCCAAAATAACTAAATATAAGGAACAGTTTTTGACAAATCGTCGCAAACACTAGGGGAAGAATCTCGCTTCGTAATAAAAAAAAAGCTTGTGTCATACGAGGGTTGACTGTACAATGTACAGTCAAGCTTTCTTTAACAAGTACTTTTATAAAGATTTTTTCCTCCAATGAGGAACCTTATATGTACACAGTGTACATATAAGGTTCCTCATTGGAGGAAAAAATCTTTATAAAAGTATTTGCTAAAGAAGGCTTGACTGTAGTCATAAATCAATACAAAACAACACCCAATCACAGTGAGCTCCATTAAAAATAAACAATGCATGAATGTGGGGTTGTCTGTACTCTAGCTGTAGTCTAACTACGTTGGTGGATCATCACTTCGCACGCAGCGCTTGTGAAAATAGCCGTCCTCAATAATAAGCAAGCATCTAAATACCGAATATGAGATTTCTTTTCACTGTCTGATTGTGTTTTCCTGTTAGTGATATTTAAATAACTACATAAAAATGGTTTTTATTATCATTCATCGAAATAACATTTCTTATCCGTATCATAAGCTTATTAAAACATTGCCACCGGTAAAGTGCGAAACGGTATTGTATCTAAAAGCCCAAGGCTATTTACTTTTACATTGCGAAATTAAACAACAAAAAACTATAGTTTAAAAAAAACCGACTTGGTTAGCCTGACTGAGCTGTCACTATGAGTCACTATGGAAATATAGTTACTAACCTAACTCATTAGTTGATAGCAGTACATTAATTCTCGTTAGATCAACGAAGTTAAGCAACATTGGACACGGAACACAATTTAGATGGGTCTCCACGCGTTTCGCGTTAGGACCAAGCGGCCCAGGCCTCGGGAGTGTCGGGCTATTCGACCTCCTTAAAAAACGAATAACAAAATCACACACAAATATGCTTTCTATACTCTAGCTGTCGGTCTCTTAAAGTACTCGGGGTTCTGTTTTGAAGGTTGTCATGGACCATATATAGTATGTTCCCAAGTGGACCTTCAGGTCTTGGAACGAAGAATGGACAATCGCAGCTGACAGAACTGAGTAGTGAAAATTTGTGGTGACCACATGTTCCAGATATTTAACTAAAATGTGAAAAAAAATAATGGCATAGTGCAGTTGCATAGGAATGAGGATATCGATAAAGGAGATACAATAACATTTAGCTGTTTACAGTATTTACATATAAAAGTATAATAGTACTTTCGTCTCTTCATACATTTTCAATGACATTTGTTTTCTTAAAAAAAGCACAAGATTAATACAAAAATATTCAGAAAAAAAGTTATATACATTGTTGATTATGATATTCTTTACACAGATGCTGGACATGCTATCAACATGACGGAACTGAATCTCTCGCGAGGAAGAGAAACTATTTCATGTTCGCTAACTTAAGGGTGCTTTCACCGACTCTTAAATGGTACAAACTTACTTTTAGACACTTCCAATGAGTACTAATTAAAAATAAAGAAATGATGATCACAGTCACCACAAGTAAAGATGTGTGATAGCTCTCTAATAGGTCCTTGTACAACTATTATTAGCACCAAGTAACTGTTATCACGGAGACCATGGTTTCGTATGTACGAAACACTACATCAGCCTAAGTTAAACTTAGGTATTTAACATATGTCATTTTGTTTGTCACATATATCATTTTGTTACTAACATAACCCCATTTTTAACAGAGATGAGTAAAGTAAGTTCTCGTATTAAACAATTACTAGAAATTATATTGAGCCTCCAAAAAAACATTTTTTTAAATATTATTTATATGCGAGGTCGGACGAGAACAAAAACACAACAAATGACATTCAAATATTTGAAATAACAAAACGTTCCATTATTTAAAATTAATAAAGTACCTATTATCCTACGAGTTTTTTTATGAATAACGAATATTGTTTTTAAAATTGATACACCAATTAAATATAAAATATAGTATTAAATGGAATGTCGCTAAAAGCTTTATAAATAAACATATGAAAGTCCGCCGATTACCATAGCAGCGATATATTGAAAGAAAGCTATACAATCGTAATAATCTATGATAGAAGGTAATATTACCATAACTGCGACTTATTAAAAGATGACCAATGCAACGGTCCATATTAAATTATTAACAGTTATTTTTTTTAAGTAAACCGTTAAAATGAAAGGATTATTTGTTAATTTATGATTAACGGACTATTGTCTACTACCTATCTAGTTACTATTTTTTTTGCTATTAAAATGTATCGAATTGTAATGATTGAATATAGATATATGTACTAGTATGTGAACAAGCCTTATTGCAGACTTGTATCGAACGTGTGCCGAGATGATATAACATTGATTCATGAGCAATAAGCAGCGTGTACATATTGTTACATACTTGTAATATATGAAGTTTAATCTCTTCTCGAAGAAATGATGTTTAGCCCTAGTCTACCTTCGAATATGCAAATCATCGCATATGTCATAATCATACCATATTTTACAAATAATAAAAACATATTATATCAATAATCAATTATCCACGGTAAAGTTAAAAAAATATCAGAAACGGTGACGTTTCCGATTTTTCAAAATGCATTTTTTGTGTTGCCATTATTTAAATTCAAACTTTGGAACTTAATAACTGTAGGTATATAAAATAAATGACAAGTCTGTGTAGCAGTAGTCGGCTTACATAATTATTGATTATAATTTCAAAGAAATACTAACACCGAGCGCATAAAATTAATGTTTTTAAAAGCTCTCATGGTAAGTTTAATTAAATATGCAGCACATAGTATTACGTTGGTTTTTATTTGTTGTTTTAATATATGTGTTTCCTTAGAATTTTAGTCATCGTTTAAAAGGAGGGGTGAATATTACAATCTTAAAAATTGTACTTAAATTTAAATATTCAATCCCGGGAAATCCAGCAGTGAAAGGAAAATTATGTCATCACCCTACTATACTTGACACATATTTTTACTTGTTAGTCCAGTTTTTATTAAAACTGGTGCCCAAATTGTCAGGAGCTTTCTCAAAAGATTGTCCACATGCACGATTTAAGAGTAGGTATGTAACTATGTAGGTATAAACTTGTATATTTCAGAAAGCTTCATTCGAAATCGAATGCAGTCGGCCTCGGCTTATCTCACATCGAAATAAAATAAGATCAGTTCCCGATCACGTAGGCGCTCGCACTGCCTATTAAATATTGCCATGTTTTATTAATTCATGTAGATTTGCAATATGTCGTACCGGTTGGTCCTGATCGCCCAGTTTCGCTCGTTTTCCTCCTTGCAGTGCTTTAATTTCCATCGCCATGTGAACTAGTCCAATTTTTATGGCAGCTTCCTCTGCAGACATGATCTCCTGGTGGCAGGAAAAGGGAAAGTCTCTGGTCAGGGGCGTCGCGAGGAATTATGGCGAGCCTAGTATACATAACATAAATATAAATGTACTTTATTACTTATTATTATTTAAATGACGATTTTTGGAGTAGTAATCAACCGCCTCCATCACTTGTTATCAGTTTTTAACAAGAGTTATTTACATTGAAAAAAACGATGTATATATTTTTTGCTAATCATAATTAGTGTTAGCTTAAATTTGAATCGATGCAAAAATATCAAGTGATATATAACAACGCCTGCCAGGGGTCATCTACAGAGCTGATGAATGTGTGTTTCCAATATTTTGTCGTACAGATCATCGAAAACTTTAAATTGCAATGAGCAAACGCCATAGCATTTTTTAACACGATGATATTTATGACTTATAGTTCTCGGTACAAAGCGCCGCTTATACAGCACTTGTATTTTTCCCGTTGTTTTCTAAGGTTTCGAATCTTAGCATCTAATATAAGTCAGCATTGCTTCCTACAGTAGATCAACAAACGAAGGTGGACATGACTGGGACATGTTCTCCAAGTTATAGTTGAAGTTGCCTTTTATTTTAAGACCCCGGGCTCACATCGTCCTAGAAGCCTGACAAAAATATACATAGAATGAAAAATCCGAAAACAAGATGAATTAAAACAAGGCGAGGACGATAACGGCTGACGGAACTTAATCGCAGAAATTGATGATCATATAGACCAGCTATAAAGTGCTTTTTGTGAGACCATCAGTAAAACTCTCTATTCTACGAGCCTTCGTTACGATTAAGATACCTTTTTTCCTGAAAAGCCGTCATTCAGATTACATATAATGCAAATTTAGGGATACGACACAGATTTGGTATGCTTTACCATTAACCCTTTCATTACGGCTCGGTTTGAATACAAATTATACTGTCAATTATAACTAGTATTTGAAGCATAAGTGTACTTATAAGAAGAATATCGGGAGTGACCTGGATGCGGAAGGCGGAGGATCGAAGAGGATGGAGACTCATGCGGGAGGCCTACGTTCAACAGTGGATGGACACAGGCTGATGATGATGATGATGAAGTGTACTTATCTAGTCTATTTTCATATATCACATTGGCTCTTGTATTCTTTAGCTATCAGATGATGCATAAAAAACTATTGTAAAAAAGTAGCAAAACAATATATCACGTCAACCGATGTCAACGGTCGGGGAATCTTATGGCGGCATATGCCGACAACCGATGCGAAAGGTTTAACGATTAACTAGATTTTAGGCATAAGCTACGATTTGGGAGTGTATTTAACCTAAAAATATAAATTGATAATAAATTAGATATAATTTTCATCATTAATGTCATTAAAAATGTTCCGTTATTGCCCACATGCGAATTTATTTCTGCTAAATACCCCAAAGGCGGACCTGCCCATGGCTACCTGCTCGAGAGTTACGCCACACTCGGGCTGATGATAATACTCTCGTCACAAAAGTGGCGGCGGCACAGCGATCGACACTCACTTGGCTAAATCAGACCACGAACCCCACACAACAGTCCCGCCGGTCAGTCGCACAAGAACGGTCCGCGAACCGCAATTAAATATTTACAAACAAAACATAAAAAAAAACTCCCGAACGCGCTGCGGTCGCGCCTGACCGAAACGGCTCGTTTATTTGCACTCGACAGCCATAAATGCATTCATTCTATGCCATCTCGTTAAAAATAAAAATAAACAACCGCATTACATAATAAAGTGACAATATTTTTGTGCCATTAAATCCCAGTAATTTAGTAATCGTTTTTTAAATTTAATTTGGTATTTTTATATTAGTTTTTGTAGTAAATTATTTGAAGTGAAAAAAGGCAAGATGAGATTCATTTTTGAATTAGTGTTTTTCGCGCTCCTCGTGACGCCGTTTCCCGCGCAACTTCTGACAGCTGATGGGAATAATGACAACACAGGTAAATAATTTTACGCGATTTTATATTTTTTAGTTGTTTTTTGTGACTAAAAATTAAATTGTAAAATAATAATATTTTTACTGGGTACAACAAATGAATGTTTTTTTAGGGTGCTTCACTCCTTTTATGGAACGCAGCCCCGCAGTAATATATGTAGTCTAATCGTAAGCACTAAAAAATACATAAAAAATTAAAATAAACATGTTTTATTTCTATTGTAACAGTTCGTTATTCAGAATATTTAAGGCTAATGTTACACGTTCTAAATAATTAGCAAGTAAAGCTAGAAATACATAACCTAAAAAAAAAAAATGTGTGTCATTGATGATTATTTTTTTATTTTGTAGCTGCATTTTAGGTACAATTAAAAAGCACAAAAAGTCTTACAATAGGTATTAAACACTGTAGAAAATACATTTTATTTTTAGTGTTGTAATTCCGTCGTTGCTCTTACAGCATTAAAAGTATTTATATATTATATATTCACTTGTTAAAGTAGTTAATCAAAATCTTCGCTCTAAAAATCACGAATGCCCGAAAATAGATAACACTTATAAGAGTTTCGCGTTGAAATGTATTAATTGTATAAAGTTATTTATCTAATTATGTACTTGGTATTCTTCTTCTTCTGCCGTTTCTTAAAAATGACGTGCTTTATTAAACAAGATGCCCAGTTTCTACACGTAAGTCTTACCTTAGACTCGATTCGAGATTTGCACTGTTTAAATGATAATGGAGTTTTCGTTTGAGTTGGAAATAGTTAAATTTTATAGGATCCTCTTGGGTCTTACGTTAAATGTGAAAAGGCTTAGGTTTTTTTAAGGACATTTGAACATGAAACCCTGTCATGCTTGAAACACCATAATTTTCTCCGGCGTTATTATTTAATTCTGAAAAATTTGAAGCTTTCTAGGAAAGTAAATTTGTAGTAAGTAAATTAAACACTAAGATGATGGCCATTTTTCAATAGTTAGTTTCATACCAAAAATATATTATATTCTTTGAATAATACATTCTAAGTAAGAAAAATGTCAAAGTAAAAGGTCGAAAATAAATATTTTTCCATATAAAAAGAATCATACCAAAATTAAACGCTTCGATAACCAAGTATCAAAATAAACTGTAACGAAATTGTTTATATTTTTTGTACAACATTGCTGTTATTGAATAGATTTAACTAGGTAAGCCTTATCGATGTTATTACCGAATTATTAGAAAAACATTGTGCATCGATGACGAATTATTTATTTTATTTACAAAGTAGGTACCTTTTTAGAAATGTTATAAATGACATATGCATTCCCATGTTGTTACATATTTCCACACAATCCAATTACCAGCCTGCCAGAATCGAATCCTAGAACACACTAAGTGTCCTAAACTAAATTTAATCAAATAATTTCTTTAGTCTTTACCAGTCTTCCAGAATGAAGAGATCGAGGTCTGCCTGGCTTTGGTGTTTGTTCTCCTACAATAACCACCCCCAGATATGGTGACCATAATCCAGAAAGCACCACAAACATGATCATGGTGTGGTAGAATGTGTTTTATATGGATCCGGGTAAATAATCCGATGCTCGCTAAAAAGCTCAGCTATTAAAAAATAGTCTAAAATATTACTCATTGTGTTTTTGGCCGCAATGATATTTATAACGCGTGTCGGACAAAAAATCTTGTAAATGATTTCATAAATTTCACTTTATATTAAAACTTAACGTATTGTAAATTCCTTATGCCGGATATGATGTAACTAACAATAAACTATAAACCAGTTTGTAGGCGTAAAATAATAATATAAAACTACGTTTATATTTTTTGCAGTTAATTAATTCGCAATGAAATGTTAAAACTATATTTTAACCACATTGTACTTTTGCTCCTTAATGCTACAGTATCGATCTTATTTATATAAAACAATTTTATTCCATACGTTAGCGCACTAGGAATTTTGTAATCGCTAAAAATATATATGGTAAATTGGTAGATATTAAGTGTGAATTAATGTTTGAACTATTCCAATATTAATATAACACGAATGCATATACACAATGCAATATTTAGTCAAAATATGTAATGATTTAATAATCTAATTTGACATGAATATAAGTGAAATATATTATCCTGAGTTTAAGTTTTTGATAACTAATAAAGAGTTATAGTTTCAATTTATGATATATGTACTTTATTGTAAAATTTGAAGCTACGAGTAATTTCTTTGTGTGAATGCTGTCATTGTTCCGCTCCAATATTACTTAAAATGGAAAATAATTAAATTAAAGAATTAAAAACAAAAGTGTAGCCAGTCGGGGTGAACCGCTCCTTAGGACTGAATTCTCCTGGCATCGGGGGGTCGAGCAAATCGTCCGATATCTTTAAAAAAATTCGGTAGTCTCGGGTACTACAGCGGCCGTCTCTTGTAGTCTCCGGCCTTCTGCTCTGGATGTCGTCAGGTATATAGTATATGTTCTCAGGTGATCCCTTGGACTAAGAAATGTCTTGTGACGAGTCATCGATAGTGGCAGCTGACGGAACTGAGTGGCGAAAATTTGTGGTTACCGTTCTAGATTTATTTAAGATATTGGAAGAAAAAAACATACACGTTGGCAAGTTTTTACGCCGAATTTAAAGGTTAATGTAAATTCAATTTGTCTCAATTGATACATTCAGTGTATAAAATAGCGGTTATTTTTCCTTTCGAATATTTTGTAACTCGGCATTTGTTGAATTGTTGTGAACAAAATTGCAAAATTTCCTACGAACGTATTACAATATTAAGAAAGCGGACTTTTAACAATTCGTCATCATTCACACGAATTTAGTTTTGGAATTTTATTTGAAAATATTCTAGCTTTTATAATGCGCGTAGTTTTCTTGCATTCGAGATATTATATATTTTTTTTAGGATGATGACCAATCGATTTGATACAAAAGTAGCCATGTATTTTTGTTACTTATATTCAATACCTACTTGTTAGATGCCATGTTTGCAGATATAAAATGTCAAGAAATAAGTAATCAGTATTTAAATCCATTTATTAATAATGTATATTATATAATCAATAAACGCTCAGCCTTCTTTTGATAATAAATAATCATTTACTGGTTAGGTTATTACGATCTGCATAAAAATATAATAGAATAATAAAGTGTAAAAACAACACGGTATTAGCATGGAATACTGTTCGGTGAATTTGAATGGTGAAATTAATTGTCTTTTTTTTGTCGATAGCAACTGTCAAACAAATATTCTCACGAAAATTGGTTCATAATTCATTCAAATATTTGGCCTCAGTTACATATTTACCAGAGCCATATACCTACATTATGTTCCATTTAAATATATATAATGTCACTAGGGTATGCATTATAAATAGTTTATAAATGTTAAGTTAGCCTCGAGTTAAATGTTTATTCGCAAAAACGCTTCGATTAATCCGTGAAATAGAAAAAAAAATCAATTAAAAATATATTGATAGTGATAGTAAGAAGAGAGTTACAATTGATGATTTGAGTTATGTTTGTAGTTATGATGTCAAAGATTTGTGTGTAAAGGGATCTAAAATACTAAATGTATCAATTAAAAAAAAATACACTGTAATTGACCCTTGATGATTTTGGTGCTCTATGGTCTGTCTTTATAATAAAAAGTGCTCCGTGGATTAAAAACAAAATCACAGATAAAAACCTAAAAAACTTCGCATTATACGAGTATGAATAGCAAATTAGAGTGTCCACACAATGCTTATTGAATTGAATCAGTTTTGCATACAAATAATATTGAAATATTGGCCTTTCAATTGTGTCCTCAAAATGTCCATTATTAATTCTAAATTGATTAGTAGATAAGAAAATACAAAAAATAGTATCCTATTCATTGTGTTAAGCTTTAAAAGTGACCTCGTCTGCACCATACACCCCGCAGAGCTCGATACACATATCTGGCCACGATCGCTAAAACATAGTAACCCACATTTTTTTTTATTAATACACCGATTTTTAAATGGAAAGCGAACCATACCTACACAAGCGTCATGTCGGATAAAATCAATCGTCTCTGTTTATCTATGAAAGCTTTAAGGATTAACGTTGATGTTAATGGGATGTCTCTTGATTTAAATAGCTTCGCTTACTAGGCATGCGTGTTTTTCTGTGTTCTACGCACGATTTCCTAAAAAAAAGCTTATTCCCCGTGTTAGCCAGATACTCGCAAGGTTTGCAGCAACAAAATCATGCTCGTGAAAACCTATTACTAATAGAAAAACTATTCTTCTTTAACCTCGTCATTTCCCATCATCTGGGGTCGGCTCTCCTTGTGGAGAATGATCGTAGAGAATTAGTGTCCTACTAATAGAAAAACTGTTCAATAAAAAATGTTTTTTAAGGTTTTGTTGTTTTGACGATCGTGGTGCGACATAAGTATTGTATAATCGAAAGTGAATGTCAATGATCGTGATATTATCGCACAGCAACAGGACCGGCATTAATATTCCTATGGTCAAAACTCTCGTAACTTCCGAATGCACTTGGAAGGGCGATGTTACAATTAAGGCTCGAGGGAAATCCCCACCAGGCTTGTTGTTGACCCAGTTGTTAAAATCACCGGTGAAAGAGATAGTGGAGGTCGACACACTGCATAAACCGCGCTTTTATGGATTAGATTGTATTATATATAGTGATATATTGAACACTATATATAATATATATAATACAATAAACATTTAGTCACCGTTTTATAAAACGGTGACTAAATGTATTTACACGCTAAAATTATATGTATACTTACAATATTAAAGCATACATTCAATCTCCTATAACACACGTTTTTTTTTCAATTTGTAACGTTTATTTTTAATGTTTGCGGCGATTTTTCAAACAACGATTCCTTCTATGTTGTTATTTTAGGTTGAATCACCTCTTAGCTAAATGTTCCGTTTTGAACTAGCATCATACTTCGTAAGAGACGAGGAATTCAAAGGATAAATACATTTTTTAAGTGATTAAGAAGATACAAATTTTGAACAAAATTGGAATTTTTCGTTTTTCGAACATATTTGTTTTCTTAGTTGAATTCAATTGTTTCCTAACGTTAGTTCCTCGGATATTTTGCAGTGTTTTGCCAACCGTCACCGGATGATGGATGCTACCAATAGGGTATTTTACTAACGCATGGCGTAATTTTAAGTAAATTCCTGTATTTTTTTTTAATTTTCCAATAAATAAGAATAACTCTATTGCTGTGTTATCTTTCAATTTGCCCATTGGTTTTAATTATACAAATTTTAATATGACATTTAATTTGCAGTGAAGATTTCCGACCCCACAAAGGCCGCTCCGCGAGCTAAGTCCTCACTGGTCTGCCCTCCACCTCAGAGCATCCCCTTCGAGTTTTTCCCACTGCCGTGCAGTAGCCACTCCGACTGCCGCCTTATGGGCAGAGACTACAGGTGCTGTGGCAGAGAGGGAAAAGTGCAGAGATGCACCAAGGCTGTGAGACGAGAAGCCCTTGCGAAGATCCTGTAAGTCAACTATTATCTTAGCTCATTGATATGTAGTATCAAATCAACATGTGGTTTCAACAGTTTACCCCCTACCTTGAAGCGTGCCAAGCGCTATTGACTATCTTTAAAGTCGCGTCATGTTAGGAAGGGCTGTCAATAGACGGTATTATTATATTCTGTTATTCTGTCTCATATAAAGAGACTACAGATGCTGAGGACGTGAAGATCGCAAAGTCTGTGAATGGTTGAAAACCTAGCTTGTCAGTATAGTTTCTATTGATAACTCATGAAACATGCCTTGGAACTAGTACACAGGGGTGAGCAAGTGTTCAGGACTGATATTATTGATGAGAAATGAAGGGTTTATGGTGAAGCTTTGAAGAGAGTGTGGTTTAAATACTTTCATCCGCGTTTCTACCCATCGAAAAACCAAAGATGCTTGCGTAAATCAAGTGTGAGACGAGGATAGGAGCGGAATGTAAGTAAAGACGGTTTTGTATGATTCATTTTTTAACATAAAAATGGTTGCGCGTGAAAATTATATACAAGGTTAAACCAAAGGAAGAAAAAAAAGATAGATGTGTATTCTAAGTCGGCCTCGTTAACAAAGCGCGTTATTCCTACGACATCCTTGATGTACGAGTAGTTTAAAAGCAAGGTACCGTCATACCTACTAGCAGTTCAGAAAGGTTTTCCCAAAAAAGGCAAAGACTCCCTGGCGACAACATAGAACACATTTCCTGCTCTCATGGATGATGCATCATATCAGAGAATGTCTTACGGTCTGCTGTTTGCCACGATTACAAAAAGAGAGGCCAACCTTTTTTAGAAACTATTTAAATATTCCGTGTCCAGTAAACGCCAGATAAATTGTGTGCCCTCTGTAATCTCTTCGAACGATGCTCAAACTCTTCACTTAATAATGCCGGTACTAGATGAAATGTAAAGACTCTTAATAAGTCCAGAAATATACAAACACAGGCTGACAAAGCAATTATGAAATTCATGCGTACCAGAACCGAAATCTGATCTCTAGTCTATTTGACTGAATTGAACTCCGTACGATGCTCGTTATAATAATTTACTTTATAACGTTTTAACAAGACGTCAATGTAACATTGAATACATCAATGATTACAACTTCTTCGCATCCTTCGTAAAAGGCAACGGTTTTGCAACGGTTTTGCGGCGTGAGAATGACGGCCACGACGAGCGCATCACGGCAGGCGGTGTGCAACAGCAACCACGTCTAAAGGCCGAAGACCTCGAGGGAAACCCTGCTTGGTGTCCAACCGGTCTAAGAACGCGGCGCTTCGTCCATCAAGGAAGCGAGCAACTTGACTGAAAACTGCGAGGAAATAATGCGGATTTGGATAAAACAAGATATTTAACATTGCTGAGTTTATACTCGCATAAAAGATTGTGATAAAAGGTAAGTCACTATATCTGTCTACGCATTATTCGCAATCGATGAGGAGAATATGATCACCTCAAACTGCTATTTATTACTTGCTTAAATTATTGAGGAAGAAAATTTTTTAGGAGACCCGTGAGGAGCATTATTTTGCGTCGTAATTTTTATAGGGAGAAACGAGAATCTCTGAGAACGGTTTTTTAATCATATTTTTTTCGGGGGCCATATTCGCTCTCGGCGGTCCTAGCGCTTTATTGGTTCCACCGCATTTCGTTCCCAGATAATTCGCTCAACGACTCATCGGCAACGACGTGGGGCGCATTGGACGTCTGGTGCACGGGACATTTAATGTACGGGACATTTAACGCACGGGACAACTGGTGCAATGAATGTCTCGCTAGCCTAACTTAAGCTAAGTTATTGCGTTATCGAGACCTATGGATCTCTGGACTCTACGATCACTGGACAAATTCTTAGGTCAGGTTAGCGAGACAGCCAGTGCACCAGTCGCCCCGTGCGACAAATGTCCTGTGCACCAGACGTCCAGTGCGTCCCACGTCGTCAAAAATATGCCATTAAGTTTGTCAAAGCGTTGAAAGATGTAGATTTACTTAAAAAAAACGTTAGATTGCAAGACTTTAAAAAAATTTGTTTCATTTAATAAATTTCAAGTGCAATATCGTAATATCATACAAATGAAAAATTACTCAATCTCCAGAAGGAGGTGCAAAGTTAGTTATTAGACCCAGAAAGAGGAGAAAAAGCATTTTCTCCATCTTGGCAGACCTCTGCAAAAAGTGCTAGTCATTTAGTTAGATTATCTCAACACTTTCGTTTCATTGCAAAATACGAATTAGTATAAAACATTACACATCTTCCTGGAGCTGTTGCATTAACAACGCTTTAATTGCAGCCTTCGTAAATTTATCAACACCGCATAATTGAAGGTGCCCACAAAAAAAAACACATTAATTTCTCACAAAATTACAACATGGCGCATTGAAATAAGTTTAGTTAATCGGTGTATAATGATCCATTATACGAACAGATCTACAAACGATTCTATCGTCATTACAATCCAAAACCTTTGTAAGTAGGTTAGAGACTATCGCTGTTTTGATACCTATCAGTTTGGTTATTATTTTTTAGGGCAAGCGTTCTAAAATCGTTTACCTTTTAAGGTTATGTAATAATTTGACTATACGTCGAATAGGTTTTTTCGATTTTATGGCATAGGAAAGTTTTGTTACTTAAGATTGACTAGAATCATATTTTATGGAGACATTATAAATTAGAAAGCTAAAAAATTAACGTAAATAAAGTAAGCAAAAAAAGACAAAATATTTTTATACAAAGAAATATGATGCATACTATATTTATTACGCTTCCGCCGCATTTCGTCCCCAGACACCTCTCTTGTTTCAATTGTCTCTTATAACGTTCCATATTTCAAATATCAAGGTACAATATGTAATACTAATACACAAGAATGTTATAATACAAACATTATACCTGTTTTCCTCGGGGATTACACCTGACCCGCACGCAGTCCCATACTCAACTGTCTTTTGCATAGACATTTGAAAAAATTCTGTTTCAATTGTCTCTTATCATTCCAAATTTCAAATACATATCACGATGTGTCAAAGTATACACACGAGCTTTCTGTACGTAATAAGGTTGCAACACTAAATAACTATTATTACTAATAATAATTGCTACCTTGTGTACTTCATTTAAAAAAATATGTATCATGATCATTTTCTGGCTACTTTTTGTAGGCGGTTCCGCAGCATTTCGTCCCCAGACAATTCGTTCGACGACTCATCGGTAACGACGTGGGGCGTACTGGACGTCTGGTGCACAAGACATTTGGTGCACGGGGCAACTGATGCACGGATGTCTCGCTAAGCTAAGCTATTTCATGGATTAAATATTTTTAATAGAATATTATTTGTATATTTTAATATTCTAATCTACTTTTATAGATCATTGACTATATTACAATACTATTAGTTATTAAATATACATATACTATACATAAAATACTTTAAACGAGTCAAATTCATTCTGAATGATCTATAAAAGTAGATTAGAATATTGAATTAATAAAATAATATTCAAATAAAAATATTTAATCCATATAATAATGTCACCTTGGGACAATATCAAGAAGGTAAAATTGTTCACCGGTAACAGAGGTAAAATGACTGATTGTAAAGTTCGAGTTGGACCTACAAGAGCTTGTTTCCTCCCACCCATTCAATCTATAGTTCGGTTCGAGACCCAAGTAGTATTTACTAAAATAAATAGACTGTCTGAAAGTAATAATATAAAAATACTGTGAATAAATGTTGACTGATTGAATAATAAAAAATAAAAATATACATACTTTGAATATATACTAGAGACATCTATCATACGATGATAACAATGACATAAATACAAGTTCCAACGCGAGTCAGCTCATGCAAAGAAATAGCCACGGTGGCTGAGCGGTATGAATACCTGGGCAAATGGTTGGTTCCAAGGTCCTCGGTTCGCATCCCGCTTCTGCCGATATTTTTACTGAATGAATTGACACGTTTAAAGAATTTTCTGTATATTATATGTATATTTAATTACTAACCTATTTCGTTTACGAGACCTATGGATATCTGGACTCTCCGATCATTGGAAAAACCCTTCGGTTTGGTGAGGTTAGGTTAGGTTCGCGAGACAACCAGTGCACTGTTGTCCCTTGCACCAGACGTCTAGTGCGTCCCGCGTCGTTACCGATGAGTCGTTGAACGAATTGTCTGGGGACGATAGGTCATGACACCATATATTACTGCAGTTTGGTCACTGAGGTCTATATAATATAGATTACTATTTATAAGGACAGTTACGTCCCAATAATATCATGGGACAGCCTTCATACTTGATTACTTGATTAGATAAAGTGTATTAAATCCTAAATATCTATGTATCATTTGTAGACTAGGTGAAGGTTTATAAACAGCAGTTTTTTTCATCAATTTTTAGGGGTCATTATCGTTAGTGTAATGCTATAATATTAACCTTATTCCTAATTACATTAAATGGTAATTATTACAGTACACCGTATGCTTTTTTGGCGCGATACATTGGTTCCGAAAAATGGTGCGTAAAAAAATTATCATATAATTCAATGAATCGGTTCCAAAAATATAAACATCTTGTACAAAAGTACCAGAAACGTTTGAAAAAATCCAAATATGTTCTTCAAATCGCGCATATTTTTCATACCGTAAACCTAAATTCACAATATTAGAAATGAAAATGCTAGATTTATAAAATTCGAAGAGTTTTTTCTTTCACCATTTATCGGTATAATCCTGTGAATCTTGGCATCTCACCAAAAGTCAATGATAAGCGTATGATGGGCTTCGAAAGCAGATGCTTATAACGTAATATATACGTTCAATACTATAAGGGAATGATGAGGAATTACGAAGTAAAAAGGCGAACAAGGCAGCCTTTCATACTGTAGTCGGTTAAGAAGCAAAGAAATACCTGGTTGGGACATACACTTTGTGGAGAGCAAAAACTACAGTTGGTTCGCGCCGTCCAGGAAGGCTGTCGGGAACTATACATAGAATTTACCCCGCGGAGCTACGGGAGGCAGAGCTTTGGAATGAGGCGAGGACTATGGCGGCTGACAGAACTTTGTGACGGCTATTCATAACGACTATATGCTTCAGTTAGGGGAGCGAACATGGTGATTATCATGATGATTCAGTATATATTGGCAATAAAAAAAGCCAGCCTGATACAATATATAAAAATAGCTTCGCTCACTATTATAAAATGTTTTTTTTTTTTTTCAGTAAGACGGTGGATGCTCCAATAACGGTAGAGTTCTTCCCCCGCATCACAACCGACTCGAACACAACTCCGCGACCCACCACCGCCAGGGCGACAACAGTCGTGACAACAACCACGACTACCACCATGACCACCCGCAAGCCCACGACGACCACGACGACCACCACCACCACCACGCCCAAGCCGACGACCACAACCACGCCGAAGCCTACCACGACAACACCACGACCGACCACGACACCCGTATCCACAACTGTGGTGACTAGAACAGCTAAGTCAGCGAAAATACAAGCAGCCACAAATGAAAAAGGTAAGAATTTTCTATAATTTAGATATATTATTTATTTTTACGGAACAGCAATTCCAAGGAATATAGAATAGTAAAGAATAAGAAACATAGAGTATATGTAAACATACAATACATACAAAAGAGAACAAAAAACATAAAAGAAGAAGAAGATGACACGTGTCAAAGATCACAGAGATCTAGGAGAACAATACCATCGACAAAAGAGGAAAAGCCATTTAGGAGCGCCATTGCCGTTGTACTAAATTGAGTGCTCAAAGCTACACGAGTATCAACTGGGATCAAAAACAATGGATGGCTACGAGCACGGGTGTACCTATCTGGAAGGTAGAAGTTCAAACATTCAAGAATCCCAGGATTGTGAATTGCACCGCGAAGAAGGAATGAATGTTTGAGAGCAGCAATTTTCCTGCAGCACTCTAACGAATCGAAAGAAAGCATCCCTAGAAGGAAGAGTTGGGTAATGTTCGGAATTGATTGAATTGAATGGATAGTTACCGTAGATATAAAAATAGAGACTTTAATAAGAGAATTATATCTAATCCAGTTGTTACCTACGATATTTCGAGTTCTCGATTCAGTTTAGATGCTTAGCTGCTTCAGTGCAGAACTGCCACATCACCACACACCTGACCACGCACAGACGAACAAAACAAGATGAAGAAGTTATGTCCATTTTTTGTGTTTCAGATGCTGCTAAGGAGCTGATCTGCCCTAAGGACAGCGAGATCCCGTTTCAGTTCTTCTATGTCCGCTGCGTGAAGAAGCACAGCGAGTGCAAGCGCAGCCTCGGACAAGACTTCTTGTGCTGCGGACAGCGATGTGTCAGGGGAGCCACTCCACCTGTATCTGAACAGGCGCACCAACGTGAGACTTAGTAATAAGTTAAGTCAGTTAAGGTAATGGATGGTTACGGACCGGCCTACCATTGGAATATGTTGCAAGGCCAACTAGAGAACTGCAATTGGCATTGGTTCGATGTAACATGTGAAATGGTCTTTTGGGGTTGAGTAGAATGCTTGTTTATTGAAGAGATCCAGATTGCCAGAGATCTAGAAAAGCTCTCAATCATTGGATAGAAATTCAAGGCCAATATGTGGAGAATGTAGGGATGCTCGGATAGTGCTGCTGTGATCTAAGAGTGTACATTCTGACGGAATCAATAGAAAAAGCGTGGCGCCCCCTTCCAGACCTCAGAGCACATTCTCTGAGACTGTCAGTTCCTCTTGTTAGAAAGAGGAATCCTTCTTGATGAAGTTCGACGGAATCGCCTCGGCCCTATCGGGCACGAAGACTTATTATTATATATAGACACGCATTTACTATTTTCTCTCGTATTTTCGGTGAGATAATCTATCTTCTATCTCTTTACAACCCGTGAATGCGATTGTAATCTCTTTCAAGGGTTCTTTGTTTTAGCACTTCTGTACAGTGTCCACAATTGTTCAGAAGGGATTCCCACTCGACTTATCAGTTGGTAACTGATCATAATCTGAATTAGCGCAACATCAAAAAGACTTAACTGTCCTCCGGTGTGATGCGGGTAAAGACCAGAGAAAGTTCAGAAGAACATTTATTAGGCTTACTGAACTGACTAAACATCTGTGTTGCATAAATTAAAAATACACATTAGGGTACAATTATTTGTACCCATAATTATGAAAGTAGCAAAGTCATAAAAGACAAAATATTAGAACAGAAAAATTTACCTATTGCACATAAATAATGATTGGAGAAATGCAGAGAAATTTGATAAAACATATATATAAGAAATAACAATTTTAAAGATCCAGGAAACCAATGACATCAACAAAAGAGAAAAAGGACATGAAAATAGGATCGAGGTGTCCTGGTACCTAATGTCATGCTTCTTTAATTTTGAGATATTTTAAGGCCTGCATTATTTGGTGGAAAACCGATTAAAGTGACAACATTTTGCGTAAAATACTATATTTTAATTTTTTAAATTCATGTTTGATACGAGTATATTAATTTAAAACTATGTGAAATAAGTATTTTTATTAAATTTCTTAACTTATGCCAGTTTCATAATTATAGGCACATTTATTAGGTGAACTGCTTGTCTTTGTATGTGATTGAGGTATATGTACTTAACATTTTTACTATCGGTTGCAGCCATCTTAGGCCTAATCCCCCGTGAGTGCCCCTCTGAGCCCTTCGGTGAGCTGCTGTTCGATCTGCAGAGCTGCGAGACTGACGCAGAGTGCTGGCCGCGGGTCTGCTGCCCCGACAAGGCGCACCGATACTGTCGCACAGCCATGCCGCGCCTGGACCTGGTACCGGCCACCAGGAACTTCAACTCACGTAAGTTACATCACCACAGATGATAAGTTATAACCAACACTCAATGGTTTGACTTCTCTTCCGATAACACCCATTCTTATAATGCTGGCACACGATACGAGCTCCACAAATTCGTTTGGAAGAGTGATTTGTTGGTATCGTCTGATAACTGAGCATTGGGAAATTCTGTTCCTTGTCTTTGTTATATATATATGAATATATAATTGTGTTGGAAGCATCAGGGTCGCATCCTGTCTGCCCAGAAGTGGGTGACGTCAATGGCATTACTCCCGGCCATCATCGGGTCTGGGTGTAGCTACTCAGACACAGCGCACACTCCAGAAGGTGGGTCTACTCCATCCTGCAGTTATTCAGTCGGTCCATTGTTAAACTGCCAGGCTTTCATTTATGTCCTCGTCTTGCATACTCCGGTCCGAAGTCTGTTAAGGGACCTCCATATATTCCAACCCTGGTCGTGTCCAGGGGCTAGGTTCTCTGTTGGGGCAATCCAAGTATTCCCCTCATCTTAACATATCTTTGTTGATGATTGAAACAAAATTTTGCATCGCTGTGTGTCAAATTTGATTAAAAAATACTGGACTTTTTTGGTTGTTTTTTTTTTTAATGATAATTCGTAGTGGAATTCTATTAGTCTGTGATCTAGCAGTTCTCAATATGATCCATATGGTATAAAATAATTAACGTTTTACATACTAAAGATGCTTTTTCAGTTAAAACATTAAAAAATACATTTTTTTTATATTTAAGATTCCCACCTGATTACGCTGAAGTGGCCCAATCATTGAAAATAAAGTCCAACATTGGGACACCATGTCACTTAGACACCGTTGATTCGAAAACCGGACAACCTTAATTTTTAAAAATTGATTTAATCAAATCTATGCTCTCAACATACCTACGGCAGGGTTGAGCCATCTTTTAAGCACTAAACAATTGTCCATGCCTTGGAAGCATCAGGCTGATCATCCGATCTCCTTAAAAACGCTGATTATTAAACAACCAAATATTTCTCTGATGCTACAGTTGTAGTCCATGAAAATTTGCAGGCTCTTACCCTGGAGGATCCCAAGAACCATTTATGTTCGCATATGGATCTTCCGGTGCAGGTGTTCTGGGACGAGGAATAGACAACCTGAGCTTACAGAATTGTAAAACGACAATTTGTGGTGTCCATATGCTCACGTATAGAGCAGATATGGTATATATAAAAAATGTTATCGCAGTTAAGGTATATAACATTTGAATGATGTAATTCTTGTTATAGCTCTGAGTTCCATGGCGAGCTACCTGCAGTGCTCGCCCCCGCCTGCCAAAGGCCTGGATCTGTTCCCACGAGCTTGCACCACGTCACTGGACTGCTTCCCTAACTTGTGCTGCCAGGAAGACGGCAGTCGCTACTGTCGTCCGGCCAAGAAGTCTCTAATCGCCCTGCTAGCCGGCTTGGGACAGGTAAACATACATTACATCATCCTATTTTGTTATTTATTTTTGTAAACACATACAGGAGAATACCGACAATAGATGGCAATAGTGATTCTGAAGTATCATCAGTGGATTCTATGACGTTTACCATGCTGCATGTGGAGTATCGATCCGCCAATATCATAGACTACAGTCCGACATTCATGCATCATCCAATCATTACAGGAATTCACTATGAATGGGTGGTCTTAACGGGTCTACCACCATGTTTGATTAATAGGATATGACTGGCATTTTACAGGTAAGGGATCAAATTCACACCAACCGGAGTATTTATATATCGATTGAAAATCTTCTTTTTAATCTCCTTCGGGGATCGAACCTATGACCTTTGATTTGGAAAGCAAAGGCCTTACACACAGCCATTGCCAGCATGTATTTTCAAATATTTGGTACATTTTTCAAGAGTCTATATAATTTATTCTAACGTAGAAACAAGTTATGCAGTGACCAGCTGAGTAAGTAAGAGCGTAAATATTTCCAGAAATCTGTTTAATTTCTCTTCTATTGAAATTTGGCTATGACTAAACAACCCTAACAATGTTTTCACAAGATCGGATGATTAGCCTGATGCACCCGAGGCCTGGAATATTTAGTTCTAAGAGGCGGTTCAACCCAATATAACAACATATGAAACATTACCACAAACATTTAAGGAAAAATCTCCATTACATTTTTTTTAAATGTGTGTTATAGGATATATTGCAGATAATAAGTCGTTTAATTGAATTCAAGATGGAATAATCTTAAGTTTTTGTGTCACAAATGTGAATGCCATGGTTAAAAAGAAGGTCAATTTACCTCGCAAAGTTATAATATCAATGAAAATTTGCAATTACTGCAAATTAAAAATATATATTTTATTTAGAAATCAATGATTTACATCCAGGCAATTCCTCCCTGATGTTGAATTTGAGAAAAAGGAACAGCAGTCCTAATGGGTGCTTATATGTTCCAGGACATCTAAACTGTGCTTGCTGAAAGGATGCATGTTTGTGTATAATAGTTGGGATGTTTATGTGTGAAGGATTAAAAATATTTGTTTTATATTTCCAGAGGGTGGGATCATCGTTTGTCGGATTCGCACAGAACGAACTTGTGAGGGAAAACAACAAGCTGAACAGCAATAATTAAAGACGGAACAAAGTTGGCTGAAAGCTACTTTAATAGAAATGTGCAATCATTTTACAAGTCGAACGACTCGACATTTTCATACAAAAGATGTCAACAATCGACCATTTATTTTAATGCAGTCTTCAGCATCGGAGGGTCTTCATTTAATCCAGCTGAAAGAAGAAAACAAACCATTAATCATTAATTTATTATACACCTATATGTCAGCATTTTTTTTTTGATAATGTAAATAAAATCTCTGAGTGGGCAACACAATGGTTTCTAGTCTTAAAAATAAATTATCTTTTCTTGTGTTAAAAAACTACCCAAAATATTGCCCACTCAAATTGTACATTCTGTAATTACTTTTTTTATACAAAATAAAAATATATAAACAATGAAATAATGGTTTTATTGTGAATTATCTTCCCTAAGTATTCCATTTTTACACTTCCCAGTTGAATTCGTCCTGCTACAAATACAGACCTTACTGACTGCCCAAGAATTGTATGTATTCAAATAATTCATGAATCTATAGAATATCTAATTACTAATTAGGTAATGACTTGAGAATTTTAATAAATTTATTTGTGTTTCTTAAAATGATAATTGATTTGAATAAAAATCTTTTTTCCAATGAATCGAGCCAATTTTAAATGAATAGTCAGATTTAAGAATAAGTTAAGTTTAAAATATATCTCCAACTACCTTTAATTCCAATCCATAACTGAAATAGCTATTTTATACTAAAATTACTAATGACAATAATGATGATTACATCATGTTTCATAATACCGAGTTATCTGTTTAATGCCTTCAATGGGGATGATGTCTATAGCGGTCATAAGCTTTTCGTGGAATTTTGTACCGCATATTACAATTAGTTTATTAACACATTTAATGCCAACGTAGTGTTTTTAATGCATTCGGCTCAGAGGCATATAGGTCACATCCAATGTTAAAATACAGGGACTGTTTGTTCGAAAACAACGTAGGTCACCTGTAACCTACAGGGCACCCTTTTCAACAACAGCGTAGGTCACCGGTGACCTACGTGGCGTGGAACGTATTAACACGTTGATCGCCAACACCGCTTTTATGTAAAGCGACGGATAATGTTTTGTGTTTTAGGTGTTAAGGTCGCATTGGAAATTCTGAATAGAAGTTTGTATGGAGGGCAACAGCGCAAAACAAAAAGTCAAATTTGTGCTTTGTGATGCGGCGTGTTTGTAATGACTCGCCACCGGTGGTTGACATGGCCATTATGTGTTAAAAAATATAATAAAATCTATAAATTAGTTGTCTAAAAATTGCTTAATAAATCTGCCAAAAAACGCTAGTCATAAGGTTAAAGAAAACCTATCTTTATGTTGCAGTATTTTTTGTAATTTAATCTAAATTGTTTTTATTTTCCTTTCTTTTCCTTAGGGCTTCTCCATTATTTGTTTGTCTTGGATTAGCTGAATTAAAGTGTAATAAACTAAATGCTTTTCATCAAACTAATATGTATGTAATGTATGTTTTGTGATCGCCCGGGAAGTGGCTTATGGCATCAACCACACTTATGATATATACAGGTAGAGTAACAGATGTGGATCTTACTTTCTTGAATCCAATCTTGTTGGAGTACTCCCTGAAGCACTGCCTGCACAGGTTGAGGCCGTACTTGCGGATGAGGCCGTGCTTGTTGGAGCAGGCGCGGCTGAAATACACAAAAAGACACGGTTAAAATATTAACTCTCTCACACTTTTTGACAATATATAGAACAGTAATCTCTCCTTCACGTTTTAATAAGATAGGAAGATTAGCCCTATGCTTCCGAGGCCTGGACCATTTATTCCTAAGAGGCATTTCAACCTAAAATGACAACATGGTAGGGACTGTTATGTGAAAAATCACAAACACTAGAAAAAATATTTGTTACGAATTTTAATAATCAAGTTATATAAGAGGTTTAAGTATGTCGTGGAGATAATAAAGAAGGGTTTTTTTATACTGTTACCATTATTTATAGATTCATTATTTTTGTGTCATGATAACTTTCCATTTTAAAAATGTCCTGCAAAAACAAATTGATTTTGTACTTGTCAAAAATTGTGCATAAATTATTTTTATCTACAACTAATTAAAAAGTAACTAGGAGATATTTCGAAGTTTAAAAACATATCATACGGCCACCAAACATCCCTACAACAACTAGTTAACAGTAAACCATAAGAAATATGGTATTTCCAACAAAAAAAAAACCTTCAGATAATTCAACTTCAATATGTATATTATTTTCTTTTTCCAAAATCTCTTGAGACAGTTTGCTAAGATACATACTATAGGAAGCATTAACCTTACATTACAGAATTAAATGGAGTTTAATAAAAACAGCTAATTTAAATATATTTATATTAAGGAAACGCATGCAGGAGAGCACAACTGGTTAAGCCCTGTGGCGTCTATAATGCTCAGCCAGGACAGTTGGATAATGTTTGCAGCAAACACATCATGTGTTTGATGCATGCAGTGTTTTCATGGAGATAGCAAGTGTATTTCGAATGTGTTTCTTTAAGAGATTTAGATTGGACGAAGCAGGAAACACAGATACTGGGAGATATATATTACCATCAAGGATAACATTATGCTTAAGTGTATCAAGCATTATAAAATCAACATTTTCCTTTAAATATTTCACCACGCGTGATGACTTTAGCGACCGTGATCTTTAAGCACACACATGAATAAGAGAGAAATAAATGTTTTTCGTAATCCGTCACTTTTGGCACTTTTTTTTTTTCACTGCAGTGTAAATCTAGATAAGTTGATTATTACACCAACCCCGCGACCCTTATTCCTTAATTATTTGTTTACGGCATTTATACTGTTGACAATGTAAGTTTAACAATTATTTTAATACTAACAAACATTTTATACAATTATTCTTTCAATTATAAAGTCACTTTTATTAAATAAAATGTTTTAGAGCTTAGTAAAAAGACGTCGTCACAAAAGAAAAACTGCATTTAATAGAAAAATCTGAATATGTGGAATTCTACAAATGAACATTAATGTCCTTTGGAGCAAAATTTAGATTTTAATAAGTTTAATGCACATGACTTGATAGACTATGACTGATATTATGTCAAATGTTATCACACATTATCGTGATGTCTTACCAAATATTTTTCTCATCACTGTTTACAACTTTATTCTCAATATCAATACTTTTGTAGTAGCATAAACTGCACATGCTCACTTTGACACATCATATTGAGGTTAGGTCGGTACATCTTCAAAGGCGTTTAAAGCGTTAAGTTAAACTCACCAGACTGATTAAATAAGACCACATCATTTAATATGGTAATGAGTATGGGATGGGAATATATTCGCAAGTCGTCAAAGGATATGTTTCAGTACATTCTACAGTCGTTATGTTCAAAGAACCACGTTGAAAACATGCAGTTATATCTGTCAGTGGGGAGTAAGCGGATAGTTTTTGGATGATATAAATGGCGTGAAAAATTCCTGGCGATGTTAACTTACCATGACCGGGAACCCGGACCGAATTTTCGGGGGTGAGAGAACCAGATATTTTCGTGACCCATGGCGCGACCGCACTTAACCAGCTAGGGACGAGAAAGAAATCAAAGATGGCGGAGCCGGATATGGCGAATTTTTTTGTGGCTGATGACTTTGTTGTGTATGCAGTCGTGTATGCAGTCGTGTAGTCTATGGTTACAATAAAAATAAAAATATTTATACATATATATATATTTTGTTTTATTACCTACCACGTCATAATCAATTTCATTTTTTTTGTATAACGAAAAACGTATTTTTAAATGGATTCGAAACAAGTCTACCATAGAAATAAACCGTAATATCAGCACTATGTTGTTTTGTGCAAATAGCAAATTTATTTTATTCGAATCTTCTTCGTAATATCAATCCGGTGGATTGGTTTGCAGCAACAGAATCTTGCATCTCGATCTCCATTCCTCTCGGTCCTCCGCAACCCTTTTCAGCTCAGCATAAGCGCTACAATTCATGTCCTCGAATACTTGCTGCAAATACTCCCGTCTAGGGCGCCCTCTACAGTTTTTACCCTCAACCATCCCCTCCACAATATCGTGAAGGAGACCATCGTGGCGCATGATGTGACCAATCCATCGGGCTCGCCTCTCTGAGATGGTTCTTATTAGTTGCCTATCTTCCTTGATTATTCTGAGAACCTCATTGTTCGTTACGTGGTCTCTCCAGGAAATTCCGAGAATTCTTCTGTACGACCACATCTCAAAGGCCTCTAGTCTTTTTTTATCACTTTCAGATAAGCAGCATGTCTCACAGCCGTATATTAAGATGCTCCAAACAAGTGTTTTGGCGAATATTATCGTTGATTTGCTCATTTTCAAAAATAATATTATATGTAATGCCGTTTAGGTAAGTTCGTTTTTTGCCAATAAAGTGAATATAATTCTCTGTAATGTGACGGTTTTTATCACAAAAGTTAGTACCACTTAACCCTTTGCCTGAGTTTTGACATCATATGCCTATGTTAAATATTGGGGTTTGATAAATTGATTTTGTTAGAATAACTATGTAAAAAAGAGGACACGACAGACTTTCGTCAGTCAAGACCCAAGAGTGGAAATGGCTACGTAATTATGCTGTTTTTTAATTTTTTTTGACGTTTTATATGATGAAATAAATGCTAACAATGTATGTACACTGAATCTTAAAAAAAAACATTTTCAAAATGATTAACAGCAACATTTGGATACATATATAAAACTGGTATTCCAGTAACAACGTCTCAGTGACAGATAAAATCTAATAGATATTAATGTATTTATCTTTATATTTGTGATAAGATAATCTGCGGTGGTTTAGTGTGTTATAGTTTTTTTATATCATGTTTAATCATTTAGTAATGTCCTCGATGGGCAACTGTTAACATTTGATGTATAAAATAAACGTGTAAACCGTGTCAATCCGCTCTAGTACAAAAATAAATTTCCAAAAGTTAGTCGTTATAATAATTATTTTTAGGTTATGTTTGGTTTGGACGAATTGAAAAAGTAATCCTTCTAATACAAATGTAATTTAAGCGTTAATAATTTCCTGGTGACTTCAGGGAATTTTTTTACTGTCAAGATGTGACACGACAGTTATGTTTGTTTTTATGTCAAATGTTAGGTGACGCCCATCTAAGATATTAGCAGCACTTCGCTGCAATATATCAGGCTTGATAGTATGTACTTAGAAGTGTTACTATTTATCTCTAAAGTTACTAGTTTTTATTTTAAATTGCTTTTTAACATTATTTTATAGCTTAATACACAGTGAATCTGAAAATGAGAATATATAATGAAGAACATATATACATGTCATTTATAACACTGTTTTAATTTTATCAAGTGTGACATAGTGATATTCTACAGTAAAGTGTTACCTAGTGAATAAATTTTAATGAATCACTATTAACTGACACTAAGATGGGGTTTTGTTGTAGCAAACTTAGGTTCCAGCGAGAAGCCGAGTTACCAAATAGTGTCCCAGAGTATTTCAGGTATGTAAATATTTATTTATTCAAACAAAACATGCTATCATCTCAAAAAATAATACAATTCCATACATTGGGAAATAATAAGTTCAAAAAATTATAATACCATAGAACAAGCAACAAATTGGAAAACAGTAATATGTTACCTTGTACCTAGTGAAATTTTTATTAATTTGTAAAATCTGAACATTCTTTAGCGCGTAAGCTGATTATCTGATGAAAATAATTATAATATTTATCGGTCCGCAATGATTTATATGTTATCCGCAAAAACATTCCAGTGTCTTCTTGATAGAAACATTTAATGCGACCACAGCACCAACAGCTGCTTATATACAAATAACACTCAATTTTGTTTCTTTCTTTATGTAAATACAGATAAGATTTGGACTTAAACAAAAGTAAAGTATAAAATAGTTTTTAAAGATTGAAAAAATGTGATTTACAAATCCGTCTCCTGATATATTTTTTATGTATTATATTTTTTAATATTACCAAAA
Organism: Glossosoma conforme; assembly: GCA_022606575.1. Lineage (NCBI taxonomy): Eukaryota > Metazoa > Arthropoda > Insecta > Trichoptera > Glossosomatidae > Glossosoma > Glossosoma conforme. The sequence goes on along the minus strand of JAGTXR010000250.1, from coordinate 194,700 downwards.
TATTTTTTTATAGTTATGATCATGTGCCGGTTGTCTATACTCCTCGATCTCCTACAAATTTACAAAGGTAACCATTTTTATAACAAGTAATCCCTAATCAAGCATTGACATACATTGGTCCCCGATATCACAATAACTTCAACTTCTCTTTTTTTATATTTATTTGTTTACAAATAGCTCACATATTACAAATAAAAATTCAATATATGTACTTCATTAGACTCATAAGGTTTACTTTAATGTAGTGAAAGATTGAACAGAGGGATACATAGGCAATCATGTTTACTGATGACTATAGTTCATCCAGTGTATGAAGAACCCTATGACACATTTATTGCCCCTTGTAAAAGGGATGGGGCAAAAATATTTATTTCGATTAGGTCGATTTTTTTTCTCTTCTTCTTCGAAAAAAATCGAATTTGAATTCGAAGTGAATCGTATATAAACATCTCTATTTTTAAATAATATAATTTAAAGTGCAGCGAATATTATATTTGGGAAGTTTTAGCTTGATACGTATGGCATTTTTATTGCTCTGTGTAAAAAGAGATGGGGGGAACATTTTTTATTCTATTATATCGATTTTTCTTCTCTTCTTCTTCGAAAATAATTATATTTTAGTATAATTTTTTCCCGCATGGCGGCGTGTGGATCAGTACAAATGTCCGACTTTTAGTAGCGCGTTGTTCTTCGATCGATTTGTGTTTTTTGATGTTGTAATTATTATATTCATTGTTAGTATTGTTAAAGTTGTTTCATTAAAGAAAACATTCGAGATCGGGTCGCGGATGCCCTAGGAATCGGTAAATCTACAGTATCTCGGATTACAGAGGAGAAATACGGTGAATCTTCATCAGAAGAGAAAAAAATATTAACACCAAATAAGAAACGACAGAGGAAATGCTTAATTACAAAACCCAAAAGCTTTAATTTGGCAGCAATCCGGAATCACGTGTATGCATACTATGACCGCAACGAAATACCAACACTTCTTAAACTGGTAGGTTCTCTTAAGTCAGTGAGATTATTTCAAGGCAGTGCGACGTCTCTTAGTAAGTTTAGCATAGTTATGTGCTAATATTTATCTCTACAATCGCTTTTCTTCATAATTTTCATATTTCTAATATTATTATTTATAGTTTGTTTTACATATCTCTTAAAACCTGTTAATATTCACTTATAATTGATAATAATTCTAATATTTCATTTTAGTAGGTATTTACAAAAACAATCGAAAATACGATTATCTATACCCCAACACTGGTTTTCGCAGCAATGCGAGATGGCGTTCTACATGCGTCAGATTTTGTATTATTATAGTTACAAATTGCCGTATTTTTTCTAATTTGTAACAATATGTATATATTTTTTATTATTTCATTTTTATTATAATATATTTACCTAAAAAACTTATTATATATAAGAAGAGAGGCTTTTGTGTATGTTGATAAAATTAATATAGGTAGCGAACGTTTTTACAACGTTATATCGGACGATATTTAGCACAGGGCAATAAATGTGTCATAGGGTTCTTCATACACTGGATGGACTATAGAGACCCGTATTTTTAGCATTTTGAAATAGATGCGAAATAGATGCTAAAATTCGGAATAGATGCTAATAAATGCGAATTTCATAGAATATGAAAATAGATGCTAAAATCTCGATTTGCTTGTTTTATAAAATTAATTTCACTGTTATAAATATGAAATGATAGATTTTTACATACCTATCTTATATGGACACACTTTACATAGCCTATTGCAATATTTTTTCACTGTTGACATTGCCCATACATATCCTTTCGCACATTTATTATGGGAGGAAATTGATGACATAAAACGGAGCCTACAAAATCATATTAATTACTTTTTTTCTGTTGAAACAATATAAATAATTTCATTGACTAGTGAAACAATAAAAAAAAAACTGGAATTTTATTTAACTGACACTGCTAAAAATAGTTTTCTTACACTTGAGTCTCATTTAGTGATAAATAAGACCAATTTATATTATGAGACTTCAAGTCAACTTTTTAATCCATCAGTAGCAGGTTCAAACTGTACCATTAATGATAAACAAGAACTTGCCATTATTATATTTATTGTCAGAATCTCAATGTATAGAAGGATATTAAAAATTTTGAAATCATAAAAAGTGATTTAAATCTAGATATTGTACTACTCTTGGGTGGTGATGCGCACCTACCGACTGCTATTAAAACAGCAGTTTATAGCCTCTCACAACCAACTCCACTCCCATCTGTACGTGGTGAGCCCTACATAGTCATGTCACATCAATATTGCGGTAACCAATCCCTTTGGCGATATGACGTGATGAACTGACGGGAGAAAGGAGGGCTGAGAGAGTTATCAAAAGAACTCTCCCAGCTTCAACTAGGCACGGTGTAAACCGGCCATAAACTCGCCAAGCCGCCTGGCAAGCGTGGCGTTTTAAGCCAACAACCCCGAATGAAAACACAACAAAAGATCCGGCCCCTAGTTCCCAGCAGCTTCGCTATTCCTGGCCACGGCAGCGGCCATGGTAACGGCGGGGCGGGGGGTGCTAAGAATCACTGGGTTACTGCAGGCTGCCACAGACGACTATTTATTGCTACCTACAACACGAGAACATTGAGACTAGATGAGAAAATCGTAGAACTGGAAGAGGAACTAGATAGAATCAAATGGAGCATCGTTGGGCTGGCCGAAGTTAGACGAGAAGCAGAAGGTCTGATTAAACTCAACTCAGGACATCTCTTATACTATAGAGAAGGGGATCAAACCTCTCAAGGTGGAGTTGGCTTCCTTATCAACAAGGATATTGCCAACAACGTCACCGAAGTTAATAGTATATCCCCCCCGAGTATCATACCTGACGCTTAAGTTATCGAACCGATACTCCTTACGAGTGGTGCAAGTATACGCCCCAACGTCTAGCCATACCGATGAAGAAGTAGAAGCTCTATATGAAGACATCGAAAATGCCCTAGAATACAATAAGACACATTACTGCATAGTTATGGGAGACTTTAATGCTAAGATTGGAAAGTGCTGTGGAAACGAGAAATTTATAGGACAATATGGAACCGGACTCCGAAATAACAGAGGACAGATGCTGGTAAACTTTCTACATGCTAACAAAATGTTTTGCATGAACACATTTTTCAAGAAAAAACCAAAACGCAAATGGACCTGGAGAAGCCCGGATGGTAACATAAAGAACGAAATTGATTTTATTTTGGCTAATAAGAAGAACATAGTCACTGATGTCTCAGCGATGCAATGCTTTAGTACCGGAAGTGACCACCGTCTCGTTCGAAGTACTATGCACCTAGACATCAAACTGGAAAGGAAAAAGCTAATAAAACAAAGAGTTATACGTCCATTAAATGTTCAGAGCAAGCTTGAGGAAACTTTTCAGCTTGAACTACAAAATCGATTCGCAGCACTGGAAGATAGTGATGACACCGACAACGTCAACAAACTTAACGACAGAATCATTAATAGCATTAAAGAAACTGCCAAAAAAGTCATAAAGCAGTGCAAAAAGAAAAAAGGGTCAAAATTCTCAGACAAAACGATAGCTCTTATGGATGAACGTCGTAAAAGCAGAAGCATCAAGCAGAACAAAAAAGTGAAAAAATCCATGAGATTTGACATTCGTCGTTCAAACACCGAGTATATCATGGAGATTGTTGCACAAGGCCGAGGGTCAAATGCATTTAGCAGACACACCTCTATAGGACAGGCCCAACTTTCCAAACTAAAGACACACGATGGGAAGATAACAACAAATCTTAATGATATACTGAAGGAAATAGAACATTTCTACGGTATATTGTATTCATCTACGATGCCAGGTCCTAATGACAGATCTGCGGACGACAAGAGGGCTACTCTCACAAAGCACTGGTCTGAAGACATCCCAGATATAAGTATATTCGAAATTAAATCGGCCCTAAAACAACTTAAGAACAACAAAGCCCCTGGAGAAGACGGAATTACATCTGAGCTTCTGAAAGTAGGAGGAACCCCTCTGTTGAAAGAGCTTAAAAAACTATTCAACAAGGCAATAGAACATGGAGAAACCCCGGCGACATGGAGTACGAGTATTGTGATATTGTTCCACAAAAAAGGGGATAAATCACTGCTCAAAAACTACCGACCCATTTCCCTTCTTTCCCATGTGTATAAAGTATTCTCCAGAATTTTAACAAACAGGCTGACAGGTCGATTTGAAGAATTCCAACCTCGAGAGCAAGCTGGGTTTAGGAAAGGCTTTAGTACAATTGATCATATTCACACGCTAAGACAAATCATTCAGAAAACCGAAGAATATGATCAGCCACTCTGCCTCGCCTTTGTAGACTATGAAAAGGCATTTGACTCAATCGAGACTTGGGCAGTGCTAGATTCACTACAACGCTGCAAAATAGACTATCGGTATATAGAGATAATAAAATCTCTATACAAATCTGCAACAATGATGGTCCAGCTCCATGATAGCACTAACAATATTTCTATAAACAAAGGTGTTAGACAAGGAGATGTTATATCTCCAAAACTCTTCACAAACGCCCTAGAAGATATTTTTAAACTGCTATCCTGGACAAAATGTGGAATAAATATTAACGGAGAGTACATTTCTCACCTCCGATTTGCAGATGACATAGTGCTAATAGCCGAATCACCTAACAAGCTCCAAGACATGCTCTACGACCTCAATGAAGCGTCGAACAAAATTGGTCTGAAAATGAACATGGATAAAACAAAAGCCATGATTAATAGTCATATTTCACAGACCTTTGATCCTATTAGGAAATAGAGGTTGTAAACGACTATACCTATCTGGGACAAGTAATACAACTAGGGCGAAATAACTTCTCAAAAGAAATCGACAGGCGCATACAACTGGGATGGGCAGCATTTGGAAAACTAAAGTACATTTTTAAAGCGAAAATTCCGCAATGCCTTAAAACTAAGGCGTTTAACCAATGCGTCCTCCCTGTATTAACTTATGGCGCAGAGACGTGGAATCTGACAGCAAGTCTTACCCATAAAATAAAAGTCACCCAGCGTGCTATGGAGAGATCCATGCTCGGAGTGTCGCTAAAAGATAGAATCCGAAACGAGGAAATACGCAGAAGAACTCAAGTAGTGGATGCTACCCAACGAATAGGCACACTCAAGTGGCAATGGGCAGGACATATCTGTCGAAGAGACGACGGTCGATGGGGAAGAAAAGTATTGGAATGGCGCCCAAGAACTGGCAAACGAAGCATTGGCCGACCCCCTGCAAGATGGACTGACGACATAAGAAGAATAGCGGGAGTGACCTGGATGCGGAAGGCGGAGGATCGAAGAGGATGGAGACTCATGCGGGAGGCCTACGTTCAACAGTGGACGGACACAGGCTGATGATGATGATGATGATTGTACTACTATTATTGGCCACAAAATTAAGTATAAATATTTTTGTTGTTCTGCTATCAAATCAATTTGGTGTCCAGTAAATAGTGTTGATGTTGAAAGATTCTTCAGAAAATATTATTTAATAGTAAGTGATCGTCGAACTAATCTAAAAAATTTATCATGTAACATTGTAACCTTTTTTCATTTCTATTATGGAGACTAAACAATTAACTTAATTAAACTCTCCGTTATCGGCTTCTCTTCAAATTTCCTATAAATGAACTTGGTGACTGTTAGAGTTCATTCCTGAAAATTTCAATAATTGAATGAATATTTTAATTATTGCCCTATTTTTGTATTAAGTTGTCTAATGTGCTAGTACGTTTAATTATTATTTATAATATTTATGCATGTTTTTTAATATTTTTATAAAAAAAATGTTAAAACTTAGTGAAATTGATAATTATTTAATATTTGTGTTATACAAAAATAGATGCTAAAAAAGATGCTAAAATAGATGCTAAAATCCATGTTTTTAAATGCTCCATAGCGCTAATTTTGAAAAAAATAGATGCTAAAAATACGGGTCTCTACTGATGACATATGCTCACACTAGTCCACTGAGAGTTAAAGAAGGCCGCTGTAGCAAGGACGACTCAAATCTCTGCAAAGTATTACAATGTAATTTTTAAATTACTGTCTTAGTTTAACATATATAAATTTAAGTCTTTACCACTGTATAAATTTAAATTGGTGTCACGATCTATCGTCTCCTGACAATTCGTTCTATGACTCATCGGTAACTTAGTGGGGCACACTGGACGTCTGCTGCACGGAAAATTTGGTGCACGGGACAACTTGTGCACTGGCTGTCTCGTTAACCTAATCTATGGAATTGTCCAGTGATCGTAGAGTGCTGAGATCCATAGGTCTCGTAAAAGAAAAATATTTTAGGTTAGCGAGACATCCAGTGCACCAGTTGTCCCGTGCACCAGACGTCCAGTGCACTCCACATTGGTACCAATGAGTCGTAGAATGAATTGTCTGGAGACGAAATGCAGCAGAGCCATTTAAATTATATTAATCATTTTTTATTTACATAACTTTTTTCTATTATGTAACTAAAATTGTAAATTGTTTTAATTAGCTAATTCATTATTTTTCAGTAATATTCATCATGAGCAACCTATATCTGGAGCAGTCCACACACCTTTTCTGTCATTTTTACAACGGTATTGAACATTTATATTACTAGAGGCTACTAAGTTAAACAAATATCTTAAATAATTATTTTTAAAAAGTTTCTACTATCATTCATTGTTTAACGAATTTAGAAAATATTTTATTTTTATCTTTCAGTAATATTCATCCTGAGCAACCAATACCTGGACCGGTCTATACACGTTCTACGTCGACATTACAGCAGTATTGAATATTTATATTACTAACGGGTCCAAGCCAAAAAATAAATATCTCCTAAAATGAGCATTCATTTAATGTTTTATTTACTAAACTTAAATTCATAGATGAAAATCCTTCTCAACTTTAAATGATTAGCATTTGCAAAATGGTCATAACTTTAGCTTCTTATATTTAAAGAATTTTATTTCTTATTTTATTTTATGATAAATGTTTCTCAGGGAAAGTCCATAATTAAAAAAAAAACAGTATAAGTTGATAAAATAAACATTTTTAATATGCTTTATACAATTTTATTTAATTCCTTCACCGCGGATGACATATATAGCCGTCATGAGCGAATAATAAAATCCACATTTCTATATATAACTGTGTACAATAGATACTCAGTTTTCCTTCATAACATTATTTTTCTTAAGCATGTGATTCCCTGCTCGTTCTTAGGCCAATATTCTGGTTGAAAATTAAAGAAATAAGTTTAATTTCTAAATTGCTTAAAAATATTTTTTATCTATGTTATTTGTTTTGTTTTCAGTAATATTCACTTGGAGCAACCCAAGCCTGTGCCGGTCTCCACACCTGCTGTATCAACCTCAGTGCTTCAGAGGTATTAAGAATTAATTCAATGTATTTAATGAAAGGTGTCTTTCCTCGACTTACGACCGAGATACGATCCTGGGCTTTGGTCGTAAGTTGAATTTCATACAAAATATGTATGTACTTACATATTAAAATAAAACATGTGTATTTATTTATATGTTCTTTTTGTTATATTTATACTTTTTTATTAATACAAAATAAAATATTTACTTCATTAATATCTAAAATATTTACTTCACTAATATTTAAAATGTTTCGTCATCTGGACTTATATAAGTACAATCCTTTGGCTCATCAACAGTGGTGGAAGAAGAAGCAGTATTAGTCTTTTTAAAAAACATATCCATTTTTAGTTGAGTTGTTTGTTGTTTTTTTTCCTGTATATTTCTTTGTAGTAAGCAAGATCTTCCTGAATACGGCGGCTTATAGTCAAAAATCTTTCGTTATCCGAATCCATTTTTGCAAACTTGCATTACTTGTTCAATTTGAAGGAACGCTGCTTCCATTTCTTTCAATGCAAATTTTTTTGGTCCTTTTTTTTAAAGTTTAATAATTATTTTTGAAATTACTTTTGGTTGTAAGTAGAACCGTCGTAAGTCGAGAACTACCTGTATATGTAATAAGGTTAGATTTGAAATAAAATATCATTGTTAAACATTTTCCTTTTTGTAATATTTTTGTTTTTTACAGGCCGGAGAAAAAACAACAAAAACCACAAGACAGTATGAATCGCCTATTGAACATGCACAAACCAAGATCAAGTCTACCATCTTTATGCAGCACCATATTAAAGCACAATTCTTCAGATTTTTCTGGAACGTGGGATTCTTCTAAAGATGAAATGTTTATAGAAAACATTATGTCTGACAAAGACAAATCGTATCAAAAAATTAAAGAGCAATTCAGAAGCACATGTCAAAAGCATTTTAAAATTGAAAATATTGTAGAAATACTGAACCCGTACCTTTATGGGTTTTATTTACTTAGAATGGAAGAATACCTAACGCTGTATAATACTGTTGACGAGTATTATATCTTCCATGGAACCAAAAAAGAATATAACAAAAGTATTATTCTTAATAACTTTGATTGGAGACTGCATGGAAAATCGGTTGGGCATATATTTGGGAAAGGGGTTTCATTTTCTACTAAAAGTAATTATGCAAGTCATTATAGTGACAAAAATCAAAACAATAGATATATGTTTTTAGCCAAAGTTCTATTATCCAACCCTTGTGTTGGCAAAAAGACAATGGTTTTTCCACCTAAGTTGCCGCATAATTCACAACTACATTACGATACTTCGCAAAAACCCAACGGAGAAGTTTTAGTGAAATATAATGACGATGAATTCTATCCTATGTATCTCATAAGTTACTCGGGAATAGCAGCGAACAATACGTATAATCATAATAAACGATCCAAACATAAGTGAACCAACATGGTTAAATATATACGAATTTAAGTTGAATTGGTTTTATTCACTCATACCCGATGAGCGGGTATCATATCACATGTATTCTCATATACTAGTTTTGTGACTAAGTAATGGTAGAACTGCCAAGGTGTTTTTTTTTTTTTTTTATATTTGACGTATTCACACACTCAACGTGTAGTGGTAGTGATTTTTTTCAGTATTTATTATTATTTATGTCTACTATTCTTTAAATAAGTTTAAGTTTAAATAAATTACCATTATTTTCGACATTATTTCTATGATTAATCTGTCACACCACCGACATGTGAATATGAGCCATGTTCATCATCATCGCTAGTCTAGTCTGTCATTGTAAATTAAGCCACTGATGTGTTGGAATTAACCTTAAAAGATGTTTTACTTAGTGTCAGGTATTGTACATAATTTAATGTATTATAGAAATAGTAGTTGCTATCACAGGGTGTCACTAGTGAGTTATAAATTATACGTATTGTGTTCCAAAAAAAAACATTTTGACCTTTATGAATAACTAGCTAATTATTTTTTAAAAAATGGCTACGTCATGAACTGAATTATAACAATATAACTGAATTTATAGCGAGGATGCTTCAGCATATCTTATGTAAAACTATGAAGAAATATATAAATATAAACAATTAGCTCTTTATGTGTATACCTTAAGGACAGAATTCGTATTCAATATTTTTATCGTCTATAGAGGTTACTTTGAATATCACTTCCTCCTTTTTGCATTACGGTGTGTAGAAAAAATTACAGTACATAACAATATCACTTTATATTATGAAATTATCCATTTTTGGTATCTCCTCCTATTGGGGAGACTATTATTGTTTCACTAATTTATATTGCGGTGTCCCTCTTGGAATGCATGAGAGGAAACCCATACTTCGATACAATGAGAGATATATACTCGTATATGAGTAATACTGCTATCTCTTATGTGCTATATATATTGTGATTTAATGAGACTTTAACCTTGATTATTGTACTTTATACTTAAAAAAAAAAATTATAATAATAAATATGTTTTTTATATTAATCTTTTATTTTCCAATCAACTGTTATTCTTGATATCCACAGTTTTGTATTACTCCAACTAGCAACCGACAAAGTTAATGGTCCAGTTGAAATACCAGTGGTACTACACGAAACTTGCGTTCCGGAACATAGTCTCGCACTCACCAATCTTTTTAGATTATATTATTTTCATTATCATTTTACACATCGCAATAACTGCATTTGTGTGTAAAATAATGTAATATGAGATTTAACCACCAGTTATTATACTACGTAGATACTAATGATCTGTGAGATTGGCAATAGTCTTCTGCCCCAATCGGTTATGCGGAAATTTCCTTCCATATGTCACACATGTTAGGGGGAAATCTATTGAGTGCATTGGGGAGATACATGATGTTGATCTGGACACCCTATGGTGAACGAAAGCAGTGCCGGTTTTAAGGGGTGGCGGGGTCGGTCGACCGCCAGGGGCGCCGAGTGGGCAAAGGGCGCTGAGGGCGACTTAACTTGCTTAGTTTTTTCATATTGCGCCTTTTCAATTTTTAATATTTATGTGGAATAAAAATAATTGTAATGTTTGACATGAAGCAAATATATTATTCCAAATATCCCCACAGCTTAAGAACAACGATTTGTTATACGGCGAAGTAAATATGGAGGAACGAAACATGTCAATACAGCATTTCAGGATCTATTTTGGCACGACCGGGTAATTTAACTATTCGTAAATTGATGCATAAAGGGTTATTCTACACTATTCGTTATCTTATACATAATATTTGTATACATATTGTATAATAAAAGTATTGGTATCCCCTTCAACACAAAAAAAAATAGGGGGCGCCGGATTTTTTTTGCCCCGGGGCGTCGCAGGGTCTAAAGCCGGCATTGAACGAAAAGGTTTGGTATTGTGGTTTCTTGAACAAATTACTCTCTTGTGGACTTACAATTCGTTTGAAAGTGTATGGAACAAAGAAATTGTTTTAATTTATTACTTCTTGGACACGAAATAATTGCTCAAAACTTTTTCGACGAATTAAAAATAAATTGTATTGCCCTTTTGTTAAATTTAATTTAGAAAAAAAAATATTTAAATATTTTGCATTTGTTTTATCTGGCTCAACATGTTTTATCTCTCTTAATAGGTATTGTCAACAATGTTTGGGGTGTAAAACTATTTCATTTGGATTTAATGAAAATAAATAAGATTGAATATTTGAAAAACGGGATGTAATTACATATTTTAAAATTTTGACTAAATATTTTTTCTTAAAACTCAATTATGATTATGCAGTTTCAAATAATATTTTAAGTCAATTCATATATTTTTTTTGTATATTTACCTGTTTTATTTTATATTTATTTTAGTATATTTTATTATCAATCGACTTTTAAAAACAAAATATTTAACCTTTACCCTGCCATTTACGCGCATAGCGTACAAGCAATGCGTGCCTTAACCGCCATTTACGTGCATAGACGTAAATCGCCAGTATGAATGTTTCGAGGATGATATTTCTAAGTTCTAACGGTAAATGGGGCTAAATATTATTTTGTAAAATATTATAAACGGTTTCTTAATAACATCTCTTGTAAAAGATGATAATTTATATTGTTTATATTACGCAAAGCAGCATTCAAAAAAGGTCTACAGATTTCTTGGCGTATTTGTTTGAATGTCCCGCTGTATTGTGGATATCACGTGGTGCTTATTACGTTGCTGTGGTGTGGTTCTAAAAGTGTTTTTTTTTATATTCGACGGAAATGTGCACTGGCGTTTTCATTCCGGAATTGAGAATTGACTGAATTCTAACGGATTCGGCAAATCATCATACTAGTGCACATCAAAAAATATTAAGGCTAACATCGAGCCGGAGCTCTTCCTCTCATAGCTGCCTGCTGTGCGTCATCTGCTCTCTTCGAACAACCGTGACTAATCAACACGCGCACCACGGGGAACCCCGGTGGTGCGCGTCACGCGTCCCGCGTCCCGCGTCCCGCGCACTGAAATGTATAAATAGCCCTGACAATACGAAATAAATTTAGTCGTCTACAATATCCCTAAATATGTCAAGCCGCGATTTTAGTGAAGAAGAGATAAGAGAATCCTTCCTCGATCTTGACTCTGAAAATGAGGAAAGTGATGATGACTCATATTATATTCTGCATCTTGACGACGAAGATGAACCTATGGAGACTGGAGTTATCCAAACAAGTTCGTCGGGAAATTGGACTGTGAATTCCGGAAATTTTAAACCAATCACACATCAATTTATTGATTTATTTAATAACGGATTTTGTTGCTTAATCGTATATCTTACTTCAAACTACACATTTCACTCACAAATCTGTAATTATTATCCTTTAGTTTTAACTTGTACGGAGAATTGGGGTTCTTTCTTCCTGACGAAGGGGTGAATGGTAAAAATGTTTTGTTCATATTTCTACAAAATATTTGTGTTTGTATAAAGTGTTACTTTAAATGCAGTTTTTTGTGTTTGTTTACCATCGTTTTATCATTGCTGCACAATAAGATAAACTATATTTAAAAATTCACTAAATTATCGCGGATATTTAAAAAGTTATAGACTTTAAAAAAATGTCAAAAAAACTCGCGCGTGAACCCAAAAATCGCCCGCGCCGAGCTGCATTCAACATAAAACAAGTTGTTAATTTAAAATCTTTAAGACATTGTGTAAATAAAATGATATAATCTAGTGCAAGATCAAATATAAAATGTGAAAAAAGTTGAAGAATCATTGCCGAACTCGATAGAATCTACGAGAATGTGTGAGTGCATATCTTATATATCTTTGTTTATTTGGGTTAGTGAGTCATTTGCTTGCGCGCAGTTTTCTGTTAGTGTTCATTATTTATGTCAAAAATACATTATTTATACACTCGAGGATTGAAATTATTTATCAAGTATCTACTACAGATATAAGAGATGAGTGTCTAATATAAACAAAGCCCTCAATGGCAACGGGAATGCCGTAAACATTAATTTAATTGACGACTTAAAAAATAGTGAAATGGCTTGGCGTGTCAGTTGATAGAGTATATTGCTTGGGCAGGAAAAGGGTTAATATATTAATTTTTACCTACCAAAATAAGTAAGCAACTGGCAAATTATAAAAATGCATTTTCTTATACTGGCAGCCCCACATCTTGTTACTGTCTTATTCCCTTTTCCTGGTTTGATTTGTTCTGGCGGTGCGCATCTTGTTCCTCGCCAGTTTTGTGATATTTAGGTGAGAAATGCGTTCTTAATCGTTACACTACACCACGATGATGCCTAATATCCTCGGCTCTTTATTAGTGATTGTTTCAATTGTCGGCATTGTTTTTCTACAGAGCTATTATGTTTTGCCGCCGCGGCGATGCGGTCCTTGAAGGTTAATTTTTTTGCGGCGTGCGTCCGTCCGTTTGCTATTTTGACATTTTGCTTGGTTAGAACATTAGTTTTTTCTTTTCAGAACAAAGTCATGGAGAACATGGACGTGAACGTGGTGGAAGCTGGCGCGGCTGTGGCGGAGCATCAGAATGGTGAGTACCCTCATCTCGTGACCGCGTGCCTCGTGTTTGTCTCAGGGTCGAGGAAGTGAACAATCATGTTTTTTTAGTTAACCTCAAAATTTTAACCCAAAAACAAAAATGCGTAGTGTTGTGGCTGAAATTTTGATGCCAAATGTTTTGTTATTAGTAAAATTGAAAATAATTACCTTTTTATAGTACTACATCTCTATTTAATCTGTTTCTACAAGCTTGTTTTTTTTAGCAAACCAAACTATAATCTTAACAAAAAAACGATGAGGTATTATTTCACTTTATTTTAACTATGTTTACAAAATCAATGCTATGTTACATATGATGCTAACACTTCACTTTAGTGTATAAGGCTTTAAAAAATCGACACATGCTTTATAAAATTAAAACAATAGGTAGATGTCAGTTCGTGGTCTTTTTTCAGCGATACACTGATGTTTTTTTTTTATCTTTATACATCATTTTGGGTATACCAGTCACTATCCTGGTTTGATTGAACCTAACGTTACTCAACTCCAATCATTGTTTTTTTTAAATAAATTGAGTAGTTATTTATTTAAAGTATTTATGCCAAGTTCCTCCTAATAATTGGAAAGTGAAAAATCACCTTTTTAATTGTAAAATGTGTTGACACGTTTCACGCCACATAGGTCACTGGTGACCTACGTTTTTTTTGAACAGTCAGTCCCTGTACGCCAGCGGTTACATTTTAATGGAATTTTAACATTGAATGTGACCACAGGTATATGGCGTCTCTGAGGCGAATGCATTAAAAACATTAAGTGGCGTTAAACGTGTTAATGAGGTATGCTTTTAATAGTCACTTCTCATTTATAGACATTATTGATACATTTGAGTGAACTAATCCAAAACATTGTTATAACATACAGTTTGTATGCTATGGTAGTGTTGCTTAAAAACTTTTTTTTTCTAAAATAAGCATTTATTTCATAGTTTTATAAATCAGACCTATAAGTCCCATCAGGGCACAACTGCAGCAAAATGCACCATCGACATTGGATTTTGTGGTATGGGACTTATAAGTCCCGTCAATAAATGAAGGGTTAAATATCATACTTTTTAAACACCTTCACAGTTTAGATGCCTAACACTGAAAAAGTGTACAATCCACTGTTCCTTTGGTTGCCTTGCATATTTTTTGTATAAAAAATACATATTGTTGAGTAAGGGTGCATTTTGATGAAACAAGTATTTGCACATTCAATCCTTTCTTAACTTATATTTATACCTCCTTTGAATTTGCTTAGTGTTAATGGAAATTCTGTATTCTTATGTTGTTCTATCCCACATACACTATAAATTAAGTACAATTTTGCTGTAAATGTTAACAGGTTATAAAAAAAGGCCTCAATTTGATGTTCTTTTGTACCACAAGGCAAAAGTTATTGACAATTCAGCTTAGACACTAAAAACAATACCGGAGTTATCATCAAATATACTTCCAATATATTAATTTAGTGTAAAACATTTATTCATAAAACATCCTTTGTCCTATGCTCACTGTACTTGCTTGTTTCTATCTGTCCTTAGAATGAATTGGTGTATTTCTTCTACGATTATAATAAATTGTATTCACATTGAAATGCCAATTACTGAATGTTTATTGTTTGTTTCAGATTGTGCTTGATATTGGTTGCGGCACCGGCATCTTGTCCATGTTCGCCCAAGGCCGGCGCTGCCAAAGGTCATCGCCATCGAGTGCTCCAACATTGTGGACTACGCCAGAACTTTGGAGGCCAAATATGGAGCCACCTTCTTCAGTGGTTTCGCGTGGTCACCATCGTCAAGGGAAAGGTAAGAACTACGCTTATAATATACCCTCCCTGTCCGGTATTTGGAGTCCCAGGTGGGGATCCATGATGGGACATAATTTTTTCTAATGTCATAGACTACAGCTCGGCATCCTTCATGCATCATTCAGCATGAATAGGCTATGACTTTCATTTTACGGGTGAGGGTTCAAATTCACACCAACCGGGAGTATTTTAGAGCATAGAAATCAATTTAAAAACTTTTTTTAAATCTCTGTCTGGGATCGAACCCACAACCTTCAGCTTGCCAAGCAAACGCTTTAACCACTAAGCTATATATGCCGTTATATTTTTTGTATAGAGTGTATTTTTATGATAAATAAGCATTTCAGTTTCGATTATAAAATACCTAGTTTTCGGCCTAAAATCATAATGCATTGCATCGCTTCCCGGGTTCACTTAGTGTTATATGTTTTATATTTGTGTGTAATGTTGTTTGCAGGTGGAGGAGGTGTCACTGCCTGACGGCATTGAGAGCGTGGACATCATCATCTCGGAGTGGATGGGTTACTGCTTGTTCTACGAGAGCATGTTGGACACGGTGCTGTATGCGCGAGATAAGTGGCTGCGACCTGACGGCATGCTCTTCCCCGACAGGTAACTTATTTATGTTCCGACAGACATGTTCTAATGCCCTAACCAAAAAAAAATCCAAATACATTCGTTAATTAATATTGAATATAAATGGACCTCGTAAATTATAGTAAAAAACCCCTCCTTTTGCCCTTTTAAGCGCGTCGCAAGTTCGATCTCTGAAGAAGTTTAAAATTAAAATATTTTTATAATCAACTAGTGTGTGCCCGGCATGCGTTGCAATGCCACTAAAAAAAAGAAACCGCTAGTTTATGGAAGCGCTTCGTCGGGAGCCTCTCGCCTTCTGATTGGATAAGTCTGACTTGAGGCGAGGCCGGAGCCAATTAGAAGCGATAAGCTTAGGTTATGTTTTTCTTACCTGAATTTCACAGTGGCGGCCGTATGTGTTTTTATTTATTGTAGTGCTTTTGGATACACAATGTTTTTTGTTTTTCTATCTGCTGCGTATACAAATAAATCTAAAGAATTTCCAACGTGTGAGCAGGCCACATACAGTTGTCCATGTGAGAAGCATGGGTTTTCTAAATTTAGTCCACACACTTGTAACGACTGTCCTTGTGCCTTATTGATGGTCATTGCAAAGGCGACTCGCACTGGAAACTGCAGACGTTTAAATGATTAGATAATGGCATATCTGTCGGAATCATTGGGACGCGTGGCAACAGTGCAGCTACTCCTTTGAATTTTCCATTTAAAATCGTAGCTTCAATAATATTGTTCATCATTTTTCTTACTGAAAGCCTGGTACCGTTGCAAAGTCGTGGTGGATTTATATTTTGGAGAAGAATTTTCAACGTTAAAACATGCGGCGGCATGCCTGGCAAATCAAGTGAATTCAAGAATTCTGTTGGATAATTGAAGACTTGGTTTTGATTCGTTATAGTATCGATGGACTTATACGTTGTCGCTTCTCCTGGTGTTTCATTTAGTATGATGAAATTGATTGCATTCACATCCTTGTTTTTGGCTGCTAATATAGCACGTGCACTGAGCCATTGATGATTTTTATGAATGTGTGCAATATTTGGAAAAAATTTGTGAATCAATTGGTCTATGGTTGCGGTTATTTTACAAAAATTTGCTGGCAATGTGTGGATTCCTCGATTGCTTACTACCATTAACCTTTCCTTCCCTGTGATGTGTATCTTCTATACATGGCTTCTAATAACCATCAATATCTCTATAAATACAATAAATACAAAGTTAATATTTTTGGTATTCCTCCATGATATATTTATACATTGATTTAAAAAATAATTTTAATAATAATCAGAATTTATCGGGTACATTGGAGGTATTTTGTGATCATCGGAAACAAATTCGCGCTGTGAATGCCTCGACATTGGGTCTCGACGATGCGCGGGAAGTGCGACACTATATTCTGTGAAGGAAGATAAATAATAAAAGTTTTTGTAAATAACCCAAGGGTGAAGTGGTTAAGGTCAAATACTCTTATTGGGAGTAAAAAAAAAATATAGTAAATATTATATAATTCATACAATTGTTAGTTTAATTAAAAGTAACATAGATTTATAATATATTTGTTTTTGCAGATGTACGCTGTTTATCTGCGGCATCGAAGACAGACAGTACAAAGATGAGAAGATCAACTGGTGGGACGATGTGTACGGCTTCGACATGAGCTCCATCCGCAAGGTCGCCATCTCAGAGCCGCTGGTGGACGTCGTGGACCCCAAACAGGTGAGGAGGGATCACTGCTCTGCACACAATAACTTCTAAAAGTGTCCTGACTCACATATACATATCAAACAGTGGCCCTAGAACTTATGTGGTACAAAAATAGGAATTTCTAGCTCTTGAACTCTTGCTTCATTAAATAAATGTAATTTTCATACCTGGTTTTAAGATAGATCGCATTGAGCACTGTTTAATCGCTTGCTGGAAGAAGCATTGTTTACATGATTATTGTAGAGGAATACTTTTTTAGCATTCAGTTAACACATTGTTTGCGGGCATTGTTTTATGCTGATTGCAGCCTGGCGCGGGCGATTTTTGGGTTCGCGTGCAAGTTTTTTATAATTTTTTAAAAGTCTATAACTTTTGAAATATTCGCAATAATTTAATAATAATAAAATTTTAAATGTAGTTTACCTTATTGTGCGGCAATGATAACATGATGGTAAACAAACACAAGAAAACGTCCTTTAAAGTAACACTTCACATAAACACAAATATTTTGTAGAAATATGAACAAAACATTTCTACCATTCATCCCTTCGTCAGGTAGAAAGAACCCCAATTCTCCATACAAGTTGAAAACAATTATTGCGCATTGAAGGTCAAAAAAATCAAACCATTGGGATCTGCGTCAAGGTTTCTTCGAGCACACAAAAAATTGTATATTTTAAGACATTTTTTTTCTTTTCATAAAATTGTAAAAAGACAAAAAATAAATGAACACATCTTTTTCGTTTTTAATTAATCCACGCCGTAAAGCAGGCAATTTTGTCAGATTCTCGCGCCAAATTACGTTTCACGTAAAACAGCTACAACTTCTGAACTATTGATCATATTTAAATAAAAAATTGAGTACTTTACCTAAAATGAAATTTCCTATTATTATCTGGTCACAAATGTTTATATTTTTGGATAAAAAATTATAATATTGAAGGTTAAATATAAAACATTGGAAAAAAGTGCACTTTTGTCGTATTGTGGATTTAGTCATTTTATGCACGGTCAACATAATATATATTTTGTAAAATACAAAACAATAAACACTAATATTGTTTCAAAGTATGATATCGTTGGAAACAGTTCCCTTTATGTAATGGTACAGCACAGAATTAACACATATACCGGGTTTGGCTACGCACTTTGTGGACCGCGCACACACGACCTTCGTAGATTCTTATTTTTACCTTTGCCTTCAATCTTTTCCACTTTATGTTTTCTCATATCCATCGAAAGTCTTCCTGGAGGATCTGATTTTACAGATGTTTTTCGGATACCAGATGTTGATGGTGTTGGTTCTGGGTCTTGAATATCATCCGACAATATCTGATCAGCCACCCAGTGCTCTGCGATGTCCTTTAAAAAATGTTTATATTTTATTTTCCTTTCTTTTACAGAATTATACACAACAAATGAGTTGAATAATGCACAATTCATTACATACATCGCTAGTCTTTTTGTCCATTTAGTGGTTTTTCGTAAAATAGAATAATATGAAAGATATTGGTCTGCTCGATCAATGCCTTTCATATATTTATTGTAATCGATTATGGCGTTGGGTTTCACTATGTTCTCAGGAGTTTTACAATCTATGCTGTGACTTTCTCGCATTTCTGCCGAATGTATGGTAGAAATTAAAGACACTTCTCTTTTCGATTGCCAAACTTGTAAGAGAACATCTCTTTTCCTTCGAAAAATCGCTTCTCTCTTATTCAATTTAGTTACTTTAAGGCAATCAGGCAATCTTCTATTTTTTCGAATCGTGCCACAAATTCGAATTTTATGTTGTTAAAGTATTTGACTATTTTCCACACTGTTGTAGTAGTTGTCCATGTACAGATGATGCCATAGATCAGTATAAGCTGATACGGCATGATCTTTTCTACCGTTATTACCACGGTCGCTGCTCTTCGGAACTTAAAGAACTAATTCCTCCTGCACCCACCCACAGCCGACAAACTCGTCTTACACTTGCCGAACATCCATACACGGTTAATATATGTCGACCAAGAACTGGCAGCTTCCAAAGTTCCTTCCTTAATGCCACTGGTAAGCTATGGAATGCTCTTCCAGCGTCTGTGTTTCCTCCTTCCTACAATCTGGATCTCTTCAAGAAACAGATAAATATACACTTGCAATCTCCCCAACCCACACACAAACACGAACACAACACACGTTTCCCGCATGCAGCGTCCAGCCTCCCTGGCTGAGCGTCATAGAGTGCACTGGTCTTGACCGGTTGTGCTCTCCTGCATGCGTTTACATAAAAAAAAAAACAACAGTTTTTATGGTTTCCAATAATTTTCGTCCTTGAGCACAGTAAATTTCGAAATTGCATGTGTAGCCTGTAGTACTTTCGCACACCATAAGTACGAGAATCCCGTATTTGATAATTTTTGCAGCATTATAAACTAATAATAAAGAATAATCTCCCTCTCCAAGGCACCATACCCTCATCTAAAGATAGTTGCTGTCGAGGTTTGAAAAAAATATGTAACAAATAACTTTAAACACAACAGCGATCGATTACGAATATATCATACAATGATAGGTATTTTATACGAAATTCTTAAGGCGGAATGTAGACAAACAAAAATGGAGAACGTCTTGACTGAAACAGTACCGCTATAACACTGAAGAAATGTAAAGACAAAAACGAAATGTTTATCTTACAGCTTTAAGTGAATGTTTTATGACCACAGTCATCCACCCGACCCTAATTCCACGAATTGCCGGGTTTAGGTACCCGGTACAGGTATTACACGTCTCAAAGAAGCTGGCGCCTAATTTTTAGTTCAGAGAGTAACCAAGAATCACACGTTTCTCGTAATATGTTGTTACTCTAAGTGTCAACGCTTTAGGGCGTCTCCCGCGCTCTACCAACAGTATACGAATACAAAAAACGCTTTTAAGCGTCTCCCACTCTCTACCAACAGTATGGAAAAGACGCCTTTAAGCGTCTCCCGCAAACGATGTGTTAATAAATTAAAACTAAAGCATAATAATTACACATTTATGAGTGAAATGTGTAGTTTGAAGTAAGATATACGATTTAACAACAAAATCCGTTATTACGCATCACGTATTATTACGTTACCCGACGTCCACCACCAGAGAGTAAAAAATGTATTAATACGTCTCCCGCAAACAATGTGTTAAAATGGAATAATGTTTTAATTAAATTACAATAATACTTGTACAGTTTCATGGCAATAATAATGTTTGATAAAAATTAATGTTTTTATTGTTTATTTGTCAGTTGTTTTAAAAATAATATCTTTAATACATAAACTAAATTATAGACGTAAAATTATTAAAACACATACAAATCTACAACAAATTGTATCATGTTGAACATTACTTTTATCATTTGATGGGAGAAAAAGAAACAAAGGGCATAGAATACAATCATATCCAACACACGCAAGTCTTGTTCATTACGTACAATTATACACACAACCTGTGTACATTTGGAATTCTTTTACATTTACATTTTATTTTTGTCTGTTTACTGATAAAATAATGTCCGATATAATGGTACTTGTTGTCGATTTGTATGTGTGTAATCAAATTTATAAAGTGTCTTTAAAATTGGTTTATGAACTGAGAATATATATTTAAATCTTACTACAATTTAGTTTATAACTTCCTCAGAAATGCTACACAATAATCACTATATTATATTGAAATTTAATTAAGGATGGAACTTGATTAACTCAATTTATTTTGTTACATTAAATGTAAGATTTGTTTTATATTAGCTGATTATAATAACATTGATTGTTGTTCTCCAGGTGGTGACAAACTCTTCTCTCCTCAAGGAAATTGACCTGTACACGGTACAAAAATCTGACCTGGACTTCTCTTCGAGATTTAATCTATTGGTATGTATTTTTATATGTGAAATATTTTATATTTTTAATATAATCAATAAGTCAACCCCCCCCCCTTACTTTGCTACAAACATCCGTGGGCTCCGATGATATGTACTTTCTGCACCATATGAAAATGTCATTTAAAAACTGGAAAAATATGAATATTACTTTGATTGACTGAAGTTGAAATAAATATATTTTTGCAATGTAAATATCCGAAAAAGAGTAATAAACGTCGTAATTAAAAATAGTTAAAAACAGCTATAGCTATAACAACGTAGCGCATAATGACACATGCGTGGCCGAATTCATACTGACAGAATGTTCGCTAAGCCGCGCTTGTACCCGGTTCCAACAAGTTTGTCTCGTCTGCGGGAGTGTGATTCTATTCCTGATTATTCCACTTTCCATCGCTACATGAATAACTATAACAGTATTATAATTTTATTTAATACTTACTGATATTACGGGGGAAGAAACAATTCTATATCTATTATATTTTGTGTGGATATTCTTATTATTAGAGTCCAGTTGTAGTAAATACATATAATCGTTAAGCAAGAGTTCATATTGATTAAAAATTCACTGTCTTTGGAAAGTTGTATCGGCAGAAATTTCTGAACTGTTATCAAAATTACTCAAATATGCTTCGTGGCTATTAGTCTACCATTGTAGGAGTGCCCTTTAACTGTTCCCCTCTGTAAAAAGAAGATATTTGCAGATGTCAATCTTCTGACTTTGTCTAGCGATTAGACACAGGCTCATTAAGATAACCTTGCAATTGCAGGTGCGGCGGAACGACTTTGTCCAGGCTCTGGTGACGTTCTTCAACGTGGAGTTCACCAAGTCCCACAAGCGCTTGGGCTTCAGCACGGCGCCTGAGGCTCCCTACACGCACTGGAAGCAGACAGTGTTCTACTTCGATGAGTTCATGACGGTAAGGATCCTGTCCTCATATTTAACCTTAACACATCCAGCGGTTTTGTAAGAAATCGATGATTTGTGTCGAAGAAATCATAGGTTTGTGTCGTTCAGTGCCAGGTGGTATCATATGAGACCAACCTTCTCGCTTAATAGTAACACTAATGTTAACAACAGCTTATAATATAATGAAAAATATGTATAAATTATTTTCAATAAATTTGAAAATAATTTTATAAACAATCTTAACACGTTCATCGCCATGTCAACCGCCGGTGGCCGATACTGATTCATTACAATAACGTCGTGTCGGCCACCGGTGGCTGATACGACAAACATCGAATTATTTTCTGTCACTACTCGTATATTTATCAATGGGAATACAGATGTTTCTAAAATCAAGTCGTTCAGTGTTCATTGCAATACTTGCAACCCTCCTTTTTTTTAGGATCTGAAAATGAGACTTTTTCTAAATTGTTTGCGACAACTTTTCATATAACAATTCATCAATTATGTTGTTATTTTGGGTTGTACCGCCTCTTAAGACCAAATGGTCCAGGCCTCAGAAACATCGGGTTAATCATGCAATATTATGAAAACGTTATAAGAGGGTTGCCTATAAGTTGTTTGTCTAATGAACTGTCCTAATTTTACACGGCATACTATGAGCTGATAACTGTATCCTATCATAATATTGCGGCCTTTGGGTTTAGCTGTGTGGCGAATTACTCCTTTCCAATATTTCCTCACTAAGTCATCAACCCTGAAGAAGACCCCTGCAATGGCGGTCGAAATATTAAGAAGTTACGTATCATATTGTCTGAAATTCATTAACTCATTTTTGTCCGAATTTTTCTTTCTTAAAATTTGTAATAATTTCTACAATTTGTATGTGATACAAAACATTTTTTTTCTTTCATTCCTATTTCCTGCATACGCGAAATGACCCCTGAACATGCCAGCTATAGACCGATGCAATCTAATCTTTTATTGTGTCATGCATCATGGATTGGCAGTAAAAATACAAAACGTTCCAATATTGGAACACTCGGCATAAATGGATTAAAAAATGTATTTGAATCAACCAATAAGAAATCCTGATGAATATTTTTGTATTTTTAGGTCAAAAAGGGCGAGGAGATCACCGGCAGTTTTGCGATGAAGCCGAACCAGCGCAACAACCGAGACCTGGACTTCTCCATCGACATTGAGTTCAAGGGCGAGCTGTGCCAGGTGCAGGAGAACAACCACTACCGCATGCGCTGAGCAGCAGCCGACACTCACAAGCAGTGGAGCTATATCTTAGTCGATATGTAATATCCCTATACATATATATTATAAGTCCGTGTGTGTTTTTTTTCACTGTCGCAACGAATGTTTGAAATAAAGATTTGTGAGTTTTTGAGACAAATGAAACTATGGAAGCTGAAGCGGGAGAATTTGTTTTACAATTTTAACTTTAGTTGTGTGTTTTTTTAAATTATTATGCTTTTTATGCCGAAAAAATCAACATTATTCAGCCAATTCATCTTCTTCTATATCTGCTTCCTAGAAGGACCGTGTATTTCTATGTAATCTGCACCGAAAGCTCTGCCGCCTATATACATCAGGGCGCTGGATGTATTCTGTGGTATTCCATGCATGCTGAATTGTTTGTTCACAGCTTTTCTTTTTTAAGAAGATTCGGTGATTAGCTTGAGTATCTATTTTAAAGGGAATCAGTTTGTAGCAATAGTTTGCTTAAATAGAGCTGGCATCTTTACATCATTTGTATTTCAATGTATTGTAACATCAAACATACACTAATGTTACTTATATTATCAGCATTCACTTTGAGATCCATTTTAATATTAAACAGACATCGTTTTAATATGGATCAAGGATTGTTTCACTTGATGGAAAACTGCAGTTTTGCAATCTGTGAAAGCTTCTTAGTACGTTTGTGCACATTGAAACTGAAAAAGCTTTCATAGATCGTGAAACTGTAGTCTTCCATCAAGTGAAACAGTGCTCAACGTGATCCATATTAAAACAAGGTATGAAATTCTTAATTACTTAAAAACATACTAAGCAACAGTATTCCCCATCACACTATTAAATGTGTTAAATTAACCACTTCTGTGGTCAACCTCTTGGAAAATGTTGGTCAAAAAAAGCCACCCTTTTTTTCTTCTTATTTTTTTGCCACTCGCGTCCTTCCAATGCGTTATCTAGACTGGTGGGGGAATAACCTGAGCTGGATTCGGGAAAATGTGCCCGAATCCAGTTCGGCAAACCACTGTGTCAGCAAAATACCTGCCCACAAATCACACAAGTGGTTAACAAATTGTATATTTTTTTTTCATAAATTATAATTCTCTAGAGTTTAGAGTTCTCCCGCGTTCATAATTTCCGTGTTTCAATGTTTTGAGTGGCTGTCGCGTGTGTTTGTGTTCAGACAGGCAGAGTTGCCAGGCGACGGATGAACGTTCCCCAGAGGGAGCAGGTTCCCCTCGACGTAACCTATTTGTTTTGACCCCCATAGTATTTTTCCTAAGCATTTTTTACCGCGCTGATGATAGTGGCCGTCGCCGAGCCGCCGTTATTTGATCTGTGATTATTGTAGAGTGTATCGTGACGTTGCAACGATTAATTAGAAAACATTCAATGTCCGAGCACCTGGAAGTTTCTCTTTAGCGAAAGCGCACCTCTAATGTGGCTATTAAATATAATTGCACCCGGTCGGTGTGAGAGCGATGCCATTCCCCATTGAAAAAAATATTAAAATATATATATTACGTACGTATAAACATTTTTTTCTTGCTGTGCTGTGTTTGACTAGCTGCTACTTCCAAGACCATTCAGATGCTGGCAAGTATCGTTTACTGGGCAGATTTTTTTTTTGTGTCGAAGACATGGTATTAACTCATTTGAGCATCACATTTGGTGGCGGGTATAGCTCAGTTGTTAAAGCGTTTGCTTGGCAAGCCGTATATAATAGATTTCTGAGCTCTAAAATACTCACGGTCGGTGTGAATTTGATCCCTCATCTGTAAAATGGCCAGTCTATTAGTCAAAAATGGTGTTAGACGAAAGTCGTTCCGTGAAGACCACCCATTCATAGTGAATTCCTGTAATAATACGATGATACATGAATGTCGGGCTGTAATATATGACGTTGGCGGATCAACACTCCACATGCAGAGCTTAACCATATGTATCATGGTAAGCGTCGAAGGATCCAAAAGATTAGACTTCAGCATTATTATCACCATCTGTCATTTTCCTGTGTGTGTTTACATAAAAAAATAAACTATTCATGGCAAGCTTGTATGATCTGAGATGTGTAAGTGATATTATATATACATATGGCACTTATTGTTCGCAGAAGCAATGTCACCAAAAATGAACGTCTTATGGTTCGGTTAGCTGTAATGATCCTTGCTTTATCTCATTTTTTCTCTGCACACCAAGTTCAACCGACTCCATGTTCCTTTTATTCCTCCAGGACGAAATCCAGGGGATTTTTTAAAAGAAGAATCAGCTTTAGTATTGAAGGCATAATATTTGAGCCTTTCATAATAAGCTTTGAACTAATCAGAAACTCTCAGGTGCCTTCACTGTCTTACTTAATATTTTGTATGAAAACTGTATGTGAATAATGTAGGTATAGTTTGTCTAGATAAGCCTTGCATAATGTCACCGAAAGGCCAAACTAGTGTAGGCCCGTATTCTTAGGGTTTCCCAGGCACTCCATACGGGAATTTGCATTTTTTTCTGGAATTCCGCCAATATTCAGTTCCAGGGAAATGTGTACATTTTGGTGTGGAATCGTCGAAAGGAAAATTAAATATCAGTGTTCGAATCTTATGGAATCGTTTTTTTAAATTTGTATTTAATCAATGTGCTAACTGTAATTCATAAATACATTAGAAAATAAACAAATAAAACATTTAGTGGATTTGGAAATTGATTTTATTATTGATGACAACCCATGAAAAATAATTTTATTTTGTATCAATATTCAAGAAGCAATTATTTATAAGAACCCATTTGTTTTGACGAGTCAACATTTCTAACATGCGTGAAAAGTCGATTTTTAAGTTAAACCAATGTAGAAAATTATTAAAAAAAAACATTAGAACCAAAAAATATTTGTGTATCATATCTGAGTGAACTATGAATCGAAGATTATTGTGGAAACAATATTTCCACGTTAAACTTGTGTATTAATTCAGACAAAAGGTTCTAGTAAAATGTTTGACTTGGACACTATTGATTGATTACTCATTGATGCATTACTGTTATATGTGACCATCACTTATTACACTGCAAGTGATTTCTGTGGAAATTCTAATGAAAACGCTGATCTGATGTCCAGTTTTTCTGGCAGAATTATATTCAAATAAATTCCATACTACTTAAACAAAACTGTTTTATTTTTGCCACCTGATGTTTATTTTCAGCAATTTTTTTTACTACAGTGTAATAATTATATTCATTTAAAAAGTATTAATAAAACGACAAAATAAAAGATTGTGCGCTTACATCTCGCACATGACGGGAGATTGTGTGCCTTAATGAAAACACAGACCTAAATATTTCTAGTAAATTCCAGTAACATAGACTACAATTATTCAATTATAGGTGCTTTGCTTGTTCTTAGACACTGACAGCAAGCCATCTTTATTACACTTTTATTGACCACTGCTATCCGTATTCCAACCTCCGGGATCATCATAATCGTCCTGTGTGAACGTTGGCCTTCCGCATGAGTCCACCCTTCTCGATCCTCTGCCTTTCGCATTCAGGCTTCTGCTATTCTGATATCAGTCCATCTTGCAGGAGATTGGCCAACGTTCCGTTTGCCAGTTCTTAGATGCAACTACACTTAACTTTATTTATTATTATAATTTTTAATTATTACTTTAATAAAACTTTTTTTCCCTGTGGAGCTTTTTCTCTTCGACAGATATAGCCACTTGATAGTGCCTATTCCTATTTCAGGATAAAGAAAGCGCAATTTCATTCTCCCAACAATACATTTATAATTTAACAGTTATGAAAGTTTCTCTGTAACATTTCCTTGCCATGACATAAAACAGACACTACTAACAACTGCAAGAACCTGGAAGCAGTTCAGTTTTGATATTGCCAAATTGGAGTTCCCTGCCAGTTCTTTAACACATTTACAGGACGGTCGTATCGCATTCTTCTGTAGGTCAACTCCACGGTGAGGATAATCATTGATATCAGCATGCCGGCGCCCAGGATTAAAAAGGCGCAACTCAATTCTTTCAGTGGGGCACTGAAGGTATACTCTGCCAGCTCTTGCACGCAGCGAGGTCGTGGGGCGTGCCACCGGGTCGCTTCTTTGTGGACTAAACCTCTTTCGTACAGCTTGCGGAATCTGAAAAATCAGCAATGTAGATGATTGGGAATACGTGCTGATGCGATGGTAACATAAGTAACGCTGATACCGTGCTATTAAATTATGGGATGTTATTTATTGTTGTTGCCATAGCACAAACATTACTTCCTAATTCACCATTATGAAAAGCCACTGTCAATCTTATCACAAAGATGGTCTGTAGAAAAAATAGCCATAGATGATCTTGTTAAATGGATGATGATAATGACAGAGAAATAGGTGGAGGCTGGGTGTAGAAGGCAGACGATCGAGAGGTATGAATAGATCTTACGTTCATCAGTGGGCAGGCATAGTAAATGATAAAAATGCAATTAAATAAGTACAAAATAAAAATAAAACAAAAATATGATAATTAATTAAAATATACATATACTATACATAAAATTCTATTTTCAACGCGTCAATCCAAGCACAAAAATAACGGCAGAAGCGGGATGCGAACCGCGGACCTTGGAAACCAACTATGCCCAGGTATTCATACCGCTCGGCCAACTGCGCCATTGCTATGCCTAGACCGACTCGCGTTGAAACTAGTATTTATATCATTGTTATCATCGTACGATAGATGTCGCTATAGCATATATTCAAAGTATGTATATTTTTATTATTATTGAAAATATAATTTTATGTATAGTATATGTATATTTTAATTAATAATAATATTGTAATATAGTCAATGATCTATAAAAGTAGATTAGAATATTGAAATAATAAAATAATATTCTAATAAAAATTAAAAAATTAATATAAAAATATGATAAGTTAAATATTACAACTTTTCTAATTCTTTTACTTATTCTTTAAATCATGTAAGCGGAGATCAGTGTAAATTCATATGAGGAGCAAAAATATTTTTTTTTTACCCGAAAGCGAACATCTCTGTGTACGGTGAGTTCTTCCTCAGCATGGTGACCAGGTTCTTCGAAGCGTCCAGGTGCAGCTCCCTCAGCTCACACAGCTGCTGCATGGAGAAGGTGTTCCTGACCAGACTATAGCCATTGTGGACATCCAGCAGGAAGCCGCAGCCTCCCTCCTTGACCATTGCAACTCCTGGTAACAAATAACACAAAATTTACACACATGTTGCTTACGAGTCCAAATATAGTCTTAATTTACAATGTCAGTTAGGGATGTTACTTTTTATATTCGTACAATTCAATAACTTGTATGTGGTTTGTCGCATTAATGTATGAAATAATTCATTTTGCTTAACCACTGAGTTTTAATTTTTATTATTAGTCTACCGGTTTCGGAGACAACTCTCCTTCATCAAGATGAGCTTAAAACTGCAAGAACATAATACATGGTCAGATAAATGTGCGAGAAAAAGAAAAATAAAATAAACGAATATTCATAGTAAGAAAAAAACTTATTATATTCTGATGCAATCAATTATGATGACCAGAAGATAATGAGATAATAGATTGTTTAAAAATCAACTAAAAAGCCAACTGTGCTCAAAATTTAGTTAAAAAATAATACTTACAATATTTTTCTTTTGATTAACTTACTACTTTTATTAATTATAATTAAGTAATTTTACCAAGTCATGTAGCAGGTATAGTAATCATAATTTAAATTCTTACCAGTTTCTGTTGGCAAGAAGCCTCCATTTGGTTGTTTCAGTAATTTCTTTTCATAAAGCGCTTTTACTGTTTTTGTTGGCGATACCTGCAAGTAAATGGAAGACAGAAGTATTATTACATTTTATAAAAGCTTGATTTATCGAGTCCTTATGTCGTATAGATAACTTATCAAGTAAATAACTTCTTTAGTTTTCACGGCCAGATTTGGTATTGTGTTTAGGGCTGTCGACTTAAAGTCGTCAACCCTGAAGAAAGACCCTGCAATGGCGGTTGAAATATTGGATCGAAACAATTCGCTACACAAGGCTAAACCCAAAAGCCACAATACCAGCCTAAGAAGTCTTTATTGTATGGAATTCTTATTTTAATAATGATAATATCGTCAACAATCAGGAGTAGCACTTACTGCGTTATGAACTAGAACCAAATCTCATTTTATGAATACTATTCTGTCAATGCATTTTTATTTTGTTAGGCTGGCAAAATTTTACAACCCTGTAGTAGCTGTCTACGCTATTAGACTATTTTGAATGATTATTACAATTTATATTTTTGAAATGTTAAATACAAATTATTTATTTATTGACTAAATACTTTTCGCTTTTTATGATGGTGTGGCAACACCATACGGACATGCGACCAACCACGAGAACAAGCTGTCAACAAGCCAGTCATTCTTCAGAACCGGCCACATTAGGATACGCTGCAGTCCTGAACACCGAAAGATCCCACGAACCGCTGACGAAACTCGACGATATATACATTTATTGTATATAGCGTCGAGATATATACAATATAGCATTATTTTTATACATCTCTTCCATCGCCGATTAGTTGATAAGAACAAAGGCACCCTTGCAAAAGTAGATATGCTTACCGTAAAGTATACTCTATGATAAGCCATGTCTTCCGATGCGAGCTGCATGTCGCTCTTCAGATAGTCTTCCAAGGTCTTGATGGACCTTGGCAGCTCACGGAGTAGTGAAGACACAATGCTGGCTGAGTAGAACTGGTAGAACAACAAGGAGAACGCAAATATGCTGATGATGGACAGGCGCCCGGATGTGCGAGAAATCATTTCTGGAACCCCTGGAAATATAATTAGTCAAACAGCACATTAAGTGAATTCTAAAGGTCTGTTTCATTAGGGCTACCAACGTCATGCAAGACGAGGACACACATGAAAACCTGGCAGTTTTACAGCGGATCGACTGAATGTGACTGCGGGGTGGAGCAGACCCTGTCACAACTTCTGGAGTGTGCACTGTGTCCGAGTAGCTGCACCCAGGAAGACCTGATTATGGCCGGGAGTAACGCCATCGAAATCGCCCACTTCTGGGCAGACAGGATCTGACCCTGTTGTTTCCGATACGATTATATATACATATACCAACGTCTTAACATAATCCATAGTGAAATCTCGAAGGACCTTTCTGAAATTACGCAATTAGAGTAAATAAGAGCAATCACAACAAAGATCACTGCTTGTCATGACTGTTTTGTGTGTCTGAGGCACAAGTATTGATTTTTAAGATCGCGTTATCATTATTACCACGGTTTTGTCATCTTGTTGAATTTCGTAATATTATATAAATGTAACTGAAATGGAGTTTGTTTGCTTGTTTTTTGTTTTGTTTATGTGCAATGCGGGTCGGTACGATAGGGAGTTATGATAGGTCCCTACTACCTAAGTATTATAGGTAGGTATATATTTTTGAAATCATTCTAATTTACCAAATGTATAAATGTGATGCGAATAATGAATTAAAACTATTGTTTATTTTTGGCACAATGGAAATAATGATGGTATTATTTTAGAATAACGTGTTTTATGGTTATAATTTATAACCATTTAAATGTTCAAAATATTATTTTAAAATTTTTAGTTACCTACCGAGTCCATAAAGATGGAATATTATAAACTCGATTCAAATTTAGATCAAACTTCCGATGGTCCTTCATTTGTTTTCAGTGTTCAATTGTGTGAGTAACGAAAATAAATGAATTCTCGATTCATATCCGTAAATTTAAAGTAATATATGTATTATTAACTTTGAATCTTTCGGTGTGATATTTCATGTGATATTTTAAGTCTCAGCCGAAGCCCTATACATAGAATGTACTCACGGGAGACAGAGCTGACATGGGATGACGCGAAGACTATGACGGTTGGCAGAGCTTTGTAGTGGTATTCGTGAATGGTATATGTTCAAGTTGGAGGAGCGGGCATGGTAATAATAATTAAGGCGATAGGGTTCAGTCTGGCGATTTTATGCAATTTGCATATGAAGTTACCTTGTTGGCAGATTGCCCCCAGAGTGAAGAAGGCAGTTTCTGCTGGACCGGTGACAGGGGGCGCCCTGGAGCCTCTCTGCATCCTGGTGCAGGCCGTGAGGGTCAGCGCCCCCAACAACAGACAGCCGGCCGCTCCCAACCAGCCTCCGGGCTCCACGGGGGCCAACAGGGCGGTGATCGCGCCCCCTGGCTTAGGGTCCCGGAACAAAATGGAAACCCTGACAAACATTGCAAGCACCTTTAAAAAAAACGATGTTTAGTGTGGACTGTGAAACCACGTGTTGGTTTGTACCACAATTGAAAACGCTAATTAGCTGCGGACTTGTATGAATATCAATCAACAACAAATAGTTTTTTTTTTTTTTTTTTTTTTTTTTTTTTTTTTTTTTTAATATGTAAACACATACAGGAGAATACCGACAGATGGTGATAGTAATTTTTTTGTCTCATCTGTGGAATTCTATGACGCTTACCATGGTGTATATGGCTAAACGCTGCATGTGGATTGTTGATCCGCCAACGTCATAGACTACAGCCCGAGATTCACGCATCATCCTTTATTATTACAGGAATCTACTATGAATGGGTGGTCTTCACGGGACGACTTTTGTCTACCACCAATTTTAATTGATAGGCTATGACTGACATTTTACGGGTAATCTTAAAACACGCAAGAAGAACCGTAATAAGGTTCTATGTCACACTGCGCGGTCTCTTAATGTGCGGTCCGCAGCAAAAATTGTAATACAAAAACCTCATCCCTGTTTTTTACGTTATTTTTTTCTCTGTTCCATATTCACTACCTATTTGGAGCATACGGCTACCATAATTTCTGTACATTTCGTTCTTACGCGAAGATCTTTGAATATTTTTTCTTAATATTTTTATACATACCAAAGTTTTCCTGAGATCATTATACATATTACCGACAGCCTTCCAAGACATTGAGAAAGAACAGTTTGAATTATACGTAGGTGTATTATTGAAGTCATATTTGGACGCTCCCGAGGCCTAATTCAGTTAAAATTCAACGCAAATAATGTTCATTGTACCGTATATTATATAATGAATACCTTATAAACCCTGTCTCTGCGAATGGCGTTCCTACATCTAAACGTTCCTGCTTTAGGTACACTGGCGCCCCCGTAATGTCAGCTTCCCCGCGTTGAAGGGCCCCCAATTGACCGTCGTAGCTGCCGTTAGTCGGGTAGCCCCACGACAAGGTGCGCGACACGATCATCCTATAATAAACATGTTCGTATTAGCTGTAGTAAGAATTGTGGTTATGTTAACTAGTGCTTCTTTAGCCAAGTTAGCTTATGGCCATTTATCTATGAGTAGAGATTAACTGTTGGGGTTTCAGCAGTCCACGCACGTGGCTTCAACGGCCAATATGCACTCTCACCCTGAGGCATGCCAAGCGTTACTGACACTCCATGTCCGCGTTATCTCAAGAAGGGCTATCAACGGTCGGTATTGCCACTACAACTGGTGCAGTGATCAAAAGAATGGTAAGTGCATCATAACAATTATAGTATAATGTTATCTCGCTTACGTGAAGTTAAAGATGTCTGATAGCAGTAGAAGTAACGCGTAGTTGTTCTTGCTCATAGCGTCGCTTACTACGTCAGAGTTGTCGACAAGGTAATCGGGAACGTTTCTGGTTATTTTTTTGACCACCTACAAAGTAAAAATCCATCAGTACTCATATCTGGAACATACGAGTGTGCTCACTACAATTTGATGTCATTCTGTTCTGTTAGTTCACAATGTCCATGCCTCCCAAAAATACTGCCAACAAAGGTCTACCCGGTCCACCCTTTACGGTTCCCGACAACCTCCAAGACGCGCGGGGACTTGATGATATAACAGTTGTGGTGTCCGAGGTATTTTTTGAGTGATTTGTTAATCGCGTTTCTTAAAGAGGTCGGATATTAGCCCGACGCTCTCGAGGTATTATATATAGTATGGTACTAAGGACTTGCTCAACTCGCGGGCTCGACATGCGGTTGCAACAACCCATCCAAGTTTTGGTCCGCATCCAATGTTGCTTACCTTCGGTCCTTGATCTAACCGCGCTAACGATGTGCGATTGTCAGTTGACGAAAAAATTAAATATCTTTATATATAAAAATCAATGTCTGTCTGTCTGTCTGTGTGTATTTGATGCATTCCGACACCATTAACCCGATTGCGATAATACTTTGTCGAATTATTTCTGATACTAAAAGGAAAAAGATAGGATACTCAAAATTTGATTTAATTACAAAAATTAATTGAATATTTACGTAAAACATGTTTTCATACAAGACTGTTGTAATACAGAACGGCCAATTTAGAACATTGTGTTTCCTTGGCAACGCCGTAAACAACAATTCACTCACCTGAAGTTATTATAAGTAGGTACTAACGTAAGTTACTGAATATTTAGAAACAAAATTCGATTTTCGAATAAACTATTTCAATATTTGAATTTTTGACGACTTTTTTGTTTATCGAATTAAAATAAATATAACGTAATAATTGTGTGTGATATACAGTAGAAAGAGCCAATTTTGGAATTCCAATTGCTGGTCGGCTTCGGATAGTATTATATTATAATTTTATAATTGATTTTAAGTAAAAAAATAATAAATTAAAAATATTTAGTTTTGATTCAAAATTTATGTTAATGCTAAAATGTTTCGGCCTTCCTGAAGACCATCTTCAATAATGAAAAAATAAAAACAGGCCGTGGCTTATATAGGTATGGACAATATCCTATATTAGTACACACATATTTACAGGTTTTAAATTTTTTTAAATTAATTGGTATGTGATTAGTTTTAATGTATTAAGACATTATACAATAATAATTTTTTTGCTTCCAATTTAAAAAGATATTATGAAATACTAGGTATTATATTTTTTTCATTAAAATTAATTCTAAAACTATAATTAGTTCACCAAGTATTGTCAGTTGATAACCTTAATGTTAGTATTATATCAATCAATTTATTTTTATTTTTCAAAAGTGAATTTCAAAACGTAACATTCACTGTGATATCAATTATGCCACCCAAACGAAAAGCAATAGGTCAAGAGTACAACTCAAGCACGAATGAAAAGGGCATCTCGAGCTTCAGAAACAGTCGAGCAAAGGAGAGCAAGATTGGAAACATATCGAGTACACGCTGCTCAAACCCGTTCATCTGGACAGATGAGCAACGGGAAGCAGGATTGGAAACAGTTAGAGTACACACTGCTTAAACCCGTTCATCTGAAACAGATGAGCAACGGGAAGCAGGATTGGAAACAATTAGAGTACACACTGCTCAAACCCGTTCATCTGAAACAGATGAGCAAAGGGAAGCAGGATTGGAAACAGTTAGAGTACACACTGCTCACACCGGTTTATCTGAAACAGATGAGCAACGGGAAGCAAGATTGGAAACAGATCGAGTACGCGTAGATCGTACCAGACGTACTCTGCATGCTGATTTAAATCATAGTGCTTTCCATTACGATCCTAATTATGAATACAGTCTGCACCCAAGTATTGTTATTGGAAAAATTGATAAATTATGCATGTATTGTAGTGCCTTTAAATTTAAAAATGAAACACTAGGAATGTGTTGCACGAGTGGAAAATTGAAATTGCCAGAATTACATTCACCACTCGAACCTTTATTAACGTTGGTATCGGGTGATACAAGAAGGGTTTATTCATTTACGCGATGCAGCTGTAAATGATGGCTGAAAAACAAAAAAACATTGTGTATCCAAAAGCACTCCAATAAATAAAAACACATACGGGCGCCACTGTCAAATTTAGGTAAGAACAACATAACCTAAGTTGATTGTTTCTAATTGGCTCCGGTCACGCCTCAAGTCCAACGTATCCAATCGGAAGACGAGAGGCTCCCGACGAAGCGCTTCCATAAAAACTCGCGGTTTATTTTTTTTAAGTGGCATTGCAACGCATGCCGGGTACACGCTAGTACTTAATAAAAAACTAAAATGAGTATAAGAAA
This sequence comes from Glossosoma conforme, assembly GCA_022606575.1. Lineage (NCBI taxonomy): Eukaryota > Metazoa > Arthropoda > Insecta > Trichoptera > Glossosomatidae > Glossosoma > Glossosoma conforme. The sequence continues at coordinate 159,021 of JAGTXR010000250.1, read as the reverse complement.
TAGCTGGTCACAGTGTAACGTACTTTGCTCACATTTCTTGAGCTGGAAACGATCTTTGTTTTTAAATTAAACTTGTCAATGCTTAAATAAACCAATTTGCTTTTATTTAAAAATGCTGAGTATTTAAAGAAGCGTGACTTTAAAATACTGCCGGCCGTGCGACGAATCAAACATTCAAATAGAGTAAAAGCTTACAAAAAAGTAACTTACTACAAAGATTGCTTTCAAGGCCACTCCTCCCAAGTCAATTCTGCGATCGTACTTAGGTTTTCTACTCCTCTCGTCACGTCCACCATTCCAAGCACCCAAGGACTCCACCATAAGCTTGCCTTCTCGACCGTTGTGATACACTTCTTTTAGGTCGTATCCCAAAGAAGTTATCTGCGCCAGAGTTACTTCCGAGTCCATGTTCAAGTATGAGTTATGAAAAATGTCATTAGCATCATCTTTAGATAATTCTTCGTTTATTATCAGCCAGAATTCTGTCGATTTGAAGCGATTTTCCAGCATTGTCTTCAAAAACAATCGAAAAAATATGATTATTGTAGTTTAGATTTTATTTTACTTTTAATTTTTTTAGCATGATCTCCGAACTTTTAACTAAATAAATTTAATAGTATTTACTAAAATCTGGGTTTATACGTTATATATATACGTTAAAATACTTAAATCGCTGAAAGCAGGTAAAAGCTTTAATTAGTGACTCGGGGCAAACTTGTGAAACATTACAAAATCTATAAATTTCAACTACGAATATTTAGGTAAATACGAGTACTTAGGAATTGAAATATACTCGTATTTTCAATAGTATAGTTCTGTTTTTTATTATTTTCATGGAGAAATGAAGAAAATCGATGGAAAGCATGCGTTATAATAAAATAAAAATACAAAACAATCAAACGAGGCGAATAATAATCACATGACATAACTTTAAGACTAATTTGTACAAATCACTTGCAAATTCATCGTAAGCTTAGCTAATTATTAAAAGGATGGAATATTATGCAACTACATAACGAATTAGTGATTACCTTATATAAAAAATGGGATAAAAGCAAACTAAGAACACAAAATATTTACATTATTTTAGGTCTATACAAGTCACTGAGTCGCTATAAAATTCACGATTATCAATTTGACTGCGATACCCACCTCTCTCAATGCGATCGATACATTATTCATACATTTTGCACTTGCAACAATGCCAATTCTACTTCTCTCGATGTTTTCTTCGCGAAAAAGCTTTTCCTGCAGCGCCTTGTTCTCTGCAAAGGTTGCCACAACGTGAATGTTTTCTTCGCTGAGCTGTCTGATAACAATAACAACATCTGCATCGTTCTCTTCCTCGCAAAATATCAAAATTCCATGGCGGAGAAGTTTGCTTTTGAAGAAATCTCTAATCAAATCATGACGAAGAGTTGCTTCCACATGAATGATGAAAGAAACGAGAATCAGATATTTGGTGAGTATTGTTCCAGATAATTCTTTCATACTGTGTCGAGATTTTTTATAATAATTCTTATAATATTTTTCTCTTGTTTTTGCAGATCAATTGAATTAGAATAATATTTTCTACTCTTTATATAATGTCATTCAGGTCAAATCAATTGGGTTAGCTCATTAAATACCGATAAATCATGTATTTTTAAAATTATTTATATAGGATATTGAGTTTTAATCAATTTAATTAAAAGGAAGTCATCTTTAATGTGTCAAAACATACAAGGAGGACAAGTTAAGTTCAAACGGGACGGCTAGACGCCGCATACGGAAATAATTTTTAATGTTTTCGCAAGAGTTGAGAAGATTTCCCGTATGCCATCTATCTAGTAAGTGTATCTTGATTTACTTTTTGAAAAATGCTGATTGTATTAGGTAGGAAAGACGATGCTTGAACCAAGGCTCTTATTATCAGCAAAATAAGAAACTGTTGTGGCATTTGAGGCATATTTTGTAAGTAAATTGATAATTTTTATCGAGATTGAATGATTAGCCGGATGCTGGAGCCTGGAGAATTTTGTCTTAAGAAGCGGAATAATCCAATATATATTATTACGAATGTAATGTAAATACTGAATTAATTCAACTGTAGTAATCAAAATTAATAAATTAAAATGTTCCGTACGCAAAATACAAATAAAACTATTTTACAATATTTCCATAACTGAAATTAAAATGCTTTAAATATGATTTTTAAAACTTTGTCATTTTTAATAATTTTACACATCACATAAATGCATAATAATGTCTCGGCGCTGGTATTATTTTTTTATTGCCATTTATTTGATTCATTCGTGTGCTTATGTTACAAATGTGTTGATATAAAAAAGCATATACATTATCAATTTGCGAACACATTTCTGCAAAATGTCCATTTGCGAACACACGTGTCTGTGAAACGTCGCTAATAAATCATTAAATACAATTCAATCATTTGTGATTCCTCGCGTCACTTATCCTGTCAAATCATGGATTATTATTCTGTCCATAGAAATGCGAGGGCTAGCAAAGTGCATCTTAATGGCTATGTTTATTGAATATGACAAATACGTGCATATTTCAAAGGAAACAATAGAAAGGCTTGGTCAGCTTATCTGTAAAGTACAAGTATGTATGTTTTGCTACAACCAGTGGTTGAAACCAGTCCAAAATTCGAAGTTCATTTGAAACAGAGTCATACTTCGTAAGAGATGAAGAACGTCAGAGGTAAATACGTTTTTAAAATAATCGATAGATGATTCGAATTTCGAATAAAATTTGAATTCTGTTGTTTTTCGAACAACTTTGATATTTTTCACAGACATTCAATAAAAGTCGTAATAAATAAATAAACGTTTTATTTAAAAAAATACAAACATTATAAATACTCTTAATAACTATGTTCTAAAAATAAAACTTAATTCACAAATAAACTAGTATTGATTACGTTTTTTTAATACTTACATACATATCGGGCTTATAAACTGGTGTACATTAAAATAAAATTGATTGAGAACAGTTTTTTTGTAATTCGAAAAATAGAGTCTTTAAAATGTGCTTATAGCATCCGATGTGCTTTATCTGCTACTGGTTGTTCTTTTTGATGTAGCAGAAACTACTTCTTCTTGTTGTATGATCTTCCGAAGAGAGGATTCATGGAGCGGTAAGGATCGTCGCAGCAGCATGTCGCGATAAGTTCCGACTCCTGGCAGGAGTTGGCGTGCAGGTAACTGCAGTCGGTATATTGGCAATCGAATGAGTTGTCGGTATCTGTCAATGAATAATACATTTAAAGTCATCTGCTGCAGTAGTCGGGACTGAGAATTATTCTCTTGGACCGCGCTTCCTGTCTATGAAAAAGCCTTTTCAGTAACAAGTGTAGAGAGCAGCAATTTTTTAGGATGGGGCATTAGAACTTTTAGGCTACGTATAATGTATTGACGTTTAAACGAGTTTGGATGAAAAATCGTTTGCATTGATCCGTGTCAAATTTTGTACTAAAATATTTAATATCATCGAGTATTTTTGTACAAAATTATACAGAAATCGATTGAATGATCCACCCATGCTTAAACTCTGATATGCTTTACATGAGAACTTTATAATGCAACACCACACGTAGACCAGATAAGTGGCAGATGTATCGGTTGTTATTATTCAAACAAATAAATAAGGCATTTCACATGATTTTTGATGTCCACTCTTGTTATCAGTAAATTTGATTTTCTTCCTACTTATAATAGTGAGTGACTTGAGTGATCCAATATGTAATCGATCCATGGTATTGTTCCTCGATAATTTTGACTGCAATTGGGTAGCCATTTCTTCCGTTTTGCTCTTGTGGGTTAAATTGATACAATGACTGAAAAAAGTTCTTAGAGACACAGATCTTAAATATAATAATTCTCGTATATATGTGCTTAAAGAGCTTTAAGATTGGGATGAGCATCTTCACCCTGTATCCCTCTATCTTACCAATAAATGATCCTATTAATTTTCTTAATGATTCCGAGGAGTATTACTAAAGTAGTAAGTGTCTACGTTGCGTGTAAAGCATTGTTTTTGCATTTAAAAACCGTCAGACTGGGATAGACCTAGAAGATTTTACGGAGAGTACCCCTGAAATGCTGTCCTTGTAAAATGAATAGTATATTTAATTATGTTACTCACAATAGCCATCTCCGCAGCAGCAACTGTCGTGGATGAGCTTTCTTGAGCAGTAGCTGTAGACCGAGGAGTCGCAGACCGGGCAGTAGGCGCCCCCCGCGACCCCCGGCCCCGGGAAGAGTCCCCCTGCGCCCCCCAGACCTCCGGGGTACCCTCCAGGGTACCCTCCAGGATAACCTCCTGGGTAGTAGCCGCCCCCTGAGAACCGCAAGCTGGGACTAACGAAGGGGTTACGGGAACCGAACGAACCGAAGCTGTACTGAGCACCTGGAAAAAATAATAGAATTTTAGTATTTGATTGGTATTTTCTTTCCATAGTCCTCCCATTTGAATCGAAGATATATTTGATAAAAAACAAAATGATTTTTGCGATTGCCAAAGTCAAGCAACATCATAGTCATATTTTTTATGATTCTTTTATTAACATAAAAGATGTAGAATAAAATGGTTGCGTGTAAATTTCTGCAAATTACACACAAGAAGAAGAGACAAAATAGATAAAAATGACAACCTCGTTTAGCAAGTTATTCCAACAATATTCTTAATGTATTTGAACAGCAAGGGATCGTCAGAACCAAGCAGCAGTTCAATAAGGACCTCCCAAGAAATGGTTAAGACTCCCACGCGACAACACAGAACACGTCTTCTGTTCATTATGGATGATGCACTCCATCAGAGAATGTTTTACGGTCTGCTGTATGCCAAGATCGCATGGACAGACGTCATAAGAAGAAAAAATCGAAATCTCATTAAAAGATGTAATATGTATACTCATATGTCTTGAATAATACAGCTGCCTTCTCGTCATACACTGCCTGGAACCATATACAAGTATGTACCCAAGTGGGGCACTGGACACAAAGATGACTTGAGTTAAGGCAAGGATAATGAGGGCTGATATTGTATTAAATGGCGGTAATTTGTGGTGACAGTGTGCTCCTAAAAAAAAGAGGAAGAAGACCAAACTACGTAATCTTCCTATAATTTTTCTAAATTGTGTGTATTATATAACACGTATTCCTCCTATGGTCACCATTACAAGAAGACGTATACCTACATATTTATTATGAATGCAAATGAATTTTGTGTTCCACTTTTGCAGCGATGAATAGAATTTTTTGCAAAGGCGTTGTTTGTTTCCATTTTGGAATATTTAAGTGTAATTGCGTAATTGGTCGAACTTATTTTGTTAATGTGGCGGTACTTGCTTTTAAGGAAATGGTTAATAAATTATCATGACTATAAATGCGGCTTTTGAAATAGAATCTAGATTTAAGAACAATGATTAGTCAAATATTTCGAAACAGTAGAAAGCAAGATGGTGGTCCGACCAAATATTCATAGGTATAATATAATATTAAGGATGATATGTTTTTGTTTTTCTTTTTGTACATACCTGCATTCATAATAAAATAAAATAAATCGTATTTAGTATTAGGTTACAGTGAATTATAACCTTTTTATGTAGATATTTGTTATTATACTCGTATATTTATTAAAAATATTGTTATTGAAAGGGTAAAGAATAAACAACAATTTTATTAGAAACAAAATAATTTTTGTATTTAAATTATGTGACTATTAATAAAAAAATATACAAGTAGAAACAATCCAATTGTCTATGCCAAAATGAATGACGTTTAATGAATAAAATGCTTTCCGTCCATCGATCATTTATTGACGTGTAAAGAGAAGAACACATAAAATAGTTCGGTTTGTCATCTTACGAAGCTTGTCCATGTGATCCTGGCTTACAACAGACGGTGAGACATTCTCTGATGGAGTGCATCATCCATGAGAACAGGAGACGTGTTCTGTATTGTCTCCTGGGAGTCTGACATTTCCTGGAATGATCTTTCTGGACTGCTACTTAGTTCAAATGGTCCTTTGCTGTTAAACTACGTCAAGGATATCGTTGGAATGACGCGCACGGTTAACAAGGCCGACACTTCGCTTCGAACCTTGTGTGTAACTTGCATTCAATGAAAAAAAAGTATCATGTTACAGTAAAGCTTGTAATGTTAGGTAAAAAAATAAGGTTATAACAATTTGTAAGAAGATAATTTTCGATGATCTGAATTTTAAAATCCACAAAGTATTGCCACCACAAAAAATACTTTTGAATAAAACTAAATTGGGTACCTTAATATTATTAACCTTAATGTTATTAACTGACAACTTTTTGGTAAAACTGCAAAATTATAAATGTAAATTGTAATTCTAATTATAAAATAAATTATATTAAAAGTAAAATATATATGTAATTTTATTTTATAATTCAAATTAACTTAAAATTATAATCATGCAGTTTCACAAAAAAGTCAGTTAATAACAGTAAGCTACCCAATATACTTTTATTTAAAAATATTTTTAGTTGTGGCAATACTTTGTGGATTTTAAAATTCAGTTTATCGATTGTAATAACCTTACTTTTATTATGAAAAAAAAATGTAATCTCTTAATTTTAATATTAAAAATAAATTTAACTTACAATTATAACATTATAAGTTGTATGTGAATTTTAAATACTGTTTTTTTCTTACCTATTGATACAACTCCAACTGCCAAAACCAAACACACCGGAAGAAATTTCGATACATTTACGGAAAACATTTTTTATTTACTTAAATAAAATGTTTTTTTTTTAAAAAACAATCACCTCTTCAAATTACGAATTAAGAACGTAAAGCAAATAAAAGAACAGTGCGTTTGAAGATTAAGCCCAGGACTTCGATTTGTTTTGGAATATAATGCAGATTTGAATAAAAACAAAAGATTTGATGGAACAAATTTGAATTGTTCCAGTTGTTCGAGCTGTTCTGTTTGGAGGACTGTTTTGCTTGGTGGACGATTAGCAAGTGATCTGATGGTAATGTCGCGAGGAGTTTAGGAGTGCTTAGAGGAGCAGGATACGTGGGAGCTGAGCAAGTGTTGGTTGATCACTGGCGTCCACTTCTCGGTGCCACAACTTTTGTCAGATGAGAGAAATACTATTGCCGTTAGATAGCGTGGTCTTCAACCATTGTCGACTGTTGACTGGTAATATTAAGATTGAACGTGTTCGATATAATAAGATGAAACTAATGGGCTTGAAGAAGAGAGTAGCATAGCGTGATTAGGTTATTTAATGTATTCATACTGTCCATTTTTTGGGGGTTGCTTTAAATATTAGTCAGGACTAACAGGTAAATCAGGACTATCACTGCTGAGACAGGTTCGCGTCAAATATTTCAAAACGTTGGAAAACAAATGAACACGAATTATGTTTCAAATTTTAATTTTAATATTACGTTTTCGTTGAGTATTATTCAGGGCTTTTTGTTCCTATGTATTGTAACACACGTATGCCTGTTTCCACACACCAAAAACAAACCAATACTGTAAATATCTTCTTAGGTTATCACGCCCAGATTTGATATTGTGGCTTTTGGGTTTAGCCGTGTGTGGCGAATTTCTTCTATCCAATATTTCGACTGCCATTGCAGGGGTCTTCTTCAACTAAGTCATCAACCCTGAAGAAGACCCGGGAAATGGCGGTCGAAATATTGGAAATAAGAAATTCGCCACACACTGCTAATCCCAAAAGCCACAATATCAAACCAATACTGTACTTAAAACTATTGATTGTATTTTGAACGTGTTTGTTGACTCCAGTTATAGAACGGAATGGTTTGATTTTGCTCTCGACAACGGTACACCAAATTGATGAAGATAAAAAGCTCGCCCCGGGCTTCCTTCACATCAATCTGCCCAATGTCTGACGCATTGTTCGGTGGATGACTTCCACCGGTCAGAGATGATCGATTGACAGTTCATCAAACGAGCGGTCATATACGAAGAAACACGTGATGGAAGATCAGCTGCATTCCGGGGCAGAAATCTGAGATTTAAAAATATTATTTTTGGACAATCATTTGGGCCTCGGATCCAAAAATATAATCATATTCCATACCTGAGCGAAATGTTATTTTTGCAAATCTGAAGCGAGTGTCGATAAGGTATGTACCACAGCTCCTAAACGGTTTTACCGCGCTGCCATGGATAGTCGCGTCACAATTAAAACATGCGAATTACTTTTATAAAAAATAAACCTGGTGGTCGCTCAGTCCTCTAACATTCCCGACTCAGCTTCGTGTGACTTTTTTATGTTACTGAAGAGAAAACTGAAAGAAAAGCATTGTGGAAAACATCCAAAAGCATGTTACAACGTTCGTGAAAGACATTACCGTCGGAAACTTTCAGAGTGCCACCCAAACGTGGCAGATACGTCCTCGCAAGTGTATTGATGCAGGGGGAGGGTATTTAAAATATTTTTTAAGCATTTGTACAGGTCCGATCAAAAGATCTAGTTTTCGCAGAAAATTACTTCTGTAACGGACTATGTATCAACACAATAAGATATCGGGATATCTTTGATATATTTTTGATATTTTATATTGACAGAGGGATCATGCAATATAATCAGATTGGTCCAAAGCAGTGATGGACGAAGTAGTGTACATAGGACCTTCCAAAGGAGATGAACAAACTAGCAGTAAAAGCTATTAAACTAAAGTATTATTATCACATTTCGTTTCATCATTTTCTGTTTGATCCGGTTACCTTTATTACACACAGGTTACAAAACTAATTTATTGTATAAATAAAATAAGCAATTAGTTATAACACGGTTCTTGGGCTATAAAATCAATAAAAAACATTAATACTATACCATTAATTACGTTTTCTTTTGTTTGTAATACCTACTTAAGTAATTCGCAGAAATCTCCTTTGTTTAATGTGTGTATATACATTTGTTGCTTACGCCTATATCGCGTGATTATCGGCCAATTATTATAATATGCAGGTAGGCTAATTAATTAATATCATAAAACATATTTGTTCACTTGTTCTTGCGATCTATAAATCGTACAAAGTATTTGTTTTTGTATGATAAAATTAATGACAACTGTCAGGTGTACGCATTTAAATTGGTCATGGGAAAATTCTATGACGATTTTGAAATTAAAAATACCATAGAGAAAATTAATACTTATGTACACAGAAGTTTCAATGTATCGTGGGCTTTGAGTTTTCTCTCGAGATTCTGTTAGCCGTTAAGTAAAGTTTTACTATTATCCGTTTATTTCTTGTAAAACAAAAGTTCATAAATACGAATTCAAAATGTGTATAGATATATATATATATATATATATATATATATATATATATATATTAAATAAATTATTATAGCGTTATAAGTAATATAAAAACTAATCAATCGTTAATATTACAATGACATCCAAATTACATACAAAGTTGCTTTCTCTAATTTTTTACTTGCATACGAGTATATTTGTGGTATCACCATCCTTAAAACGAGTTCAAAACAATTAATGTTTCGACAACGATTCGTTATTAGTAAGCAAATACCTGAATTGAATGGTTCATCTATTGGCCTCTATGGGTGGATGAGCAATTCAACTTTTGACAATTTAAATTTAAAAATCTCTTGTCACTCTGGTAGTATTACCAGTATTTGTTTATTTAAAATGATATGATTTATGTCACTATTTGATGGATACCATTGTGTCGTTAAACGTTACAACTCCATTCCAAGATGACTTAACGTTGCATGTGAATATTATTGCGTTTACGTCATTTAATACTAAAATCCGGTTGAAACAGGAATTACATATTATAAAAAATGTTGGATATTACACTTTAAGATGCCATTGTTTATCAGGAATATTGAATCGATGATTTAAGTGTCAATGCCGAGTTGTGTGTCAAACCTCTTCTAGCTCTGATTATTACCAAGGAACCTGTCCTATCATTTGTAACGGAACACGGTGATCACCTCTCCCACCTGGCCAGTCCATGCATCTGATTAACTTCCTACTTGGCGCTCTAATATCTATCTGCAGTTTAGACACTGGTTCAACCATTTCATCCCACGTGACTTTTTACGTATTTTAATTTTAACTACTGATATGAAAACTACTGATTATGACTTAAATTATTTGCAATTCAGTGTGTAAAATATACACTTTTATTTTGGTGCAACCATAAACGAGTATACCGCACTAGAATGTAATATATGGCTGAAGTGTATGAAACTTGCCATTGTAAGGATTGCTATTTAGCCAACAACAAGATCAACACTCCACACACACAGAAAATGTTGGAGTGTTGATAACAACACAGCAAATGACGACAAGGTCATTGAACTATTGACAGGTTTTCCCGCGTTTTCATTTTCAACGACGGAAAAATAAGGAAATATTTGAATAATTATTTTTTCACAGAGATGTTCCATATTTGGAGGATATGATCATCATAAATTGTCAACGCAGAGTTTTGCCAGTTACTGTTGTCCATGCCTTGTCCCAATGTATCTTTGATCTCGCATGTCCGACCTTTGAACATACCTGTATAATATATGGTTCCCGACAAGAGTCTGGGATCAGAAGAAAATGCGACTGTAGTATTAGATGAGTATTTGATTATTTGTAAATTACATTTTTTATTTATTTGACACTTCAGAGGCTTGATCATTTTTTGAGAGCTTAATGTTTCCAACGTCACGCGTTGATCAACACGACGTGACTCATTCAAGTTTTGGTCAGCGTCCAATGTTGCTTAACTTCGGCGATCAAACGAAAACCGCGCTTACAACATGTCAATAAGATATTATGATAGTATGGCTTGCGAACTTTTTTTTGGAATTGAATACATTCAATTAAAGAAGAGATTTCTAATTGGGATCGCATAACATGCGTTTGTATCACTTCTATTATTACCGCCACAATCAAGAAATTACCACAATGTATGACCGTGTTTATTCATGATTGTGTCTGTTATTATGGTGATGTAGAACGTTCATAATCATCGTCTCTGATAAAGAAGACAAGTTAAACGACTGTTGGCCGATTATATTCGGTCCAAGTTTTTTTATTGAACTCCGATGCCAAATTCAATCTATCGAAGCATGCGATTCGCTCATAACCCTTTACCTATAATTAATCTTCTTTAAAATTCATATCTGGTTTTTTTACTTGATGCATATGGATGCTATTGTGGCGAAGATTCACAACTGTGCATGATTCACTTCTAACTAATCGTCGATGGAAGAGATCGTCGCAGTTTGTGAGTCGTTCGTAAGGCCATTGCGCCTCGAGAGCTGGGCGCTGCTGCTCTCTGTTGGTTGTTCTGCGTTGGGGTGCGCCGTCAGGGTGGTGTTGCCACACTATAAATTGCTAATTGCCTGTCAGCCGTCATAGTCAATACTTCGTATCACAGTTTTCGTTGGCTTTCGACTCTCTTTTTTTGATGGTATTGTTCTCCCAAATCTCTGTGATCTTTACCACGTGTCATCTTCTTTTCATTTTATGTTATTTTTAATTATTATAATTTTATTTTTATTATCTTTTGTATGTATTGTATATTTATGTATACTCTATTTCTTATTATTTTGTACCTTGGAACGTCGGTTCTGTGAAATAAATAAATAAATGTATTTTAGGTCATTTCTGTCATCAATAATTTATTGTTGAATATAGGTATGGACCTTCAATGATTAATAAATATTAGAGCATTGAAATACATTCTTAAAATCCACAAATAAATATTTAATTTCTAAAATTACAATGTGATTGCTGTCAGTTAAGGGTTAATGAAGTGTTCATCTATTTCAAGTTCGCCAAGTTCAAGTGAAGTAATTGCAAATGGCCGGATGGTGTCGGGCCGCTTTTTGCATCACCAGACACACTTGTTGTAATCAATTAACTGCTTATTGTTATTATTTTATTATAAGCGGTTTTACCGAAAAGCAACTTTGTGAAAATCCATCGCGGTAACCGACAAAAAAGCAGCTACAATTTATCTTTGTCTTATCGAAAATTACTTACTGATTAAATTGTTTAATGTCGAGTTAGTTTTTTGAAATTGAATTGTTGTTTTTGGAATCTTGTTAATTTTTATTTGGAATACAGTTGACGGGTACGTGGTAAAATGGTTTAAGAAATAAATACACACTTTGTAATAAATATTATTAATTGATTTATTAATTGAAATTACATTAAAATATGAGTTGGTATTTTCCTCACTGAGACTCTTGAACCAGTGTTCGAAAGACAGAGAAGGACGCGTTAAGCAACATGGGACGTGTACCATAACATGGATGGGTCACCAAGTCATTGTTGACCGCGTTTAGTTGATCGGATTGAGCGGCGCCTTAGGACCAAATAGGCCAGGCCATGGAAACGTCGGGCTAATTACTCACCTCTTACAATATGTTGTAGTCTCCAGGTTTCTGTCTTGGAAGTTATCGGAAACTATATATAGTATGTTTCCGGGTGGTATTTCGGGTGTAAAGATATCAGGGGACGAGGCATGGACAATTGCAATTCTACAGAAAACTGAAATGCGGCAAATTGTGGATGAAATGGATATGTGAAGATGTTTATTGATGTTTGTTAACAATTTTCTTAAATTATACAATATTGATACGTTTTGATTGCTGTCGATTTCAACAGATGGCGTCTAGTTGCTTTAAATTATGCAATTAGTTGGCCTTCATTACACGTGACACACAAATTTATAAAACCATAGTTTTCCTTCATTTTCGATGAATCCACAATATTTCATACAAGTTTATATAAACAGAAAAATATAATCTAAAAATATTAATATAATCTTTAAATGATAAAGAAGTTAAATACTGGACTGGAATTTTCACGCCCTAACCCACATAACGCCTCCATGATAATGCGCTCTCCTTCATATCTAAACATTATAGTCATGTAACCAACTATTTTTCAGTCGAATGAAGAATCAGAACAATCATTTTTGTGGTAATCATCAAGTTTTATGAGTGCTTGAATGTTAGGCTGCTGGTGGTTTAGAGTAATTAGGCCAGACGACGCTCTCGATCCAGGGAACAAAGGCTGCTACCCTGGTGAAAACCGTGGGCATGGCTGGTATAGCGCAGTTTAGACCGTGGGAGATGATGCCGACCACGTCACGCATGCAGGGCACCGAGCTGGAGGTCTGCAGGGGTCCACCAGAGTCACCCTGGAACACGAAAGGTGTGATTAGTAAATCGAAGAGGTTCTAAGAAATGCGGATAAGATATCTATTTAACAAGGTCAGGTTTTGAAGTTGACTACGTCGTATTGGTAATTTGCAGCGGTCCACCAGAGTTACCCTGGAACACGAAACGGTTGATTAGTATTATTGGATCCAAAAAATGCAGATGAGACATCGATTACCAATGTCAGGTTATGACGTTGACCAAGTTGCTATGTAGGGCACAGCGCTGGGGTATGGAGGAGTCACCTTATTACACGAAATATAGATAAGACATCGAATAACAAATAAAACCCAAAGTACCTTCTAGATACCTGTATAGTTAAAAAAAATAGTGATAATGGCACACTTATGCAATCCTTGGAACACAGAAGTAAGATTGGTGGTTTACTTAGTCTTTTTTGCCGTTATTACCAATGCTGTTGCCAATCTATAATTAAGAATTCATTCCTTCTGCACCCACCCACAATTGACAAACTCGTCTTATACTTATCGAACATTCATGTATGTCAACCAAAAACTGGAAATTTCCAAAGTTCCCTCCTAAATGCCTCCAGTAAGGTATATAATGCTCTTCCCCAACCTGTGTTTCCTACTTCACACAATCCCTTTTCATACCCGAGTGTGATAGATAAATTTGTGAACATCTTGTATTGTGTATTTTAACTGCTTCCTGAATTTTTCCATTGAAATATTTATTTCATAAAAAAATGTTAAAATTTTGTTGTTTTTAAAATGACTTCACGCCTAAGTCTCTTGAATGATTTGACTATATGATGGATTTACTTACTTGACAAGTTCCTTTAGCTTCTTTCCAGCTTCCGGCACATAGCTGCGTGGAATTGTTGATGCCGTCCAGACTCTTCCTTGACGGAGAATGCGCCACGGCACACACGTCATAGGCAAACTCTTCCAGAACGACCTAATTCAAACATTAATTTTATTATAAATATTTATTTATTTATTTACCTTGTTTTCACATGGATCACGTAACAAAAGTTCTCTATTAGGAGACTGCAGTTTCGACTAACTCGTAGTCTTTCTCAATCCTTCTCTAGTTAAGAGATAACTGAGCTGCGTTGTACTTATAAGTGGTGTAACACATTTTTGTAGGGGAGGGGGTGGAGGGGTTTTATGTATTTATCTCTTCCTTCATCCTTGCAACACTACCTATCTCCCTCTCCTTTCCTGATAGACACACCCCCACCCCTCCCCTACAAAAATGTGTTACACCACTTATAAGTACAACGCAGCTCAGTTATCTCTTAACTAGAGAAGGATTGAGAAAGACTACGAGTTAGTCGAAACTGCAGTCTCCTAATAGAGAACTTTTGTTACGTGATCCATGTGAAAACAAGGTAAATAAATAAATAAATATTTATAATTTATTATGGATCTCAAAGTGAATGCTCAAAACATTGAAAATATTAATTTTATCATTGTAAATTCCTTGAGGTCTTTTATATAATGGTGAAAAAACTAATACATTCTTCCCTATCTGTTTTGTCTGGTCCTAATTTAAGCCTGTATGTAATTCAGTAAAAATGTACAGTCATGTTACAGACGTTTTCTCTAAAACTAGATTCAGAGACTTGAGCGAAAGGCTATAAAATGAATGTGCTGTCTTGCATTAGCTGCTCTCAATTTGAATCATTTTGCCATTGCAATTCGTTGAACATATTTCATCAAGGATTTCCGTCGTCTGAAGCTACTATTGGATTTTTAGAAGATTTAGTGATTGTACGAAATTTTATTTGAAATATATGTTCTCTTTTCATAAAATTCATTTCTAATTTTGAGTCTATAGCCGCTGTAATGAAGAACCAGGCATCTCAAAGCTCCCCACAATAAAGACTTTCCATGAAATACGTTATGTAACTGATCCTTTCATTGACAAGAAACTGATGTTTTATGTTCTCCAGAGACAACTACCCCCACTTGGAGCATATATACAGTTCTACTAAAATCCAGAGCATAGGTTTATGTTATAATATAAAATATTTTATGAGTAAAAGAGGAAATCTTGCGTCTTCTAATCGATAACTGTAACTCCAATGCTCCAAGTACTTATAGATCATTTAGTTTGGTGATTGCTTACCCTGAGGAGGTCGTTGCTCTGGACTCCTCCGAAGGATAGCTTCCCCCACCCCGAGGCGATGTACCTGATGTCATCGATGTATGTTCCATCATGCAGACAGGCTGGCAGGATGGAGTCGGAGAATGTTACCCTGGAAGTCATCAACAATTGAAATGTCAATGTCAAAACTGCTCAAAAACGTACAATGAAGTATGTCGAAGCATTCGATAGCTTTTTATTAATTTGCATTTAAAATAGACAGTTATGTATTGACAAAGAAAGCAGTAAATCGTGAAAAAGTCGAATAAGGGGAGGGAAATCTAGTAAATGCTTATGTTTGATTGACACAATTGAATGTTTAGCAACTAAGCAGCATTGGACAGAATTGTCTTACACACTTTAACTTCCACTTAACGAAATAAGTAAAAATTGAATGATAAATTTTTGATTATATCAGAAAGACATCAAAAAAGTATAATTTTGATCAATTTGGTCCAGAATATTGAAACTTTGCCTTCCCCACTGCTAGTGATTTCCAAAATATCCTCTTCTTGACCATTATTATATTACCGAAAATGTGGTATACTTGTGCATTGTGAAAACCAACATATTCAATCATTTTAAATACATCAACGATAATAAGTATTCCTCTTGATCAGGTAGTTCATTACTATGTTAAGGAAAATATTTTGATATGTTTGTTTGTTTGCTAGTGCCTTTTCTTATTCGTCCATTATAATGTCTCTCCTTCCACTTTCATATACCGGTTAAAGTACTTAAGGTTACTTACTGTTGGTTCAGTTCTAGCAGAGCAATGTCGTTGTAGTTGGAAGTTCTAGTGTAGTCTGGATGGCGCACGACAGTCTTGATGCTGTACGTGGTGGAAGGATCCACTGTGTCGTTGACTCTTGGACTTCCCAACCTCACGTACTTCACGGGGCTGTGTTGAAATTAAAGTTATGTATTACAATGTGTATCAACTAATAACAGAGAAGGTTAGGTAATTTAACAACAACTAGAATACCATATGGTAGCACAAGGAACCGGCTATTTGCCATGATCCTCCTCTTCTGATGCTCTGCCAAGTGCATTCGACGTATAGTTAATTCCCAATATATTTCCCGGGCCTTAAAATGTAGACCGCAGTACTGTACTGACTAGCTCCACTCTCGCAATGAATGGTCCATTAAGTCCTAAATGAAAGCTCAACCCATTATTTAATCATTCATATCAAACGCCTTTGCTCTACATCGGTGCGTTTATAACTCTAAAAAAATGTTGGCTGGCATCTGGCTAGCGTGTAACCGATTAGTACCTATGTATCAATTTCATCACGATGCTCAGCATTGAAGATTGAGTGGATAAGTGAGATAGGGATTGTAAATGAAGGGTTACCCCAGTTCTGCAGAGTTGGCGCAGTGTCCCGCCGTCATGACCCACTGCTCACTGATAAGGGTTCCTCCGCACTCCCAGGATACAGTCTGCTTCTCGTCTTGCATCTCGAAACCCAGCAAAGCCTGCAATGGAAACAAATAATTCAACATCACCATTTATAGCAGTTATTCCCATATCACATTTACCTTTTAAACATTTCTTAGAGGATATTTTAATCACTACATTTTTTGTGATAAAAATAAACCTCATTTGGCCTTAAAAATAAAACAAGCACCCCTTTTTGTCTCCAAAAATTTGATGTTGAGCAAAATACAAACACTCTTCGTCTTACCAAAACTTTTGTGAGTAAAGAATCTTCTACGTAATTTTAAAAAGCGCCTGTCTTAGTCTTCCTTATAAAAAGTTGAAATATATCTCAATATCATATAATATATTTCATGTGTTCAATTTAATATACACTGAACTTATATAACGTTTTCATAAGATCGGAAGTTTAGTTGTTTTAGATGTTCCCGAGGCCTAAAGTTTGTAGTCTTAAGAGGCGGTTTAACCCAAAGTAACAACATGTAAGCATATTTGTCCACTTTCTCGATTTAATTTTAATCGCTGCATAATAACTTTCCATTTAGATAAGATCAATTCGACAAGTCTTACTAGCTTCTCCTTCCAGAACCCAATATGGTGGCCATCATTGTATACTGATACTGCGCACAATCTTTTTGACATTGCTGATTAAAAAAAACATAAATATTAAGTGTATCGATCTAATGTTTGATTATCGGACAATACGATGTTTCCATTTATCATTTATCTGATGTATAGTGTATTGATAAAAATCTGAAAATTTACTCGTAGATTTTGGCTATATTTCGCTTAGAAAAAGATACGTTATAGTGACTGGAAGTGTACTAGAAGGAGAGGGCAAAAATAGAGTTTCTAATGCTCTTAATCTAAGCTGATCCGATGAAAGCTACAGGACTACCGCTGTTCAATGCTGTTTTTATGAATTTTTAAATAGAGATAAGTGGATCAGAGTCATTCAGGTTTATTGATGTTGCCTTGCGAATTCATGAATTATCCAAATGATGATTACCATGTGTGGGAACTCTTTGGGTCGTGCAGGGTTGCGACCTCGTATTTCCCCAACAGAGGCATGATCGCACAGGTCATCGTCTTTGGGGTAGTTTAGATATTTTCGCAAAGCGTTGCCGTACTGTACGCATTCTGAAACGAAAAAAAAGTTATTTATATTTGTGTAGTGGCAATATCGGCTTTCTGTTGGTATCCCTTATTACGATGCGAAACAATCATCAGTAGCGCTTAGGTTGCCTGATGGAAAAGGTGTATGTGGGGAACGGCCGGTGGACTGTTGAAACCACGAATCGAACTATAATTTGTATCATTTAATAAGAGTTAAATTTTCAACAGAAAACATTTAACACTATTTTATATTATTTGTTAAGCATTGACGCTGCGACAGCGTTTAAAAGTCTGCCTGTGCTATTAAAGAAGAAGCTAGAGAAGCTGCTAGTTCTGTATCGACATATCTAAACGCCGAGACAAATCATACAATTAAATATTAGTTTCATAAAGTGCACACATGTCATTTTACTGTCACCAGAATCATTATCCTTCTTCTTGCTTTAATTCTTTTAGATCAGTTTATTTGCTCTGGCAGACAGCTGATAGTCTTGAGACATCGAAAACTGTAGCGCTGCACATCGCGATATATCCACAACTCAACAAAGAACTCGAGGCACGCGCGTAGTAAACTAACTTCACTAAAACTAGACTGAAGTCTGATCTCGCACCGTATTCTGCGCTATACAATCACGGGAAGACCATCAGCCACTGTTAAACAAATTAGCATTTTGTAGTGTCTAGTGATGGGTTTCCGTCTGAGACGTACATACAGGACGGGGAAGGGTGGACTTTTAAAGTATGTACATCTGCCTTTTGATGGATGTACAGGATTGCTATCACCCGATAGGATTTTTCAGTTTTAAGCGTGGGTTTCACAAGGCTTCTTACAAGCGCCATCTGCATACCATTAACAAGCAGCGGCTGGTATTATTGTATCGTAGCAACACAAGCAGCGAGTAGCAGGCAGCCCACTGTAATTCACGCTCTCCACTTATACTCATCGACAAAGCAAAATTAGTGATCACATGAAGACATTTAGCTCACTTTCTCTGGCTATTTGTCCAACAACTTCCTCAGGAGATGACGCTCGTGATGCTAGTGGAGGAGGATCGACGGTGACGGCTTCCAACTCCTCGCAGCAGACTATCGGCATCACCCCGTTATAGGAACATATCTGGAAATCAAAATGACTTAATGAACATTAAATTATTTTCAATAATGTGGTGAGTAAACGAATCAAATCTATGTTGTGGAAAAATATTAAAGGAAACTTACAATCGGTCGAATTCCAGTTCTAAGGTTGTTTTTTGCGCTTTTGCAGTTTCTCAATAGAGCGCATGTACCGTTTGTTGTACCATACAATACGCATTTATCACCTGAAAATGATGTAAAAAATATTGAATTATGTAAGTTATGTTACATTACCCATTAGGACCAAACGATACCCAGGATAAAATATAATCAAATTTTTCCATTTACACTCTTTAGTTGGAATATATAAGCTTCCCAAATTGCCGCCATAAAATAATGTTCTCAAAACTTATTATGTGGCTGAACTGGCTTTTATTCGCAGCCATACAAAATAATGGAGACAATACAGACGTTGTATAGGCGACTCTTTGTTTTGATTGATTATAGTTTCGAGTCCCAGATGCAAACTGATGATCTTTGATAAGCGCATCACCATAGAGACTTGCCATCATAGAGATTGTTCTCTGGTGTGGTGCGGGTGTGAGGCGGATAAAACACATTTCAGCTTCGCGTCCCAGATATTTGCGTATGGGATTAAATGAGGCTCCAGAGCGTTCAGTGAGCAACCGATATCGAACTTGACGCTAAGATATCTGGAACTCTCGCCCCTCTCGATAGTGTGACCCGAAATAATACACTATCGAAACTAAACATTAAATTACATTGTCTGTTATAATAGTTTTACATACCTAAATACACCTGCCCGTAAGTATTCAACAAGCACAAAGAAATTAAAACAAGTTTCAATGACAAAGTCTGCAGCGAAACGGAAGCCATTATAAAATTACACAAGAACTGTTATAATTATATTCAAATTAACACTTATTAATGATCATTTGATTCCAATTTGATACTATTTCGTTTACGTTTGAAATTTTGTATTTGCGAAACTAAAGTGTGTGATGCTTATAAGCGTCGCCAGTTGTTAACTTGTCTGAGTTTAGTCGCAGATTGAGAAACGATCTCTGCAGAATCCTTGTTTTAGATGAATGCTGAGGTCAGCTGAATTGATAATAAGAAATAATCATATTGATGCAGCGATCGCACACTTTAGGCTAAAAGATTTTCGCCTAGAACATAATTTATCCAAAAGGCTGCTCACGTGAACGATACAATATACAAATTAACTTAATAATATAATTTTTAAATAAAATTGAGCACATTCTTATCCAGTTTCAAAAACAATGTTGCTACGATAAATATCATTAGGCTTAAAAAATAAATCATATTAGTACGCTGACAGAAACAGAGCCTTAGAGATCATTAAGAAATTAGATTATTAATATCCACTATTCTAATATTTAGGCGTTGATTAAGAGCGTCTGGATTCAGATTGGTTTGTACACCTGACATCTCTGTCTCTCTTCAGCGATGTTTGTGCATAAGAGATCATTTTGTAAAAATCTCTCGGAATGTGGGAGTGTAGTGGAAGTCTTGTGATATGTGTATTGCTGGGAAGGAATTGTTATGCGTGTTAGGAAGTGATCAATGGAAATACACGGGCATTCCGAACAAGAATGAAAAGAAATAAAAATACGGTATAATGTTACGGGGAATTAAATGTTAGTAAGTAAGCTTAATATTGAAACAGTTTTAACGGTTGAAAAGTTAACAGAATATTTACATTAGTTTTGAATTAAATAATTAACGAGTTTCTATTTTATTAGCATGTTCTAGAAGTGATTTTTAGAATAATGAAATACTACTAGGTAGTTGTGAATTGGTCGGTTCGTAGAGCGGGCACGTAACACGGTGGCGTCTTCCAGCGGGCGCCGGTGATTGATCAGGTTACGGAGGCGTCCGAAGTGAAGAGAGAAGAGGTCTGGTCCGTATAGTCGTCTGCTTATATAGAGCCAGCTCAACTCTCACCTTGATAAGTGCAATAATACTTGAAGCGACCTCTGGTGACGGCGATTCTACCGATATCTACGGGACATACAAGGCAAACATTAATACACAAGGATAAACACAAGTCCGTCACAGTTCCTTCATTCTTGTTTGTTCTTTCCTGAGGCTCTTTATAAGTATGGAAAACTTAAGTAATCATGTAATTCGTATCGTTCATGTGATTTGGGGCCTTGAGAACATTTTTATTAAATAATCTAATAAATAATCTAAGATTTTTATAGGACACGTAAGTATGTTTGTGCACTATTTGCAGAGCTGGACATATCGTTGATGATTAGATCGTTAATTACTAATTCAATATATAATAACGTTACTACATCAATGAGGAGTATTTCAATAACGTTAAAGTTATTCTAATGATATTTTCAAAAAACAACATTCATTAACTTCCACTTCCGTTAATCTTTAAGGTCATTTTATGACATATAAGGAAAACCTGTTTCTTTTCCTCACAATATATATTTGGTTTGCCATATTTTTAGTTTAAAATTTAAAAAAATATTTATTTCAAATGGTGAGCATTACCATTAGGTAATTTATATTAGTGTATATAACAAAAACACAAAGAAAACTAAATTTTCTTTAAAAAAAAGTGCAAACAAGTTTCATTTATGCAACAAATTAGAATGTCAGTATGTAAAACAATTCAGTATTTTAATCTAAAATATGTAGTTAGCAAAAATATATCTAAACAAACCATTTAAGTCACGTCACTAATACTGGTGTGATCATGGTTCCTATAAAATGAATAAACGAATTATATACAGTGTATTAAGCAAAAAATACACAGGATACTTACATCCAAATTATATTTTGACCCTTAATTTACCTGTAATTAAATACACACTTACAATTATACATCAAAATTTTATACGCATCAATTCATTCAGAAAAATATCGGCAGACGCGGAATTCGAACCACGAGCCTTGCACCTTTGCTCTATTTTACACACAGCGCAGTCCACTCGACCATTATCTGCCAGAGCAGATACGAAAGCGAAATACAGAGCGAAAGTTGATGTATTTATACCATTGTTAACATTGTATAACGATAGGTGTCTCTGTAGTATATATTCAGAGTATGTATATAATTATTTTTATTATTCAATCAGTCAACATTTATTCACAAGTTTATTTTTATATTATTAGTGTTATATAAACTATTTTACCCTTTGTATTTAAATACTGACTAAATGGAGTAAATATGCTGACCATCTTCATTTACGCGTTGTGTCTACCGCGTAAATGTGTTACCCGCGCTAATGAAGAGATCGCTGTACGTCGTGTTTGACCCACAATGTTATATTAATAATCACTGATATGTTTATAACACAGGCGTCATTGGTTTATTCCCCGGGAAATTATTGTTCATAAATTATAAAACGCATTGCGCGTTATTTCCAAAAATGATTTTTTGTCCCCTATTCTGAAAAGCGGACAAAATGCTCTTTATTCTCAATTCCGAATATAATATTAATAATTGTCACACCTTGATTTTTTTTATGTAAACACATGAAGCGTAATACATTCAGATGGTTATATTGTAGATAGAGATGCTGAAGTCTCATCTGTGGATTATATGGCGCTTATTACATAGGTTAAGCGCTGCATGTGGCGTGTTGATCCGCCAACGTCATATACTACAACACGACATTCACGCATCATCCAATTATTAAAGTACTTGTTAATGGGTGGTGTTGAGGACGACTTTCATCTACCATCATTTCTGATTAATAGGCTATGACTGGCATTTTACGGGCGAGGGATCAACTTCCACCAACCGGGGATATTTTAATGCTCAGAAATCGATTTAAAATATATATTTTTAATCTCCGTCAGGGATCGAACCCACGACCTTTGGCTTGCCAAGCAAACGCTTTGACCGTTGTGCAATAAGCGGCTACTGTGCTAACAATATTAGCTACGCTGATGACATGGTCATTCTATCGCCATCAATAAATGCACTGCGATGCCTTCTTCACCTTAGTGAAAAGTATGCTAAATCCCATGACCTCAAATATAACCCCACAAAATCAGTCGTTTGTGTCTTCAAACACAATAATGAACCACTGATCATACCCACAGTGAGTCTTGAGGGCAGGGATCTAGCGACAGTGTCTTCAATAAAATACTTGGGCCACATCCTCACAGATGACCTACGTGACATTGAAGACATAGAGCGGCAAAGAAGAGCAATAAGCGTTCGGAGCGGTATGCTTTCTCGGAGGTTCTACCATTGTAGTAATGCTGTCAGGAAAGTGCTATTCAAAGCACACTGTATGGCACTGTATACCTCAGAACTCTGGTCTAACTATCCTAAACGAGAGTGGGAGAAGCTCAAAGTTGCGTATAATAACTCATACCGCCAACTTATGCAAGTCCCTAGATTTTGTAGCGCATCTGACATGTTTGTGGAGGGCGGAGTCCATTCATTTCCAGCATTATTGCGACACCGTGTTGCCGGCTTCTGGAGCAGGATAAGGAGGTCCAACAACATCATCATCCTGGCTGCTTCTGAATGGCTCAACTCCTCCCTGAGCCATCGATGGATGGAGATGGTGCACCAACCACCATGAAATACTATTTTATTTTATTTTATTTTTTATTTTACCTTCACTTAATTAAAACTTTGTTCAATGCTATGTATTTAAAAATATGGCAGATTGGGTATTGCACAACCCACCCAATCCTGCTGGAATAAAAACTTTATTATTATTATTAATACCCGACGGCTAGACGACGGACTCACAATATTTATGTTTAAAATGTTAAATGAATGGCAGTTGTAATTTTAACGTTAATTTTGAAATATTTTTAGCTTATGTGATATTTACTTTTCTTAGGTAACAGTTATGCTTTTCTCCAATATATGTTTTAAGTTAATTTGTTCTTTAAATAAATGCGATTATTTTTAGTAGAAAAATTCGCGGAATTTGTTTGTCAACAAATTCGTAAATATTTGATAAAATATTCGCGGAATTTGATTATTATTTTGTAATAATGATTTATTAATGTACATTTACTGCTAATGAATTTCTAGAAAACAACAATTTTTGTCGACACATTTTCCTCATGCAAATTTTATTGGGACAAAGTGTATCAGGGTTAAGTCATTTTTGGAAAAAAGGGGAAATTGAAGGAAAAAGTATAAAATAATATTCTTATATTACTTCATCAAATGATTGATTTAAATAAGGCAACTAATTTTTTTGACAGTAATTAATTCAATTAATGCGCAGTAATTATTTAGCAAATGGTCAGTAATAAATACCATTAAAAGGTAAGTAAAAATAATCATTTTGAAGTAGAAAAATATTTATCTTCAGTAGATAAATTATAAATTGGCAGGAAATAATTAATGAATGGTAATTACTAATAGGTTAAATTAGGTTTCTATTTTATAGGTTAATTAATCATTCATTTTACTTGTTTTTTTTCAACAATATTGAATATATTGTTGCTATTTTAACTGACCACATTTATACTCGTACTAACACTGTGGATACTGCCAATTCATTTTATTTACTATCAATTGATTTAATTTACTGTCAAAATCTTGAATTAGTTACTGAACAAAGAAATACAGGACTTTAAATATTAAGTTACAGAAAAATGTATATAATTTATGTAATTATTAATCTAGTATAGTGAAGTACCAATTCAAAATTAGTACTGAACACTCGAACTTACTTTTGGAATGTATAAATTTACCAATCTAACAAAACGGTGTGACAGAACGGTGCATTTAAAACGAGGATTGATTTATAATGCATGTGATTGCGTGATTTGTATTTTTGCATTTTTTTTACGCAAACACATACTTGAGAATACCGATAGACGATGATGTATAAATCTCATATGTGGATTAGAATCCATTCTGTGATCCTTGCTATTTTTATGGATGGTTAATGGTTAAGCTGTGTATGTGGTATGTTGATCCGCCAGTATCACAGTAATACGGCACGACTATCATGGATCATCCATTTTTGAGGGGACTTTTGAAGTGAGCACTTTTGAGGGGTCTTATTAGGTTAGGTTAGGTTACGTTTGGTTTGATTAGACTAGATATGCTAAACTTAGGTTAGGTTAGGTTTGATATCGTAATAAAACAACCATTTGGGATTTGTAAGCCTAGTTATTTATTGTCTTATAAATAGATTATTCGATCTGTGGCTTACGCCCCGCTGAGGAGCTTCTTGGTCAGCTCGGACAGCTTCTTGGCGACCTCGAGGTCTCCCTCGACCTTCAGCTTGCCCTGGGCCTTGGCGTCCTCCAGAGACAGCTCCTTGGACAGCACCTGGGCGATGGCGGAGTCGTCGACGGTGACAATCACGTCGGCGGTTCCCTTGCAGGGACCCTCGTAGACCTCGAGGACCTTCAGGTCCAGAGCTGCAGCAAGCAAAACAATCAAATTAACAACATTGTTCATAAAATGCGCGAATATTATCATGATAATTGAGAATATGTAAATGAAAGATGTATCTCAACGTTTACAAGCATCTAACTTCTAGGTTTTCAATATGGTACTTTGTAGACGAACGTTTCCACTTCTAAAAGTCTCATAATACCACATAGTGGGCGTTTGAGACTTTCCGGGAAAATTACCAAACCTTTGAAAATTACCTAGGATTAGTTGGCGTTGAGATGGTAAAAAAAGGTCGTGAATATGTAATGAATATACTCAGGTGGTATTTAAAAAAATGGGCTTTAGAAAAAAAATATCAATGGCACATGCAAGGCATATTTTTTTTAAAAACTGTGATCTTACTAGAAGATTTCAGTGCATTAAAGACGGAATTAGAGGCGATATTTTGTGTGATTTCAATGAACATTTCAAATCTTGCCAAACCTTGTACAAAAAACAAAAATCTTTCCTATTTTACCATCACAGCGATGGTAGCGTCCCACCTTTGGTAAAATATGTGACAGAAATAATAGTAAAGGGTCCGCCAAATAACTTTTTTTTTTTGAAAATGGGGCGCAAAACATCGAGTGTAGCTTCGGCTGTGTGGCACGTAACGCCGTCTTGTTGAAACCAAATGTTGCCAACATCCTCCTCTTCAATTTTTGTGAACAAAAATGGCCCGATAACGATCGCCATTGACTGTAACGGCCACTCCTTGCTCATTTTCGAAGAAAAATGGCCTGATTTTCAAAGTAATGTCGCAATATTTCCTAGCGTTGTTCAAGCGTAAACACAACCATGTTCGTTCAGCTTTAGGATAAAACTAATTATTTGTCAAATCAGACATGAGCTAAGTGTTACCATTCACGAAATAAGCACTAGTTGAAAAAAAAAGTTAGATGGCGGACCCTTTATTATAGTACGAGTATATCAGTCATGTACGTATTGACTGATTTACAAAGTTCTTTTTAAATCATATTAAACTTTTATTGTCTTTTTTTTTGCATTTTGGTCATTGTAAGTTCTTACTTTTTGTTTATCTAGATTTCTCTTTCAAAAACCTACCTCTAGGAAATACTATCAATTTTGATGCCATGCTTAAATTGCACCTAATCGGAAGTTCCGCCGAATAATTTTATAGCTGTATCATAGTGGAACGAAGATTGCTTTTGCAGATTCATAAAATGTAGTTTAGCTTTACGGTCTTATGTTCTATATGATTGTTAAATTCATAGGCTTGTGTTCGGTTTATCTCCACATTGGAAATATACTATAAATGGAATACAAATATCATATTACATTATCGCTTAAAGAAAAAAAAACTTTGGTTAAAATATAGCGAAATGATCAATATTATAATCCGTTAGGGAAATACATAAATTCTGCCACAGATCGATTTTGTTTGATTATTGATAAGCAATAATGTGATTATTATTTGCAACATCGAATTCGTTTTTCCAATCCAAATAAACGATAAGAAAAACACGAGGTCTTTAAAATAGCCCGGGATGTTATCATAGCACTTAACTTGTAATTGCGTCAATAATATTATATAACTAATGGCAATAAGTATCAAATAATGTAATTATCCTATGC
Source organism: Glossosoma conforme (assembly GCA_022606575.1). Classification (NCBI taxonomy): domain Eukaryota; kingdom Metazoa; phylum Arthropoda; class Insecta; order Trichoptera; family Glossosomatidae; genus Glossosoma; species Glossosoma conforme. The sequence goes on along the minus strand of JAGTXR010000250.1, from coordinate 132,031 downwards.
GAGATAAGACTTATTCGAAGGCTAGCAAATGTCAAGTAAATTCAACAAATTAGATTATGGATTTTTTTTAATCATCAAGGATCTTAATTTTTTAAAAGAAGAAAGTGCTTGATGTTTATGTAATATATATATTATTTTGGGTGCAGGACATCTTAGATTAAATTATTGTTATAAGCTACGAATGCACTTGTTTTTGTGAAGATAATATTTAAATAGAAGTTGGTTTTGCATTGTCTTGTCAGAATATTTGATATCTATCTGATTGTTGATAATTTGATTATTTTTCGATCTACCTTGAATGAGACATGGACAGAAAGATAAAAAGATAGACGCCCTTGATATATTTATAAAGTATTGGAGACTGATGTTGATTATTCCACCAACTTATCAGAAGATAAAAAATATATACTGTTTATTAACCGTGATTAGGTAAGAAATATCTAATTTTTTCGCTAGGTCTATTTGTGGGAATGATTTAAACTCAAAAACTGAAAACATTGAATTTAAAGTGATAGGACTTGATGGGTAGGCCACATGAAAATATCGTTCAATAGCCAACGCTTTTGATAAAACAGGAAAGATTTTTACTGTTTTTCCCTTCAAGACTATTATACATTTATACAAATCACTGTATATGTTGGTAGAATGTTATCACTTGGAAAAGAGTATAAGTACTAGTAGAAACATAAGTAATTCGAGGAGCAATACTCTAACTGTGATGCAAGTACAAGATCTAGAAGAAAATTATTGGGTCTACGTTCAAGGATGAAAAAAAAAATCAATTGTTAGGCATGCAGTTATGTTTGTAAAGCATTGTATGATAGCAAGTTCAAGAAGTAGAATCAAGTGGTGGTGATGATAGGAAGATTGTATCTTTATTTCTAGCCTCGATGTTAGATCCTACCACCTGCCCTTGATTCATTTGGAGGAACTGATTGATAAGCATTGTATGGTGGATAATTATTCTGAAACCCTGCATGTACTTGATATTGGATGCAATTACTCTTCAGCATGACTTATATTCAACCCAAAGTCATAGCCTAACTAAAAGACGGCCTTACTGGCTAAGTCAAAAACATGGATCGAGGATCCATTTATCTGCACCAGATGCTTGGCTTTACTTGATGTTGTATATAGTAAAATTCACTTTACTGCTTGACCCAGACTTCTCATTCGGTTACGTTGAACTAGAAGATGAGCGGCATTGATCGCATTCTGGAGTCTGGTAATCAGCTGTCGTGATCAAATAAAGTAAATGCTTGTTGATGATGGTTACTTACTCCACTGCTTGACCTGGGCTCCTCCATCAGTCACGTTGAACTGGAAGACGGCCAGAACGGTGCGCTTGCTGGGGTCGGGATCGGCAGCAGCCACCCTAGCCTTGATCTTGTCCATAACTGCGTCGCACTTCAGAGGCATCTTGGATTCTGAAACCAGCGAAGTACCACAAATGTATCAACAAGCCAATCTCAGCAAGTAGAGAATACCGACAGACTGTGATGGGGAAATTTCATTCAAATAAAATCTGGCTATGTTGGCATTACAAAAACGCAGAGTTCGCGTCTATATTTAAGAGGACCGACGGGAATGAATGGTTTTCAAAAGATGACTTTCATCTAGCACAAATTTTTAAAACATAAAGGAATTCTTTCTTATATTTCATATCGCTTTTCTACGATTATTTCTAGATTTGACTTTCGTTAAAATTTAATGTTATAGAATAGAAATATCAATTAGTTTTTTTTTCACCACAAAAATACCTATACTCTATAGTCTTCACTACTGAATGCTGTTATGCACTGAATAGGATGCAGTTGTGAACTACACTAGATGCAGATGTGGACTATAATATATCAACTATATGATGTGCAGTTAAGTGTCTTCGTATTTATGTTATTTTCTGAATTATGAGCTCCACCGTTAATTAATACATGTCGTTATTTTAATAATTCAAAATGAAAAAAATTAAGGCGTTTAATGTAACGGTAATCCCTGAGGATTGCTTCTATCAATACCTAATAATTGTGGACGTTTAACTTTAATTAAAATTACTATTAGTGATCAAAAAATTAAGATAATTTGGTTTTCGTTTTACATTAATGAACAGAAATGATTATTATATTTATAACAGAACAATGTAATCATATTGATAAAGTTATCGTTTTGGTTGATGATGCAACAATGAATCAAAAGATAGGCGCCAAGATTTATAAAATATATAAATTACATAAATATATACATTAAGATATCTACTAAATAATGTTTTATGTGATATTGTGGCTTTTCGGTTTAGCTGTGTGTGACGAATTTCTTCTATCCAATATTTCGACCGCCATTGCAGGGGTCTTCTTCAAAGTTCATGACTTAGTGACTAATCTGGCCGTGAAAATCTAAGAAGTTACTATATTTTATATTAGTTTAAAATTACGTAAATTAAAAAAAAGGTGTGTATGAATCTTATTAATATAGTGTTATATATGAATCTATGAAATATATTGTGCAGTATTATATATTTTTTTCCCCGAAAAGAAGCAAAGTTTTTTAATAAAAATAATGTTACAACTGATAATTTATGTAATTATTAGATTAATATTATTAGATTTGCGTATTAATTTATTCAATGTTTGTTATTATATTTCGAATTCAACTAAGTACACAAGTGTAATTTAATAAAGTATATAGATTAATGTATATAAATATATTATGTAGTTGAGATCTCACCTGTTTGGTTGACCTGGGTTAACTAATTTTATGAGTGATTTTTCTTCAGCAGGTAAACTCTCTGGGAGCTGATAAGTCCAAAGTTTCGATTATCTTTTATTGATAACGAAAATCAAATAAGCTTTGAAGCCGCGCCGTAAATAAAATTCAAATTTAAATTGTTAAGTAAACATTGATTTTATGAAATTAAATGTATTTTTTATTTGCATTTCTCGAAATGGGTAAAATTATTATTTCGCAACGATAAGAAAGCGTCCTTCCTTTCGTTAGATTAACATCAAATCACAATTTAAAGAGAATTTTTCCAAATTTAGAGTATTTATGACAAATTTGATTTTGAGGAATACTTAAGTTAGTTAAATTGATAAATCGTAGGTAATAAAAGTTGCAGGTGCATTTTTTTATTGCTCCTAATGATAATAGGTTTTATCAAAGTGAGCCACTTATTAGTATCAATTCGTGCACTCCTCGGGAGCGTCGAAAAAATCGTTCGATCTTCTTATAAAAATAGATTAACAAATCACCCAAAAATATGCCCCGGATACTACAGCAGCCGATTTTTCAAATCCTAAGGCTTCCGCTGTGGTTTTCGAGAGCGATATATGTACCTTTTTTGTTTTTATGTAAATACATACAGGAGAATACCGATAGATGGTGATAGTAATTCTGAAGTCTTATTTGTGCAATTCTATGACGCTTACCATGGTGTATATGGCTAAACACTGCATGTGAAGTGTTCATCCGCCAACGTCACAGACTACTGCTCGAGATTCACGCATCATCCTTTATTTTAACAGGAATTTACTATGAATGGGTGGTCTTCACGGGAACACTTTCGTCTACCACCAATTTTAATTAATAGGCTATGACTGTCATTTTACGGGTGATGGATCAAATTCACACCAACCGGGGGTATTTTAGAGCTCAGAAATTGATTAAAAATATTTTTCTTTTTAATCTCCGTCGGGGATCGAACCCACGATCTTGCAGGACCTTCAAGTGTAGAAATATCTAATCAAATCGGTTGAGGAATCAACAATAGCAGCTTACAGAAATAAGTAGCGGCGATTTGTGGTGACCGTTTCTTCCAGAAATGGAACGGATATGGAAATAAAAAAAAATACCAAGTTATTTTATAAAACGCCACAAAATAGTCATACGATAATATATATATAATCGTGTCGGAAGCAACAGGGTCAGATCCTGTCTGCCCAGAAGTGGGCGACGTCGATGGCGTTACTTCTGGCCATCATCAGGTCTTCCTGAGTGCAGCTATTCGGGCACAGCGCACACTCCAGAAGGTGTGACAGGGTCTGCTCCACGCCGCAGTCACATTCAGTCGGTCCGCTGTAAAACTGCCAGGCCCTCATTTGTGTCCTCGTCTTGCATACTCCGGTCCGAAGTCTGTTAAGGGACCTCCATATATTCCACCCTTGGTCATGTCCAGGGGCTAGGTCCTCTTTCGGGGCAATCCAAGTATTCCCCTCAGTTGCGCTTCTCCACATGTTCAGCCGCAGGGTGGCCTCAGGTATCTCCAGTTCCGTTGTCGACTGTAGGAAACTTCTTCTTGATTTGAGCCGATAATGTACTCAATGTATTAATATCTAATTTAAGGTTCGTTAGTAAATTAAATTTGGTTTGTGATGCATCGAAAATGATTAGAAATGTAGACAACAATGATCTTCTACTTCTTCTTATGCTTTCTCTAAAACTATATGATTGTATTACTCCTGCGATCCGGAAAACTAGCCGTCGCCTCATCTTTTATGTGGTCTGCCATGTCCAGTGGCACATCGTCAGCTGCTATGCTCACTACTCTGTCAGAATACATTGTTCCAAAGTCATCTCTGGAGTACCGCCTTCTTGATGATTCCAATCACAACTATTTCTTATTTCAGATTTTATTCCGACATTAGAAACTTATATAGACCATCTTAATTCTTCTTGATTTTACATACAGGAGAATACCGACAGATGGTGATAGTGATTCTGAAGTATCATCTGTGGATTCTATGACGCTCAGCATTCTATATATAAGGCAAAGCGCTGCATGTGGAGCATTGGTCCGCCAACGTCATAGACTACAGCCCGACATTCACGCATTAATCTTATTATTACAGGAATTCACTATGAATGGGTGGTCTTCACGGGACGACTTTCGTCTACTACCAATTTTGATGAATAGGCAATGACTGGCATTTTACGGGTTAGAGTTTAGATTTTTTAAATCTCCGTTGGGTATCGAAGCCGCAAACTTCGGTTTGGCAAGCAAACGCTTTAACCAATAAGCTATGCCCGCCGGCCAAAGATGCATGGTAGTTCTAATGTCTTTCTTAGAGAATTATATTGATTGATATCAGGTGAACAGCCTTTCATTAATTTTTAAAAAATATTTATTGTTATGTTAAGTTATGAATAAGTTTAACAGTTACGATGGCGTAGTTATCTCTGTTTAAACAATGTGTAAACATTACAATCTCTGACTCAACGTCTACGTTTTTAAGGACATCAATAAAGTCACTAAATCATAATCGATTAGAAGGTGCCTCTCTAATCAAACTCTAACTATCAGTCTACAAATATAAAGTGAATCACACGCTGATACTGTTATTATCAAATAATGGTTTGGTCATATTTAACGATCAGATGTAAAGTGTACTCCACGTCGTTACCGATGAGTCGTTGAACGAATTGTCTGTGAACGGTTGTGACACTAAAAAAAAACAATATTATATATTTTTGATGAATCGTTAAATATGACTAAGCCATTACCTTCATTTACGCCCCACGTCGTTACTGATGGGTCGTTGAACGAATTGTCTGTGTACGAAATGCGGCGGATCCTATTTTTTCATCTCTCTAAAAGGCAATGCAGCTGTATAATTGGCTTTGAAAACAGATGCTTGCTTAGAATATTAGGGACAAGATAGTTTGACTTTGTGAAGAATGATGAGGTGAGGCAGTGATCAAGACAAGACAGCCGTCTATCTATAATACAGTCGGTTACGAGACAAAGGTAGACCTGGAATGTAATTTGAATGTCGCAGGAGAGCATGAACTATAACTGCCTTAACAAGACTCCCCGAGATTTTGGCTTCCTGGAAAACCGTCGGGAACCTACATATAATAAACGTGGTGGAGCTCCGGGAGACAGAGCTGAAATGGGATAAGGCGAAGAACAATTGCGACTGACAAAGCTCTTTCGCGGCAGTTTTTGTGGACCATATGCTCCATTTAGAGGAGAAGTTATGGAATGTTGATGATTTCAGTCGTATATTTTTATTTTTTGTAGTGAAAATGATTTTAAAAAATTCTTAAAAATTTCTTGAATTAACTTTTTGGATTTTCCTCACTTTTGATAGCGTCTTCTTCGTGTATGTATTTCTAATTGGTATTAATTAAAACAACAATTACAATATATTAATTGGTGTTTTTTCGGCTACTATTTTAACCTTAAAAATCCAATTTAGTTTACTAATTATCACAAACAATTTCGTTTAATATGTAAAATCACGGGTCGCCAAACTACGGCCCGCGTGCAGCTTTCTACCTTCAATTGTGGAAAGAATTCGGGAAATTATTATTTTGTCAATATTTAATTCAATTAATGGCCAGTAAACATATAATAAATTGTCAGCAATAAATACATTTTAAAAAATCAGTAAAAATAATAAATTGGCAGTAAAAAAATATAAATTGGCAGCAGAAAAATAATAAACTGCCAGTAAATAATTAATGATGAGAAATTAATAATAGTTAAGATTAGATTAGGTTAGGTTTCCATTTTATGTGCTAGTTATTCATTAATTTTACATTCATTACTGGCAATATTGAATATTTTACTGCCATTTTAATTATATAACACTCATGTGTGTGCATTTATTAAAACATAAGAATGTGTCTATTTTCAATATTTGATAGTCAAAATATTTCCTTATATATATTTCAACATTTTGGTTCAATTGTATGCATGTTTACTCATGTCAATAATTTAAACACTTAATTAATTCAATATGACAATTTATAGTTATTTACTTAGGCGAACGGTATCACGTTAGGTTAGGTTAGGTTAGCGAGACATCCAGTTCACCAGTTGTCCCGTGCACCAGACGTCCAGTGCGCCCCACGGTGTCACCGATGAGACGTTAAACGAATAGTCTGGGTACGAAATGCGGCACAAATGGCCTCTAATCTTTAATGTGTACCTCTATATTAAAAAAGCTTGACGATTTCTGGCATAAGCGATGAATAAACGAAAAATATTCTACGAATTGAATGATTTGCCTCTCATGACAACACCTCTTCTAGTCCAAAGGTAAATTCATATATTTCTGTATAAATCCAACAGCCCGATAAGTGTTATCTTGTTACGTGACGTTTGTGATAATGATTTTAAAATGACAAGTCTCATAAATCACAGGTCTGCTCCTACACTAAGTCTGAGGCTAAATGAGCACCTGTATCATCCACTGCAGTTGGAAGGATTAACAACGATAAATAAACGACTTACATCTTGTAAAAGAATGGTATTATACACATAATGTTCAAAATGCACGTCCGCGTAGGATTAACGTTTTCAATATGCGTTGTATTATGACAACCATACTATGATAAAACACCGGTTTTCGTGGGTAAACATTAGGTGCAATTGTAATTGGATGGGTGACCGCTTGAAAACACCACATGTAGTTGATGAGGTTAAGCCGTCCTTTACGACCAAATTGGTCAGGCTTCGTGGACTAATCATACGTTAATCTAAAGTAATCTCCCCAAAAATACTTAATGTCGAGAACTATATATATATATATATGCAAACCCGAATCGTCTCCATTTTTCTTCAGTGAATTTTAGCATCTCACCAAGAGCTAATGCAGCTGTATATTGGGTTTTGTGAGAAGATGCCTGCGTAGATAGGGGTACGATATTTCGATTTGTGAGGAATGACGAGGTGAGAAAGCGGACAAGGCAGCTTTCCATACTACTAGTTGGGACATGTACATATTAAGGATTGCCACAGCAGAGCATAAGAAGCTATAGCTGCCCTTTCTTCAAGCCCCCGGGCTCGCGCCTTCTTGGAAGGTAGTCAAGAACTATACGTATAATGTATTTGGCGGAGCTGTGGAAGGCTGACATGTGATAAGGTCAAGAGTATGGCTGCTGACAGAGATTTGTGGCGGCATTTCATGAATGCCACATGCTTCAGTAAAGGAGGCAGATATGGTGATGATATTGATGCGATTTCAAGACCGAGTTAATTAATTTTGACTGTTAAAAAAATACCTTTAAGATCATTTAGATGACATAAAAAAACATCAACTGTTAATAAAACAAATAATAAAAACGTAATTACTATTATTTATTCAAATAATAAACAAAACAAAAACAAAAAAAAACATACTTTATATTTATAACAATCGCATTGTAATTTGTTTATACATATAAAATATAATACTTTCAAGCTTACAAAATAGTTTCATTTTCAGATAACTTCTCCTCCCATCATATATCTTGCAGTGTAATGAAAAATAATACATTCAAAAATATATATAAATATAAATGCAACATAGTTTTTATCATAAACTTGGTAATGTTGGTAACTTTTTGTTGGTGAATTTAAACTAGAAATGCGTCTTTCAATCTATTTAATATTTGAAATGGATCTCAAAGTGAATATTAATAAATACAGTGCCGTCTTTAGACCCTTCGTCGTCTTAAGGCATTTTTATTTTAGCGCCCCATATCGTTTATGTTTAAAAAAAATCTAAGCAAGATGGCTGCCCTCGGCGCCCCTAGCTCATTCGACGCCCTATGACACCGGCCCACTGCGCCATCCCCTAAATACGGCACTGAATAAAAAACATTATCTTTTTTTATGTCGAAGCTAAGAAATGTCTTAAAATTTACTTTATAGAATAGGTGTATGATAGTGTGTACGTGGTTGAATTGGTTGAGATGATGGTCTAGGGTTCTCAGACCCAGATTCCCACATCCTTGATGATGATGCTTGTATCACAGCTTGATGTAGGGCTCCAGCTGCATAGCTCTTATGATGTCTCCGGTGACAGAGCACTTGCCTGCCTGGACTGCAGCGCGAGCCGCTACGCGACCTTGAGCTAGCTGCTGAAGGGTATCGTCTGTCAGGGTGAAGGTGGCATCAGCATCTTGGTCGTCGGCAGGCTCACCGGGGTACACCACCACGTTGTTTAAATCCATAGCTGCAATCAGCAAAAAATCCATTATAATCATTGTAGTAGATACTGATTGACCAACGTGGCATGAAGAGATCCGTGCTCAGAGTGTCTCTAAAAGATAGAATCTGAAACGAGGATATATGAAGAAGAACTCAATTAGTAGAGGCTACCCAATGAATAGGCACACTCAAGTGGCATTGGGCAGGACATATCTGTCGAAGAGATGATGTTCGATGGGGAAAAAAGTGTTAGAGTGCGTCTAAGAGCTGGCAAACGGAGCGTTGGCCGACCCACTGCAAGATTTTAGGAACATTCACAATATTTCGTGTCCAGTAAAAGCCTCCGTGAGATGAAAAACTACGAAGTTATTTTTTTCTACGTCAATAAATTGTCGATGGACGTAAGAAAAGACCTGGTATTCCTCCGGAAGTTGATTCCTGATATGTGGCTTTCCAAAGTAGAAAGTTAATTGTTGATACTCACTCCAGTAGCGAACTGTCTGCTTCTTCATCACGCAGAAGAGATATATGCCGCCCAGCTTCTTGGCTAAGTCGGGGTCCACCTCTTGGAACTTGGCCTGGATCTTCTGGAACAGCTCCGTGCGACCAGCCTCGCCACTTCCACCGTTACCCTGGAAAATTAAGTTGACTTAATCAACTTCATTATAGGCATTTAAACACACAACTTTAAATCATTCTCTTAATAGATAAATGAACAGACAAGGGGACATCATCGTCTTGATGGCAATTACATGAACATACAAGTTGACATCACTATTTTTCGTGGTAGCTACAGGAACAGACAAACATTGACTCATCATCTTAATGCCAGTTATAGGAGCATACAAGTATACTTTACCATTTTCATGATAGTTACAGAAACAGACAAGTTAATATCGTCATATTTATTTAACGGTATGAAACAAATACTCGTATTAAGACTATTATAGATTGCAAATCTTTATAATTTTATAGACATGTCTTTATATATATATGCGACAAACATCAGTAGATATATATTAGTAAGTAAGTAGTAAAGTTACAAAGTATATTGTTCAGCGACAATGACAAAACGTTAGCGCGGTTCTCATTATATCACCAAAGTTAAGCAACATTCGACACGGACCACAATTTGGATGATTAACCGTCTGATTTCTAACCGCGTGTGGCTGGTCAGGTTGAGCCGCACCTTAGACAAAATAGTATTGGCCTCGGGAGCGTCCGGCTAATCATCCTACCTCCTTAAAAATACGATTAACAAATCACCCAGAATATGCCTCGGTTATTACATCGGCCGTCCCTTTGCGGGTTGTCGGGAACCATGCAAGTTCCCAGGTAGAACTGCGGGTGCAGAGATGTCTGGAGATGAGGCATAGAGAGTGGCAACTAAAATAAGTGGCGGCAATTTGCGGTGACCATATGTTCTAGTTAGGAACTTATAAATGTAACTTATATGTGCCGGTGAGTAAGCCAAAGGTCGTGGGTTCGATCCTCAGCAGATATTAAAAAAAAGATTTTTAGTCGATTTCTGAGCACTTAAATACCCCGAATGGTGTGCATTTGATCCCTCATCCGTAAAATTTCAGTCATAGCCTATTAATTAAAATTGGTCTTGGACGAAAGTCATCTCGTGAATACCACTCTTTCATAGTGAATTCCTGTAATAATAAGGATGATGCGTGAATCTCGGGCTGTAGTCTATGACGTTGGCGGATCAACACTCCAAATGCAGCGCTTAGCCATATGCACCATGGTAAGCGTCATAGAATTCCACAGATGAGACTTCAGAATTACAATCTGTCGGTATTCTCCTGTATGTGTTTACATAAAAAAGATAAAGTGTACCTACAATACACTCGGCCATTTTTGTACGAATATCGTTATATCATAATTACATTATGAAACAATCTACACACACACACACACACACACACACACACACACACGTCAAATACCCAAATTGGCCAACAAAGAATATCTTGATACCTACTCTTCTTCAAAAGCATAATAAATAGCAGAAAGCGGAAACTTGCATATAAATGGCAACACTGCACAAAAGGCCAATTGTGTGAGAGAGAGGTAGGTATATTTTGGTATTTTAAATAGCATCATTATTCTTTATTATTCTCTTTTATATTTCATTTGAGTCATATAAATTTTGAGCTTAATATGTATAGCAGGTACTGTATATTATTCATGACGATGATTCACGAAGAATAACTTTATTTATAGAAACCCGTTTTCACTTTCGTAATGTTTATCAGAAGAAATGATCTTGTAACGCAGGGCCGCATTTAACGTTTTGAGGCACAAGATTTTTGGTAGAAAAATATATCCAAGTTCCACAGAATTTTTATTTGAAAATATTGAAAAAAAATGTTACAAAATTATTTGCTGAATCTAAAATTACAAAAAAATATATCAAAAATCGTTCAAGGTGTATGACCTAACTAATCCATTGTCGGGTATAGCTCAATGGTCAAAGCATTTACTTTGCAAGCCATAGGTTGTGTTTTCGATTCCCAACGGAAATACCCCCCGGTTGGTTTGAATTTGATCCCTCACCCGTAAAATGCCAGTCATAGCCTATCAATTAAAATTGGCGGTAGACGAAAGTCGTCCCATGAAGACCACCCATTCATACTAAATTCATGTAATAATAAAGGATGATGCGTGAATCTCGGGCTATAGTCTATGACGTTGGCAAACCAACGCTCCACATGCAGCGCTTAGCCATATGCAGCATGGTAAGAGTCAAAGAATTCCACAGTTGAGAGTTCAGAATTACCATCACCAACTTTCGGTATTCTCCTGTATGTGCTTACAAAAAAAAATGGATAGTAAGGTAAAATTCAAGCTACTGTGCGTGTGCAGGTTTTTTTTTTGATGGATCATAAAATAATCCACCGTGCGTCATAATTATAAAAAAAAGTGCGAAATATTTTACACCAAAATGCCCCACAGAGTTAAAATATTTGACAATTTTCTGATTCATTTTTACTTGCTATTTTTGCGTGAAGCCTGCATTAATACATTACATAATATGTCTACTTAATGTGAGGTTATGATCAATTAAGAAGAATGAAGGTTAGATAACGGTTTTGCTTGAATAGCATATTTTTGACATGCGTTAAAAAATAACCTATTGATATCAGCTTGATATAGCTTTTTTAGGCCGATGCTGAAAAGCCTCGAAAATCGATATTTTGTCTATTGTTTTTGTTCGCTCGCCTGACATGCACATCTAATAATGTTTATTTTAATTAAATATAAAATTACACGGCGTTTGCATACGCCATTTTATTTGTTATGACAGTTGCTCCATTTCATGTTGTTTCAACTATCATCTTTAATTTGGTTTTTTGCCGTGATTCTCGTGGCGGCGCTGCGTGTCACAGTGTCCCGGAGTCGTCAGTTAGTCCCCGTTCGACCGGGAAGCAAAAACGCCATGTAAAGGTGGGACGGGTAATTCAAGTCTTTATTCAAAATAAATGCGAAATGTGCTTTAAAAACAAGTTCTTTGTGTTGTTAATCTGCTCCTGCATCCTTCCTCCACGCGGCCGCGTGACGTACCCGCGACAGGATGTCACTATACATAAACTAGTTTCTAATAGACACATTAAATGCCGCCATTATACAAGTGTGACTGATACGAAATACTCGTATATAATCCATTTATCAGTTGGGTATTGGATCTCTACTTAATTTTAAAAACTAATAATTTTAAGTATTGTTTTTATTTCTAGTTCATTATTAAAATGTAATCAACTTAAGTTTGTAATGTTCTTAAATATAATAAATAAATCAATTCAACTGAATTGAATTGAAAATTGTATTATTCTCCAGGATGATGAGAGCCTTGATTTTTAATAAAAGTTCACTATAATGGTTTATGCTCTCCTGTTACTTAAGTAAGTTAAATTTATAATAAAAAAAACATAAATGGCATCATTATTCTGTATTATTCTCTTTTGTATCTCATTTTAGTCATATAAATTTTGAACGTAATATGTATAGCAGGTACTGTATATTATTCATGACGATGATTCATTGTACACCAATATTACACGCAAGAACCTACGTAAAGACGTCAATGTTTTTTTAAGTTAATATTTTTGCATAACTATACAAAACGAAGAGGTTTTTAAAATATATTGATACACCAGTCTCAAATGCAAAGTTTGTTTGGAATTAAAATCATATATACTTAGTAAGAGATAAAAGAAGTATGCGGTAAATACGTTTTTAAAATAATTGATGGAAGATTCAAATTTAGAATAAAATGATTATTCTTTTGTTTTACGAGTACGATCTTTGATTTATTTTTAGTAGTGTTCAATTGTTTCCCGACGTTGTTTTGTTTCTCGGATATTCGATCTGACTCGAGAATCATCTGGATGGAGTCTACTTTTCTTATAACCGGTCTTTCAGTTCGTTTTTATTTTTAACTAGGAAAGAATTTAACTAACTCATGTCGTAGTTTCAATTCAATTCCTTTATTCTCTCATTTAAAACATTTTTTTTGAAGGGATTTAAATGAGTGCCTTCTTGTGTGACTTTTTTACACTTAGTATACATATATATAAAACATACTCGTATATAATATATTTGATTACGGGCCTGTGTGCAAGAAATTTGCCAACTGAGCCTACAAAAAATCTTCATACATGTTTCAAACTTCTACGACCTACTTCTAGCCCAAAAGTTCTTACGACTACCTACTGATCACCGAGACTAGTGAGTTAGATAACAGCAAATGTGGGTTAATAGCTAATCTGTCCATTCGATACTCATTTTGGGCTACTTTTTTACCTGCACGTCTAGGTATGATAATTAGTAATATTATGTAGAAGTGAAATAAAGTGTATATCAACTTAGATCTTGGATTAGTGACTTGTCATTTATCAATCATTTTTTGTGATACCGGAGCACTTTAAGTCACTTTCGCTTCGAATAAGTGCGATTATCTGTAATACAAAGTAATTATTTGATATCGGTAAAGGTTATGTTACGAGTACGTATCGCGGATAAGCCGAAAAATATCTTATTTTGAAAATTAAGTGCAGAATTTAGTGCAAATACTACGTCTTAAAGGATATTTACAAATATACGAGGGTAATCCATAATATAAGATTCCCAAGGCGCTACAGTCCTGAAAAGCGCTGTTATGGTGGAACCCGGCGGTCATAGCTCAAAGGTTAAGCGCTTGCTTTGTAAACCAAAGGTCGTGGGTTCGATCCCCGACGGAGATTAAAATAAAAAGGATTTTTAATCGATTTATGAGCTCTAAAATACCTCAGGTTGGTGTGAGTTTGATCCATCACCCGTAAAATGCCAGCTATAGCCTATCAATTAAAATTGGTGGTAGACGAAAGTCGTCCCGTGAAGACCACCCATTCATAGTAGATTCCTGTAATAATAAAGGATGATGCGTGTATCTCGGGCTGTAGTCTATGACGTTGGCGGATCAACACTCCACATGCAGCGTTTAGCCATATACACCATGGTGAGCGTCATAGAATTCCACAGATGAAACTTCAAAATTACTATCAGCATCTGTCGGTATTCTCCTGTATGTGTTTACATAAAAAAAAAACCGCGATTCTGTAGTGTACCTTGGTTCCCCCACTCCAAATCCCCTTCCCTAGCGAGCTACCTACGGAGCTCAGTCTTGGCTTGGCAGCCGTACGTGATGGATCTCCCACTCGCTTTACCCGACAGGTGTGAGCTGCGCTCGTTGATCCCTCGAACGTAAAATGCCAGCCATAGCCTATTAATCAAAATTGGTAGTACACGAAAATCGTCCCGTGAAGACGACCCATTAATAGTGAATTCCTGTAAAAAAAAGAATGATGCGTGAATGTCAGACTCTGAATGTCTATGACGTCGGTGGATCAACACTCCACATGCAGCACTAAGCCATATGTAGAAATGGTTATTAATGGCGTCATAGAATCCACAGAATCACTATCACCATCTGTCGGTATTCTCCTGTATGAGTTTAAATAAAAAAATATCTTACATTATTATTTTTTCATTTCTTGGTATTTTTTTAATGGCTTTGATAAAAATAAACGGTAATATATGCATGGATAAAATATTACTTTTTTAGTTTCCAGCATATTTTATTGCGTGTATTGCACCACGCATAATAATTATACCCATTTAATGTTCCTTTCTTATTTACATTTGAAATTAGACGCCTAATTATTCTTATTACAAATCTAGTGAAAGGGAATGATATTAGATATGTAAATTATTTAACGCGGCTTTTAAAGTCTGAAAAATAAATATATTGCTCTAGCGAAAGATTTCCTCATTTCGTATATCAATATTCATTAAATGGCAGTTGATTTTATTCGAAAAAATTTCATTCGAATTTCAAATTTTTATCCAATTCTTAAATCCGTTGCTCAGTCGTTTTTTTCTTATTGAAATTTCGATAATATTTGATATTCAAATTATTATTTAACGTGGCTTAAAATGATAATAACATTTGTGAATAATTTTGAAATCTTTACATTCATTATTTTACGAGTATCATCTATGAGATATTTTTACCATATCTAGAGCATATGATGAGCACAAATTGCCGACGCATAGTTCTGTCAGATGCCATTTTTCCATCTCATACATGAGAACATACATGGAATAAAAATCAGCTGTATATCTGAGCTGTATTTGGGCTGTCAATTTCATAATTTTTTCTAAATTGGATGTTTGGTTTGACAGTCCTGTATCTTGCACCATTAAATGACGATTTAAAACGACCAGCGACACACGGTGTACATAAGCAGTCACGAACTACGTCATGCATCTAATGCTCATACTAGCAAGCATAGCATATTAAAACGCCGGTTCTCTTTTTATCACCCTTATATAAACAACCTATCGTCCGAGACAATTCGTTGTACGACTAATCGGTAACGACGTAAAGCGCACTGGACGTCTGGAGCACGGGACATTTGGCATACGGGACCATTGGTGCATTGGCTGTCTCGCTAACCTAACCTAACCTAACCTAACCTAAGGATTTGAGAATCATACTCGGAATACACCGTGTTGGGTTGAGCCCCCCTTAGGATTTGATGGTCCAGTTTCTGTTAATTTTTCTATTGCCTTCTCTTCAAGATTCCGGGCTCTCGTCTAAGACCATCAGAAGCCGGTGTCACGACCTATCGTCTCCAGATAATTCGTTGTACGACTCATCGGTAACGGTCTGGAGCACGGGATATTTGACACACAGGACCATCGGTGCATTGGCTATCTTGCTAACCTAACCTAAGGATTTGTCCAGTGATCGTAGAGTCCAGACATCCATAGGTATCGTTAACGAAATAACTTAGGTTAGGTTAGCAGTGTACCAGTTGCCCGTGCACCAGATGTCCAGTGCGCCCCACGCCGTTATCGTTGAGTCGCAGAACGATTTATCTGGAGACGAAAGGCGGCGAAACCCTGAAATCT
Source organism: Glossosoma conforme (assembly GCA_022606575.1). NCBI lineage: Eukaryota > Metazoa > Arthropoda > Insecta > Trichoptera > Glossosomatidae > Glossosoma > Glossosoma conforme. The sequence goes on along the minus strand of JAGTXR010000250.1, from coordinate 115,656 downwards.
TTGTATCTAATCTGCTTGAAGGTGCATTATACATAAGATTAAGATATTTCGTAAAATATCACACAATAAGAAATGCATAATCAATGTTTCTGATAAGGTGTATGTCAAATTTTAATTAAAAGTTATCGAATAATTTAATCTCTGATTATTATAGTGATAAAAATATATATACGAATATATATCTATGATATTATGAAGGTAAAATAAAATGTTATTAATACATTTAAAAAAAAATTGAATGGCGGGCGGCATAGTCCTGTGGTTGAAGTGTTTGCTTCTCACTGAGACGCCGTCGGTTCGCATCCCGACCAAGCTTGATTTTCTTAACCTTTCGCATCAGTACCTGATACACGCCGTGTAAGATTCCCCTACCGTTGACATCGGTAGCCGTGATATATCGTTTTGCTACTTTCTTAGAATATTTTTTTGCATGATCTGATAGTTAAAGGATACAAGAACTAATGTGATATATGAAAATATACCTGATAAGTACATTTATGCTTCAAATACTAGTTTTATAATTGACAGTATAATTTGTATTCCACCGAGTCGTAATGAAAGGGTAAAATCGATTTGATTAAATCTGAGCTCCTTACATGTCCTCGAAAGGGTGGAGCCACCCCTTAAGGACAAAATAAAAATTGTCCGGGCCTCGAGAGCGTCAGGCTGATCAACCTATCTCCTTAAAAACGCTGATTATTGAAAACACAAATATTTATCTATGCAAGTTCGCGGACTCTTGCGGTGGAACCATCTATGTTCTCATATGCACTTCTGTGTGTAAAGGTGTTCTGGGACAACTCATAGACAACCCGGGCTTATAATTTGTGGTGTCCAATAGCGTCACATACGGAGTGAATATGGTAAAAAAAAATTAACACATGTTACTGTCTATCTGTTAAAAAAACGCCTATCAAGAGTTGAACAGGACAAATGTTATATTTGCATATAAAAGTATGCGCGATTTTTTTAGGTTATCTGTGAAGAACAAAAAGGGCACATTCCGCACATTGCTTTAATTATATCTTATATTGCAAAAGTTCTACAAATTTTTAGGGCTACTGTGAAATTTTGGTTATAAGCAGTGTCGGTTTAAGGGGGTGGCGCAGTGGGTCGGCTGCTCAGGGCGCCGAATGAACTGAGAGCGCTAAGGGCGGCCTTTGCTCCTACAGTGGGTGTTTTCTGAAGAGATCTCCTTCCACATAAAAAAAGGGGGCGCCATATTATTTTTTTGCCCAGGGCGCCGCAAGGTCTAAAGTCGGAACTGGTTATAAGGACAATCAACGGAGCACCAAAATTGACATGACTCAATTTTATTGCATGAAAAATAAAAAACAATGATTTTTATACATTAGTCTGTTTTCGAGACCTTTTTATTGTGAACTTTTAGTTTTAATTAAGTATTGTAAGCGTGATTTATTTATTTATTACACAGAACCGAAGTTTCAAGTTACAAAATAATGAGAAACAGAGTATACATAAATATCTTACAAAAGATAATAAAAAATAAAAATAACATAAATGAAGAAGAAGATGACACGTGTGAAAGATCATAAAGATCTAGGAGAACAATATCATTGACAAAAGAGGAAAAGAACGTAAGAAAAGGATCGATGTGTGCTAGTAGGCCATTAAGGAGCGCCATTGCCGTTGTACTAAATTGAGTGCTTGAAGCTCCACAAGTATCAACTGGGATCAAAAACAATGGATGGCTACGAGCACGGGTGTACTTTTAAATAATTAAAAGAAACACGTTGCGTGAAAACATTACCCTAATTAATTTAATGATTCGTGGAAATACTAAAGTGCATGGTATTTTTAGCACAGTAACAAAAAGCTTTACTTACCATCTTGATTGACTCCTGATGAACAAAAATAGACCAATTATCAAACGATGCAGTGGTCTCTACCACGGCGTGACGACACGTAAAACTGCGATGTTACCGACAGTAAATACTTTATCACAAAATCTTCAATGTAGGCCTTCAATTGAAGAGCTTCTTGTCCAGCTTGTTGGTACGTCAGCCTGCGGTGCCTGATGTCTACTGTGGAGCAAGTCTCGTTGGGTCTTCGCCGAAACTCGCGGCCCACCATTTAACACTTTCACTTATGCTCGCGTCTTTCTCTCCTCACCTTTCGCAGTGTTTTTTGAGGCAAAAGCCATTACGCGGTGGGTTGCCGCAATACAGAATGTCTAGAACCGGCGGTTGTGAAAGTGTTGTCCGAGCTTTATGCCAATTGCTGCAAACCGCATATCAGAACAAAGAGGAAATGCAAGTATTCCGGAAGAACGCTTCGAAATACGTAATAACTAAAAATAAGATGGATTTTTTGATGCTGTGTAAATGTTGTGTTCAACGGAAATAGTACATTGAAAGCGCAGTTCTCGTTAGATCACCGAAGTTAAGTAACATTTGGATGTTGCTTAACAAGCCATTACAATTCATTCATTTGAAAAATGGATGGGTTGAGCCGCTTATTAGGACCAAACCTCGAAAGCGTTAGTCTAATAAAACGATCCCCTTAAAATGTTAATTAAATAATCATCCAAAAAATACGCCTCGAATATTACAGTTGCTGTTTTTTATAGCTTATCAATCTTAAAGGTTTTACAATTATTTAATATTTTCCCAGGTGGTCTTTCGGGTTCTTGAGGGTATCTAGGGATGAGGCATAGATAATGGCAACTGACAAAATTGCGTGGCGGTAATTTGTAGTGACCATATTTTCCAAATATGGAACGGGTATAGTAATATATGTATCGATCGAGGTTATAATTATTTAACGTTGCTGAACAGAAAACTAAGACATAAATCTTAACTCAAGCAGTAACGTAACGTTAATGAATCAAGCTAAAATACTTTAAGAAAATATTACATATATGTAAAAAGAAATATATCAAATAGTTTTGGAAGCACTCCTATAAATGTGTGTGCAATGTTTTATTATTGGACACAGAGAACATTGAGTAATATGCGGAAATATGCTATGTACACAAGTTACCTTAACCATGGCACAAATATCGAGGCTTCAATCATATTTATTACGAGAGACTGCTTTGTGATCAGATACTGTTGAGAAACACTCGGATATATGCCGTGTACACAAGCTACATTGGTCGAGGCGCAGAGTTAATACCCCTAATATATTTACTACAGGATACGTCGTTGTGCTCAGATAATATGATTAAGCTTATGAATATTACAATAATTATTACACAAGTTACTTTTATAGTATACCAAACATTGTTTGAAAAAAAATTATATGGAAGTTTGTTTTGTGATTAGATATTTTTGAACCGAATTTTACTGACCAGCTGAAAATTCAGTTCGGCCAAATATATAGTTTCGACCGCAATACGATATTCGGCTTAATATTGCCCGGAACATATTGCATACCTAATCCTGCGTCCTTAAAATGCCAGTCTTAGCCTATTATTCAAAATTGGTGGTAGGCGGAAGTCGCCCCGTAAAGACCATCCATTCATAGTAAATTCCTATAATAATAAGGATGATGCGTGAATGTTGGGCGTGTACATGCAAGAGTAATCGCTTGGGAAAACCGCGTGCCGTTGATTGGGTTGAGTGCCCCCTTTGAACCTAAAACATCAGACATAGAGAGCGTCGTGTCGAAGATTCGATGTCTTTGAAAAAAGTGATTTACAAACGTATATGTACTTACTACACGTGCCTTATATATAAGCTTGCGGGATCTCGTCCAGAAACCGTCGGAAACTATTCATATTATGTACTACAGATGCAGAGATATATTACTATATGTTAGATCGTACAATGTACATATTAGGCAATGAAAATGGCAGCTGATAGAACTGTGTGGGGCGATTTTTGGCCATCGTGAACGCCAACCATGGAACGGATCCAAATACGTAAATAAAGAAATACTTTTGGGTCATAAAAATACGATAATTAATATGCAGTGTTCACAACGTGCTTTCGTAATAGTGCGGAGTAGATAAATATATTATATTTAATATGAAAGGTGAGTTTGTGTTCAGATATCCTTACTCGCATTTATCCAAGTTCGCGTCATTATTTATTCTGACATTTCACGTTACTTTTCGCTCGACGATTATTACGAAACTTGAACCTTTTTATTATTTATTTAAACTGCGCTTTCTTGGTAATTGTTGGCGTAAGGTTACGTAAAATGCTTACCTTAAAATGAAAGTGCTACGTACTTCAGTTTTTTGGCCGAGACTTTAACGTGCTCGATTGTTTTATATGATCGTTTGTGGGTTCGATTCCAGCGAAACTTAAATTTATAAATCAATTGTCAATGTTTGTATAACCAGCTTCGCGACGTTTATTTATATATATATAGCAAGTTGCTTTTAAAAAACTTTACAGATATGGAAACATATCTTTTATACTCTGTACAGAATGATCTTGATATCTCCTAAGAAATTTCGATTAACAAATCACCTAAAATATGTCTTGGAAACTATAGATGCTGCCTCATCATAAAAGGGGCTCCTGTTCTGGAGGTTGTTGGGAATCATGTGGTCCCAAGTAAACCTTAGATATTTTGGGACAAGATAGAGAAAATGGCAACTGACAGAACTGAGTGCCAAAAATTTGTGTTGAATATATGATCCATATATGGCACGGATATGTGTAGAAAAACGTAGGTAATACTTTAAATTATCTCGAATTTCAAATACAACTTTTTTGACAGATTCTGGGATTTTAAATAAATAAATTTATAAAAAAAAACCCTTTTTATAAATAATTAAAAACTTAATTATTGAAATACTTACATGTATTTTTTTATGCCGGCTTCATCTTAGGTTCACATGATTTGACCTTGAAATTAGTAGCATAAATATATTTTTTGAAGCATCAGTCTTCAATTAGTATATTTTCTTTTATTTTTCTTACCATGGAACCTTTTATTTCCAATTCATTAATCTGCATAAAAGACATGGGCAGAACCTCATTCTTATTTGGTTTATCTTAACGTTTGAAATTGAAATTGAGGATATATATATTTTATTAATATCAATGTTATACATGTATAATAATAATTTTAAAATCAAATTTAATAAAAAAATAATAAATTAAAAATATTTAATTTTGATTCACAATTTATTTTAATGATTACATCTTTCGGCCTTCCTGAAGACCATCTTCAATAATGAAAAAGGTATCAAACAAGCAGTTATCAAACAAGCGGGAAAAAACAAATACACCATGGACTGGCCGACGTCTACGCCGAAGAATGACAATTTTTTTTTAAATTGAAAAATAAAAATTATTTTAAAATTAGCTTAATAATTTAAATATCGAATACCTAGTATTTTATAATGTCTTTTTAAATTAAAAACAAAATTTATTATTATATAATTACATTAATACTTTAAATAACGAATACCTAGTATTTTATAAAATCTTTTTAAATTGGAAACAAAAATTTATTATTATACTAGCTGACCCAGCAGACTTCGTACTGCCTCAATCAATAAATAAAAGACCTAAACTTTTGTATAAAATAATCTTAAAACAAACAAAACGAATCCGTGTTTAAAAAAAAGCATTTTATATATTTCTGAGCTGTTATATTTCTGGATGTTGGCCAAGAAGTTCTTAGAATCATTTCCAATCCCAGAAACTAAAGATCGTAAAGGATCTGGTGGTGGGACCAATTGTGGCAATTTCACTTTGCCTACAGCACAACATAATCCAGTAGATTCACCAGTGTATTTTAACGCCTTACAATATTTACAAATTATTTTTCATTTCCCCAATTGTTACCGATTTGTCGGCACAATAATCAATTGCCGGATCATAGTGAAATGCAGATCGTTCAAGAATCTCAGGAGCACTGAGTCTGCGGATTCACTCAATTTCATTATGTCGTGCTTGCTGTTGTTGTGTTTGATGTGCACGAACTCGTTGCATTCTAAACCTATCTACTTCATTGTCACTCACTAAATAACGCAATTCTGACATAGCAATACGACTATTTTCTTGATCTGTCTCTCTCTGGTCATCAGTGCGGTTAGCATGTGCGGTAGCTCTTCGCACATTTGATTGACTGCGATGACCTAAGTCAGATCATCTTCTCCTCGGCATCGTAAATTGTAATTAATCAAAGTGAGAAAATTTCTCGCTCACTAAGCAGTAAAGTGTCACTATCACAAAATATCAAAAACAAAGAGCACATTACTTGGAATGTCACCATCACAAAGGATCACCAAAGTAAAGAAAGTTCTCGCGCACTCATAGATATCGTAACACAATATGTATCGTAATACTTTTTTCCGTGTTCTGAAGTGCGACAGGATGGATTGACATATTAGTTGGTTGTCAAATCTAATGTCAAATATTATGGTTGCGTTCAGAAATTTAATTTGTGACAAAACTTAACATTTATTCTTCTTCTTTATCCTAGCCATTTCCCATCATCTGGGGTCGGCTCTCCTTGTGCACGTTCGCCATGTCAGTCTGTCCTGCGTTGCATTCTCGGTCAAACCCAGGGTTTTCAGATCCTTGTTTACAGTTGCAGTCCAGGTTGCCTGCGGTCATCCAGGTCTTCTTCTCAGTATGGGTATGTTGAGGGCTCTCTTCACCATGTGGTCCTCATCTCTCCGTGTCACATGCCCATACCATCTTAGGCGGTTTTCCTTTATCTTTTAAGGTATGGGGGCCACCCGAAATGAACTCCTCATTTCGAACTCTGTCTACTCTAGTCACACCGCCCGCCCACCTCAGCATCTTCATCTCTGCCACATGAATCCTATCCAAGTCACGTTTCAGCGGGGTCCAACACTCCGATCCGTATAGCATAGCTGGCCTTACAACAGTTTTGTAGATTTTACCTTTGATCCTAACTGGGACCTTGCTGTCACACAAAACCCCAGAGAGAGATCTCCATTTCAGCCATCCTGTGTTTATTCTATGCTCCACATCAGATTCAGTTTTGGCATCTAAGGATATCACAGAGCCGAGATATTTAAAAGTATCAACCTCTTTTACGGGTGTGTTCTGTGATCTGTGACTATAGTCCATCCAAAATAGGAAGAACCCTATGACACATTTATTGCCCTTTGTAAAAGGGATGGGGCAAAAATATTTATTTCGATTAGGTCGATTTTTTTTCTCTTCTTCTTCGAAAAAAAATCGAATTTGAATTCGAAGTGAATCGTATATAAACATCTCTATTTCCGCATGGCGGCTTCATGGCGGATCAGTACAAATGTTTGACTTTCAGTAGCGTGTTGTTCTTCGATCGATTCGTGTTTTTTGTTGTTGTAATTATTATATTTATTGTTAGTATTGTTAAAGATGTTTCATTGAATCATATTTTTGTGTTTTTACAATGCCGAAGAGACAGAAAAGAACTGTTCTCAGCAGTGAATCACGTGAATTTGTCGTACGCTTGCGAGATTATTTTCATCAAGAAAAACAAAATGGTGGACCATTGCTGTCTGTTGAAAACATTCGAGATCGGGTCGCGGATTCCCTAGGAATCAGTAAATCTACAGTGTCTCGGATCACAGAGGAGAAATACGGTGAATCTTCATTAGAAGAGAAAAAAATATTAACACCAAATAAGAAACGACAGAAGAAATGCTCAATAACAAAACCCGATAGCTTTGATTTGGCAGCAATTAGGAATCACGTGTATGCATACTATGACCGCAACGAAATACCAACACTTCTTAAACTGGTAGGTTCTCTAAAGTCAGTCGGATTATATCAAGGCAGTGCGACGTCTCTTAGTAAGGTATTGAAAAACATTGGCTTCAAATATAAAAAATGTGAAAAAAGAAAGTTTATAATGGAGCGCACGGTTATTTCCCTGAAAAGATGCGATTTTTTGAGGCAAATGAAGAGCATTAGGAATTGGGAGAAAGTCGTAGTACCATTCTGTCCAAATCAACAAAGCTCCTACTACGGCAAACAATAAAAATGAAATTATAAGTTGGCTTCGTGACAAAGGAGTGCCAAGTAATGAGGCAATGTTAAAAAATGAGCTGCTCCGATTGGTTAATTTGTATAAACCTCCAACACCAACATATGTATTGGACGAACTGGCCAAAACAAAAGGCCACACGGTAATCAGATTACCGCCATACCATTGCCAATATAATGCATGTGACAATGTCACGGCAGAAGATTGGAAAAAAGTGGTGGACAAAACAAAAGAGAATATTATGCAGATTGGGATCGCGATGTACGCTTTGACAATTTAAGTGAACAGAACCTGATTATAAATGTGTGTGAAAGTTGTAGTTCTGATTCCGATAGTGACGAAGACAATTTAGAATGTACTGCTTTATCGGATTCCGACTAAAATATGTGTTTTTTAAGGTTATGTGCTAATATTTATCTCTACACTTGCTTTTCTTCATAATTTTCATATTACTAATATTATTATTTATAGTTTGTTTTACATGTCTCTTAAAACCTGTTAATATTCACTTATAATTGATAATAATTCTAATATTTAATTTTAGTAGGTATTTACAAAAACAATCGAAAATACGATTATTTATACCCCAACACTGGTTTTCGCAGTAATGTGACATGGCCTTCTACGTGCGTCAGATATTATAGTATTATAGTTACAAATTGCCGTATTTTTTCTAATTTGTAACAATATGCATATATTTTTTATTATTTTGTTTTTATTGTGATATATTTACCTAAATAACTTATTATATATAAGAAGAGAGGCTTTTGTTTATGTTGATAAAATTAGTATAGGTAGCGAACGTTTTTACAACGTTATATCGGACGATATTTAGCACAGGGCAATAAATGTGTCATAGGGTTCTTCCTATTTTGGATGGACCATAATGATCTATTACATTTTGTGACTACAATTTGGTCGCATTCGCGATATTATCACTTTTGTTGAGTTTCGGAACACGACATTAGATCCTCCAACGCGCACGCGAAGACTATTTTGTATAGATATTATTGAATTTGAACTTTGTGCAGTGGTAATAAATTGCAAATTGACTTTGAAGTTAGGTTAACACACCTACATTTCTTAGACAACAGTGAGTGATTATAATTTAATATGAACTTTATTGAATAGCAATAAAGTTCAAATTGACTCTACATTTTATTTAGAAAACGTTTATATGGAAAAAAGAAATGGGCTGTTTTTAGGGTTTTCCCGGAAATTATTCAAATTTTTCTCACATTTTATACCTTCCTTAGACCTTCACGAACATTTCAAGACCAAGGTAAGATAAATCCGTTCAGCCGTTCTCGAGTTATATACATATAAAGATATAAAGATATAGATAGATATTTAGATAATACGTACCGACAAACTGTGTCAAGTGCGCGGTAAGCACTCTGCGCACACAACGTTATTCGGTCACAAAGCGCGCCGCACAAATTGAATTGTGTGTATCAAAGTTGATTTTGTGTGCGGATCGTAAATAGTGATATTTTAAAGCGTGTCATTTATTTATTTATTTATATACAGAATCGAAATTCCAATTTTTTTTTAAATATTTAGAAACATAGAGTATACATAAATATACAATAAATAGAGAAAATAATAAAAAATAAAAATAACACAAAAGAATAAGAAGATGACACGTGTCAAAGATCACAGAGATCAAGTAGAATCAACAATCAAGTGTCATGTCAACCGCGCGGTAAATATTATACACACTTCGCGTTCTCATAATAACACGCGGTGCGTGAAATGAATAAAGCATATGAAAGATGATATTGTGTATAGATCTTTTAATATGTTAACGCGTATCATGTCAACTGCGCGGTAAATAATATGTACACACTTCGCGTTCTCATAATAACACGCGGTGCGTGAAATGAATAAAGCATATGAAAGATGATATTGTGTATAGATCTTGTTTATATGGGACTTTTATATGGGAAAAAGAAAAGGGCTGCTTTAAGGGTTTTCCCGGCAATTATTCAAATTTTTCTCACCTTTTAGACCTTCCTTAGACCTCCACGAACATTTCAAGACCAAGATAAGATAAATCCGTTCAGCCGTTCTCGAGTTTTAGCCAGACTAACGAACAGCAATTGATTTTTATATATATATAGATAATGTCTTAATACATTAAAATAATCACATGGCCATTAATTTTTATACAATCCTTTTCTAATTGTTGTACCCGCACACATATACAACCTGTAAATATGTGTGTACTAATGTAGGAACTTGTCCATACCTATATAAGCCACTGCCTGTTCTTATTTTTTCATTATTGAAGACGGTCTTCAGGAAGGCCCAAACATGTAATCGTTGAAATATACTGTGAATCAAAACTAAATATTTTCAATTTATTAATTTTTTAATTAAAATTAATTTTAAAATAATAATTATGCAGTTTCACCAAGTATTGTCAATTGATAACCTTAATGTTATACATATATAATAGCTGTGAATCTTGGCATCTGACCAAGAGTGAATGCAGCCATAGAATGGGTTTCGAAAACAGATGTCAGCGTAGAATACTGGGATACGATGGTTAAGTTTTGTAAGGAATGACGAGGTGAGAGAGCAGAAAAGGCAGCCTTCCGTACTACAGTCGGTCAAGAATTAAAGGTGGACCTGGCTGAGTCATATAATAAGAATGCCGTAGGAGAACATAAACTAAGCCTTTACTTCAAGACCCTTTTTAAATGTACTCGTTGGAGTTGTGTGAAGACTATGGTATCTTAGAGAGCTTTGTGGCGACAGTTCGTGATAGCCATATGCTCCAGTTAGGGGATCAGATATGGTAATTAGAGCAGATTACACAAATCGCATGGCTTTTAATGTATCTAATACGAAGTTAATGAAATTTCATATTGATAGGTTAAATTTAAACTTGCAAGGAATAAAACGAACACAAAATTGGTTTAATATCACATATTTATTGATAATTAAAACTACAGGACCAAATCAAACCTGATTAATATATTTTTTGCCAGATTGTGAAAATAAATTAATATTGTGATCACCTGGGAAATATGATAGGTATATAAGCGATAGGTACCTAGGAGAAAAAATTACAAAGATTTTACATCTTCAAATATAAATATCTAAAAAAAATATATATACATATATATATACACTATAATGAAACATAAACTTAATGGCACAAAAACATGTACAGATTTTTTTTTAATTTGACCGGGTAATTTTTAATTCTATGTCTGATACATCGTTATTACTCGACAGGGGTCTGTAGACCTTAGACATGCAATATTATTGACAATTTATATCTGTAATTGTCAATAGAATGGAAAAAAGGTAAATATATAGAAAATGTTGAAATTTTATAAACTTCTACAATAGACTGTGATGGAGAAATCGGCAGTAAATTCAAGGACTGTAATTCTCTAAGATGATGATCCACCAACGTTACTAGATTAAAAAATGGTTGGAATATTCAGGATGACTTTCGGCTAAACTATTCCTTGATTTAAAGCCTATTTCAGACATTTTACAGATTTTTACATTTTACAGGATCAGTTTCACACAAACCGGGAGTATTTATAAATACATTTTGTGAACAATGCTTATAAATATATACAAATTTAATACATATTTTATCATCAACCTATAAAGAAGCATCTCTTTTGCTTCATACAGAAATGCCGCTACAAATTGCTAACAATAGTTCATATTTAGAGTCACTGTATGTTTTAAGATTTGCGAAATTTCATTAAATTATTATAATTAATTATTTGTATCGTGCGAGGTTGTTCCATAATATAAGCAATAAGGGCTATTTATATTAGCTGTACAAACTGCATGATTGCTCAATTATTAAAAAGAGACACAGCCACACTAATATATATATTTATATAGATGCGTTGTTTGTTGTCATGGTGTGATGAAACGACATAAATCCATATAGTTGTTGTTTGCGTCAGATGATTACATACATTGTTTTTGTATAGACTATAGATGCATTTATTTTCAATAGTAAAACTCTTGCCATTACTTTTGCTGCTTACATTGAAAATTTCTCAATTTAATACAGTAAACGAATGTACAAAACAGTAAAATATTAATGAAGATTTGTCTGTGGCAGGTCGAAAAATGTCATGAACAAAATAAATCAATCCGCCAATTGCTTCATTTTTCGATCCATGAACCAGACCACCTGAAGAAAAGTAAATTGGATTGGTTAATATTTTCTATCATCAACCGTTCCCTAGTTTAAGAATATCGCCACCTCAACCTAGAGAACCAATACCTGACAATTTTATAATGTTACCAATGGGAATAGTAATATTATTTGGCATTGCATCATGTCAAATGTTTGTGGCGTGTATAAACAATTATATCAAACTATAATAATAATAAAAAATGATTTATTCAAAAGATAATAAAAAATAAAAATAAAACTGGAAGCTTTTGTTTTATTAAAGAAATAATTTTGGCAGCAAAATAATTTTTATATGCCAAATAGGTCATAATTAATTAAATATTGTTAATATTTTCATTTGATTGTTGGCTTAAAATAAATTTGCATAAGAGCGTTACAGAGGCAAAAGCCGGCATAAATTGCAATAAATGTATATTATTTTTTTCATCATTCTTAAAATAAAACAATAAAATTGTCAAACAAAAAAAATATAGAAAAATTCAAATATTTTTATAGAAGGTCATCTATTGAATTTATTTGAAAGCATTTCAAAATAATTTATTTCAAATTTATTTGTGATTTTTATGTGATATGTTTCGATTGTTTGAGAAAGATTATTTGAAAATTAAGACACCAATTAATGTATTACAACAATTAATATATTGATTTAAATTTTTTTAATCACACTGACATTCCTATGAGGACTATGTTTAGAGCAAAATAAAATAAAGAGCTGACATCAAATAGATAACAATTTTATACCTTGTTTTTAACATGGATCACACACAAAATATGAGTTTGATCCTTGTTAAAAAATGTATGAAATTTTTATCTATTTAATATTAAAATGAATCGCAAAGTCAATGCTAAAAATATAAATAAAAAGCCGATTGTCAGATTTATTAAAATGAACACTTATAGCTCGATTACTATAATTTTAATTTTATAAAAATATTATTTTATTTCTAAGATTTATCAGCTAACGAATTGTAACAGATTATTTTGATGTTATGGGAAATAAAATCTTCTTAGTTTTTAAAGGGGTCGGAATAACACCCAAAAGCTCCATCTTCTTCTTCGTAGTATCAATCCGGTGGATTGGTTTGCAGCAACAGAATCTTGCATCTCGATCTCCATTCCTCTCGGTCCTCCGCAACCCTTTTCAGCTCAGCATAAGCGCTACAATTCATGTCCTCGAATACTTGCTGTAAATACTCCCGTCTAGGGCGCCCTCTACAGTTTCTACCCTCAACCATCCCCTCCACAATATCGTGAAGAAGACCATCGTGGCGCATGATGTGACCAATCCATCGGGCTCGCCTCTCTGAGATGGTTCTTATTAGGTGCCTATCTTCCTTGATTATCCTGAGAACCTCATTGTTCGTGACGTGGTCTCTCCAGGAAATTCCGAGAATTCTTCTGGAGAGCTCCATCTAAATAGACATTTATACACATTTAAAATAACTAAGTACAACATTTAATTACATGATATCTTAATAATCAATCTAGAATGGCTTCTAATCATCAATCTACCATGCAAACACACAAATAAGTTGAATGTGATGGAGGAATCTAATGACTTACATGTTTGACGGATTCGAGGTTATGTAACAACCTAAGTTTTTATAAGGCTTAATTAAATGTTTTTATAAGGCATACAGTGGTTTACCCTCTTGAATTAATTCAAAGGATAGAAAACATATATTCATTCTAGTTTAAAAGATTTCTACTTCATTATCTTTTATTTTTATTAAAAATTGTATGAAATATCCATTATAAGCAGATTTTAGACAGTTTTTTGTGTCTCCTTAACATTTTACACAATATCTCTATTTGTGATTATTACATGATAGACTGACAATATGTTTATTTATCATTTATTGAAGCATAATATTAAAATATGTTTTATGTGAAATATTTCTAATTGTGAAAATATTGTTGGTATTCCATGGTAATCATTTTTTACACTTACAACTAAACGGTAACTACAATTCTTTCTTACAATCTATTGCCTGAAAGTTTTTAAGCTGAATAAAGACCTTAACTACGAAATATATAAATAATATAAGTCTTTGTAAGTAAGCTATAGACTTTATAAATAGGCAAATTATAGCAATATCACGATAGAAATATACACTATAACACCACTATGAAGGCAGTCAATTCAGCGAGTTATAAAATAGAATAGAAAAGAAATATGATAAAATTATATATGAATTTGCCATTCCATTATATAATATATATGAATTATTATTTAATTTTGGTTCCCCAACAAGTTAAGGCTTTTATTGATAACCTATTGCCCACCTTCTAAATATGGTCCTGCCAAAATTCATTTGGCATTGATGTAATACACACTTTATAACCATTTAATCAAATTTTACATTTATATTACTTTTCAATCACTGGTTTTATTTTTTAAATGGTGCCTGAGAGCCGGCAACCGAGTCATCGGTGGATCTCTAGCTTGTTTGGCTGATGGCTTCTTGTAATCAGGACTAGAAGGAGATCAAAGAATATGAAAATTGATGTAGGCTTATATCTGGCAGTGGACAGGCAGAGGCAGATGATGATGATGAAATTAGTTGTCTAAATAATATCTTTGCTCTTTTTTGTTAGATGGAGCCAGTGGTGCTAACTGTTGATGGTGAAGAAAAAGATAATGCTGCTTATTGCTGCTAGGAGCACTGAATAATGTGTGAAGGATCGACTTGATGATGAAGCACCAGTTAGCTGAGCTTTCCCTGTAAAATAAGTAGAGAAAATTATTTATATATTTTTTTAATACGGCCAAAATATTTCAAAACACCAGTCATCATTTAATCATTGAAGATAAGCAATATTTGGAGCAGATAGTATGGGGATAGGTAACCGCCTGAGAATACTGTGTATAGGATCCATTCATCTGGTCTTCTTAAAAAATCTTGATCGACAAACTATTGCATATGCCTTGATAACAAAGTGACCTATTTTTCAAGCCTCCAGGCTTTCATTTTAGAAAAAGAACTATGTATAGTATGAATTAGGAGCTTCGAAAGTAGATACATATTTTATTATATGATTATATTTTGCCACGTCTACAACAATTATGAACAAAAAAAATTGTCAGACTTTTTAAGGGGAAAAAATAAAAATAAAATGGAAATGTACTTCATTTTAGCCTTGTTAACTGTCTGCATGATCCCCACCACACATCCTTGATTTAGTTCAACAGCAAGGAAGCAACGAATTATGCAGCAGTTCAGGGAAGTCTTCCCATAAAATAAAGATTCCGTCTCTTATTTTTATGGATGATGCCATTCCATCAGAGATGATAAAGCAGATTCTTTTGCGATACTTATTTTTCTTTTCAGAACTTCAGTCTCTCAATGAATTTTAGTTTAGTGCTGTGTTTAGTGATCTGACGAAGAAGTTGGCTATTAACTCTTTCGCATCGGTAGCTGATATAAGGCGTCTAAGATTCCCCCCGTTGACATTGGTAGCCGTGATATATAGTTTTATTACTTTCTTAAAATAGTTTTTTATGCATCATCTGATAGCTAAAGGATACAAGAACCAATGTGATATATTAAAATAGACCAGATAAGGACATTTTTGCTTCAAATACTAGTTTTATAATTGACAGCATAATTTGTATTCCACCGAGCCGTGATGCAAGGGTTAAGAGTGTAGCTTACATTTCTGTCCTAAAGGAGCATCACAACAGCAGGTCCTCAGTCTCGCGTACTGGCTGCAATCTGTAGCCACAGGAACGCAGGCTTCTTCTCCCAGAAAGCATGTGTGGGGCACGTAAGGGAACGCCTCTGAAATGCAATAAAATAACATATACGAGAAACGTAGAAAACAAACAAAGTTGCCATTATTAACCAGCTACATTTCTCAAGCATCCGAAAGGTTTAGAATTGCTGCTTTAGGATATGAGCACATGTTGAAGGAGTGAAAATATAAGTTTTTCAAAAACAGTGAAACTAAAGGGTAAATTAACAGAAGACAGGACACTAGAAGTTACTCTTATTTTTATAAAAAAATAAATAGAATACAATAATCAACTGAAAATTATAACATGCATTAATGAAATATCCTTGTGGCTATTCCACGGACAAGAAGAGCGGTCGATGATAATCACTTTTGATCCCGACTTATGTTGGGATTGATATCATACTACAAAATACTGCAAACAACTTTGGGAAACAATTGAATGCAACTGAAAAATCTTATATCTTCACAACAATCTTCTATCAATACATTTAAAAAATATCATATGTCTTTTATTTCCTATAAAGTATGATGCTAGTTCCAAAAGCATGTCTTATTTGAAGCTAGTATCAATCAGGTATGATGTGGACTACAGCAGCTCTCCAGTAGGTTGCCTTATGGTATGTTCTTCAGACTCCAGTTATTAGCATGTTCAATGAATTCCATTTACCAATCAAGGCAAACTCTTTTTGGCCAATGATAATATCCAAAGCCGCTTACTACCAACGCAGTAGTCTCTAAAAGCCGTATGTGCTCAATGAATAACTGAACTGTGACAAGCATCTTGTTCATGGGTACTCTGTAAAAATTCAAGAACATTAATTATGGAAGAAAATAAATAAGAATATTGTTACCCGTGAACTTCTTGTCGCAACAACAGTGGTCGCTGATGACTTGAGTGCCGGCGCAGTACTCCCTCTCCCGGCGCGTGCACTCCTCACAGCCGAGTCTGCTCTGGCCCCCTGGAAACATCATCAAAGTCATCAGGACATGAAACAACCACACCTCATCACAAGCGCTAAGATGGCCTCAAGTATTAACATAACAGGGTAACAAGATCCCCCAGAGTTTTTTATGCAAGCACATACAGGAGATGATATTGTGGTTTTTGGGTTTAGCCGTGTGTGGCGAATTTCTTTTGAGCAATATTTCAACCGCCATAGCAGGGGTCTTCTTCAGGATTGATGATTTATGATGACTACATCATCAATCCTGAAGAAGACCCCTGCAATGGCGGTCGAAATATTGGTCAAAAGAAATTCGCCACACACGGCTAATCTCAAAAACCACAATATCAAATCTGGCCGTGAAAACCTTAGAAGCTATTTACATACAGGATAATACCGACAGATGGTGATAGTGATTCCAAAGTCTCATCTGTGGATTCTATGACGCTTATTATGCTGCATACGGCTAAGCGCTGCATGTGGAGTGTTGATTCGCCAACGTCATAGACTACAGCCCGAGATTCACACATCATCCAACTATTACAGGTATTCATTATATGAATGGGTGGTCTTCACGGGACGACTTTCATCTACCACCAATTTTTATTAATAGGCTATGACTGGCATTTAACAGGTGAGGGATCAAATTTACACCAACCGGGGGTATTTATAGAGCTCAGAAATCGATTGTAAAATACTTTTTTTTAATCTCAATCGAGGATCGAAGCCACGACTTTCGGCTTAGAAAGCACAAACGCCAAATATGTCTTTACATAGAAAAACAGTTAACAATGGGGAGTTATTCTTTTTCCAAATAAAAATAGTTTTAAATGAATACGGTGAGAAAAGTTTGGATAGCACTTGTTTGGAATATGACGAATGTGGGAGTTTTAAATACTAGGACAATGTCAAGTAATATTACGCCCATGACAACAGTTAACTCTATTAAAAGTTTCTTGTTGTTCCACATGTAGCGAAGACAAACTCGAATCCTTCTTGTCAACCACTTAATCATTAAATAGTGTTATTAAACCTGGATGCAACTCGGCCTTATTAATATTAGTGTATATTGTATGCTAATTGAAGTTTTGAAATCCTGTTTTTTTTAAGGAGATCGGGTGATTAGCATTACACTACCAAGGCTTGGACAATTTTCTGGACCATGGACGGGATTATATCGGTATGTTATAGATGAGATATACAACGCTCCAAAGGCCTTAAACATTTGGTCCTAAAGAGCGACTTAACAAGCGGTGAACCATCCATGTTTTTGTCTGCGCCTAATATTGCTTGACTTTGCGCTCACGATGTACTATTGTCGCTGGACAGTCTGTGACTTCTTCTTCGTAGGATCAATCCGGTGGATTGGTTTGCAGCAACAGAATCTTGCATCTCAATCTTCATCCCTCTCAGTCCTCCGTAACCCTCTTCAGCTCAGCATAACAGCTGCAATTCATGTCCTCGAACACTTGCTGCAAATACTTCCGTCTAGGGCGCTCTTTACAGTTTCTACCCTCAACCATCCCCTCCACAATGTCGTGAAGAAGACCATCGTGGCGCATGTTGTGACCGATCCATCGGGCTCGCCTCTCTGAGATGGTTCTTATTAGGTGCCTATCTTCCTTGATTATCCTGAGAATCTCATTGTTTGTGACGTGTCTCTCCAAGAAATTCCGAGAATTTTTCTGTATGACCACATTTCAAAGGCCTCTAGACTTTTTTTTATCACTTTCAGATAAGCACCATGTGATTTATAGGTTTGATAAGTCCCAATAAAAGGTAGACCGTTTCTACATTCGCTCCCAAGCTAGAGATAATGTAGACTCTGTCTATCTGACGGCCACCAACCGACATCCGTGACTCTGGACTGAATCTAACAAAGCAAACAAAATAAAATATTTCAAAAATAACATCACTTAAATTTTGACTGTTAAAGCAATATATTTTTAAAAGGTTTCCTGACGTTTTGACTGCGAGTCGGTTATCGCAAGAGGCGACACGTGGACTTTCAAGCAAGTGGGTCACCGCGAGGAAGTGTCAGAGAGATGTGTCAGAGACAAGTGTCAGTTGTCAGGGACCAAAATAAACTGTCCCGGACGATGATCCAAGCGTAGGATAACCAAACTTTTAGAAACTCAATGAAGAACAAGAAATCGGACACATGTATTATAGTATTATGTATAAAGCTTGAAAACCGTTTAAAATAGTAATAGATAATATGTTAACAAGTATATATTAAAAATTACGATATAACTGACGTATAATAGCCCTAAGCATAATTTATTATTGTTAGATTTAATTTTTCACAAGTAAAACTGCCCATTTTCACAATTTAATAAGATCTCTTTAAAAAGTTCATTAACAAATGCACAAATAACATCCAATGTAAAGACGTTTCTTTAGATTTGATGCGAGTCGAGGACTAAGGCTTTCTCTCTTAAATCATTTAAAAGATGGGTAGCAATTATAAGGTTGGTTACCCAAGTAATCTCTCTGCATACGAGTGTTAAGTTGGCTACCTTAAGTAATGTCTCTGCGCACGGATATAAACCTCGGATACTAGAATGCCATCTCGTGAACCTTGTGGGCTCTTGTCTGGATACCATCGGAAATTATCAATAGTATACTGCTATATCCAGCTTAAGGACTTTAAGTCGTTACGTTGTTCACGTTTAAGGCGTAAGAGAACTTACACAATAATTTCCGATGGATTTCTGATGGAATGATACGTGGAAATTACCAAACATAGTTGGGAGAAAAGCAAACTCATGGTGTGCTTATCTAAAGCGCGCTTAGATTTGCGACGAGAATAGAATTTACGGCTTCGAGGATTGCCTATAACTTTCCAATAAGGCGAGCATTGTTAGTGTCTGTGATGAAGAGGTGAGCGGGCGGGATCGTAAAGCTGTGGAATGGTCGTCATCTATAATGGACAACCCGTGTGACTTAATAAGCGTGAAGGAGACATCAACCTGAAAACAACAAACAAACAGTGCAAATTGGAAAATAACACTCGTGTGCAGAAACATTCCTTAAGGTAACCAACCTATAAAAGCTACTCTGATTTAGAATGATTAAAGTGAAACGCCTTAACCACTGGGCTGTATAGTCCAGTGGTTAAAACGTTTTTTTAACATTCATACGCTGTCGGTTCAAATCCCGACCAAGCTTGATTTGAAAAAAATACATATAATCAAATCTAAGCTCTTTACATGCCCCGGTAGGGTTGAGCCACCCTTTAAGGACAAAACAAAAAAAAACTCTGGTACACTACAGCCGCAGTCTATGCAAGTTCGCGGGATCTTGCCCTGAAGGCTCCCGGGAACCTTCTATATTCCCATGTACACCTCCTGGTGCAGATGTTCTGGGACAAGGCATAGACAACCTAAGCTAACAGGTGAAACAACAATTTATGGTGTCCATAATTTCCACCTATGGAGCGGATATGGTTAAAAATAAGTGAGGAAGCCTCAGCCTTCACCTCACTTCAAAACTTAAGAACCGTCTCTTTCCACGGGTGTTAGTCTATCAAAAATAGCGACTTTCATCGCCATTTCAGGGGTACGCCGATTATATTCTATGTATAGTTCCTGACGACTTTTCAGGACGGGGGGTTGAAGTGAAGGCAGCTACGGTTGATGATCTCCTGTAACATCCTAATTGCACGTCCCAGCTACGTCCACCGTCATTTTTGACCGACTGTGGTATAGAAAGCTGCCTTTTCTGCTCCATCACATCGTCATTCCTCACAAAGTCTAACGATCTCGATCCCAGTATTTTTAGAATTTTTCAGAGAACCTGTTACGTCATCATAATACGGTGTCCATCCACATTTTAAAAGTAAACTTTTCGCCGGAGTCTCCATCCTTCTCGATCCTCCGCTATTCGCATTCATGCTACTCCCGCTATTTACGTACTTAAATCTAAATGTTTTTTTTTATAATACTCGTATGTATCAATACTTTTATATTATTTATGTTAGGCGGGCTGAACTCACAATTCGAACTAAAGAGTCAAATTGACATTTGGAACTGGAGTATGGAAAGGAATTTAAAAAATCTCCTATCAAACCATCGGATAAGTGCGCGTGGAGAGTCACTCTGAACAGCCAGAGCAAGTAAAAGCACCTTGCGGTGAGAGGTAGTCCTAGTACGATTTTTGGCAATCTTGCTTTCAGCTTCGCGGCACCAACTGCCTAGAACTCGCTGCCGGAAAGTATAAGAGAGCTGAAAATGAAGGCATCCTTGAGAAGCAGACTCAAGTACCACCTTTTTACTCACAGAGGCAAATAAGCGCTTTTGGAATAACCATATGGACCAGAATGGTCATAACAAAGCGCTATATAAAAACTGAAATAATAATACTCGTAAAAAAACCTCCGCAAAGTTAAAAACTTATTTGCCAGTAACATTGGCAGGCACCATCCTCAGCATTGATAAATAGGAGAAGAAGAATTACTAGTTCACCATCGTTTGCCATCTGTCATGAAGATATAAGCGCGTAGATGTCGTTAAAGTGTGGAATGGTCGTCATCTATAATGGACGACCGGCCGTTACAGGTGCAACATAATAAGCGTGAAAGATACATCAAGCATAAATAAACAAACATTACAAATCGAAAACTAAATTGAAAATGAATAAAACATAACTGTCAATCAAAGATCGTACCGTGTCGAAAACATCGGTTCTAATCCGATCACAAAAGTTAAGCAACGCATTGATGGGGAAAAAACATGGATGGGGAATACATGAGTCTGGAAATACAGTGTGTCGTTAGTTGGTTTAGTTACCACTTGGATTAAATGGTTTAGTTAATTATTCTCTAGTACAAGAGTCCGGCAACAATAGCACATCCAAAGCGCGGATCACAGGAGTTAATCAGCATTGGGCGGGGACTAAAAATTGGATGGGCCATGTCTATTGCCAACCACGCGTAGCGTCCTTAGGACCAAATTGTCCAAGGAACATCAGGCTAATCATTCGGTTATAAAATAGCTCAAAAATATGCCTCGGATAACACAGATGCTGTTTCTTTAAGTACTTGAACTATATATGTTCCCAAAAGATCTTGGGTGTAGAGATCTCTTGCAAAAAAGCATGGTAACGGATAGAACTGAATGGCGGCAATATTTGGCGGCTATATGTTCCAGATATGGAACGGATAGGAAAAGAAAAAACGAGACTGCAGTTCAGGGTTTGAAGAGAGTTCTACAAAACAAGTCATAATTTGAGTTTTATTGTCATTTTTAAGGAGCACAGCTGATAAATTTATACTCCTGAGGCTTGGACCATTTGAACCCAAGTGGTAGCTCCACTAAATCTGCATAGGTTATAAAATTATCATTTCATTTCCAGCTGATCGCTTTCAATAACTTTTGAAAGCATTGATTTTTAAATTCACTAAGTGAGTAGACACCGTTGCGTAATCCGCCCGCGTCATCAGCGTTTCCATGCCTCGTTTTCCACCTTGGCGTGTCGCCTCGGATGACTTCCTCGTCTAACTGTGAACAATGTGTTCACGGTTCGAATCCCATCAAATCAAACGAAAGCAAATCGAAGAGGAAAAATAAGTCGTGTCAACTAGTACACGGCGTAGTAATTCAAGACGGCTCAAATTTATAAAATATTAATTTTAATGAAGATTTAGTATATTTAAACCATTTTTCTGAATTTATATTTCATCTTAATAATGTATATATTTAGAAAGCAGACGTCAGAAGTTTCTTCCTAAATCCGTCCTATACCTGAAACATATCTTGGGTACAAATTTTCGCCACTCAATTCTATCAGTCCATGTCTCGTTCTATGATATCTCTTCACCTGAATATCCGTCACCTGGGAACATATACGAGCATGATTTCCGACGATATCGGGGGCAGAAGCCCGAGGACTTCTGAACGACGACATCTGTAGATTCCTAGGATTTTTTAGAGAGCATAATTATAAATATATTTTTTAATGTATCATAGGATAATTGATATAAATAAATATACTAGTAAAATAAAGATACTAGTAAAATAATAATAAGTTTGGTTTTCTTGTATTACGAGCATTCAAATAGTATTACGTTAAGTTTCCTAAATTATTTTAGTTATGCCTGTTTCTTACACAAAAATCAGGGTTGTAAAATTGTTAAAAATACGACTTCAACTTCGCAGCCCTGACTAAAGAGTGGATTCCATAGAAGCTTGTGACACTTCAAGGAGATCAGCGATTGTTGAGGATTGAGACCAAGTCAGCTGTGTGTTGCAGTTGGTCTCGACTGGTAATCAGTAATCACACAGTCGCCGCCACTTATTGTTGCTACGTGCTGCACGCATTTCAAGCAAAATATGACAGACAGTCTGGGCGTAGGTAATTAATGTCATCTGATGATTATGATGATGATGAGCATCAGTACAAGTCACGCAGAATGATTACAAGAACTTGGCTTAGTGGGAACGCGATGAAAATAAATTAATTCGTGAAGCTATGGGATAAATTGTGATACTACAATGTTTCAATAATGTTTCACATTGTCTGGTATACTCGTACATTCAGTTGTTGCCGATATAGCGCATGTAGTTGTGCAGAGAAATTGGGAGTAGCCATGCTTCCAGATAATTATATGGCATGTAAAGGAGAAAATTTATGGAGACGACGTTATACGACTAAAAACTGGACCTACAAACGTAGACTGACAACTGGCGAGATGGGAAGAGGATATCGTCAATACTGCCGGAGTAGGTTTGTCGAATTATTAAAGAAGACAGTATTAAATGGATTCGTTGTTTTTTCATTCGTTCTTGGTTTATTTTTAATTCAATATTTTAATAAGATCGGATGTTCTCAAGGCCTGGTGTTCACGGGACGACTTTCGTTTACAATTTTGATTAATAGGCTATTACTGGCTTTTCTACGGGTGAGGGATCAATTTCACACCAACCGGAGTTATTTATAGAGCTTGTAAATTGGTTAGCAAAAACAGCTTTGAAGCTTCGACAGAGATCTAATTTACTCATCCAGTGACTAGTCAATTTATGACTGGTCACGGCAATTTTAAGGCTAAACTCTTCAAGTTTAGCCTCGTTGACAGTACATACTTGGTAAGCGAGTGCTTTACGCAGCTGAAAGCAAGCAGTGGAGAACGAAGTGCAAGATTTTGTTGCTGCTGATATCGACTCGATATATTATAGTTCCTTTAAGCTCACACCAAAAGAACATGACAAATTTTCTGTCATCTAGACTTCATTGGAGCGAATACGTAACCGAACGAGAATAGATGTCGTTTTTGGCTAGCTGGAAACATACCCCCCAGCCACTGACTCACACAATAGTGCGAAGAATCAACAGTCGTCTCGCCTCATTCGATTCTCGAAGCTAGAAGGAGACGAAAATCTGACTACCTGGAGCAACCCTTAGACGTTCGTCGTGCCGCTCCTGAACACGTAGTCTGGACCTCGGTGAGATATTTTGACACTACGGATATTGGTTTTTATTTGGATGTGTGTCACTGCAAACCAATCTGCAGGAAAAAATTGAACTTACAATCATCGCTGAGGTCTCTAGCAGCCTCCCTCGCTGCCGGCTCCGAGATCTCGTGCTCCACGTAGAACTCCTGCACGCGCAGCTCTAGTCTGCGGGGGCGCGGTGGATCCGGCTGTCCCGGAGGAGGCGCTTGCACGGCCACGGGGGCGCGCCCCAGCCCCGGCAGCGCCCCGGCCAGCAGCACAGCCAGCCAGGCCCAGCACCTCACGCCGCGCATCCCGGGGTCATTGCGAACCGGGAACAGGGAGCCTGGACCCCCTATAAAACCATCAGTCTTCTATAGATCCAACGATTCATTGGGCACATCTACATCACACTAGAAGACTTTAAATCTTCTTGAAAGTCAAACTCAGAAACGACATACTAACAGTTCACAAAAGTAGTAAAACCCCACGATCTATAACTGTTATTGTACTTAAATACTTTTTGTATATTTGTACTGAGTATTCATAGCAGATATATGACAGTTTGTAAGTTAGTTCATCGAGATCTTTTTTTGATCTTCTTTCTTCACTGCACATAAGTTTAAGAAGAACATGGTCTATCACAGTTATTAGAGTATTGTAGTAGACGACTTTCTTTATATTGTAAATACTACTTGGCTTCAATTGAGTATTTCTTTTCAGCAGCACCACCTCATATCTGAAACAAAGCGAAAAAAAAAACATTAGTATTTAAAAGCATTCAAAAAATATCATTTTTAAGTGTTTTAATATATAAGGCGTAGATATAGCGTACTGAGAGCTTCATCAGCCATTCAAAAGTTTGCTAACATGTATGACTATTTTGATGCATGTCATCATTGACATGCATGTTTCGCCATATTGGCATTCTGGACTAGTTATATAGACCGCCGCTTGTGGCGCTGGGCTACAGCCCATCACGAGCGCGGCAGTCGTGTGCCGACCGTCGACGAGAGCATATTGTATTTTGGCCCGGCCAAATGCTGTGACTAGGTCCGGGCCATAAGTTTGTAAAGTTTATCGCGAATATACCTGTATGTCAATGTGCTTCAGAAAAAGTATGTGTTATTAATCAGCTCCTCATCCTGCCCCCACGCGACGGAGTAACACCTTTTAAAGAGAGGAGGATGTTAGTATTTAAATCGAAATTAGAAGTAAACGGTAATTTAAAAATACGAACGGAAAGGAGATATATACATATTTTATATTACACAATACATATATAGAAAATAAATCAATCGTATATATATTTATTTAATCTTACCTTAAATATGTAATACCTAAGGTAAGGTCAAATTTAAATTTAAAATGAATAGTTAAAACATCATTTTCTGCAAAAAAAAAACGTTCGTCTGCAGAAAAATTAAGTTTCGAAAAAATATATTTTCCTCGTTCGTCACTCTCTTATAAGAATCAACGATCATTCACCATCAGTATCTTTCAAAATACTCGTGATTAAACTCAAAACTATAGGATGGAAGTATTTCCCTAAGTTAATATTAAATCATCAATTAACCTATAGTTTGCGCCTTCTTTCAGCGATTTTAAGTATCAGAGTAAGTAGATATTTTAACTTTTAAGCCGGCACTAATTTGAAAAATAAAATATCGCTATAAGGAGAAATAATACAAAAAATCGACGAATTACAAAAACACAACATTGCGGTGCATTGATTGCCAGCACATTTCTCGTTATGTTTTGTCCATCGAAAAATCAGAAACTCGATTCAAATGCCTGCGCTGTTCATAACACGTCTCATTGTTACTTAAATCGATGAAATAGAGGATGGTCAGAGATATCATAGCATGCAAAGCTATGACCTAACAACAAGCATATTACAGGTATGTCTCGAAATGAAACATAAAGGTGGGACTGCGGTAATTTTCAAACAATCGACAGACACGACATATTTGACTTCTTTTTACCATATAGGGTACATCCTGCTACAATAAATGGTTTTCACAATTTGCTGAGTTAGCTTCGTAGTTAATTATGTCGTAGTTTTAAGTAAAATAATTGTATTTTCTTTCATTTTACATAGTGTAACCTCTAATGTCGTGGATTTCTTCAACTTACATTTTTGTGCCTATGTGTTTACATAAAAAGTTAGGTCAGAAACTAGTTAAGGTGTATATGGTTTGTTTTATATCCAAGTTCGCAGTAACGTATCCCTTTAACTGCTGGTGATCGTAAAACGTTTAACCAGACTCTGGCAGTTAAAAATCGTGGTTTATAAAAGTAAACGATCATTAAATGGTGGAAATTGATTATTTATTTACGAGTATATTACCTCATTGGCAAATCAGATCGGATGTCGAATTGGAAACTAACAGCAGGCCTTTCTCAATATTAGTTGAATAAAGGTCCAAAGTTTCAAAAACATATCCATGAGGTGAGTCTTTAAATGAGAATATTCAAAAAATTGACGCCAGCATAAAGTAGCATTGGGTAGAATACATGTTTGATGTTAGGAGAAGGCTTGAAGAGATTGCAAATATACAAAGATATGTTTCTTAACGGTTGTATGGAAGAGGATACATTGTAACAAAATTCCAAAGCTTTAAAATATGACATTTTTGAAATTTAAAAATTACGAGTTCTTTTTGGCCTTGCAGTCGAATTGAAGAGTTTAACCTTAAGGTTACGAAATCAGTCATAAATTGATTCGTTCAACAATGTTCGCATTTGACTCATCTGTGTGGGATTCGAACCCATTTACCTTGGTGACTGTAGTCAATGTCTAGGACCTAGGTCATCCCATAGATACAAAGGACATTATGCAATTCCTTGTCAAGATAATATAGGAATACATTACGATGATGTGTTTAGTGTACAATCAGTATCACATATACGAGTACAATAAAGAATATATGGATATTGGTAGGTGAAGTAGTAAGGAAGGGGGGGGGTGAAGCTTAAGGGCGTTAAGGAAAGGACTTTAGACCTTTGTTAAATAATCAAACATACTAACATCCCCCATCAGTATGTTTATACAAATTGAAGCTTTCATTGAAGGCGAAATCGCGGTATTCTAGCACGTGGATATACAATAATTAATGTGATATATTTATTCAAGGTAGAAAGTATTAACCTACTAGTATTTAATACAATTGTTTGAGTTGGGCTACTAATACGTCAACAAGAGTTCGCTTCCGAGATATTAAAGTTTTTTAATTGAAGGGCGTCTATCGCTCACTTATAAAATTAAATCATTTTACTTGATTAAAGTAATAATGTACTTGATTCAATTGCAATGATAGAAATGTTTTTCACGGCCATCTTTAATTTTTATTGTGGTTAGATTGGTAATGGTCATCGTCAATGTCACTTTTCAAATTAATGCACTTTGGAAAATTGCACTAAAATTAACTTGACCGTGAAAGCAACGCAAACAAAGTATATACCTAGCGAATTATGGAAATGGTGCAATTTGCGAACATGCAGCTTTTACACAAATGAGGAATCAATTACAACGTAAGTCGTTCATTATCATTTTTATGTAATGCCTGTTCTCCGCAAAATGATATTGTGTAAAAATCGTGTTTTTTATGAAAGTAAACATAATACAATACAGTTAAAGAAAGAGGAGAAGTTTGTATTACATTCTAGAAGCTTCCAACAGTACTAATATTAACATCATAGGCACAATAAACTCTAGCTAGTCTAGCAAAAATAATGCATCCTCCTTTGCTTTGTTTTCGGTGCATTTTTATACTTTTTTTTCCGATTTATGAATTTTGGTTTAATTGATAATAATGTGTTGGACGTCGATTAAAAATGTTCACGTTATGTGAAGTCGCTTGCCATTTTCGAGGTTGACTAAACACTAAAGTGCATAATGATTGTTTAGACAAGTCATTCAATTACTTGAGTTTGATCAAAATGATTTATGGTGAGAAAAACATAATAATATATGCAATGAATAAATTATGTAGAATAGTTGCAAGACATTAAAAACACGATGTTTATCTCCTGTTGCAGGTATATCTTGAAGTATCAGGTCAATGAACCCACCGCTTTTAAATACCATGAAAATGTAATTATACTTACAAAAATAGTCTAAGTAACGTAATGTTAGAAGGAAGAAACTGTAGATTTTAACAACCTTTTTTTTATACTTTTAGCTAGCATTATTTTTTTCATCCGGCATTGTGATGTCTGTCTCCTAAAAATCTCTATAATACCCTTCAATATACGAGAACATTCGCCATCTTATTAAACCTTAAAAAAATCCCAAATCCTTAGGAGGAGGAGTTGTTTGTTTCTATAATAATAATAATAATAATAAGCTTTTTATTCCAGCAGGATTGGTTGGGTTGTGCAGTTCCCAATCTGCCATATTTTTAGATACATAGATACATTTTAGATACAAAATAATAATTATATATATATATATATATATATATATATAATAATTCATTCATGGTGGTCGCTGCAACATCTCCATCCAGCGATGGCTCAGGGAGGAGTTGAGCCATTCAGAAGCAGCCAGGATGATGGTGTTGTTGGACCTCCTTATCCTGCTCCAGAAGCCGGCAACACGGTGTCGCATTAATGCTGCGAATGAATGGACTCCGCCCTCCGCAAACATGTCAGATGCGCTACAAAATCTAGGGAGTTGCATAAGTTAGCGATATGAATTATTATACGCAACTTTGAGCTTCTCCCACTCTCGTTTAGGATAGCTAGACCAGAGTTCTGATGTATATAATGCCATACAGTGTGCTTTGAATAGCACTTTCCTGACAGCATTACTACAATGGTAGAACCTCCGAGAAAGCATACCGCTCCGAACGCTTATTGGTCTTCTTTGCCGCTCTATGTCTTCAATGTCACGTAGGTCATCTGTGAGGATGTGGCCCAAGTATTTTATTGAAGACACTGTCGCTAGATCCCTGCCCTCAAGACTCACTGTGGGTATGATCAGTGGTTCATTATTGTGTTTGAAGACACAAACGACTGATTTCATGGAGTTATATTTGAGGTCATGTGACTTAGCATATTTTTCACTAAGGTGACGAAGGCATCGCAGTGCATTTATTGAGGGCGATAGAATGACCATGTCATCAGCGTAGCTAATATTGTTAGCACAGTAGCCGCTTACATGACAACCTTTTCTGGAAGCATTTAGTGATTGAATCAAGTCATCGATATAAACGTTGAAGAGAATAGGTGACATACTACCACCTTGCCGACTCCGCTCTCCATATATAAAGGCAAGGACTCAGCTCTAGCCCATTGTACAACATTTTTTTGTTGAGCGTACCATACAGCCAAGACGTTCACTTTTCTATAGCTTGTCATACTTGTGAAGCTGATAGGATTAGCACATGCCTTCTCCTTGTTATTATTGATCCTAGTTAGCCATATATCTCATGCACTTCACTATAATTGAACAAGATCTATTTTTAATTTTAATATCATTTCGATTGAACACATGCGATGTCTGTTCTGTTACAGAAAGCCCATAAATCAAAAGAAGATACTTTACTAATTCAAAAACCGCGCATATATTTTGTGGCGTATCCGCTCATGATTTAGAGCATATAGCCACAGCAGTCAATAAAGGATTGAAGGAAATATCTCATTCCAACTTTTTGCTCCAAAACTCAAAGAACTTCATTAATTTTCTGTTAAAGTGATGTCGAGTAAAAAAAAATCTAAATTGATATATTTTTTAAATTGAACGTTCTTTAGCACGTAAGCCGTCCATATTAAGATAAAATGATTTACGAATAAATTATAGTAAATTTGTTGATACGTGTTTTTGTTCTCTTGTAATTTTTCTCTAAACCGGCGCATTTTCGTTTTTTTAGTTAAAAACAAAAATAAGAACATTTTATTAAGCTTAATGTTTTTATTAAAAAAATGCGTTTTCGTAGAAGTATTTTCTACCACAAAAATAAATAATCAAATCTTGCTACAATAAAAGTGATGTATTTTAACATTAGGTTAACTTAAATGTTTACAAAAACTACATACACTCGAGACTAATATGAGTGAAATGACCAAATTTTGTACTAAGAAGATTCTTTATGACCAACCGGTTTTGCCCTAATTCGACGGACGATTCCATACATACGCGACTTATTCAAATGGCAAGCATCATATATAATAAGTGTAATAAAAGCAACCGGAATATAGCCATGAGCCACGCAAGCAGACTGCTTTTGAAATAAAAGAACATAGCAAAAAACCGTTTCATACTTGAATGCACCTGCCTTTTTCACTTATTTAATGGGGGAGATATATTATTGCTAATACTATAGTTTAAAAATAATGGAATAAAAAATATTTAAATATTGTTTTATTACATTACTTTTCATTCACATTCGCTTCCTAACTGGAGCATATATTCGAAACAAATTTTCGCCGTAATGTTTTGACAGCTGTTATATTGTCTCGTTCCTACTTACGAGTATATATGCACTCTAAAACATAGAATACTATGCATAGTTCGCAAAGGCCCTTAAAGAATGAGAACGCGGGGCTTAAAAAGAAGGCAGTTGCAGTATCCAAGGCACATTTGAGCGTTTGTCAACATTTTTTTTAAAATGATATCGTATAACTATTCAAACGCTCCCGACATATGAACGGTTTGGTCCTAAAAGAACACTGATTTAGCTTATTTTATTTAACCTATCCTTGCTTGTGATGTGTAACTAGAACATATTGCTTCATTTCAATTTATTTTCAATTTTATTTATTTTTTTCCTTGCAGAAACATTACAAATTTTATCAATTCAATGCATTTCTGAAGTACAATAATATAAATACAATAATATACTATAAAATATAAATACAATAGGTACCATAAATGTGGTGATGTAAATTTATAGACACATTTAGTATCACTGACCTCACACTCAGAACTAGCGTCAGGAGACTCAAGATAAACAGTCTGACTTGTAACAACAAAAACCCTGTCATAAGTATATCATGATTGACTCACAAATAACAAGGCATTATTGTCACAAAACAAACGTGTAACATTTCGCCTCCATAAACACCAGTACTGAATTTAAAGCAATATAACACTAAATATGTCAATATCTTCACTCAAGTTGGTTTCAACCACTGTTCACTGCGATTCTTTCGTCTTATGCGTATCCAGGGTTGAACGATGGTCCTTTCAGGCCACACTTGAGGCACCATGAGAGACTCCAGCGAAGTCGCGATGACCCCGACTTTGAAAGAAGTTGACAGCGTCCGCCTGCTGACAATCCTCCTGATGGTCATCCAAGAAGGATTGAATGCAGCGGTCGCTGCCAAGAAGCTCTGCAAGTCCTCAGCCGATGTATCTGGGTGAAGGCCCTTGGCGTGAAGATACGCCATCTTCACTCCAGTAACGTTTTTTGAAGGAGCTGCAGAACCACGGATCATCAGACGTGCTGAATGTTGTTGCCTTTCCGCATGCGGAGAGGCGCGACTCAACTTAGAACGTTGAACTTCTCCGGAAAGATTGCTCGGGGAGGGAGAGGACATCCACGGAGAAAGCACTCAGGTCCTCCAGTTCCTCGAACGATGATTCGTCCCGGCTGAGAACGGGAGTCCTTGGGAGCCTTGCTCGAAACAGCGAGGGCTCCTTCGATAGTATCTTCCGAGGAGTCCTCTTCGGTGGCCTCACTCGAAGCGGATTCTTTGACGGCAGGTTCGGAGTCTCTGCTGTCACAGTTAAGCGACATCGACACAGGAATGTTGACAGCTTCAGCGTAGGTAGCCGGAATTGATTTGCACGCTCGAGGTAAGCGCCTTCTGCGGGAAGTCGGCAGACTTGTCGGGTTGGGTGGAGGGTCCACACCAACGGATGTCAGAGCATCATCCATCCCGCATCCAGCAGCCTTTAAGAGCCTCTCCAGCAGCAAACGGTGATCGTCTAAGCGACGATTTATTTGCGCGATATCACAATCGCAACAGTTCGCCATCCTGTAGGTAGGATGACTAGACACGTCCGCCCGGTTTGAGTGTCGAGCGACGAAATAATAAAAAATTCATATAACATTATGTCTGTTTTTTTTTAATAACACTCGTATTTCAGCTATTTTTACATTTTACTTAAATTACAATTAACTTTAAGGTAGCAATACTTCGTGAAACTGCATAATTAAATTTTAATAAATAATTTTAACTAAAAAAATAACAAATTAAAAATATTTCGATTTGGCTTGATTACATGTGTTGGACTCCCTAGAGTCCATCTTGAGTAATGGAAAATTAATTAAGTAATCTATTACTGAAGATGGACTCCAGGGAGTCCGGAACATGTAATCGCTCGAAAATAAACGTGAAATCAAAACTAAATATTTTTCATTTGTTAATTTTTTAATAGAAAATAATTGAAAAATGTTAAATTACGATTAATTCAACCGATTAACAATGAATATGAGAACTTATCCAATACTCACATTTTTTTGTCATCACAAAGAAAATTATATGTAAAAAATTGTTTTAAAAACTCACTATAACATACTTTATTTTCGACGTGCTTTGATTTCTCCATGAATGTATTATCAAGTACAATTCTCGATTGAAATGAGGAATTTTAACAAGAATTATTGAATTATCGAGAATCATTGAATTATACTACAATGATCGCATTGAATACAATGCAATGAGCGATGCAGGATGCATTGGTAACGTGTCGATGGTCTGGTTTCCTCGGTGTCTTGCACACGTGCCTCCGGAATGACAATTGCCAGGTGGGCAAGCAGTCTGGCACACCTGAGGAAAGTGCCAGACTCTAAACTGAAACATGACAGTTCAATCATTTAAGATGCTGAACCAAATTTGATTAATTTGGACGCATATTAAAGACCGCCAAAAGTGTATTGAAATTCAGAAGTAAAGGCAGGTTTGAAGAAGTAAGCTCACGTAAGCGTGTGATTCTTGTTGAATCCAACTAAAGCCGGTGAGCCCTTTGTTAACCCTTTCATTACGGCTCGGTTTGAAATTAAATTATACTGTCAATTATAAAACTGGTATTTTAAGCATAAATGAACTTATCTGGTCTATTTTCATATATCACATTGGTTCTTGTATCCTTTATTTATCAGATGATGCATAAAAAACTATTCTAAGAAAGTAGCAAAACGATATATTACGTCAACCAATGTCAACGGTTGGGGAATCTTATGACGGCATATGCTGACAACCGACGCGAAAGAGTTAAATAAACTAAAAACAATATTTTAAGATCAATTACAATTTTTATAGTTGGTGAAACAGTTTTCTACAGTTGTTATATATTTTATGTAGAAATTATAAAAAAGCGTAAATGATTTTAATGCAGTACCAAATGGTCCGGGACTCGAGAATGTAGGATTGATCATCTTAAAAAAAACGAATAACTTATCATTCCAAAATATGACTCAAATATAACAGCAAGTCTTTAAAGGCCATCAGGAACCGTGTATATTCCCAGGTGAATCTTCAAGCGCAAAGATATCTTTAGACGAGGCACGGCAACTGACAAATTTGAATGGAGGGAATATGTGGTGACCATATGTTTCAGATATGAAACGGATAAGGGAAGTAAAAAAGCTGCCGAGCCCCTTGTTAAATACAATATTTTAACTTTTATCACTGACATCAGCATGTTGTAGCCCTTGCTGACTGGTAACGAAAACCTCGATATCCAATCTTTCGTCTCTTATTTCTGGTCGCTTGTCGTGCATTTATGTGTCGCCATGTTGTCATTTTCGACGGGTCCGCTAACGGGTGTGTTAGTTACATACATCGCCACTCGAGCGCTGGGCGAGAGCCGCAGCGTCGACGACCCCGCGGAGCCAGTAGTGCCCCGCCCGTTGCCGAGAGCATATTGTATTGTGGCTCGACCTATGCTGTGATTAGGTCGTGCCAGGAGGTTGTCAATTTGTAGCGTGAATATATGTCAATGTTCTTCTGAAAAAGTTTGAGTTATCAATCTGCTTCTAATCATACCATCACGCGACGGAATAACACACCTTTTGAAAGAGAGGAGGATGTTATTACTTACAATATTCTTATTACGGTTAGAACAACCCTCCCGAGGATTGGATCATTTGGTCCTAACGGCGGCTCCTAATGCCTTCGATGATCACATACGAATGCAGCCCGTAGATTGAACAAACCTTCCTTAAGTATTAACTGGCAGTCGGTATGAACGATGGTAAAGACGGTGTCGAGAATAAATTAATATGTAATACAATTTCGCGAATTGTTTACAGACAGATAGCCAATGCAACCTTTGTGTCTATAGCACCTGCCTTTTACCTTAAAAACACAGTATTGAGAATATATAAATAGATTTATTAGTTCTAGATTGTTCGAGAGAGCTTCATATTCACGTAAAGTATTCCGAAATCAACATTTGTTACATGTTGGGTAGGTAACTATTTATTTCTCTGGATTCTTCTTCTTGAGTGACTTTAAGCTTTCACGCAATAAAGTAAAACGGTGTGCAAATAAATAATCATTTGCATATCCGTACCTTTACCTGGATCATATGGTCGTCACAAACTGCTGTCTTAAAATTCCATCCGCCGCCATGGCCCGCGCCTATCCTATCGGAGACTTGCGATTAAGAAATCAAAATAAAAATTAAGGAGAATAGATGATTAGTTCATTAAACCCTGGTCTGCACCATTTGATTCCAAAAGACGGCTCACTCCGACCGCTTTGGTCAGTTAGCATAGAGAAGTATATATATTTATAAATATAATATAAAAAATAAAATGGAGTTTGATGTTTATTTGTTTGTGTGTAATGCTGGTAGGTATGATAGGTATGAATATATTTTCGAAAGCTTTCTTATTTATCAAAAGTATAAATATAATTAAAATAATGATTATTGTTAACTAACTACCGAGCGAAACCGCGTAGCAATGCTTAAAGTATGAGTATTCGAGTTAACATCCTCCTCTCTCTCAAAAAAAGGTGTTAATACGTCCCGTGAAGGCAGGATGAGGAGCAGATTGATAACACAGACTTTTTCAGAAGCACATTGATTATATTTACGTTAAAACTTTACAAGCTTGTGGCCGGGCGGAATGACATGCCGCCGGCCGTAATGCGACCTTGTCTCGCTAAAGGGTGGGGACCGACTGGAGTGATGGGCTTGCCGGCGCAGGGGCTCTCGCACCAGCGCTCGAGTGACCATGTCTATAACTAACACACCCGTGAACACACATAAATGTATGACAAGCGATCAGAAATACGAGACGAATGATTGTATGTCGAGGTTTTCGGTACTAATTAGCAAGGGCTACATCGTGCTGATGTCAGAGTACATGGAAAGCAAATTGAGAATGAGAGAACACCTTACATTTAAAGTTGTGTCGAGTATAGAACCTGCGTCATTATGCTTGGTAGTAGATCGCTTTACCTTACGTCAATAATCCTCAATTGTGTGACGATATGCAAAAAAAAACAATATTTTTTACTTCTTGATTGCGAGCGATTAATACTCTAAAGCGTGGAGTCTACAGCAAGTGCCGATTCCTTGGAACCATCCCGCCTTGTCACGTGCTTCTCCATATCACCAAAACGATCGACAACAGCTCGTTGGTATGCCGCAGTCTTGCACATCCATTGTCTCCAACTTGTTAATTGCCCAGACCAGGAGTCCATCATCAGCCCGATCTGATAGTCTAACATTATTCCGCTCACGCACCGCAATACCATAACATCTGCCTTGTAGAGGCAAGGCTGTGAACGGTGACTAATTTCAAATACATATTTTCATGATGAATGTTGAACCCAAGAAGTGGACGTCATAGAACGCACTGGTGGTCCGACAATCGTCCATTGGAATTCTCCTGAACGTGTTTATATTGTAATGCTTTTATGTGCACTTTTAACATCATCGCCATGTCCGTTCCCCAAACATTTTTTTTAATGTAAGCACATAGAAAAAAATACCAACAGATGGTGATAGTGATTCTAAAATGTCATCTGTAAATTGTATGACGTTTTAAATTCTGCATATGGCTAATCGCTGCATGTGGAGTGTTGATCCGCCAACGTCATAGACTACAACCCGACATTCACGCATCATCATTATTATTACAGGAATTTACCATTAATGCTTGTCTTAACAGGACGACTTTCGTCTATTGGCATATTACGGGTTAGGCATCAAAATCACACCGATCGGGGGTATTTATAGAGCTTAAAAATCTCCGCTGGGGATCGAGCCCACGTCCTTCAGCTTGGCAAGCATACGCTTTAACCACTAAGCTATGCCCGCCGTATTTTAATGACGAATCGCCACCACAAAGCTCTGTAAGCCACCATTGTCCTCGCCTCATCCCGTGTCAGCTCTGAATCCGCGGGTCCGCCGAGTAAATTATATGTTCATGACGGCCTTCGAGGACGGTGCGAGCCCGGGGGCTTGGCGAACAGGCAGCTGTAGTAAAGGCGGCATCCAAAGTATGTGCCCCAAGCTGGACAATCTTCGTCTTTTGACGGACTATAGTAAAGAAAGCTGCATATTCTGATCTCTCATCTCGTCATTCCTCACAACGACAAAACATTGTACTCACGTATGTAAGCATTCTCTATAAGGCTAATTTGTTTATTTTCTTTGCTTTTCCTTTGAGTAATGATCACGAGAACTTTGCGGTTGATTTTGAGTAATGACATTACTTATTTTTAGTTTTTAAAACTGATTAACTGATTATTGGAATTATTTTTAATGGCATTTTAAAATGTCATTATTACAAGTAATTTTGTCAGCAGATATGACCACTTATCGTTTACGGAATTATTGCATTTAACAAGTACATCACTAGTACAATGAACCTAATTTATATACCTCTACCAATTTGAAGCTCATTACAACCACAATCTAACACTAGAGCTCAATTAGCCAAAATAATCGTTTATAATTTGTTTTTTACAATTTTAGTGATTATTTTATTTCACATCTTGGCGATTTGTAAAATTGCCTTATGGGAAAGTAATTAGTGTAATTTATTCTGGAATAAACTATTTATTATTGGGTATCTAATTTATTATTGTAAAGCAGTATTCCAGCAATAAAAGGACATTGTAAGCGTGGTTCTCGTTGGGTCACCGAATAACTTCGGTTTGCTAATGCATTAAATAGGGGCGTACTAAAATTTGGATCTTGGCTGGTCAGATTGAGCCGCTTCTTAAAACAAAATGGTCCAGGCATCGCGATCGTCTGGTTTATCATCCGAATTTCTTTTTTTTAATATGATGTAATCAAAGCAAAATATACATGGATTCAGGCTCTTACCCTGTAAGTTATCGGGAATCATAAATGTTCCCAGGTGTGCACGAGGCATGGGCAATTTCAATTGACAGAACTGAACAGTGGCAATTTGTGGTGACCACATGTTTCAGGTGAGTGACAGATATAGGAAGAATATAAGCTGAAGTCGTGATAATACATATTGTTGATTGTAAATGCGTTGTATGCAGTTTTGAAGTCTCAACAATTATGCTATCGTTTATTTTTCTTCTTCCTCGAGACAAGTGATTAATTAGCAACAATGAATTGTCTCAATTTGATGCGAAGCACTTGCGACACCAACTACACCACTCTAATTCACACATCTCTAACACATATGTTTCTCAAACAATTCAATTTTGCAATAAAAAAGCTTTTTGACATATTGCAAATATTTCGATATACTTAGCCGGAGAGGAAGAGCCTCCAATTCATATTGCTAAAGGTGTAATAATCTAAAAATATATATTTTAAATAAATACTATAAAATGATAGACGCTGTGTGAAAATAATGTGTATTATTGTGTGCGTTAAGTGTTGAGAGGATTACAAGTTTTTATTAATCTGCTTCTTCAGTTAGTGCAAGGGCACAAGCAAGTGATTTAAATTGTATGTAGGAAAAAACACGATGCTGGGAGTCATTCCAAAGCATGCCTGTCGTGGTAAAGAAGAAGCTGTTAGTATGAAGTCGATATATGTCAATCAGATTAATATATTTGGAAAGTGTTAAATGGGCCTGACGCTGATGAATAGGTGCAGTAACCATTGACGTAGTGATAAAAAATGCTTAGTGAACCGACTGAACGTCTGTGTTCCGTAGATTGGTTACATGCTTACGACAAATCGTAATTATTTTGTGATCATGAATACCATATCAAGGATGTTAAACAAAAATAAAATCTGATTAATGAATACTTTTTAATTAAACTATACATCGGAAACTATGCTTATAATGTATTCGGGTAAGCTGCGGGAGGCAGAGCTGATATGTGATGAGGTGAAAACCATGGTAGCTGACAGGACTTTATGCTGCAGTTTGTGAGAGCCATATGCTAGTATAGACTCCACCCACTATCCCCACTGTTACACAACACTTAACTATACTCTAGTGGAACTTTTTCCTTGTCAGTAAATATTCATTGTCACATCAGTATGCTTGTGCACATTAGAACTGATGTATGAAGCTTTCATAGATCGCGAAACTGCAGTCTTTCATCAAGTGAAACAGTGCTCAGTGTGATCTATATTAAGACAATGTATGGAATTTTTATCCATTTAATTTTAAAATGTATTTCAAAGTGAATTTAAAAATGTAAATAACACCATATGCTGCAATTAGGGGAGAGGATTAGGTGTTGATAAATTAAAAACTCTATCATGAAAATGTTTTTTTTTGTATTGTATGAGATACACTGCTTTAGTGCTAGTGTTGTTAAAAAAACTCGCCGAGAAAAGATGCGAATGATCTCACCAATTAGTGGTTAATTATTATGATGGCTTGCGCGACCGTCGGCAGTCAGACGGGCACTTGGAGCCGCTCCTGACTCCAGTCATGGACAATTCAAGAATGGACGTCACGATGGTGACACACATCACTAGAAGCAGATCTATTGCTAATATATTTACCTGAGCTCTGTCTTTTATGGACCCAACTTCAACTCTGATAGCTTCAGGAAACTCTTACAAAAGTAGAGTAAGGCATTGATAACAAGTGGTAAATTGACTAAAGCCACTTTTTTATAATTTTATTTTTTAATTAAATGAAAAATATAATAATTGCACTTAAAAAAATGGCATTCGTTAACTTGCGTTAACGAATGCCATTTGAACGACTGCCAGCCTCTGGCATTTGCATGCCAGAGGTTGCGCTACGGCCAGGAGAACAATCCGAAATCAGGATCGACTCAACCTTGACCCGCTCGCAAGCACGGTAGGTCTGAGGGCCGCGTGAGGAGTAGTACTTTACTCGGCCGCTATGTCCTTGATTGGCGTTACGTCGATCGTCCTGTCACCCGTGGTGAGACAGAAAACCACACGGTTATCTTGTTGGCCACAGGTTAGCAGGGGCACCACTCTTTAAGTCATAGAGAACGATGTCGATCAACAAGATGGCGACGACCGGTATCAGCACATAACACAGCTTTAGGAGAGTTTCCTTCAAATGACCATGACCAAGGTTTATAGGATGTGCTCATGAAAGCCCTTGTAGTTGTTTTGGGAATTACCTATTTGAAGTATAAGAAGATGGACCGAGGGGATCTATGCCTTATGTACACCTGTTGTGTTAAGGATCGGAGACATTGGACCCTAGATTAGCAATACTACTGAACTCCATAGATTTATGACTTTTTGGTTGAGCAAATTACTTCGTCTCTCTGATATTTCGACCGTCATTGCAGGTG
The DNA here is from genome assembly GCA_022606575.1 of Glossosoma conforme. NCBI lineage: Eukaryota > Metazoa > Arthropoda > Insecta > Trichoptera > Glossosomatidae > Glossosoma > Glossosoma conforme. Next base: position 75,730 of record JAGTXR010000250.1, on the reverse strand, counting down.
TCATCTTCAGAGTCGATGATTTGTGATGAGTTAGTATATTTATGTAGTTTAGCTATCGGCTAAAAGTACCTCCTTAAACGTTATGTGAGATGAGTATATCTTTCGAAACCATACCTCCTTGAGCGTCATGTCGGATGAAATCAGTAATCTTTGTTCGTCTGCGAAGGTAGAGTCCCTTCCAAGCATGGCAGATACGTCTCTCCAAGTGCATTGATACAGAAGGAATGTATTTTGAAATTTTTTAAGATCTTGTGTAGGTCCAATCAATAAATCTATCTTTCCCAGAAAATGCACATATCTTTTGTAATATACCCTATATATTCTAGAACACTATTACTAGATGTGTCGTCAATACATAAAACACGACTTAGAGATATATTTTATTATAGATCATGAGTTAAGAGTAATTTGCTGAAATTCTAGAGTACCTACGTGACCAGGACAAATCCTCTCTTGAACATTAGACTTAGTTGGATGCCATTCATTCACGATGGTCGTAATAAATCAACAGACAACTAGCTCAGTACTATAGTTGACGAAGCAATACATCACATACAAGTCGTGATCATCCGCATTATGTACACTTTTATTTATGTTTTCCGTGCGAAATTCAATTTCTCGTATTTATATAGAGTGAACGCTTTTGTATACCATATAAGAAATTAAAAAAAATATATGAAAAAACGCGGTTAAAATGCTTTGTCGCAATCTTATTATTTCTCTTTCGACGAAGGTATTGATACTTTTACATTGATTTGAAAACAACGCATTTACGGAAGTTTAATTTACCGGAAGTTAAATGAACCGAAAGTTTAATTTGAAACAGTTATAAAAACCGTAAAAACCGTTTACCTTTAAAGTTAATCGTTCAAAAAATGTATCTTCATAATTAATGATAAATAAATCAATGACATTTTACTGCCATTAATGAATTACACGTTTTGTCATCAAATAAACGTTCTCTTCAAAAAAGTATTATTTTGAAAAAAAATACATTAAACTAGGCTTTTTATTATTTCCGATATTCATTTGAGACAAGGAGGTTTCCTTTCAAGCAATTAATAATTGTTACTAACTTAGGATGAGCCGCCCCTTAGAACCAAACAGTCAAATGCCCATAACAATGTGATTAACAAATCACCAAAAATATGCTTTGAATACTATAATAACCCTTCAAGGCTGTTGGGAACGAAGCATATTCCCAGATGGACCTCCAAGTGCAGAGTTTTCTTGAAACAAGGCAAAAACATTGGTAATGATAATGGCTTAAATGTTTTGAATCGATAGAAGAGATAGTTTAAAAAACGAAGAAACCACTTGTAGCTGTTTACAAATGGACGGGTATCTCAAACACTAATGAATATTTTGACGTATAATTTGGCACAGATGTCAGTGACTGTAGTACTAACATAAAAATATAAAAGATTAAGTCGAATCGCTTAGCCGCGAAATTTAAATTCAAATATCCCGGTATTTTTTGTTCACAGTAGTCTTATTGCCTTATTCAAGCTGTCCGCTCATTATCGATGCGACTCAAGTGTCATTTATCATGATCAACAAGTGTCGTGCAATAAGTGTATTAGGTTGATTGATTTGCCATCCGATCGGTGGGTGTCCCATTGCTTACCGAGTCGCGGGCACGCCGATCTTAACCGAGTTATGGCACATTTAACCTCTAAGGTTACTGGGCGTCTGACAGTTATAGCAGAGATCGAATGCGAATGAAGAACTATTGTAATTGGAGACCGCTATCATGAGCGTAAAATATTGATGAAATTACGTACTAGCACCACAAACTCTAATTTGATTAAATAACCGCCACAAATTGCAGCCACATAGTTTTATCAGTTCCCATTACACTTGCCTGTGGTCCAGTGGTAAAAGCGTTTGTTTGTCATTCAGACGTTATCGGTTCAAATCCCAACCAAGATTATTATTTTTCAATTTATTTAATCAAATTTAAGCTCTATACATGCCCCCGGTAGGGTTGAGCCAACCCCTAAGGACAAGACAAATTTATCCAGGTGTGATGTTGAATGTTGATCCGCCAACGTCATAGTCTCTATGACGTTGGCGTATCAACACTCCACATGAAGCGCTTAGCCATATGAAGCATGGTAAGCGGCATAAAATCCACAGATGAAACTTCAGAATCACTATCACCATACAGTGGAAACACTCGTTAAGCGAAAGTAATTTTCCCATATAAATCAATTTAAAACACGATAATGCGTTCCATGCGAATTATTTTTTTAACGTTTATTCAAATAAAATTAGACGCTTATAAATTGTTAAAGATCATAATAAACTGGATAAAACATTTTTAAAAATCAAATCTCGCTTATTATTTATTAATTTATGACAAATAATTTATTATTATATTTTACTAGAAAGCTGTCTGGAGACATTTGTTTTAACCGACTCTTTAAAATTTAGGTACGAGTGCTAAACACAGACTGACGCAATGACGCGGAAGTCCCGGCTCACAAGTGCGTCATACGTTATGTGACTTCCCCTTTTTGCGTCAATCGGTATGCGAAATGTCGCTCGTTAAAGGAGCTATTTTTTCTCTTTTTTTTGCTCGTTATGCGAATTACACGTTATGAGAGGTGCTCGTTAAAAGAGGTTATACTGTATGTCGGTTTTCTCCTGTAAAAGAGGTTATACTGTATGGCTTGGCCTAATTGATTAAAAGGGGCGACTTAACCCAAGCTAGAAAGTAGTATTAATTGATTCAAGGATGCCGTCTAGTCTATCATCATCACAAGGTGTAATGAACTCTCCTTGTCCATCACTTTGAGAGGCTCCGATGCGCCGTTATGTGGGATTAGTATGCGACGGGCGGAGGCGCGCGGAAATGAGCCGAAGCGCAGGCGGACTCCAGACACAGATCGGCTGACATCGCGAAGAACGGAATCATTGTTGGGTGCATCATCAACTGGATCCGTCTTGGAATGAAGAAGAGCCCAGTTGCTAAAGAGAAAGATATAATTGCAAGTGTAACTAAAGTCCGAAAATGGTTTTAGTTGCCACTTGGTTAATTATTCTCTAGTAGTATTCTGAAGATGAAATTCGCTGAAGCGCTGACGTCCACGGAAAACATATTTAATTCTAACTTTAATAAGAAGACAAACAGCACAAAAACCAGAGTAAGCCACAATGAGCAGCAGAAAATTAAAATATCAATACTAGGAGTACCCCTAAAAGATGCAAAAGAGTTTGTATACCTTGTAAGTACGATCACCTGGGATGGCAGAACAAAATGATAAGTCAACAGTCGCATACATCAAGCTAGTATAGCGTTCAATAAAAAAACGAAAATCTTGATTTCAAAAAATATCTATTTAAGGCAAGCAACTTGCCAAAACATTTGTTTGGAGCATTGAGCAGGAGTTGATGTACGGCTGTGAGAAATGATGCTTATCTGAAAGTGATAAAAAAATACTAAAGGCCTTTGAGATGTGGTCACACAAAAGAATTCTCGGAATTTCCTGGAGAGACCACGTCACGTACAATGAGGTTCTCAGGATAATCAAGGAAGATAGGCATCTGGTAAGAACCATCTCAGAGAGGCGATCGGTCACATAATGAGCCACGATGGTCTTCTTCATGACATTGTGGAAGGGATGGTCAAGGGTAGAAACTGTAGAGGGCGCCCTAGACGGGAATATTTTCAGCAAGTGTTCGAGGACATGAGTTGTAGCTCTTATGCTGAGCTGAAGAGGGTTGCGGAGGACCGAGAGGAGTGGAGATCGAGATGCAAGATTTTGTTGCTGCAAACCAATCCACAGGATTGATACTACGAAAAAGTATTCTCAGTAGCAAAGCTATTAGTCAGATCGTAAATTATCATAAAATACAAAATATTCCCCGCCTTACGACCGTAATTGGGTCGTAAGAGCGGGGTTTTCCTGCACTGAAAGCATGTGTCCGCCACTTCCGCACATATATCCGTACCTCGGCAATTAGGCCTTTGATTTGCTTTGATTCGCGGGGCCACGTGTGCTTTTAAAACCAATTTAACCAGGTCCACCCGGCAGACATTAAAGCATTTCTAAAAACTCGCGCGTTAAAAGCGAAACTTTTTACGTTTTTGAAACAGCTAATTTTACGTTCTCTTTACGATTTTATTAGTTGGATGATGTTTATTACAGTAGCCATGGGACCCGCTCTGAACTTTACCCGTCTCACACCCGCATAACGCTGGAGGACAATCAAGTCTCTTTGATGATCTTTTATTGTCCCTTCATCAAAAACCAATGCTGCCGTATAATACTTTTCGAAAGGACGCATAAACGCTTCAGTGTACATGTCAATGTGAACAGTGGCTTGCAGAAGAAGCTCGCTTAATTCCAAGCGCAATATTTGGGACTATATGAGCTATACTCAATCAAAATAAAGTGCTTACTACATAGCACCTGCATCGTCCCCATTCTTGACATTATGGCTTTTGGGTTTAGCCGTGTGTGGCGAATTTCTTTTGACCAATATTTAGACCGCCATTGCAGGGGTCTTCTTCAGGATCGATGATTTAGTTGTGAGTTGGTGTCAGATTATCTTTTTACGAGCGTTATTGATATCTCCATGGCAACTACATACTCAAGTTTTATTGGTCCGGAGAACGTGGGTATGTTCTAAGAACGGTAGGTATGTTTTAAGAAGCTCATAAAAAGATAATCTGACACCAACTCACAACTAAATCATTGATCCTGAAGAAGACCCCTGCAATGGCGGTCGAAATATTGGTCAAAAGAAATTCGCCACACACAGTTATACCCAAAAGCCGCAATATCAAATCTGTCCGTGAAAACCTAAGAAGTTATTTGTCCCTATTCTTCTTTATGGTTGTGAAGCTTGGCATATCCACCAAGAGCGAAAACAGTAAATGCCTGCGTAGACTACTAGGAGTACTATGGTTTGACTTTGTGAGGAATTACGAGGTGAAGGAGCGAAGAAAGCACCATTTTATACAACGTTCGGTCAAGAGACGAAGGTGGACGCGGTTTGGACATTTGATTCGGATGCCGCAGAAGAGTATAAGCTACAGCTGTCATTTTTCAAGCCCCCGGATTCACACTGCCCTGGAAGGCCATCAGGAACTATGTGTAGAATGTATTTAGCGGAGTTGCGGTAGACAAAGCTGACATGGGATGAGGCAAGTACCATAGGCGCTGACCGAGCTTTGTGACGTCAATATACTCCAATTAGGGGAGGCGAATTTCAGCGCGGTAGGTACTCGTATCGATAATTAATATACTACATCCGCTAAATTATCACTAGTGGAACACCAGTAAATAAATAATTATTGACAGGACATATTTTATGACCCGAATACGTACCTGACCACGTCATTAGTCTATTTGGAGCGGCGCGCACAGGAATTTGGTCTGTTTTGTGTATGGCAACAAGTCTCTTAGAGCATCATCATCCTGGACGGAAATACCGGACAAGTGCGCAATGTTCCAATGCTTGAAGCAATACAGAAAACGCGACATCCTTCATCATATCAGAATAACAACATAACAAGACGAAAAACTACTCCAGGTCGTCTTTAGAAATTTACACAGGCTTAGTAAAGTAAATTTTAAATATATAACAACTCGTACACATGAATGACCAAGTGAGAGAACGGACAAGGCAGCTTTTCATACTACAGTCGATCAAGAAGCGAAGTTGGAACAGGTTGTGACATGTACTAAGAATGTCGCGGGAGAGCACAAACTAGAGCTGCTTTTTCTTCAAGCCTCCAGGCTCGCACCGTTCTGGAAGACCGTCGAGACCCACACATATTAACATCCTCATCTCTTCAAAAGGTAGTTATTCAGTCGCGTGGTGGCAGGATGAGGAGCAGTACAACTTAGCCCGGACCACAGCATTCAGGCCGGGCCACAATACGACCTTTTTCGGCACACGACTGACTGGGCGCCGCGGTTGCTGACACCCAGCGCCGCAAGTGGCGATCTATATCACTAACGTCACACACATGACCTTACCTTATCCAAAATGCCAATATGGCGACACATACATGTACGACAAGCGCAACAGAAATAAAAGATGAAAGATTGTATATCGAGGTTTTCGGTACCAGTCAGCAAGGACTATATCATGCTGATGTCAATACTCGTGTGTAGAATGTACTCGGCGGAGTTTCCGGAAGCAGAGATGACATAGGACGAGGTAAGGGTAAAATATGCCTCGGATACTACAGCTGCCGTCTCTGCAAGTCCTCGGGCTTCTGCCTTAGGAGTCGTCGAGAACCGAATGTATACGTTCCCAGGTGGACCTTCGGGTGCAGAGATGTATTGAAAATGGCATCTAACAGAATTGAATTGCGGCAATTTGTGGTGATATCAAAAGCTAGATTTGTAATTGATATGGAAAGATAAAAATATCTGAAAAAATGTCTAAAATGGTAATAATTTCCATTTTATAAATCTCAGAACCAAGGTTCATTTAAATACGTGAGGGGCACTGAAGGTGGTGGGTTTAAGGCGTTTCCATGGCAACACACCCTGAAACAACCTCGCGCCACCTCAACGCGGTGATGTCATCCAAGGAAAAATCAATTCCACACAAGTTGCATAGAAATTGTGAAACTTCTAATACTATGCAATCGACTTGTACTCAAAAGGCTTATATAAAATATGTGATAACATAAATGATTAGGCTCCTTGGGAATAAATAAACTAATGTTCATCTTATTAATTAAATATACATATACTTTACATAAAGTTCTTTTTTCAACGCGTCAATCCAAGCACAATAATAACGGCAGAAGCGGGAAGCGAACCGCGGACCTTGGAAACCAACTATGCCCAGGTATTCATACCGCTCAGCCAACTGGGCTATTGCTATGCCTGGACCGACTCACGTTGAAACTTGTATTTATGTCATTGTTATCATCGTATGATAGATGTCGCTATAGTATATATTCAAAGTATGTATATTTTTATTTTTTATTATTCAATCAGTCATCATTTATTCACAAGCTTAATATTATTACTTTCCGACAGTTCAATTCAATAACGAACTTAGAGAGGAGTATGTCAGAATTTATTGCCGAGTTAAACGTTTTTCAAGGACTATATAGTATATCTTTAGCATTAAACTTAAAATGCATAAATCGTCACACATTTATTCATGCTTATTTTTTTTCTCTAAAAGTACATGCTTAAATTATAAAGTAAAAAAAAACTGATAAATAAATTTATAAAATAAATAATATCTACCTTGCTAAATTAAGTGGCCATTTTAACAAGTTTAAAATACATATATGTTGGAGTAAAGTTTACCAAATACATATTACTGAAGCCGATTAAGAAAATACATACTGTTGATGAAGTTAAACAGGAAATGCTATTTTTGAATGTTGCGGAATATATAAGGCACGCCCTACACTTCCTTTCCTAGAACTAAATGGATCAACAAATAATCAATCAAGAAGTTTAAATTAAATTATTATGTGAAATATTAGCAATAATATTTTTAAAACAATCTTATTACTTAATAAACTAATAAAGGCTTATAAACATATTCCACAAAATTAATTCACAAACAAAATGTACAGCAAATACAATCTAATGTCGTAAAAATTTATTCTAGGAGTTACACTTAATCATCATCATCATCATCACCATCCTGTGTCCGTCCACTGCTGAACGTAGGCCTCAATTTTTAATTAGATGTCACGAATAAGATAAAAGTGATAAAAATAAAAACAATAGTCTATAATATTTTCGCTTCCATTTTCAGCATATTTTTTATTACCATATCAACTCATATGGACACCAAAATTTGCCGTTTCACAGTTCTGTAAGCTCAGATTGTCTATGCCTTGTCCCAGAACACTTGTATATATAAGATAAGATAATATAAGATAAAAATGGTTCTAAAAAACGAGTCAAATTTCGGATTCGAACTTGAAACCTTCTGATAAGAAATAATGCCTGTGACCCCTCCATTTAAAAAAAATACATACTTTTTGAAATGGGATATTATGTTAATATTTGATAACAGATAGCGTGTGTAACGCCCATAGAAAACAGAAATTCAATAATAGATAATTGGAGAATACAGGCGATCTATAAATGATAAATTGTTTGATTTTTTTTTTGAGCCGGCGGGTATAGCTCAATGGTCAAATCGTTTGCTTGCAATCCAAAGGTCATGGGTTCGATCCCCGACGTCGATTTCTGAGCTCTAAAATACCCCCGGTTGGTGTGAATTTGATTCCTCACCCGTAAAATGCCAGTCATAGCATATTGGTGGTAGACGAAAGTCGTCCCGTTAAGACCACCCATTCATAGTAAATTCCTGTAATAATAAGGATGATGCGTGAATCACGGGCTGTAGTCTATGACGTTGGCGGATCAACACTCTACATGCAGTGCTTAGACATATGCACCATGGTAAGCGTCATAGAATTCCACAGATGAGACTTCAGAATTACAATCACCATCTGTCGGTATTTTCCTGTATATGTTTACATAAAAAAATGTAGACTTTATAATTAAAGTACTCGTAATAAAGGGACGGCTTTTCATCACAATGTAGTTTGTCATATCCTTATGTTTTGTGACTTAGATTAGTTAAAAATTGAGAATAGTCAGTTGAGTTATATTTATGCAATCTCATGGAGGATAGAACAATTGGTCGAGACCAGTGTATTCTATGATGTTCAGCCAAGACGGCTGGATATTCCATGTGGAAAACGTATGTTGTTTGTATGTAGGTTGGGGAGATTGCAAGGGTATATTTATGTGTTTCTTAAAGACTCCAGATTTTATGAAGAAGGAAACACAGATATTAGAAAAGCATTCCAAAGTTTACCGGCAGCATTTATTAAACTTTGGAAACTGACTGTTATTGGTTGACATACATTAACGTGTACGGATGTTCAGCAAGTGTAAGACTAGTTTGTCGGGTGTGGCTGTGTGCAGGAGGAATTAACTTTATAAATTAAGAGTAGCAAAAGTCGTCGTAATAACAATAGAAAAGCCAAAGTAGATCAATCTTAGGTCTGTGTTCCTATGATTGCAGGTTATACGTAAGTGTGCCATTAATTATCAGACGAAATAAAGAGCTGCTAATGAATAGCAAGACTATACAAAGGAACTTCTGTTAATTCATGGAATACAATGGCATCTGAGAGAACTGAGTGGCGTAAATTTGTAGCGACCATATGCTCCAGATATGGAACTGATATGGCAAGAAGTTCTTCATCGCCATTTAGTCTCTTAGGTACTCAGGTGTTGTGACTAACATTGTGGGAATCTAAGGAGAGCCCAGTTGTGCTGCTTTTGAATGGATGGACGATACAAAAGAACTGCCGTGAATGGATCACCATTGGGGGAGGATCAGCAACGACTGATGAATACAGGCTTGATGACGCGTGACTGCCATACAACATCATCACCAGTATAGCATGTATACTGGGTCTGCTCAAGTCCGGCCCGCGGTCCGAATGTGGCTTTAAAAGTTTTCAAAGTCTTGAGTCTATATAAATTTTTTATAGTAAGCAGGAGTCTCCAATCAATGGAAAACAGACGTAAGATTGGCTCACTTAGTCTTTTCGACCGTTATTACTACACTCCTGTTCTTCGTTACTTAAGAACTAAGTCCTCCTGCACCACATCCCTTGATCACACCGTGTTTTCTTTTGTAATCACATGCAGGAGAGGATCACCGGTCGAGACCAGTGCACTCTATGACGTTCAGCCAGGGTGGCTGGACGCTGCATGTGGGAAAAGTGTGTTGTGTTCATGAGATCAAGATTGTAAGAAAGAGAAAACACAGATGCCGGAAGAGCATTTAAAAGCATACTGGTGACATTTAGAAATAACTTTAGAAACTGCCAGTTCTTGGTCGACACACATCAACCGTGTATGGATAGGGCGGATTTGTTCTTTATATGAAAGAATAAGTTGTTTTGCCGTTAAATATGCTATGATATTTAATAGCATTATAGTTTCACATTGCGTAGTTATTATAATATTCTTAGAAATACTAAAACTCAAAGAACTGAACTTAAATTCACATTTAAATAAGTAATATACGAGTATTTTATAATAGTGAATGGTAACATTAAGGTTATCAACTGACAATACTTGGTGAAACTGCATAATTATAATTTTAAATTAATTTTAATTAAAAAATTAATAATATTTTCAATGTTTTGAGCATTCACTTTGAGATCCATAATAAATTATAAATATTTATTTATTTATTTACCTTGTTTTCACATGGATCACGTGAGAACTTTTGTTACGTGATCCATGTGAAAGCAAGGTAAATAAATAAATAAATATTTATAAAAAATTAATAAATTAAAAATATTTACTTTGTTATTGAAGATGGTCTTCAGGGAGGCCGAAACATGTGATCTTTTAAAATAAATGTTAACCAAAACTAAATATTGTTAACATATTAATTTTTTAATTAAAATGAATTTAAAATTATAGTGAATAGCTTTGGAAAATTCGTAATAAAATATGAATAATATAAGGATGACATTTCTATGGTGCGGCCCGATAACCTAACATAGTTGGACGGTACTGGTTCAAGCTCTTATTCCATAAATATGGGCTTGGTCTCCTGTATGTAATCATTTTATGCATGGTTGCATATATAAAACACAAAGAAGATGTCAATCTACAGTGATTCCGACTATGGTTCATAATAAAATCAGCAAAAATGCAAAAAAAATGATTTTAGAAAAATTATTCTCAAAACTGTAGAAGACATACTCCTACTCACATATCATTATTGCAAATAAGATTAAAAACATTATAATAAAAAGAAACAACCTTTTACTGTAGCTTAGTAAAAAGTAATATGACTAAATGTAGAAGTGCGCGGTGAAAATGATCATTGAAAACTCAATGAACAATTGAAAATCAAATCAATTTAAATGTTTTCTCTGCAAATTTATTATATTATATTCTATATAAAGAAAAGGCCGCTGTAGTTTCTACTCCCCTGCGAACTCCGAAGTACATGTGCCAACCAGGTCCAACTTCGTTTCTTAACCGACTGTAGTATACGAGTACATCAAGCTAACTGCTTGGAACAACGCATATCAATAATCAACTTCCGGATGAATAGCCAAGTTTTTCTTTCCATCCATCGAACACTTATTGACGTGGAAAAAAACGAACTCCGTGGACTTTAATCTCACGCAAGTGTTTACCGGACACGGAATTTTTTTAGAGAATTCCTAAAAAGATTTGGCCTCTCTTCTTGCGACGCATGTCCATGTGATTCAGGCATACAACATACAGTGAGACACTCTCATGGAGTGCATCATCCATGAGAATAGGAGTCGCATTCTGTATTGTCGCCTGGGAGTCTCTACCATTTCTTGGGAGGATTTTCCTTAACTGCTGCTTAGTTCTGACGGTCCCTTGCTGTTAAACTTCATCAAGGAAATCGTCGAGGCTACAAGCGCGGTTAACGAGACTGATATGTAATAGGCTTCTACGTTCTTCACGTCACTATTTGTCAGACGTATAATCTAACCTTGTGTGTAACTTGCAGGGTACAACACGGATCTTTATATGTTTTTCTAAATTTTTTTAAGACAAAAAAATGAATTTAAAAAATAAAATAAAAAGTATACTCGTATAGGTTGCCTTCTTCGTTCCCTCACCTCGTCAATCCACACAAAGTGGAACTATGGTACCTGAAGTATTCTACTCAGACATCTATTTTCAAAACTTACAAGACTAACAATATTAAAAATAGTTAATAAAGTAAATTTATAAATACTTATAACGTGATGTTATTATTATATTTCCCATTGAGTTTTTGATAAATTTTTTCGCCGCGCATCTTTACTTTTAGTCACATGAGATCTTATTCGTACAACACACAGCAAAACAGTAAAGTTTTGATCTTTTGATTGTATATTTTTTATGATAATACTCGCATATTTACACTACCGTGAAACATCGCATTGAAAGTAAGTTTGTAGGTTATGTTTGTTTCTCGGGTTCCTTGACCCCTGCTCCGTCTGCAGTCTTGATGGGGGACAGTTTATTGACCTCGCCACTTCACGACAAGCTATCACTTCCCCCTCGCAGATATTCGCGACAAAACTGCCCTAGATCAGTGAACCTAAACCTTGTTAAGGTCGCAGACCACTTTTCATTTTAATTATTACGCTATAGGTACCAATAGGAATAGAAAATGATGGATGACTACGAGCACGGGTGCGTACATCTTTAAACATTCATGGATCTCAAATTATAAAAATGTACCAAAGGACTGGACCATTTAGTCTCAATAGGCGGCTCAACACAAAATTGACGTATGATAAGACGAAATCTGTTCCATTACTGGAACATATGGTCAACACAAATTACCTCCACTCAGTTCTATAAGGTGACATTTTCAATAGCTCATGCCAATGCATCTCTCCCCCGGAAAGTATACCTGGGAACATATATGATTCCCGAGGATCGTCAGGGCAGAATCCTGAGGACTTGAGGAGACAACCTGTATCCGAGGCATGCTTTTGGGTGATTTGTTAATCGGTTTTTTTTTAAGAGATTAGTTGATTAACCCGATGCTGACTAGAAGCCTGCACCATTTGCGACCAACCCGACCAGTGACACTCGGTTAGCAAGCAACAAACAGTAACCCAACCAGGTTTAGGTCCGCCCCCAATGTTACTTAACTTCGGTGTTCTAAAAAGAACCGCGCATATGATGTGCTTTTGTATGTGGACACGAACACGGCTATACCTATCTGGAACGTAAAACTTAAAGCTTTCAAGGATCGCAGATTAGAACGGGGATCCCGAGGCCTGGACCACTTGGTCCTGACGTGCGACTCAACACAAACCTAAAGTATGTAAAGACAAAGTCTCCTATGTTTGACTTAAATTATATCTGCCGGCGGGTATAGTTCAATGCTCAAACGTTTGCTTTGCATGCCAAAGATCGTGGGTTCGATCCCCGATGGAGGTTAAAAATAAATAAAAAATTAATCGATTTCTGAGCTCTAAAATACCCTAGGTTGGTGTGAATTTGATCCCTTACCCGTAAAATGCCAGTCATAGCCTATTAATTAAAATAAGTGGTAGCGAAAGTCGTCTCGTGAAGACCACCCATTCATAGTAAATTCCTGTAATAATAAGGATGATGCGTAAATCTCGGGCTGTAGCCAATAACGTTGGCGGATCAACACCCCACATGCAGCGCTTAGCCATATGCACCATCGTAAGCGTCATAGAAATTTACAGATGAGACTTTAGAATTACTATCACCAACTGTCGGTATTTTCCTATATGTGTTTACATAAAAAAGTCCAAAATAGAACAAAAAATTGTAGCGGCTGTGGGTGAAGTCCCTAGTTATATAATATACCTGAAATACTCGTATGTATGTACAAACGTATTCTGAAAAAAAAAAACAAATAAATCAATGAATTTAAATTTTATTGTCAAAAAGGTCCCCTTTCATGGTGTGAGTTCGAAGGGCAAGTTTAAATAATGTGCCCAAAAAACAACAATAAGATATTATAAGAAACTAAAATAAAAAAAAAATAATTAAGTAGATAGTAGATTAGGTGTTTGACTATATTATATATAGTGCGGTAGGATGTATTTTTGAAGCAACTCAAAAGTGAAGTCCCTACTTATATCTTCTTCGTAGTATCAATCCGGTGGATTGGTTTGCAGCAACAGAATCTTGCATCTCGATCTCCATTCCTCTCGGTCCTCCGCAACCCTTTTCAGCTCAGCATAAGCGCTACAATTCATGTCCTCAAATACTTGCTGTAAATACTCCCGTCTAGGGCGCCCTCTACAGTTTCTACCCTCAACCATCCCCTCCACAATATCGTGAAGAAGACCATCGTGGCGCATGATGTGACCAATCCATCGGGCTCGCCTCTCTGAGATGGTTCCTGAGAAATCTTATCCTGAGAACTATCATCCTGAGAACCTCATTGTTCGTGACGTGGTCTCTCCAGGAAATTCCGAGAATTCTTCTGTACGACCACATCTCAAAGGCCTCTAGTCTTTTCTTATCACTTTCAGATAAGCACCATGTCTCACAGCCGTACATTAAGATGCTCCAAACAAGTGTTTTGGCAAGTTGCTTGCGGAGCCCTAAAGTAATATTGTAATACTACTTATATAAGATTCCTGAAATACTTGTACGTATGTAAAAAGACACAGTGATTTTTTTTTCACATAAATCATTTAATTTAAATTTGACATCAGCATGGTATAGCTCTTGCTGACTGGTACCGAAAACCTCGATGCACAATCTTTCGTCTCTTATTTATGTTCGCTTGTCGTACATGTATGTGTCGCCATATTGGCATTTTGGACAAGTCCGATCACGGGTGTGACGTTAGTTATATATATCGCCACCCATCACGTTGTGTGTCGACAGCCTAGATTCTAGAAGGTCGCATTATGGCCGGCCCGGCATGTTATTCCGCTTAGGCCGGAAGTTTGTAAAGTAATCGGAATATATATGTGCCTCCGTAAAAACGTCTTTGTGTTGTTAATCTGCTCCTCATCCTGCCACCATGCGATTGAATAACAACCTTTTAAAGAGAGGATGATGTTACTTTTAATAGCCAAAAAAGTCCCCTTTCGTGATGTGAGTTGAAAGGGCATGTATAAAAAATGTGCCCATATAAGAACACTAAGGATTGGTAAGAAACGGTCGTAAAAAAGAACTAGGTATAGTCTATCCAGTGTATGAAGAACCCTATGACACATTTATTGCCCTGTGCTAAATATCGTCCGATATAACGTTGTAAAAACGTTCGCTACCTATAATAATTTTATCAACATAAACAAAAGCCTCACTTCTTATATATAATAAATTATTTAGGTAAATATATCATAATAAAAATAAAATAATAAAAAATATATGCATATTGTTAAAAATTAGAAAAAATACGGTAATTTGTAAAAATAATAATACAATATCTGACGCTTGTAGAACGCCATCTCACATTACTGCGAAAACCAGTGTTGGGGTATAGATAATCGTATTTTCGATTGTTTTTGTAAATACCTACTAAAATAAAATATTAGAATTATTATCAATTATAAGTGAATATTAACAGGTTTTAAGAGACATGTAAAACAAACTATAAATAATAATATTACTAATATGAAAATTATGAAGAAAAGCGAGTCTAGAGATAAATATTAGCACATAACTAAGCTTAACTTAGCACTTACTAAGAGACGTCGCACTGCCTTGAAATAATCCTACTAAAATTTAGAGAACCTACCAGTTTAAGAAGTGTTGGTATTTCGTTGCGGTGATAGTATGCATATATGTGATTCCGAATTGCCGCCAAATTAAAGCTATCGGGTTTGGTAATTGAGCATTTTCTTTGTCGTTTCTTATTTGGTGTTAATATTTTTTTCTCTTCTAATGAAGATTCACCGTATTTCTCATTTGTGATCCGAGATACTGTAGATTTACCGATTCCTAGGGCATCCGCGACCCGATCTCGAATGTTTTCTTTAATGAAACAACTTTAACAATACTAACAATAAATATAATAATTACAACAACAAAAAACACGAATCGATCGAAGAACAACTTTCTACTAAAAGTCGGACATTTGTACTGATCCACACGCCACCATGCGGGAAAAAATGATACTAAAATATAATTATTTACGAAGAAGAAGAGAAGAAAAATCGATATAATAGAATAAAAAATGTTCCCCCCATCTCTTTTACACAGAGCAATAAAAGTGCTATATGTATCAAGCTAAAACTTCCCAAATATAATATTCGCTGCACTTTAAATTCTATTATTTTAAAATAGAGATGTTTATATACGATTTACTTCGAATTTAAATTCGATTTTGTTTCGAAGAAGAAGAGAAAAAAATCGACCTAATCGAAATAAATATTTTTGCCCCATCTCTTTTACAAGGGGCAATAAATGTGTCATAGGGTTCTTCATATACTGGATGGACTATAGTAGAAAAATGCAGTTAAACTGTTTGGCTATTGTTGAAAAATGGGTGCATCATGCGTGCGTGTTATTATATACATACAAGGGTCAGTACACGTGTGTAAGGCCACGTGGTTCAGAAGAAGGAGCAAAGCAATGAACTTTAAAAGTTATTCAAATCAATTCAAGCCCAATACATTGGGTGCAACTAAAGTACTTGATCGTGTATATTTCTTGGGACATACTATTTATCGACATCATCATGTCTGCTCCCCTAATTGGAGTATATGGCTGTCAAGAAATGCCGTCATAAATCTCTGTCGACCGCTATAGGCTTATCCATGTCGAGTACATTATATATATTGTTCTCGACGGCCTTCCAGAACGGCGCAAGTCAGGGGGTTTGAAGAAAATGTACATGCAGATTATGCTCTCATGTGGATCAATAGTGTACCTCCAGGCGGTGCCCCCTGGAAACGAAATTTCGGACTTCCTCGTCCGGCCAATCTTTCCAACCCAGCGACAGCAAAAAGACGACTGTGGAGACTTGCAGACCACCTCACACCTAAGATCCTGCTCTATGTGCCCAAAAAGCTGTGCACATCTCAGGACCTAATGCTGGGCAACACACGGGCTATCGATGTTGCCAGATACTGGACAAAAATAATTTGAAGTCGCTGACACGAAGAAGAGAGAATAGTGTATTTCCTAACTAGGTTCACATTCGCCTCTTGACAGACTGTAGTATGGAAGGCTGCTTTAATTAATCTCTCAGTTCGTCAATCCTGACAGAATGAAACCATCGCACCCCCAGTATTCTACGCAAGCGCCTGCTTTCGAAATCCATTATGCGGCTGCATTGTATCTTAGTGAGATGTCAAGATTTACAGCCACAAATGAGAATGGGAACGATGCAGTCGGCACTCTGTTTTGATCGACTAAAACTGCAAGTCCTAGATATGATGCATGGAATTTAAAAAACGCTATGTGATAAGCGAGCTCCTTCAGCAGGCCACCGTTCTCAGTGATCTGTACGCTGAGATATCTGAATCTCTCAACATTCTCAAAGGTCTGACCCGCTCTAGTGAGTGCACGATCTGCATCTTGATTTTTTTTATGTAATCGCTTGAAGGAGAGTACAGCCGGTCAAGACCACTGTACTCTATGACGCTCAGCCAGGGAGGCTGGACGCTAGAGGGGAGATTGCAAGTATATATTCATCTGTTTTCGAAGAGATCCAGATTGTAGGAAGGAGGAAACACAGACGCTGGAAGAGCATCCCAATTTAGCAAGGCAAGTTTAGCGGTGGCATTAAGGAAGGAACTTTGGAAACTGCCAGTTCTTGGTCGACACACATTAACCGTGTATGGATGTTCGGCAAGTGTAAGAAGAGTTTGTCTGTTGTGGGTGGGTGCAGGAGGAATCAGTTCTTAAAGTTCCGAAGAGCAGCGACCGTGGTAATAACGGTAGAAAAGACTAAGAGAACCAATCTTACGCCTGTGTTCCATTGATTGCAGGTTAGACGTAAGATTGCCCTGTTACACAGCAACTGGGTCTTCATTGCATTAATTCGCATACCCAGTCGCAGAGAGTTTGCTTGTAACCTGTCGATATTATTCTGCAGATCTGCAATGGAGTGTTCTATGATGATACATTTACGCAAACTGATATTATTTTTACAGTGTTCTATGGTTCCAAAAAGGTTAAGAATCACTGGGCTAGACAACCAATTTAATGGATTCCATAGTGCAACGGAACTGCGATTATCTTCACGTTTGTTTGGATAGAATGTATGTACAATATTTAAAAAAAACTTTCAATAGTTATCGTAGCTTAAGGGCAGCTTTAAAAGGTCAAGGTTTAAGGTTAGATAACCATTTTTGGTATAACATTTCATAATTTTTAATTTATTTAAATGTGCACATTGTCTGCGAAAGGTTAAAGTGCCACGTCTAGAATTGTATACCTTAAATAAATAAAGGACTGTCTAAATATTCCAGTAAATGCCTGTGTATGACAGAAATCCAATGAATTTTTTTGTATTTTTTCATGTCATGAGATCAGACGTTAGGAAGTTATTACTTATCAAGCTTAGTGCTTAAATTTAAAATAAAGAAGTCTGATCACGTGTCAATAAAATGCGATCGAACTTTCAGCCAATCAGAAAAATGATTAAAGAATCCAACGTGTAGTACTCGTGCTTACTACTTATGTAATGTATTTTTTTGTGATTAGTCCCACCGCGATGCTTGTTTCCGATTCACTCGTGCGTTAAGCCATGACTATACCATGTGACTAACAAAGCATATTCGTATCATATTCAAACATAGATTACCTTCTGAAGAAAAGCAACAAAGTGCGCAAATTGTATTTGGATGGGTGACCGTCTTACGGCGTAGCGTTTCGTTGGGTTTCGGACTTTAAACATCCAACCTCTTTAAAAATACTGAATAATACAACAATTTTCAGTCTCACAAATAAAGACGTGTTTTTTTTTTATGAAATTGCACGTAGGAGAGCACAACCGGTCAAGAACAGTGAGCTCTGTGACGCTCAGCCCGAACGTTTTTACGCCGATGACGGATATGTGTGTTGTGTTGGTATTTGTATGTGAGATTGCAAGTGGATATTGATATGTTTCTAGAATAAATCCAAATCGTATGAACTGACATCCCCCGTCTTAAAAAGAATGACAAGTCGCGGGTTCGTCACGTGTCCGCGGAAGGATGCAGAAGCAAATTAACAACACAAAGAACTTGTTTTTGAAGCACAATTCGCATTTATTTTTAATGAAGACTTGATTTCCTCGCCTCACAAATACTGAAAGAGTATTTTTTATATTAACGATGGCCAATTTAAGAAGGAATTTTGGAAACTGCCCGTTCTTTGTTGACATACATTCATCATCAGCCTGTATCCGTCCACTGTTGAACGTAAGCCTCCCGCATGAGTCTCCACCCTCTTCGATCCTCCGCTTTCCGCATCCACGTCACTCTCGCTATTCTCCTTATGTCATCAGTCCATCTTGTAGGGGGTCGGCCAATGCTTCGTTTGCCAGTTCTTGGACGCCATTCCAATACTTTTCTTTCTCATCGACTGTCGTCTCTTCGACAGATATGTCCTGCCCATTGCCATTTGAGTGTGCCTGTTCGTTGGGTAGCATGCACTACTTAAAGTTCTTCTGCGTATTTCGCATTCTGTTTCTGTTTCTATCTTTTAGCGACACTCCGAGCATGGATCTCTCCATAGCACGCTGGGTGATCTTTATTTTATGGGTAAGACTTGCTGTTAGATTCCACGTCTCTGCGCCATAAGTTAATACAGGGAGGATGCGTCGGTTAAACGCCTTAGTTTTAAGACATTGCGAAATGTTCGCTTTAAAAATGTACTTTCGTTTTCCAAATGCTGACCATCCCAGTTGTATACGCCTGTCGATACGCAAATCGACAGGCGACATACCTGTACATTAACTTAGTTCAGCAAGTATAACACGATTCTGTCGACTGTGCATGGGTGCAGGAGGAATTAATTATTTAGTTCAGAGAAGCAACGGCTGTATTGATAACGGTAGAAACTACCAAGTAAACCAATATTACGTCTGTGTTCCAAGAAATGGGGTTTTGACAAAAGTGTGCCATCATTTATTTGACAAACTGTTCTTTTTTTGAACCGAACTGATTGTGTTAAAATGTACTTTGGGGCTCACACCTATGAAGTTTTTTTGGGTATTATTTTGACTGATATTGTCAAACTCAGGATTTCTTTCTTCGCATGCTGGCGCGCTGTTCACTGCACTATCGTCTTCAGCAAAAACGATTTTTCAGAATTGATCGATCGGTCATTTCGGTGGTTCTCATTGACATAATGACATTATTCTGATCGCCACTATCAAATGTTCCACCACAACGCGTTCTTGAACTTTGTCTCAGGTTACTTATCGGAGCGGTGGCAGTCGGCAAGAGGCCGTCCCTACAACCGATGGTCAGACGAGGTTGCTAGAATTGCAACGCAGAAGCTGACCAACCATATTATGCATGTTTGTATCAAATAAAAAGCGTTTATAATAGAAAGATCATATTTTTTCACATAAACATATACAAGAGAATACCGACGATAGTAATGTGCCTATAATTATGAAAGTGGGGTAAGTCAAGAAATTGTAAAAAACGAGTTATTCATTTGTTTCACTTCCCAATGTTGTGAATTAATATAATCATCATCCAACATTACTTTAAAAAATCTAAGTACGGCATTTTATGCAACATGAAGTTGTCACTTTCATTGGTTTTCAACCAACATCAAAACACAAACCTTTAAATATCTCAGAACGAATAAAACATGACTTACACCACTTTCATAAACATGGGCTCAGTTGTGGAGAAATGTTATCTGTAACTTCTATGGCGATAACCATTTTTCATATGGTTAAGCGATGCCTATTTTTTTATGTAAACACATACAGGAAAATACGGACAGATGGTGATAGTGATTTTGAAGTCTTATCTGCGGAATTCTATGACGCTTAGCATGCTGCACATGGCTTAGCGCTGCATTTAGAGTGTTGATTTGTCAACGTCATAGGCAACAGCCCGACATCAGGCATCATCTTTAGTATTACAAGAATTAACTATGAATGCGCGATCTTCACGGGACGACATTCGTCTACCACCAATTTTGATTAATATGCTATGACTAACATCTTACGGGTGAGGGATCAAAGTCACACCAACCGGGGGTATTTATAGAGCTTAGAAATCGATTACAAATATTATTATTTTCAATCTCTGTCGGAAATCGAACCCATGACCTTCGGTTTGGCAAGAAAACGCTTTGACTGCTAAGCTACGTTCGCCGGCAAGTGGAATGTGGATCCACCGACGTCATACACAGCAGCCCGGCATTCACGTATCATATTTTTTTACTAATGGAATTTACTATGAATTGGTGGTGCTTGCGGTACGACTTTCGTGTACCGCGATGGCATGGTAATAAGTGCCATTAACAAAACTTCTACTGATAAGCAAAGTGCATTTTTTGTTTACATCGCTGAAGGGACAAGAAAGGATACAGTCCACAGTATTATATTATCTATAAACAAACAAACAACGAAAAAAGACCAAATTTGAAAGACTAAGATACAGTTATTTAAACAAAAAGATAAAATCGAATAAAATATTAGTATTTTTCTCCCATTCCTTTTAAAGAAAATTAATAGGCTATGACTGGCATTTTACGGATGAGAGATTTAATTTACACCAACCGGAGGCATTTTAGAGCTTAGAAATCAATAAAAAAAAAAACAATCACCGTCGAGGTTCGAACCCACGACCTTCGGCTTGCCAAGCGAACGCCTTAACCACTGAGTTATACCCACCGACGAAATATATGAAACATATAGCCACCACAAAATGCCGTCACTCACTTCTGTCAGCTGCCACTGAACATTTTTGTTCCAAGATATCTCTGCACCTGAAAGCCCCACCTGAGAACATATACGGTTCCCGACAACCTCCAGGGCATAAGAAACCCGCAAACATGAAGAGACGGCAGCTATAGTATTCGAGGCATAAATCAATTAATTTTTTAATCGTATTTTGTATTCGATTATCCCCTGTTCTGGACCATTTGATTCTAACGATCAGTTTGAGCTGATCATTTGATTCTAATGATCAGCTCAAACTGATCGTTAGAATCAAATGGTCCAGAAACGCGATTAGCAACAGGCGGTAGGTAACCCATTCAAGTTATGGTCCACGAGTAACTTTAGACAATAGAAATTGTGTATAATTGAAATTTCGTTTATTGATAACATTAGTTTTAAAATCGCTGTGACTAGTCGTAAGCTGGGTAGACCAATAGTCATGACTGATAGCCGTCTTGCTATAAAAGTGTATGTTTAGATAGCGAGTTATAACACATGGTTTTGCTCGCTAAACGTAAAAGTTTTTTAGAGCCGATAAAATGTGTGCGACTGGCAAACATTGGTGCAGTAAAAACTGTTAATGATTCTTATCAGTGAACAATGGCCGTCTAAGGGACACAATCACATTAGTGGGAAAGGATTTCGAAACTATTTAGCAAATTTGCCAACACACATAGTGTAAGGAATGCCAATACCTTGTGCAAAATTACAGTAAAAATGTAATGACTATACTCAAGAAAAATAAACACGATCCCTGACTGCTTAACCAAATAAATTATAAATATTCGCTAAGATTCGGGTTTATCATCATCATCATCAGCCTGTATCCATCCACGGTTCTGCAGTATTTCGTCCCCAGACAATTCAGCGCGTTCGCGGCAGTCCTAACGCAATTTTCGTTGTTGGCGGATAGGTAGGATTCACGGTTTGTTGGGGCACTTAATGCGCCTTCTCGTGGCCATCCAGAGGGGATCCGGTGCTCCACTCACTGAGTAGTAAAATAATAATAATGTGGTGTATGTGTACAGGCCGATTTATATATTTTTTCTATTCTGTTTAATTTAAATGTTGATTTTTACTGTATTTGCTTGGAATTATTGTATGTAAAATTTAGATTATGGCACTAGTAGCTAAATAAATCAAATTTATTATTTTAATTTGTTCTACGACTCATTGATAACGACGTGGGGCGCACTGGACGTCTGGTGCACGTGAAATTTGGTGCATGTGACAACTGGTGCACTGGTTGTCTCGCTAACCTAACCTAACCTAACGTGATAACGTTCGTCTACTGTTGAATGTAATCCTCCCGCATGAGGCTCCATTCTCTTCGATCCCTCGCCTTTCGCATCCAGGCCACTCTCGCTATTCTTCTGATGTCGTCAGTCCATATTGCAGAGGGGTCGGCCAACGCTTCGTTTGCCAGTTCTTGGACGCCAATTCAACAATTTTCATCTCCATCGAACGTCGTCTCTTTGACATATATGTCTGCCCATTGCTACTCGAGTGTGCCCATTCGTTGGGTAGCCTCACCTACATGAGTTCTTCTCGGATATCCTCTTTTAGAGACACTCCGAGCATGGGTCTCTTTATGGCACGCTGGGTGACCTTTATATTATGGGGACTTGCTCATAAATTCCACGACTCTGCGCCATAAGTTAATACTTGGAGGATACATTGGTTAAACGGCTTAGTTTTAAGACATTGCGGAAATTACATTTTCATAATTTCAGCTGGATTTTATGACGCATAACAACGCGCGCTGGGATACTCTAGTAATATATTATATAATACATTAATACGACATATCTACTGTATATTTTACTTTTATAAAAAATATATAAATAAGTGGATTATCGAGTAAGAGTTTCCGGATTGGATTCCCACAGATATTTAACGCAACTAAGGCGTATAAAAACAATTGTCTTCTATTTATACTTTTTTATGATCAGTGAACCGTTGACAAGACATCAAACGGGGCGTTCTTAAATGCCACTAGGCCACCATTTTTTTGCAAACAATACATTCGATAATTCAATTTTTAAAATGTGTTACATAAAAAGTCATTAATACTTTACGATAAAGTACATATTTAAAGAAAATGGTTAAAATACGTCTCTTAATACAATAAATAATATGTATTGCAGTTCAAAATGCAAACGTTTAAAATTTAATAAACAAAACTCTTTATAGTCAACCCTCTCATAGCGTTTTCGTAAGATCGCGTGACTAACCCGATGCTTCCGAGGCATGGACCATTTAGTACTAAGGGGCGGTTTAACGCAAAATATACACTATAGAAGGGACCATTATATAAAAAAACCCGCTGAAAGTACTAAAGGAAAACTGGTTCAAATAAAAAATATACGCTATAGGGGGTTGACTGTTTTATAAAAAGAACATTTCAACTCGTGTTCTAGTTCTATGTTCGATCTTCTAAATGCACCCTTAGACATATGCATTCCAATGTTATATGTATTGAGCAAAATAACTTACAAAATGTTATCTACTGAGATTTATGACAATTTTCGTTATTTGTAGACATTGACCGTTTTATTGAACGTAACCAGTCATAAATTTTACAACAATACAATTTCTAAAAGATAAGAAATGTCTATATTATGAATTTATTATAGAGCTGAACTAAATTATTATAATACCATTGTATTACTAAAATATTCCTTAAAATGTTTATTAGTATGGATATTTATTTTCTTGGACCACTTAAAAATGATCTAGTAATTAGTAAAGAACTAATAATAAATGTCCAATATTGCAGGCAATTTAAAGCTGAATTGTGGAAAAAGGAAAAGAAGGAAGAAAGTGATGCATACACGGTCAATATGTATTTTATTATTTATATATTTTTTTATCTTTATCTATAATCGCAACTATTAATTGAAATTTTGCAGCTATAAATTGCAATATTGTAGACTTCAAGATGACTCGTAATTATTTATTATATGTGAAAAACCGTTCATAATTTAAAAATATATAAAAACATGTGCATTATATTTACACATATCAATTATTCCGAAATAAAGACAACTCTAAAACAAATGACTGCAAAAATAAATCTAAAAGAATACAAAAACAAACAGGCATAATATTCAAAACTCACCAACAAAAATATTATTCCATTTGCGTATTATTGATAGGTATACAATTTGTCTCCTGGCAGCACTGATCACATTAAATAAAAATAATTATCAAAAGCACTAACGGTTATTAAAATGGCTGTAGATTCTTTATTTTCTTTGCGTTTTGTTATTATTTTGTGATGATGTACGTCATGTCGGTATTTTGCTTTGACGCAGCATAACCTGAAAACGTCTTTACAGCGCGGGATTTCGTGCCCAACTGTCGGTCAGTTCGGCGGGCGCCACGCGCTTCCGTGAGACTACCCTTAGATGGTGGGACCAAGCTTTATTTATTATGAAAACACACGCAAGAAAATGCATCACCAGAATTTATAGCTTTTATCAGTTATCAGTTATCAGTTATCAGGTATGCAGGACGACTGCCTCCCCAAAGAAAGTTCCAACTAAGTAGCCATATTATAAATGAGCAATTATAGCACACTTCAAAAATTACTTTAATTTAAATCCTTTTACCGCACTATAGATCCATTGACTACACAATGTTTAATGTATTCGGTAGAACATCATAGCAAATGTTCAAATATGACCAATGCTTTAGTTAATTCATTATTAAATTTTTGAAACACCTGATGTATTGAAAAAAATAATTTGCAAAGGCTTAAAAGGAAAACTATCTTAATTATCATAGATTAATTGCTTAAATAAGAATACTTAAATGATCCAATACTAATATTTCCTTCCTTATATAATCTAAATATATACTCGTATAAGAAACGAATTACAAAACATTTTCAGGCTTTGAATTTAATTTTGTTTAAAATCTAAATAGAGTTTTTAAGATAAGGATCGCAATCTTTAAGCATTCACATAACAAAAACAATTTATTTTATCACGCAACATCTCTGATACAGCTGAAAATTAAAGTCTACTAAAGGACTATATTTTCTTTCAGCACTATCCGTCACGTATATGTATAAAATAATAATAAATATTCCGTGGACGTGTGGTCACCCGCCATGCAAGCTTCCTCGCGACTGCGTGCTGCACTTGCTGCTTGCGAATGATAACAATAGTGAAGTTGTCTGCAAAACGAGGGGCTACGTGCACTGAGCAAGGAAGCAACATAACGGACGAAAAAATGCGAAGGTACCTAATAAAAAAATCAGGCATTTATTTTTATTTTTTATTTATGTGTTATGGAATATTTTTTGAGTCATACTTGAATTTGTTTTATAATAACATCAGATGATTATCCCAATCTATCAAAATGACGTTGAAAATGATTATGGTTAATTAATACGAGTTAATTAAAATATTTTATTGTTTTGGTTCAATGCTGTTGTTTTATAATATTAATAGGTATTCTGTATTCATATATAAATATATATTTTAACTATGTAAATTTGACCCAATCTTGTTAGATGAAAACTCGTTTCCTTGTCTTATAAAATAATATTTAAGCTATTCAAACTATTTTCTTTGTCTACAATATTTCTTTAAAACTCCAATAGTTTTTTCGTTTCCCACAAAGATAAGCGATCTTCGTTTGTGAATTAATTATCAAATAGTGTTGCAATCTTATGTTAACTAGTTGTTAGGTAAATGTTTATTATTTTTCTTTGGACAACTTTGTAAAGAATGTATAGGTAGCCACATATTTCAGGATGCGGACGTGACTTCTTTGAGGGAAATAACATTATTTTACGAATATTTATTTTTATGATGAAGCTGTGACTTAAGGCAGTCATTAGCTTCAAATTGGAAGCTGATTAGTAAGAGAAAATAATTTTAAAATGTTATCAAGGAATGATTTAAAAATAGTTTTTTTCCAGATTGTGGTGGTAATCAGGAAGTGGCAAACCATCGATATACGAGTATATTATCAGCTATTCGATTTTCACTATACTCAATAAGCTTGATCCCCGACTATTTAACTAAATAAATACTATTTACAAGTTACTTACGTATCCAAACTAGTGAAAATGTTTAAAAATAACTGAACGTTGATACAAGCTATTAATTATGCAGGGCAACCATTCGATTCATTAAAAATCTAATAAATGGCAATTATTTACGTAAATACGAGTACTTAGGGTAGCTGTAATATTTTCTTGTTTATTTTATTATTATTATTAGGATGATACAAAATATCTGGATGATAGCAGATAATAGAAGTTATTGGAAATATGATCCTAATTTGTTTTTAGATAAAGATACATATAGCAAAAAAATAGGCAAGAAATTATTGTATTTTACTAGTATGAACTAATATATCAAACGGTATTCAATAACAATCGATATGTAGAATACCTTCTATTTAAACTAATCATAAATTTCAATCGAGTACATCAATACAATCGCCTGATTACTTAAGAAATTACCTTATAAAATCTCTCTTCTTCTTTAACTTTGTTCTCTTTCATTATTTGGTGTTAGGCTTCCTTCTTGTGAACATGTGCCACATAACACTGTTTTTAATCCTCCCATTAAATGTATTATTTTTATAAGTTTATTTCATTTCGCGATTAAATACTAGTAATAACAAACATTAATTATTAGGACTCATTATGCGACATTGTTTGTAAAATTTAAACTACAATGCAATTAATATGACTAAAACATTTAATATCAAACAGCTTAAAGTCATAAACTCATGCTTGTTTATGGCAGGTAGGTAGTTATCTTTCTGATGAAACAAGAATATTGATTATTGTTTATGTTATCCACTGGATGGTTTACTTTTACTGACGAGTCTACATCTGTTTTGTTTTGCTACATTATTGCACTCCTAAAGAACATTGCGTCTTATAAACAGTAGCACATTAAAGCCTGATCTCCAATCTATTGGAACACAGACGTACATATTGATTCATTACATCTGCTTTTCCGAACATTCTAAATTGAACCTGCCTGAAATATTCCTGAAAATCCCTACACACTTGACATATTATAAATAAGAAGAGTCTCATGAAGCCATGTGAGAAGTGTGGCCTGAAAGGACCATCGTTCAACCCTGGATACGTGTAAGACAAAAGAATCGCAGTGAACAGTGGCTAAAACCAACTTGAGTGAAGATATTGACATATTTAGTGTAATATTGCTTCAGATTCAGTGCTGGTGTGTTGGACGTTTGATTTTGTGGCAATAATGCCGTGTTATTTGTGTATCAGTCATGATATGCTTTGACATGGTTTTTGTTGCCGCAAATTCTAACTATTTGCGCTGTGTATTCCGAAACTTGTTCTGAGTGTGAGGTCATTGACACTGAATATGTCAATACATTTACATCATCACATTTACGTTTGTACTTCAGTAACGAAATAAAATTGTATATTTTGTAATGTCATTGAAGGAAAAGAAATAAAAAATTGAAATTGAAGAACCGTTTCTTCAGGTCCATCTTTAATATCACAGGTAGGCTCTGGAATGCTCTTCCAACATATATGTTTAATATCTCTATCAATCTGAATCTCTTTAAAAAAAACTATCATTTTAAATGCCATCAGTTATTTAAGTAGATTTCAAAAAACACACTTCAAAATTCAGTATGACAAAATCATACTGTTTTGTTCCAAGGTTATATTTAAAATGAACTCATTTTTTGTCAAACCGTATCGAGTGTTCTATAAATAATCTTACAAAAAGGTATCTTATAGAATGTAAGGCATATTTCCTGTGCTTCTTTTTACATTTTAGGAGCGTCAATTTAAGCTTGAAGGTTACCTTTTGAGAGAAAAAAGTCTAAAAATAAAGCACGTTTTCCATCTTTACAAGTCTATGGAAAATTACAAAAACTCGAATTATTAAAGATACCAATTCACTCGACCTGTAAGAAGGTACATTATTTAAATTGGATTTGTAAAAAAATGACACTATTTTTTTTTAACCCACGTTTTACATCTCGGAAATTGTATATTTTTTGTATCGCGTGTATTTTTATGATAAATAAGCGTTTCAGTTTCGATAATAAAACATCTAGGTTTCGACCTATTTATTTTTATGTGTAGCATTACGTGTTTTCATTTTTATTGTTAGGTTTTACTCGTTTAAAGTTTTTACCTGAAATCAACGCATAATTTTATTTATTACCTGTTAATACAAATTATTAAAAATAAAGGTCGTAGTCTTAAAATAAAGGTGACCCAACGTGTCTTGGTGAGTGATATGCATAGAATGTCTTTAAAAGAAAGAATCTGTAGGATATCCGAAGAAGAACTCCAGTAGTGGAGGCTATCCAACGTATAAGCATACTCAACTGGCAATGGACAGAACATATCTGTCGAAAAGACGACTGTCGTTGGGAAGAAAAGTGTTTGAGTGGCGTCCAAGAACTGGCAAACGAAGCGTTGACCGACCCCCTGCAAGATTAAATGACGACATAAGAAGAATAGCGGAAGTAACCTGGATATGGAGGGTGGAGGATCGAGAAGGATGGAAACTCATGCGGAAGTCCTGCGTTCATAAGTGGACGGATACAGAATTATGATGATGATGATGATGCTGATGGATACAAATTACAATGAAAATAGGGCCGCGGCCACATTGCTACAAATTCAAACAGTTTTTAAATGTTCTTCTTGTCACCAACGTCAAATAGATTTCACCTATCAACTGGCAACATCGATGCCTTGTCTATTGCCCAATAATTCAGTTGTATGAGTAATAGTTGCCAATCGGACACTTATACACGGAAATCATCTTTTTTATATAAAATGTAGAATGGTGAGTGAACACCTATATTAGCACAGCAGCATCACATCCAGTTGCAGCACTCCTTATTTGTAATCTGTCTTTTGTTCTTATGAATCTAATGCTCAAGATAATTGATAATTTCCATGTCCTAAATGAAGGATTTTCCCAGTAAAAAATATCTTTTGAAGACGTTTTCTGCTACAAATACAGACTATATGTCTCATTTCTCAGTGAGCTCACAAAGCATTCTACAAGCCTACTCAAATTATCTAATATTTAAATTATATAAGTGGTGAATTTTTATGTTTCATGATGTTTTTTACTAGTACTACTAAAACGTAAAAAAAAGACAATGAATTGTAGCGTATTTTGAATGAAAAAAGTGAGTTAAAACACCTTACATAACTAAGCAATTCGTAAAAAGCGAAAATTATGCTATAAATAATGTCGTTTTAAAAGCTGGTGTTATTCAATGATTCAATGGAGTGTGATCGCTTGAAAGCACCAATGGGAAACCAACCAAAACCGATAGAATTGTGATGGAACCAGAGCTAATCGTACTCCACGACCATTGGTAAGCCGAGCCGATAATAGAATCCATGGAACAATTTGCTGTAGATTTGTTGACGATGGACAACAATCCAGGGTTTTACAAATCGATTAAATTGGTGACTTAATTTTTTTGCGATTTAAGCAAAATCTCAAAAAAAACGTTTAATGCTTTGAAACCTGTCTGAAAAAGCATCAAGAGATGTAAGAAATAGTTAAGTATATATTATGAAGTGCGACGAATTTTCTACAACGTTAAAACATGTCGTTGGACATTAATGCATTGTCAATTGATTTAAGATTAGCACCAACGTATCAAGTTTTTTTTTCTAGCTCCACATATTGGTTATATTAAAAAATATATCTAAAAACGATTCGTTGCCCTCGGCGTCTTTTGCTTATTCGACGCTCTGGGGCACCGACCCACTTCGCCACCCCCTAAAACCGGAACTGATCAAAGAGTTCATTGTTATAGTTTTATATATTTCTACATTAAAAAGTAAAACATCTATGCAAGGCATCGATAGATAAATAAACTCTTTAAAATGTAATTTAAAAGACTTGATTTTCTTAGTTAGGATGTTTTGTTATTCCTCAGAAAAGAAACATTGATTTATTAATTTGTCACTCAATTATTGATATCAACTTGATATAACTCTTTTAGGCTGATGTCGTTAAGCCTCGAAAAATGATCCTTTGTCTCTTATTTATGTTCGCTCGCCTGACAAACATATCTAATAATGTTAGTTTTAGTTATATAATAATACACGATGTTTGCATACGCCATTTTATTTGTTATGACAGTTGGTCCATTTTATGTTGGTGCCACTGTCATCTTTAATTCGCTTTTCTGCCGCGACTGTTGGCATCGCCAGATGTCAGAGCGTGCCGTCAGTTGACAGCTCGCTCGCGACGCCATTAGGCGTTCGCCATACCGGTTGAAAGAAAAAGCAAGTGCTTGAGAAATAAACGCGACATGTGAAACGAAAACACGTTCTTTGTATTGTCAATCTGCTCCTGTATCCTGCCGCTCAGTAATTCGACAACCAACTTAGAGAGTAGGATATCATTATATAAAATATTTTGCGCGAACTTGGTACACATATGTAATCTTATGTCTAGCACGGATCATCCATATACACATGTATTAATAAAGATTGAAAATCATAATTCTACATGTGATATACAATATAGCAGTTTATGTATCTCTTTAGAGCATAGATGGGCAACCGCCGGCCCGCGGGCCGGATCCGGCCTGCGGAGCTATTTTGTCCGGCCCTGATTCATCTCGGCGAAGTCATTGAGAAATACATTAGTTAAAATAATGCAGATGACACGGGGGCTTGCAGTGATTCGGGGAAGCTCGTATACGCACCGAAGGATTACGAGCGGGGCCCACCCCCTCCGCGCTACATAATATAATAATATATATTATTATCGCAATGCATCCGATGGTTTGTGTTTCGGCAAAGTTATCAAGGCATACAAACATCACATATAATTCTTATGGAGATGAACTGAAGGCACTAATAGAGCAATTTGATACGAGGTTTGCCGACTTCCAAAACAAAGACTCAACATTCGCTATATTTGCTCGTCCGATGGATGCTGATGTAAATAATGTGCCAGCAAATTTCCAGATGGAACTTATTGAGCTTCAGGGGGATTTAGCGCTAAAATCACAATTTGACAAAGTTACTTTGACGGATTTTTATAAATTATATTTGGTGGAAGAAAATTATACAAACTTACGTAGATTTGCAAGAAACATCATTTGTCTTTTTGGCAGCACGTATACATGCGAACAATTTTTTTCGAGGATGAAGTACACCAAATCGAAAATTCGAACGAGGATAACAGATGAAAATCTCGAAAATTCGATGAGATTATCATTAAGCAATATCAACGCCAATATTGATAGTCTCGTAATTCAAGTACAAAGTCAATCGTCACATTAAATTTTATAAGCAATTAATGTCGTTCATTATATAAATAAATAAAATATGCAAGAAGTAGCAATGTGTTTTATTTAATTTAATATTACCTTAATATAGTTAATAATTTGGTCCGGCCCTTGACACGGAGACAGAATGATAATGTGGCCCCAGACCTAGGAAAGGTTGCCCATGCCTGCTTTAGAGTCTAAGTTACGTTGAATTTGTTCACATGAAAATATATATAAAATACAAGGAAGGCAAAAATAAATATAAAAAATAAGAAACTACGCCCCAAAATAATATCCTTTCTTTTAGGTATTTCTGTATTTTTTTTAAATGCCTACAAGTATCATCTGGTTCAAGCAATTAATTTATTTTTGATTTGTCGAGCCCTGATATTATTTCCGCGGCTCGACGTGAACGCTTCATCGGGCAATTGTGTCATGACGAGCCGTGTAATAAACAGTCACAACAATAATGGAAAATCTGGATGACGTGGATTTGTTGTTTTCGACAGTTTTGACATTGAAAGGGACCAGTCATTGGTGCCCGTAATTTACAGGCGCACGGAGTGTTTTTGTCCAACAAAAGCACTAACATCAAATGAGAGTAGGAACTTTTATTAACATTATAAGTGTAGGCCTACTTGGATCTATTATACTAGATTGTAATAGATTAGTGAAAATCCATATATTTTTTGGCTAAATCTCATGACTGTGTATGTAAATAGTCTAGCAATGAAAGGCCTAAAGCTCAGAAAACTCGTCATAAAGACAATAACATGTTTTTTTGTTTTTATTTCCTCCTATACGGATGACAGGTTAGCTATAATGAGCATTCGAATTTTTTAGACGCATTATGCAGCCATTTTCTAATGTTTTAATACTCTAAATTGGCTGAATGTACGGCTGCATAAATGATATTATATATTTGTCACAACTGTCATTTTTTATTCCAGGAATTATTGTTAAAATCTGTGATAGTGAATTTATAGTTTTAACAATCGATTAATGAATCCACAACAAAGAAGCCGCGTACAGTACGTTTACAAAAGCGAACGACTGATGAAGCTGTCATTTATAACGAAACCACGATCATCAAGTACGTTAATAAACATCGATATTAAAACGTTGAAAAATGTAATTTTATATTTATTATTTGAAATCGTTTTCAAAACGAATGCTGAAAATGTGAATAAAGTTTTAAAAGTATTAATCATACATTTTTATGTTCATGGTGTTGGAATACATATATGGCTGCGAATCATAACAGCTTTCAAATGTGAATCTAACCGTGTATGTACTAGGTTTTGATAATATTATAATAATTCTGCGAATAGATACTGAGGGACTTAGTTTGAATCTGTAAGGAATGATGGTTAGAGAGCAAGAGTCCGTCAAGAGATGAATGAGAGCATTAACTACGACGAAGCGATTATCAATGGCAGCTAACAGAATATTATGGCAGAAATTTGTGATGAACTTTCCAGTACATTGCTTGCATTCGATATAGTGAGTACATATGATGTGATCTTTTAGTGAAGGTACTCCATCTGGGAAGCAGGTATAACAAAAAGGAAATGGTTGTCTTTAGAAAGCAAGTCCACCAAAAAATTGATTGGCTGGTACAGCATGACGTAGAAACTCTTTCAAATGTGAATTATAGCCAAATGTCAGTGTTGCTGCATGTGATGGAAGTCCCCTGCCCTGGCTTCCGCAGACCAACACGAGCCGGTGGGCAATGGAGCGACAAGGACCGACCACCGAAGGCCAAGTGGACATTTTTTGCGACACATTTTATTACAAATTGACGTATTATAATGATATTAAAATAAATGCTCTTTTACTCAAAATTAATAACCAATTAACGTCAATTTTGTAAAGGAAAGAGCACGTAATAAAAACAAAAGCCTTTGACTTTTTCACTTCGATTACATAACCCTTAAAAAACATTATCAAAATAATGACATTACACATAGCTTTTTATTTATATACTTACAATTTACACTCCATTATAGTCGTCACAAATTACATACGTAATGTTTTGACAATCAGCATGTTCTGCATCTTGTTTTATGCCAGCTTTGCCTACCGAATTCCAAAGGTTTCATTCTATGTACAGTTCCCGGCGGCTTTCTAGGATGGCTAGAATTTTGAGACATGAAGAAAACGATGTTGTAGTTTATGCTATCTTGCGGCAATCGGAGAACATGTATAATCTCTTGACCGAAAAGTATCAGACTCATGATGTGATCTGTCTCAAAGGTCATACACTTCCAATTTGCCCGCTGTGTCCAACGTTCTTCTTCAACGCTTTCTGTCATCAACATACTCGTATAACGCGATCTGTTACTGCGGAAAACGATCTTCGCTGCCCGCCGGGAGCGTATCACATACATACAGTACCGGCTTTAAACCCTGCGGCGCCCTAACGCAATATATTTTTTCTGGCGCCCCATATTGTTCATATTTTTAAAAAATCCAATCAAAATTGGTTGCCATCGGCGCCCCTAGCTTATTCGACGCCCTGAGGTGCCGACCCACTTCGCCACCCCCTAAAATCGGCACTGCATACATAGCGTATTACTCAAGGTTTTATTATCTCAGCTACAGACAAAGCAATCTGTCGCAACCAATCAACTAAAAAATCACATTCTGCGTACCAGAAACCTAAAATGATTATGCTATTAGAATATGATGTACGAGTACGTTTCTATAACCTTTATTATTCATATTAGTAAAATACAGGATCTTTTAAGTTTTCATAAAAACTCATGCAGTAGAATATCAGTTGATTGATTTTAAAAATCCATTGTTCAACCACTTAAACTTTTGTGTAATAAATAAATCAAAACTTTTTACAACGTATTTAACTCTTTATTAATATTTTATTTGATTGCACATAACTTATTAAATATCAGTCTTTTGTATTGAAGCAGCAAAGAGACGACGATCGATGCTCTTCATCATCAGCAGCCACTAGCAGCAGCAGACCATCATGTACTCGTAATCGTGGCAGAGACCAGCTCCGTTGAGGGGACAGTCGAGTTTCTTGGGACATAGCACGGGCAGCTTGTCTGCAAAAATACCAACAATATTATTTTATTTTTATAGGTATTAACATCCTCCTCTCTCAAAAAGGCGCGTTATTACATCGCGTGAGGGCAGGATGAGGAGCAGGTCAGCAGACAAACACTTTCGTTTTGAAGCACATTGATTATATTTACATTAAATACATTACAATCTTTCGACCACGTGAGATGACATGCCACGCGGCCGCAACGCGGACCTTGTGTCGCCAAAGGGTGGGGACCAACTGACGTACTCCGCGCCGTTCCGGCTTCCGATAGCACCACGAGCGGTGGTATCCTTAACTAACACACCCGTTAGCGGAGCCGGCAGCACGGCGCACCTAAATGCACGACAAGCGACCCGAAATAAAGAGACGAAAGATCGTATATCGAGGTTTTCGGTAACAGTAAGCAAGGACTACATCATGCTGATGTCAGTATATTAAATCATCAAGAGACGACGGTCGAAGGGGAAGAGAATTGTTGAAGTGGCGTCCAAGAACTGGCAAAAAACTGATTTTCCAAATGCTGCCCATCCCAGTTGCATACGACTGTCGATTTCTTTTGCTAGGTATTTTGTCCTAATTTGAATAGAAGAAATAATTCTAATAATAATTGGAACCATGTTTGGAGTGTCTCTAAAATATAGAATCTGTATCGAGGATATAAAAAGAATAACTCAAGTAATGGAGACTACCCAAAGAGTAGGCACACTCAAGTGGCATTGGACAGGACATTTATGTTGAAGGTATCATGGTCGATGGGAAAGAAAAATGCTAGAGTGCCGTCCAAAAACTGGCAAACGGACCATTGGCAAGATGGACTGATGACATTAGAGGAATGAATATATAGAGCAGGAGTAGGATTCTTGATCCTCCACATCCAGGTGGAAGGTGGAGGATCAAGAAGGATGGAGAACTCATGCGGGAGGCCTACGTTCAACAGTGGACTGACACAAGCTGATGATGAAATACGAGTATAATAACACCTTTATTATTTAAAAAAATCACGACCATATGCTCCAGGTAGGGAAGAGGAAATAATTATTATATAATAAACACATACAAGAGAATAAAATTAGACGATGATGAAGAAATATCATCAGTGAAATCTCATACGGAGATATATTGGATTTTAAAAAATTGACATTCATATATGTATCTTCTTCTTCGTAGTATCAATCCGGTGGATTGGTTTGCAGCAACAGAATCTTGCATCTCGATCTCCATTCCTCTCGGTCCTCCGCAACCCTTTTCAGCTCAGCATAAGCGCTACAGTTCATTTCCTCGAATACTTGCTGCAACTACTAATGTATATAACCACCATTTTCTTTATTTATCACGAACCACGCTTAGGATGTGCTATTGTCGCTGTGTTTATTGACGATATCAGTACATGATACAATGAATAATATTACATACTATTATATTTATGGTACAACTTTGACTGCAAATTGTATTGTAGTTTTTAGAAAACTGCCTTATAATCAACACGATAGTATATAATTCGCACGATAATACCTAAGAATGTACTATATAATTATTTATTGAATTGTTATAAAGTGTGTATTTATTTATTTTACCCAAAAGTCGAGCGCATCCGCAGCAGTATCCATAAATAATGGCGGGATCATCTTCACAAGTTCCGGGACATCCGTTACATTTAACTCCAATATTCAGTAATGGGATGTTCACTGTTGATAAAAACAAAATAATATATTATTATATAATTAATAGTAGAGCACGAGATCTCAAAATGCACGAGATTATTCCATATTTTGAAGACATTTTCTTAATGTTGTAAAGTTAACCAATTCAAATTAATTTATCGCGTTGATACCAAAATAAATTATGTATTCTTAATTTAAATATCGACGTTCTTTATTATTTTTGCACGATCTATTGACAGTATAAGGAAGCTTTTTACTTTAGCAAAGAGACGAAGCAGTATTCATAATACCATAGAGCTTATTAAAATATTCCCTAGATAACAAAATAAAACAGTATATATTTCAATCAATAATAAATGTAAAATTTAACTTTGCCCAAGACTGCATTTCTTAAAAAATTATATAAATGATTAAATCAGATTTTTATGCTTTTTAATGGTTATTTTACAGAATTAGTAATCAATAAATAGTTTAAATTTAATTAATTAATTGTAAGACGTGATTAAGTTAGGTCATTACAATCCGTATAAAATTATTAAATTGAAAAATTAAAAAAAAAATAACCGCTATTACTGACCGTAGGCGATTTAAATGCTGTCATGTAAAATATGTAACAATCAATCATATTTTTCTTGCATCAAAATTGATTGTTCCTAATTCTGCCATTAGATGGCGCCACTGTCGCTTCAACTCGCACGCACAACGCCGTGCTTTTAGTATATAAGCGCTAGAAGAGCACTTCTCGTCATACTTACCTGGCGTAGAGGATACCGTGATCATCAAGGCGGTTCCTCCAGGGCGAGGCTCTTCCATTGCACTTCGGTTGGGCTGACCCTTGCGATTATCCCTAATGCGGATAACTCGGGCGCGTAATTTTTGGTAGTCGGGACTGCGTACGCGCTGCTCCCGAACATTAAACTTATGAAACCTTACTACATACTATTGAAATCTTTTTCTGATGACGTTACCACATATAGCGTTCCTTGTATAATTAGGCAGAAAACGGAAAAAAATCTGTAGCACTTTTTGTGCGATTGCCAAGACCAGACTTCTTTTGGCAAGAAATCGTATCTGGAGATTTCATCTAGGAAAGCCTTTCTTTCTACTGGTGAAAATTTCGACTGTCAGACCTGGAAATGCCTAACAGGTTAAGAACCATAGTTGGTGGAAAAAAGGGCAACTTCGAGCTGTGGGGAATGCTTCGGCAGGGGCGAATCACTGCTATGTAGACCTGCAGACTGCCTGACACACATGATTCCCCCTATATTTCTGACTTAGCTAAACATCCCAAGACCTAATGTTATGTACACACAGGTCATCGATGTTGCACCAGATATTGGGCGGATACAGTTTGACGTCGCTGACACGAAAAATATCAGCTGCTCACTGATCACAATCTGAACGAGGGACCATCAAGGAATTGTCCTCGGGTTTGAGTCTTGTTTGGAGAAAATCAATACCTCAAAGTTATTGAGCATTTTATTTTCAATTTTGTTGCTCACTAACTTTGGTGGTCACACAATTATTTTTAATGTTGGTTATACTTGTATTATTTAAATAGTCGTCGTGGGAGGATATTCATGCAAACTCTTATTACACCGATGTTTAATGGTTTCGTTCTTATTTGATTGAATTATTTTCAGTTTAACATTTTAAATATAATTTAATCATGTGGTGGTACTAATTTTGCGATCTTACGAATGCTCCAGCTGATGTGCTGATATGAACAAAGAAATATTTTTTTACATTTTGCTGAACTTTATCCGCCTCACTCATCACACTGAAGAAGAATCTTCGAAATAGAAAAAAAAACATCACCCCAATGAAACAATCTCAGCAGTAATTCAAACTATTGCGCTGGCTATAAAAAAATACAGCAATGGCTGACGTCAATACATATTAAAATGCGCAACAATAATACATAAAAACATGTAAATACTTTAAGCTTAACGTGACGTACAAAATCTGACGAATCTCGATAACGTCACAACACTACGTGTTAAATGAGTTGTTTTTCGTCTACTGCGTGTCTCATAGCATGAGTAATGTTGGTGCAATAAGACAAACTCAATTCAATCAAAAGTGAAGAAAATTTCAATTCAATCAACTGATTCATAAGTATTCATCATTAAATGTCATACAATTAGAGTGATTAAAAGCAATAATAAAATTATGCATCCTTGATTCTTTAATGGTTTTGTAATTACCTACATTTGATAAACTATTATCAAGGCGATAGCTAGTAATACGACTATAATACTAGTTGCGTAAATGTTAGAATCAGTGTTATTTTTTATAGCTCGTGTTAAAACATTTTTAGTGCGTAATAAAAGGCTTTTCCATAGAACTTCTCATAATGTTGTTTGTAATAATTTCATCTTAAGAAACGTAACCTTCACAATTATATAAACTTGTCAATTGGTGTTCTTGCAAAATAATATATATTTCATGTTCGGAAGAAGGATCCTTGGACGGCACAAAATACAATAATGAACACGATTGTAACTTGTAAAGTTATTAAAGTTCATCTGTCATATCTTTTAATTTATATTAAGGTTATGGATTTTAACATTACTAAGTAAGACATCAGTATGGCTTTTTTTTTAATCTTTTTGGAGTATTTTTGAAAATATTTTTATAAATTACGACTAAATGAGTTCTTAAAACAAAACAATCCATCAGTTAAAAAATCACTTATTGATTTACTAAAAGTACTCACTAGTTCAGCATAAAACTTTTTGGTATATTTTTACTTTGAACTCCCTGAAACGACAAAGTTTTTACGTGAAATGAAGACCAGAAAATAAAACTAGAAAATATTTTTGAAATCTTATTTACTTACAGCGACGTAATTTTTTTATTTTTATTATTTAACTCATGCTATTTTGTTTCATTCTGAAATTAAAATACTATATTTGGTACTCTAGATATGTACTAAATATAAGAAAAAAAACATATTTTTTTTTTTAATTTATACTTAGTTTAGCCTTTTCCGCGAAAAAGATCCATTTTTTGTATGAGATTTTCACCCAGTATAAGTAGTACTACCAAGAAGGAACTTACCAAAGCAACCCACGACGCACTCCACCCTATGTTTGGGTACCAAAAGATAACTACACGGGTCAAATCAAGAAGAAGTTTCCTACAGTTGACAACGGAACTGGAGATACCTGAGGCCACCCTGCAGCTGAACATGTGGAGAAGCGCAACTGAGGGGAATACTTGGATTGCTCCGAAAGAGGACCTAGCCCCTGGACATGACCAAGGGTGAAATATATGGAGGTCCCTTAACAGACTTCGGACCGGAGTATGCAAGACGAGGACACAAATGAGGGCCTGGCAGTTTTACAGCGGACCGACTGAATGTGACTGCGGCGTGGAGCAGACCCTGTCACACCTTCTGGAGTTTGCGCTGTGCCCGAATAGCTGCACCCAGGAAGACCTGATGATGGTCAGAAGTAACGCCATCGACGTCGCCCACTTCTGGACAGACAGGATCTGACCCTGTTGTTTCCGACACGATTATATATATACCCAGTATAACATGCTTTTGAATAAAACCATCCCGATTTTCGTATTATTCGAGGACTGACCACATTTTTATTACTGAAGATTTATATTGTGTTTTACATTAGATCAAATTTAGTGCAATACTTACATCTTGGTGCTTTCCTGACGCTGAGGTCAAACGGAGCGTTGGGGAGAATGGTGCAGACAGCGCAGGAAATAACAGCACTCAACATAAAGACTATGATGATGCGAGACATCCTGATGGTGTGCAATCTAAACAGTCAAAAGATCTCAGAGATTCGCGAAGTCTTCACAATTGAAATCCAAAAACTTTGGAAGATAAAGTCAAAATTCTTGATCAAGAGGTTCCCCACGAAATGATGAATGCCTTGATTTATAGTGTAGTTCTTATAAATCAATGATTTTAAACTATCAAGCATATAAATTTCCACAATAGTAAGTGCTTAGTACTCTTTTAAAGCTATTGATTCAGTTGTTGTGTTGTAAATCTTCCGACTAAGACTGGTCGTCGCCCGAGGAGACTCTTTATTAACTACCTGCTGCTCTCTCAGCATATCCGATAAGTTGGACGGTCATTTTGTCAAATTACGACTGTCAATTATAGATTATCAAATTGAGCAATGATTAATAGAACAGAGATCACAAACCATTACCTAAAAGCATCGTCTCTCATTGTGTAGCTGGTGACCTGATTATTTCTAAACAATGTCTATTAGACAAACGGAATCAATAAACATAAACCATATTTATGATATCGCATAATTTTCATGTGATCTTTCTTATGAAGTAAATGCTTATGGAAGAGTTTTAATAGTGATCTTTTGATTTATATTCGGAACTAAACTAACTTTCAGATTTAATTATAATTTATTAACCTTGTATTTTACCATTAACTAGGAGCAGCTGACAAAGGCTATGATTTAACATTCAGTGTCCCTTGATTATTTCGACTTGTATTATTGTATAACTATGAGGTTATCCTTTGTCTTGGATTGATTTTATGATACAAATTGAAATAGTTTCAGTGTTGAAGTATATTTAAAAAAAAACAGGATGTAAATGGCATTGTCTTGGTTCTCTATTAACAGTTTCTTTGCGCTTCATTTTATTTGTATTGTTTTCATCAAGATTCAAATGACTATACAATTATCTATGAAGATGAATAGAAATTTTAAGAATCGTCTGCCAATGAACCAAAAATCAGTTTATATTTTTAACAAAATCCCCTGTAAAAATATCAAAGCAATTATAATTTAGAACTAAATTTGAATTTTGATTATCGAATATCTTTGTTTTTTTTCAGTTGTGTTCAATTGTTTCCTTACGTTTTTGTTCTTCGGATGGTGTTTTGGATGTTATTCGTGGTTTAAGGATTATTTTTCTATTCTCTTTTTACTTTTTACTAGCTCCATTTAACTAACCCTTTGGTTTCAACATATGTAAATGAATTATAGTTACATGCAAAGTGGTTGATTTTTTATATATTTTTTTGTATTTACAAATTACTTCCCAATTCTGCTGTTGATCGTTTAATCTGTTTTCAATTAAAACTCACTTAGGGCATTTAAAGTACACACTGTGAAACATAATATAACAACTTAAATAGTATATTAAATATGAAACTTTTTATTATAATATTAAATATTAAAAAGAATACGTTAAAATGTTAAAAAAATTAAATATTAAACTTTTTCTAAGTGAAAAGGTTTAATATTTTATTTTATATATAGAGTAATTTCCTGGTTTTCGTAATCGCTAGCGATTCCCAGAAAAGCCGCTGGACGGTTCATTGACCTTAAGTGGGGAAGTGAAGATGAACCAAAAGCATTAGACGATTATCGCATTTGCCTACCGCTAATTACTAATTAGTAATCAACTGAAGAAAACAACAACATTGGCCACAAACACCTCAAGTCCAATAAAGAAAAATAAATTTGAAAAAATAGACAATACATACAACATAGTTTTTTTCTTTCATATTCGTTGGATAGTTCCATATT
The DNA here is from genome assembly GCA_022606575.1 of Glossosoma conforme. Lineage (NCBI taxonomy): Eukaryota > Metazoa > Arthropoda > Insecta > Trichoptera > Glossosomatidae > Glossosoma > Glossosoma conforme. Next base: position 33,818 of record JAGTXR010000250.1, on the reverse strand, counting down.
GTCGCCACAGTTTGTGGCCAATCAGTTCTGTCAGCTGCCAATATCTTTATCTTGTGCCAAATTAGCCGGAGGTCATAGCTCAGTGGTTAAAGCGTTTGCTTTGCAAGCCAAAGGTCGTTCCCCTACGGAAAATACCTCCGATTGGTGTGAATTTGATCCATCACCCGTAAAATGCCAGTCATAGCCTATTAATTCAAATTGGTGATAGAAGAAAGTCGTCCCGTGAAGACCACCCATTCATACTAAATTCCTGTAATAATGAAGGATGATGCGTGAATCTCGGGCTGCAGTCTATGACGTTGACGGATCAACACTCCACATGCAGCGTTTAGCCATATAAACCATGGTCATCACCATCAGCCTGTGTCCGTCCACTATTGAACGTAGGCATCCCGCATGAGTCTCCATCCTCTTCGATCCTCCGCCTTCCGCATCCAAACTATGGTAAGCGCCATAGAATTCCACAGATGAGACTTCAGAATTACTATCACCATCTGTCGTGTTATCATATTCTCCTGTATGCGTTTACATAAAAAATTAAAAAAATCATCTATACTAACGGAGTAAGTAAATTGCGACCTCCGCGAGACACTACAATTTGAGAAGCAATGTCCTAGAAGGCCAAGGACCCACTTTGGGAACCTATGTGGTAAGCGAACCAAATTTACAACTGTATTCCAAAGCTTGAAGATTAAAAGTAAGTACGCTTTTAATTATAAGACAAACCACAAATTACCCTTCGATCAAGTAGGCATTTACAGATTTTAACTCATAAGCGGATGGCGAATTCGAAAACAGTGCTAAAAATATTTAAGTTACATTCAAAATCTAGAACTATCAAAAATTAATAATGACAATTTGTGAAGCCTACATCTAAATGTTTTAAAATTGTTTGTTTACGAACGCGGTGTGACATTAAGTGTTCCACTAATTGCATGATTATCTAGGTCGTTGACCTCAAAGAAATGCAATACATTGTATGTACTTACTAACTTAATTAAGAGTCTTGTAAAACAGTGAACACAAACTTTCAAAATGTAAAAAGTAAAAATTGATCTGCATACTGAAATAGTTTGAGTAACACTGCACTAGAATATGTTCTTAGTGTAATACATACATGCTTTTTAAAATTCGCGTCTAGCTAATAAAAAATATTGGATGGGTGTCAGGACAAAAAAAACCGATAGGTATAATTGTAAAAAAAAAATCATTAGGGTAACAAAATATACGGTTTATTGAATTTTTTATTTTTTATTTTAAAGTGAAGAGATTATAATAATTTAATTTAAAACTACGACATTTAAATATCCTTAAGTGTAAGCCATGGTCAGGAAGAACGGTCTTAAGCGTGACCGATTCGAACCTCGACCATCCCTCAAGCGAGTTCGGCGTCACTCTACCACGCGGATGCGTAGTTCTTTCTCGACCATTGTGCTGTTTATTGGTGCCACAGAGGAGCGCAGTTTCTGATCTTGACAATTGCGCTATTTACTTGGCCTTGGATCATTGTAACATCCTCCATTCTTCAAAGAAACGGCTCCAGGTTGCCGGGACTTACATTGGGACGCGTGCTTTTTTAGAATCACATTGTAATTTATTTAAGACATCGACAACTTCGGTATTTGGGGCCACAAATAATGAACGATCTATCTCCGTGAAGACCCGAGCCGAAAGCGAATCGGCGCGCTCCGTAACACCGCAACGCTATTCTATCACCTGTCGGCCCTTTAACGAATTATCTTCTGTCAAAACAAGCAAAATGGCGATGCAACGCCTTTTCTTATATTACTTACATTTTTATATATATGCCTATCCGACGAGCAAGCAAAAACAAGATGCGAAAGGTTGTATATCGAGGCTTATCGGCACCAGCCTGCATGGGTTATATCGACATGATATCAATAGGACGATGCACATGCGACGTCCGGTATCGATATATTGGGTTTTTAATGACGATTACACAGACGATATCCGTTCTGCCACATGATGGTCATCAACCTCAGCGTGAAGAAGTAGACTAACTCAACGACGCTGATGAGGGAGCATCCGACGAAGAGTCCACAGATTCCACCAAAATAGCCTGGAAATTGTGATAATACAAGTATCCTTGTAATATGATAACCTAATGACGAATTTGCCAGTGCTTTTAAATTATAAAAAAAAAACTCTTGTACAGGACACATCTGTCGAAGATATGATGGGGAATAAAAGTGGTAGAGTGGCGTCCAAGAACTGGAAAATGGAGCGTTGGTCGACTCGGTAATGGTAAAAGAAATATATATATAGATACGTGTGATACTCGTAATATTACATCCGTTTTTTTCAGCAATAAAATTGATTCATCGAGTTTTTCTTTCGGGAATCATCCAAAAATAATACAGCAATGTCAGTTAATTTAACTGTAGGAAAGTTTTTTTTTATGTAAACGCATGCAGGAGAGCACACCCGGTCAAGACTAGTACACTCTATGTCGCTCAGCCAAGGAGGCTGGACCCTGCATGCGGGAAACGTGTGTTGTGTTCGTGTTTGTGTGTGGGTTGAGGAGATTGCAAGTGTATCTGTTTCTTGAAGAGATCCAGATTGTAGGAAGGAGGAAACACAGACGCTGGAAGAGCATTCTATAGCTTACCGGTGTCATTAAGGAAGGAGCTTTGGAAGCTGCCAGTTCTTGGTCGACATATATTAACCGTGTATGGATGTTTGGAAAGTGTAAGGCGAGTTTGTCGGTTGTGGGTGGGTGCAGGAGGAATTAGTTCTTTGAGTTCCGAAGAGCAGCGACCGTGGTAATAACGGTAGAAAAGACTAAGAGAACCAATCTTACGCCTGTGTTCCATTGATTGCAGGTTAGACGTAAGAGTGTCATTGTTTATCAAACGAATAATACATTCGAAGTAATTTTTAGAATGATAATTATATTATCTAACTAAGTTTATTTATTTTATTTTAAGCGGGTGCATAGCTCGAGGCCTGAACCATTTGGTTTAAAGACGCGGCCGAACACAATTGCCCGGCGCCCGGTTGTTAGTAAAACAATATGTGAAATCTTGGAAAGCATAGTAAGAGTGTATCAATAAATAATGTTCATGTGATTAATTAAAGATAAACAATATGTACTTACTGACGACTTCAAACCAATAGTAGAGAACATCCATTTTGTACAGTTCTGTATCTACATCTCCGTAGTAAATGTGAAGGACGCTGTGGTTTACCAAATCAAGTCCGTATCTGCAGAAAAAAAGGATTTTACATGTCAATAATGTACGTTGATACCGGTCGTCGCCATCTTGTTGATAGATCGGCATCGTACTTCTTGATCTCGGTCGCAAAAGCTAACCAGTATCACCTCCTCGCTAACCTCTGTTTCTTCATAGGGGACAGGTTGATCGACGTAGCACTATCAAAGACAAAGCGGCCCAAGCAAGGTACGACGCCTAAAGCGGCCCACAGTCTGCATGGAGCGGGTCAAGGTTGAGTCGGTCCTGATTATGGATTGCTGTCCTGGCTATGGTGCAGCCTCGTGGCATTTGCATTAAAGCATGTTATAGTTTCAGTCTAAATTCTTGTATTTTTGTTTGAATTTTAAATAAACGAGAGTAAGCTCAAAGTTGTGGCTTTAGTCAGTTTACCCCTTGGTATCAAAGTATACACAACGCCTGCCGGAAGTCAACTAGGTGGAAGATGGGCGCCTCTGTGGCGTGTTGTAGGTGCTTGTCTGCAGCCATTAAAAACACCAAACCTTGTCGCTCCTCCTGGACGTGTTTTCACCTACACACATCATTGAATAACATCTTGAGGTGTGTCACTATGTAAGTGCTTGTTTGCAGATATTACAGACACTAAATAATTATTGTACTTCAGAAATGCATTGAATTGATAAAATTTGTAATGTTTCTGCAAGGAAAAAAAAAATGAAAATTGAAATTGAAATAAACGTTGCTACACTCCCCCTTAACTTGTACTAACATAAAGTCATTCTTGGGAGTCAGTTGGAAAATTAAGTGTCTTTGTGACGTGCATCATGTAAGTGCTTGTCTGCAGAGATTACAGATACCAAACCACGAAGGTGTTCTTTACCTCACCTGAAATCGTTCTTGGACGTCGGCTGGGAGATGGCCGTCTCTATAGTGTACACTTTGTAGGTGCTTATCTGCAGAAATTAGATTCACCAAGCCTCTTAGGTGCTTTATCCCCCAACTTGTACTCACCTGAAGTCGCTCTGGGACGTCGGCTGGAAGATGGCCGTCTCTGTGGCGTGCACCTTATAGATGGTTGTGGCGCAGTCTGGCAGACATTCCGGGCACCACAGCGCGTTGATGCTCTCCTCTTCGAGGCCTTCTTCCTCCTCCTCGCTCGTGAAGAACGTGCGGAACTTCTCTAATTATCATCAGACGAATGCCCACAGGGACAAGAAAACAGGAATTATGAAATGCCATCGAAAACCCAATGTAGTGATTATTTGTTGAAATAGCAATTACGTTTTGCTGTGAGATCTCGGTACACGTGCTAAATCTCACTCAGTTATTATAAAAATCAGGAATACAGGAACATCAATAATTCAAGTATCGGACGAGATCAGGAACTGCGCTTTCCTGTCGCACCAATTAGCAGCACAGTGGTCAAGAGAGGAACCACGCTTCCCTTGTGGCCTCTAGAGGCTGATGCGACCTCACTCGAGGGCTGGCTGAAGTATGAGTCGGTACCTCTTAGGACTCCTCTTCCTGACCGTGGTTTAGCCCAAAGTATTCTGTTTAATTTTAAACAAATAAGATTATTCTCAAGTGTTGATGCTTTCATACATTTACCCCTTGGTATCAAAACACATATTCTAATTGTAATTTGAATGATCTCACCCCTGTACTTGTCCAAGCAGGCCACGTGGCTCAGGGTGCAGATGATGGTGCCCTCGCGCGGCGCGGGCATGAAGAAGGGGACGCACTTGCAGAGAGCTTGCACGTTCCTCATGCGGCACTGCACCAGGCAGTTGCTGTAGCTGTAGTGGCCGAAGAACCGCTCAGAGAGTTCCTCTTTAAACATGCAGCCACGCTGGAAACAACGCCACACCCACAACATTTGTTATTACTGCAGTGCCAATACTGACCAGCCTTGCCGGCGTTCTTTGAATAACAACAGTGTTGCCAACCGGCGATCTTCACACCATAGGCGTTGGTAATAAATGGTAGGTGTGGATGATAGTAACATCCTCCTCTCTCAAAAAGGGAAGTAATTATGTCATGTGAGGGCAGGATGAGGAGCAGGTCAGCAGACAAACACCTTGCAAACTTGCCTCGCCAAAGGGTGGGGACCGACTGCCGATCTCCGCGCTGTCCCGGCTTCCGCTAACGCCTCGAGCAGTGGAATTTTTATCTAACACACCCGTTAGCGGAACCGTCCTAAATCACAACACGGCACACCTAAATGCACAACAAGCGACCCAAAATAAGAGAAGAAAGATCGTATATCGAGATTTTCGGTAACAGTAAGCAAGGAGTACATCATGCTGATGTAAATATGTATGCATCATAGGTAAGGAAATAACATGTAAAGCTATAATATCAACAACTAACATCCTTTACTGATACCTTAACTTAACGAGTATATCGAACATCATGCTTTTCCAATGCAGAAATTTTTACCAATATATGCAATAACTCCTAGTTCACCTTGTGTTTTATACAACAACACTTTTAGCCTATGTCAGGCTAAAATGAGTCCTAAAACCTCACAGTAGCACATGGCAGCTTAACAAAACTAACAATGTAACAAACTCGTGCCTATAATTTAGACGATTTGGCAACCTACTGAACACACATCACTTTCGGTAAGCTTGGAAATAGTATATGCATTTTTAAAGGTACAGGTGATAAATCAAACTAGATATATAGTTCTCGAATGGTTTCTCGTTCTTTCTTGAAATATTTGTAAAATCACGCTACCTGAGTTAGAGAGAATCTTTTGACATCTGGCACGCTCCGCACCGTGATGGGCTCCAGGTCCATGAGACTCTCTGCGTTGACAGGCAGGAACTTCTGGATCAGCGAGCCGCTTGTTGTGTCGGGGTAGTCATCGGGGTTGAAGATGTTGACCTGTGTGCACATCATACGCAAAGTAATATTTCAATTAATTGTGTACTAGAGGAGACTACAGTCGCTGAAAGTATTGTAAGAAGAAGATTACGTGGACCATATAAAAATAATACTTTATTATTGACAAAGACATATTTCTATAAGAATTAGTGGATGTTGGCTGAACATGTGGAGAAGCGCAACTGAGGGGAATACTTGGATTGCCCCGAAAGAGGACCTAGCCCCTGGACATGACCAAGGGTGGAATATATGGAGGTCTCTTAACAGACTTCGGACCGGAGTATGCAAGACGAGGACACAAATGAAAGCCTGGCAGTTTTACAGCGGACCGACTGAATGTGACTGCGGCGTGGACCAGAGCAATACCCTTCATGTAGGGTCGTAGGGTACGCTAAGCGTTTTTCCGGCGCTTCTGTAGCGCGACATGTCGCTCGTGCGCCACCAATAAGTGTGAGCAAGACTTAGTCACTTCTGCAGTACAGTATCCTCTCACGAAGAAAGGCATATAGTCGTATTTCCAGCATCTAGACTACCCGGCTATTATTATATCAACATTTATAGAGCGTTTTTTTATGACCAAATGGTGGTTCCGGCAGCGCTTCCCATCAGGCAAAAAGGTGGGTCTTGAGTCTGCCTCTGTAGGAAGCCTACATTTTTAGTTCTTTTATAATTTCTGGAAGCGGATTTCAGGCTGATTTCCAATGACCATGCTAGGACTACCTCTCGTCAGCTGCAGGGTGCTTTTGCTTGCTCTGACTGAGGATCATGTAGTAAGTGATGGCTGATGTCCTCTGCTTGTTTACTACTTTGGATTGTCTCACGGCCAGGAAAACTGAATTATGAGTGAAGATCAATATATTGAAAATGGTTAATTCAATGCGGCCATGCTTTTAACCTTTAAACGCCCAGTGGTTTCCTTGCGGGACCGCAGATTTGCATCGTTCAATGCCCTACGATCCCATACAGGAAGTGCTAATGGTTCATTTCACAATCGGATTACATTAATTTGCAATAATATTATTAAAGCAAGTTTATGGAAGAATCAATTGTGCGACGAAACATTACAAACATTGGCCTGCTAGGGCATTGAACGACGCAAATCTGCGGTCCCGTACGGGACCACTGGGCGGATAAATGTTAAAGTGACCACTGACTGACCACTGACCACGTAGACGGTGAAAGGTAAGGTAACGTTCGTACCCCGATGCCTTCGGTGTTGTGGAGTGTGTAGAAGTAATCCTCGAGTTGCGGGTTGATGATGACCGAGAGACCGAATATGATCCCCGAGGCAGACAGGGTCAACACATCGCCATCTTTGTCGTCGGCAGCAACGCTGGATAACATCGAAGCTGAATTGTTATTAAAAAATTTGAAATACCCAAAAAAAGTATTCGTCAATGGTACAAAATCGTAGTATTAAGGGATAAATTGCTAAAGCCCCAACTGTCGAGTTACTCCCGTTTATTTAAAATTAAACAAAAATACAGGAATTTAACTTAAAACTATGGCATGTATTAATATCGAGAGGCTGAACCACGGCCAGGAAGAGCGGTCCTATAAAGCAGGACTGACTCAAACCTCGACCAGCTCACATGCGTGGTCAGCGACAGACTGCCGAGACTACGTAGAAAGTGGTACCTTCCCCTACTACTATATCAGAGAAGCTTGTTCCCTTCGTCGACCACTAAGTCGTGAGTAGCGCTACAGGTAGCACGCTTCCTTCGCTACATGGAAGTGCAGTTCCTAATATCAACCGTGGCGTCGTTTGGCTTTTAATTTAAATATAATAATGTACGATGCCGATCAACGCATATAACGACCGGTATCAATATACTCGAATATGGAATATTTCCTCTAATAAGCAATATTTAATAGTTTAGGTTCCACACAAACTACTACTACTATATTACTATCCCAAGTCGTCGATGCTCTGCCTGTAGTTGAACGTGCAGCAGAATCCCTCCATTGTCCGGCGAGTCTCGAAGATCTTGCCACAGTCGACTGGCATTCCCATCCAGCGACATCTCACCAGCATGTCTTCACAAGAAGGAGACAGCTGGAAGAAAATATAACAAAACTGTGTAGTGGCAACACTGACCGTTGGTAGGCTACCAAAACGGAAGCTTACGCGATTGTAGCATGGGGTACGCTAGTGAGGTAACGTGTGTGTCAGTGCTGAGACTTGTTATAGAGCAGAGCTCCGCAACCGGTGTGCCCCGACACACTAGTGTGTCGTGAGCCGATACAGGTGTGCCGCGGTCAAATTAGACAATATTTAACTAAATAACTTTATAATGGTCTTTCTGCGCTTATCACCTACCAATGTAGACTGGCGACTGCATAGTATGCTATGTACACGATCCACATGAAATAAAAATGTACGAAATTATATAATTTATCGAATTACTATCTATTATATTGGCTTTCGGTGTGCCGCCTTAATTTTATACAGAACTTTGGTGTGCCACGAAATTTAAGGAAGAACTTTGGTGTGCCGTAGGTGAGAAAAGGTTGCAGAGCACTGTTATAGAGTATAGAGATAGACAGTTGAATAAAACCACAAACCGCACGGTACAATAATCCGAGAACAGGCTAGCATTTTAAATCTTGTCTGTTTTCACCCTTTCATTACGGCTCGGTTTGAATACAAATTATACTGTCAATTATAAAACTAGTATTCGAAGAATAAATGTACTTATCTGGTATATTTTCATATATCACATTGGTTCTTGTATCCTTTAGCTATCAGATGATGCATCTAACAACTATTCTAAGAAAGTAGCAAAACGATATATCACGCCCACGGTCGGGGAATCTTATGACGGCATATGCCGACGATCGATGTGAAAGGGTTAAGGAAAGATATAGAGAAGCTGCTCGTGATATGTCTACAAATTTATGCAATGAAGCTCGAAGTGTTCCCACGTAGCTGAAGGTGATAAAGTATGTATATATTGTCCTCATTCTTCTTTGCACCTGTCTCCAAGAGAAACTTACCCAATCCCGATCACTTTTGAAGAATGCTGGCGGTCATAGCTCAATGGTCAAAGCGTTTGCTTTGCAAGCCAAAGGTCGTTGGTTCGATCCCCGACGGAGATTAAAAAAAAGGGATTTTTAATCGCTTTCTGAGCTCTAAATTACCCCCGGTTGGTGTGAATTATATCCATCACCCGTAAAATGTCAGTCATAGCCTATTAATTAAAATTGGTGGTAGACGAAAGTCGTCCCGTGAAGACCACCCATTCATAGTAAATTCCTGTAATGATAAAGGATAATGCGTGAATCTCAGGCTGTAGTCTATGACGTTGGCGGATCAACACTCCACATGCAGCGTTTAGCCATATACACCAGTGCTCCGCAACCGGTGTGCCGCGGCACACTGGTGTGCCGTAAGCCGATACAGGTGTGCCGCGATCAAATAAGGCAATATTATGAATAAATAATTTTACAACGGTCCTCAAGCTCCCAGCGCCTATCGCCTATTTATGTAGACATACAAAGAGGTACTTGCTTTATTAAGTTCTAAATGAAATCTAAAAAAAGTGAAATTGATCAAATTAATATATATTTTTGGCTTTTGGTGTGCCGCGGTATTCAAAGTGAGAACTTTGGTGTGCCGCAGAATCCAAAGAAGTACTTTGGTGTGCCGTAGATGAGAAAAGGTTGCGGAGCTCTGATATACACCATGGTAAGCGTCATAGAATTTCACAGATGAGACATCAGAATCACTATCACCATCTGTTGGTATTCTCCTGTATGTGTTTACATAAAAAAAGAAGGAGCTCGCCGTCACACTGCTACTTCAACGGCAGTCCTGCGGCGAGAGGACAGCGCAGTTCCTTGTCAACTGTAGCGTTGTTGATAGGCTTTTCGTTCGCGCTGGATCAGAAGTTAGATCCATCAAACCTCTGAGCGGCTCGATGGCTTGTGAAAGACTAGTATCAATAGATTTGAGATAAGAATGACTGACAAAATGAAAAACATGAATTTTACTATAGGCTGCCTGGTTTCAAAACCTGAGTACAAAACTCGATAGAATAACACCAGCCACTCGTTTTTGTTTTTGCTCCTGCCAGCATCTTGCAAGCAGGCTAGAAATCAGACATTTGTGGCTTACCATCATCATCGTCTGCAGCATGTCGTACTGTCCCGTGGTCTCGTTGACGTCGTACTCTTGGAGGACATCCATCAGACGAAGATACTTATCTTGCTCATCCATGTCATGGTCAATGTTCCTGCCAAAGTACCGCATGTAGGGTAAGATCGTGTCTACGGAGTCGTTGAACTTTCCTGATCTGAAATATAACATATCTTATTAATTTAATAAAAACACCGGTTCTTGTCCAATTAAGCAAACACTGAAATGAGAGACTTTTAAGACTAAGGCGTTTAACCAATGCATCTTCTCTGTATTAACTTATGGCGCAGAGACGTGGAATCTGACAGCAAGTCTTATCCATAAAATAAAGGTCACCCAGCGTGCTATGGAGAAATCCATGCTCGAAGTGTCGCTAAAAGATAGAATCCGAAACGAGAAACTACGCAGAAGAACTCAAGTAGTGGATGCTACCCAACGAATAGGCACACTCAAGTGACAATGGGCAGGACATATCTGTCGAAGAGACGACGGTCGATGGGGAAGAAAAGTATTGCAATGGCACCTAAGAACTGGCAAACGAAGCATTGGCCGACCCTCTGCAAGATGGACTGACAACATAAGAAGAAAAGCGGTAGTGACCTGGATGCGGAAGGCGGAGGATCGAAGAGGATGGAGACGCATGCAGGAGGCTTACGTTCAACAGTGGACGGATACGAGCTGATGATGATGAAATGAAAAAAATGAGAGACCGCCTGGGAGCATGCGTGTCTGTCATTGATAGCTTTAAGTCACTTTTTAAAACCAAATGTTCCGGGGCTCGAGACTAGTCATCCGATACCCTAAAAAGATGATAATCAAATGCCACAACATTCGTCAAGTGGTAAAGGTGCCTTTTCTTTAAGCCGCCGGGGATGCGTTCTGGAAGCATCTATCGGGAACTTCCAACTATGCATACTGCGTACTCAACAGAGCTTCGTGTTAAAGATGATTCTGAATGGTAAAATGATAACTTAGAAGAAATTAGTGCTCTTAGGGTATTATAATGAATAATGATGTTAGGAATGTGTACCTATAGACCCGTACTTTTAGCATATATTTTTTAATTCAAACGTTTTGGAGCAATTAAAAGTTTGGATTTTAGCATTTCGGAGCGTTTAAGCGTGGATTTTAGCATATTAGAGAATTTACAGCTAATTTTAGCATCTATGTATTTAATATCTTTTAAGCATATATTTGATGCAAATAACGAATAATTCCAATACATTTTATTTATTTCTAATACTTATAAATATATATATTTTACAAATATATATTAAAATAGGGCAAGGAATTCAGGAATCGTCGAAGTTACAGCTACAAAGTTCATTTATAGAAAAATTGAGGAAAAATCTAACCAGCGATAATTGGGTTTAATTAAGCTGACGGGTTATTATTAATTAAAAATATATTTAACGACATAAAATGTCGCAAATAATGATGATTTTAGCATTTATTTGCATATTAAATTCGAATTTATTAGCATCTATTAAGAATTTTAGCATCCATTTCAAATATATTGCAAAATGCAGGTCTCTCCCAATACCGTCGAGTGAAATGTTTTATATTTACTTGATTTACTAAGCTAGTATTTCTGTACATGACCCGCGGCAGCATCTGAGTTTATTTTTGTTATGTATTATAGTTGGTGTCTGCCAAAAAATGCATCTCATGTATTTTGTAAATATGTATAGCATTATACATACGAGTATTCAAGAAGTCTTTTTTATTCGTCCCGTATCCGTTTCATATAGGAAACATGTGGTTAGTGCTGGTTTTAGGGGGTGGCGCAGTGGGTCAGAGGCCCGGGGCGTCGAGTGAGCTAGGGGCGCCGAGGGCAATCTATATATATGATATATATTTTGTAATACATACAATATGGGGCGCCAGAAAAAAAATTACCCTAGGGCGCCGCAGGGTCTAGAGCCGGCACTGCATATGGTGATATCAGCTTGATATAGCTCTTTTATGCTGATGCCGTAAAGTCTCGAAAAACGATCTTGTGTCTCTGATTTTTGTTCGCCCTTCTGCCATGCACATCTAATAATGTTAGTTTTAATTATATAATATTACACGGCGTTTGCATACGCCATTTTATTTGTTATGACAGTTGCTCCATTTCATGTTGGTGCAACCTTCATCTTTAATTTGCTTTTCTGTCGCGATTTTTTTGGCGGCGCTGCATGTCACAATGTTGTCCACAGTTGTCAGTTAACTTTTCGTCCGGCCGGCGAACGCCATACCGGTCGGACGAAAAATCTTTAATAAAAATAAACGCGAATTGTGCTTCAAAAACAAGTTCTTTGTATTGTTAATCTGCTCTTGCATCCTTCCTCCACGCGGCCACGTGAAGAACCCGCGACTTGTCGTCTTTTTAAAGACGGGGATGTCAATTGTCACAACAATTGCCACCATCTAGTTCTGTCAATTGCCACTGTTCATGCCTCATCAACAGCCTGATCTTTTCACCCTAAAGTCCACCTAGATACATATAGTATATAGTTCGCGACAACCTCCAGGTCAGAAACCCAAATACTTGAAGAGACGGCCGCTGTATTATCCGAGGCATATTTTAAGTAATTTATTAATCGGATTTGTTTAAGAAAGAAGGATGATGATCCTGACCCTCTCGAGGACTAGAACATTTGGCCATAAGCAGCGACTCAACCCGACCAGCGACGCGCGGTTAGGTACACACGGTGACTCGTACAAAGTGTAGTCAGCGTACAATGTTGCTCAACTTCAGTGATCTAACGAGAACCGCGCTAACGATGTGACATTGTCGCTGGATGACTCGTGGCAATTTAGAGTTAAATTATAATCTTTCTTTCACGGGTTCTATCTTTGTAGAACTTCTGTACAGTGGCCACAATTGTAGAGTGGACTCCCAGTGGACTGATCAGTTGCTAACTGATCAGAATCTGAACGAGCGCATCATCATTAAAGAACCAATTCCTCCTGCACCCACCCACAACCGACAAACTCGTCTTATACTTGCCTAACATCCATACACGGTTAATATATCTCGACCAAGAACTGTCAGTTTCCAAAGCTACTTCCTTAATGCCACCGGTAAGCTATGGAATGCTCTTCCAGCGTGCTTCCTCCTTCCTACAATCTGAATCTCTTCGAGAAACAGATAAATATACACTCACAATCTCCCTAACCCACACTCAAACACGAACACACCAGACGTTTCCCGCATGCAGCGTCCAGCCTCCCTAGCTGAGCGTCATAGAGTGCACTGGTCTTGACCGGGTGTGCTCTCCTGCATGCGATTACATAAAAAAAACATCAAGCAGACTTAACTGTTGTCCGGTATGATGCGGGTGTGAGGCGGGTAAAGTCCAGTTAAATTATTTTTAAAAAATAGTCAGACTAGGTGTTTCACACGTGCGCGACTTTCACCTTGAATTATTAGTAAATACTCATATATACTCATATAATGTTATACGGAAGTTATTCACGCAGCATTCTAGTGAGCATTCTACACACTCGTATTTGTGACAACCTTGGAACAAGTCACAAAGTTCACGCAGTTGTTGTTTTTTATACCTAAACACCTAAAAACATTATTTTTTTTCTGCTGACAAATTCGCTAACAATCCAGAACATATGGTCGCTACAGATTCCCACCATAAAACATATCAGTTGACATGATTCTCGCCTCTTACTTGTCACGAGGAATCTTATCAAAAATTATTGATGGTTTCCATAATTCTAAGTTAAATAAATCTAAAGAAATTTGGAATTTAATGTATGAATTTATTTGGCATCGCCATTTAGATATTCGGCAAAGAGCCTTGAAAGAGAGAAGTATACAAAAAAATAATTTTAAATTTATAAAAAAAAGTCTTTTGGTTACTTGAGAACCCAATTCAATCAACTGAGAATAAAATTAGGTAAATCGAGCGCTAAATCCAATTATGTACTAGATATTTGAGAATATAGTTCAAATTTGATCTAGAATGTAGATTCTAGGAGACGAGAATCAAGATTCAGTCCAGAATCTAGATTCTAGACTGAATTCCGGTTACTGATAGTCAAAACCGATTACTAAAAAATCTAGTTCGGTTACTCGAGATTATATTCGAAGAAATCTAAAATCTTTTCCACGCGCAAAAATCTTGTAAACGAAAATTGTTATAAATTCAATAATGTGATAATAAAACCCTCTTAATATACAGCATCTCATAACGTTTTCATCAGATCGGATGATTAGTCTGATGCTCTGCAGGCTTGCACCTTGTAGACCTGAGAGTTGGTTCAACCCTAAGCAACAACATAGAAGGGGCCGTAAAAAAGCGTGCGATATAGTTGGGTGGACTCTACGTGTATGAATTGATACCAAGGGGTAAAATGGCTGAAGCCACAACATTGAGATTACTTTCGTTTATTAAAATTTTAAACAAAAATATAAGAATTCGGACTTCAAAATATGACATGTGTTAATGTAAATTCTGGGAGACTGACTCGGTACTCAACCTTGACCCGCTTCGTGCGCGGTAGGCCTCAGTCTGAAGGCAACGTGGGGAGGAATACCTTGCTCGTCCGCTATGTCCTTGATTGGCGCTACATTGACAGTCCTGTCACCCGCGGTGACACGTGAACCACACGGTTTTTTTTGCTGGCCACCGGTTAGCAGGGGTGCTCCGGGTTAGCTTTTGCGAAACTAAGATGCCAATCGGTTAGCAAGATGGCATCGACCGGTATCAATATATATTTTTTTACTCACAGATAGGCTGCATACTGATTGGCTTTCTTGAGGCTGATCTTGTTGACATTGCAGAGCGCCACTCCTGGGAAGGGAACTTTCCAGATGGGGTATTGGCTGGACTCTTTAGAGACGATGGTCGGCTTGGTCACAAACTCCACCCAGATGTTCATAACCACGTAGGAGACGCCGCCGATGGACGAGCAGAGCACTGCGAACCATATCAATCTAAAACAAGAAACGTGACTCAACAATGACGAAGAGATCTAGTCGCATGTTCTATTGTCCTTAGAAACTATGATAGGATAGTCCATGAACTCCACCCAGATGTTCATAACCACGTAGGAGACGCCGCCGATGGACGAGCAGAGCACTGCGAACCATATCAATCTAAAACAAGAAACGTGACTCAACAATGATGAGGAGATCCAGTCGCATGTGTACTATTGTCCTTAGATGATAGGCTTGTCTATGACCTCCACCCAGATGTTCAGCATCACGTAGGAGACGCCGCCGATGGACGAGCAGAGCACTGCGAACCATATCAATCTAAAACAAGAAACGTGACTCAACAATGATGAGGAGATCCAGTCGCATGTGTACTATTGTCCTTAGATGATAGGCTTGTCTATGACCTCCACCCAGATGTTCAGCATCACGTAGGAGACGCCGCCGATGGACGAGCAGAGCACTGCGAACCATATCAATCTAAAACAAGAAACGTGACTCAACAATGATGAGGAGATCCAGTCGCATGTGTACTATTGTCCTTAGATGATAGGCTTGTCTATGACCTCCACCCAGATGTTCAGCATCACGTAGGAGACGCCGCCGATGGACGAGCAGAGCACTGCGAACCATATCAATCTAAAACAAGAAACGTGACTCAACAATTATGAGGAGATCCAGTCGCATGTGTACTATTGTCCTTAGATGATAGGCTTGTCTATGACCTCCACCCAGATGTTCAGCATCACGTAGGAGACGCCGCCGATGGACGAACAGAATAATGCAAACCATATCAATCTAAAAAATGAAACATTACTCAATGATGATGAGGGGATCTAGTTGCATGAGGAACTGGTGTTTTTAGAGATTATGGGGTATTTATAGAGCTAAGAAATCGATCATAAATATTTTTAAATATAATTGTTGTAGTGAGCGAACGTTTTTCCACTAAGCCGTACCAGCAGGCAAGTATGCTACTATTGATATATGTATCTTCCAATTTCACTAACGCTAGATGTTACTCTCATTTATTTCAAAATTAACGAAAATACAATAATTGAATTGAAAGAACGACATGCTTTTATTTAAATGCCTTTTTGAGGCTAAGCCATGGACAGGAAGAATGGTCTTAAGTGGGACCGACTCGAATCTCGGCCAGCCTCGAGTGAGGTCGGCATCGTACTGCAGAGTCCTCTGGGAAGAGTAGTTTTTCTCGACCACTGTGCTGTTGATTGGTGCCACAGGGAAATCCAGTTCTTTCTCCATCGTGGCGTTGTTCGGTTGGCCTTTCGATGAATCATAGGTTGAATGGCGTTTGACGCACATGCGACGACCGGTATCCCAATATAAATGATATCCTCACCTCTCAAAGCTGTTCCTTCCTTCCTCGACTATCTGCTTGCATCCGGCAATGGTGGAATTCTGCATGTACTCCTTCATCACGATCCCCAGAGATCTTTTAAAAATCGTTCCATTTGATGCGGTCCTCTCCTGCGCGTTGTACATTCCGAAAAATATATCGTTGAACAAACCTACGAGTACAATACTAATACTTTTCAGGACTAATAAACCAAACTTTTAATCAAAAAAGGTTTATAATTTTTGAAAGTGATTCGTTAGAACAATATGTCAACTGTTCCGAAAGATCAGAGCAGGTGTGATGTTTTTTTCTATTAATCTTTTGGTGCATTACAATAAATTATGGATGATATCAATAATGATTGGTATTTTCACGCCCAAGCACTTCAAATATAATTATTTGCATGTCAGTTAAGTACTACACCACACTTTATTAATATTTGTAATCAGGGGTGTACTACCAGTAAAGTTGTATTTATTTTTAATTTTATGTAATGTAAATATTATAATTTATTAGGTTTTCACAGCCAGATTTGGAATTGTGGGTTTTGGTTTGATCCGTGTGTGACGAATTTCTTCTTCTTCTCTTCGATATTTCAACCGCCATTGCAGAGGTAATCTTCAGGGTTGATGGTTTGTGATGAATTCGTATATTTAGGTAGTTAAGCTACAAGCTAATATACCCCTTCGAGCGACAAGCGAGTATGTCCTATAAAGAGACACTCAGATCGGCTATAGCAAATAGAAGCACCCTGCAGCTGACGGGAGGTAGTCCTAGCACGGTCTTTGGCAATCGGGCTTTCAGCTACGCGGCACCCATGGCCTGGAACTCGCTACCGGAAAGCATAAGAGAGCTTATAGCGGAGGCATCCTTCAGAAGCAGACTCAAGACCCACCTTTTTACTCAGAGAGGCAAAGAAGCGCTTTTGGAATGGTCATTCGGTCATAAAAGAGCGCTATACAAATACTAATATAATAATAATAATAATAAAGCAAAAGTAAACGACGCTTCTAGAACTATTGTGTTAAAGTGGCAAAAAAAACAATTTGTATATTTTAAGATTTTGCAATATTTAATGTGTGATAATAACTAATAAAATGCTTAAAAAGTTATGAATTAATAAATGCCACTTATGTTTGTTTTTTATTTCTCGTATTCAATTATTAGCATCGAGCTCGCCACAGATATTATTTACATAAATCGATAGAGAGCTGTGTCTGGTTCATTATCGAAATAGGTCAATTTATTGTATAAAGTTTGTTAATAATTCAGAAGCTCGAGTAAACACGCCACGGTCATTAACTGATTCGACTGTGCGCCATAGTCAACTAATTATATCATACAAAATTAATAACATGTATTCAGATTATCTACATTACATCTACACAGGGTCGGTTTAGGCCGCAGCGGTGCCTTCCGTCGTTCCGTTTCCCCGTGCAGTTACTTAACGTAAATAAATAATTATTTTCTTAATTACCAGTATTTAATTCAAATAAAAGTTAATAATTCTTAATTCGTAACTTTTTTTCACATTTTTAACCGCATTTAAGGGGTGACAACAGCTCATAAAAATGTAATGTGTCACGTTATTCATAAACAATCTAAAAATATGTTTCATTCAAATTTTCGAATGAATTGATTTTGTTTTTTATTTGTGGTGGTGGTGTACGTGGTAATATCATCGCGTTAATTGTCGAAGTAGGTATACATATATGTGTGAACATATGTATGTAATTTAAATGCAATTGACAATTATTAATTAATTGATAATTAATTATTATTATTATGCCTATTTTTTTACCCTCTACAAAATTTTAGACTTTGTTGGCGGAATTAACAAAAAGCTGAGCTGATTTGATGAAAAAAACTAGATCGTCGCAGCTTAAAAATATTCATGAAGATGTGCGATTAGATGTGTCATACTTGTGGTACCCATAAGTTGTAGATTTGGAACGGATACGGAAAAAATGGACCTTAACTTAACCAATTAAAACTAACTATACTTAAAACTCAAATTATAAACAAAAATTTATTATGAACTAAAATAAGCATAAACATAAAAATCCTGCATATAAAACAGTGGTTACTTCTGATAGAAAATGGTTCTGGTATATTATTACTCATTATTGAAATAATCGATTATTTTACAACCATAATTTTTTTACAGGCTGCCATTAATTAGTTTCTAATATAGAAATCTGTCTTGTGTTGTAGGTATTATTACAGACGAAACGATATAAATTTTTAAAAGGGTAAAATAACATCAAAATAAAATATTAATTTAAATTTTAAAATCGAGATGTGTACCATTTTTTAAATTGAATTTAAGGAGTTGTAGCTTTATAAATGTATGTCATCGACCTGGCTAGTAAATTATCTATCGCGATGTGCCTGCAGCTTTGTCTCAATAAAATAAAATTATAAATATAATGAAACATGTACAATATTTTTTATTTTTTTTTTATGTATTCAAATATAATAGGATACATTTAAGATTTTATTGACAGTATTACATTCATTTTTTTTTATTGTTTATTTTTTTGGAATTTCGCTTTCCACGCCACTTAAAGGTAGATCTTGTGTGTGGCGTGGGATTCATCTTTGATTTAAGTGTTGCATAATTTAAATTATTATTTTTTCACATTTTTTACCTATAACATATTTTTTTAAGAATATAAAATAATATCATTAAAATTTATAAATTTTTTATAGTCGAAGTGACAATTTCAGCATCATTTACATATATATTTCGATTCTTTAATAGCCTCGACCCATCTAAGTTTCAATTTCCACCAGACACCTTTTAATGAACTTAATATAATCAATACCTTTTTAACAATATAAATATTTTATACAATTTATATAAATTCTATACTTATTATGCTTGGATCATATACATACAACTACTACTTAGTACCTAGCTTGAATCATATACAGAGAGGTTTACATTAGTATCATTTTAATAATAGTAACATTATAATGTAATAAAAATATATATATATATCATTTATTTCACATTTTTGTACAATTACGTCAGATCTGATTTTTATAATTTTGAAGAACCGTTTTACCTTTTTATTCATTATTATTTTTATGTCACTGATCGCTTTTATTTCCGTATAATAATACTAATAAATATAAATATTGGAATCCTTATAGGTAGACACAAAGTTTTGAGTGTTGTTGTCATCTTAGCTATTTAAGCAATCTAATGGGCGTGACTGCAGCCTCACCATATTGAAAATAAAAAACGAATGAAAATAATTGTATAAAATCACATTTAGAACATTATTGTTACATAACTATATTTAAAATAGACCTGGCTGATAATCTATCTAATGAGTCAAATAGCAGCTTTGCTGTAGGTTTGAAAATATGCATACTCATTATTTAAAAATAAATTATTTATTTTAAATATACGATACCTATATAAAAACGTTTTTGAATCGTTATAGTTACATAAAGATTTTATTCAGTATAATTATCTCATTACTTCAGCCTTATCATACATAAAATGTAATATTTATCAATAATAAAAATAACATGTAGTCATAATAAAAAACCATCCGTCTTTGAGGCGTTGTAGGTACACAAAGAGTTCTACCATCGACCTGGCTAGTAAACCGTCCAGCGGGCGTGACAGTAGCCGCGCCGCACATCTGCCAAGTGGCACTCCTGTCTCGTGTTACGTCAACTGCATCGAGCTGCTCGCCAGGCGGCGGCCATTGCTCAGCTCGCGACACCAGCACACAACACTCCCGCAGCCCGCAGGCCAGCCGCGCTCAGCCCAGCCCCAGCGCGCCCGCAACCCGCACACGACGCCACCATGAACCCGGAATAGTAAGCGCACCCCCGCCCGAAACAATCCAAACAAAAACAGCGACCAATCTGTCTTGTCACTTTTTTGTAAGACAACTAACATTTAACAACTACGCATCACGTCTCGCCACTACCATAGGATACGGACGCAGTTCTTCTGTTTTTAACGATTAAAAACATTTCGAAATAACATTCGTTTCTCATCCGGTTCGGGGAATTTGATTTTCGTGTTTTATTTAATTAGAATGTTGCAGTGTGTGCGTGTGTGTCTGAGTCATGCATACATGTCATCCCTTTGTATGTGTTTATTTAGCTAAAATCACACATCATACATTAGAAATTCGTATCGCCTTGTAATGACAATAATAAATTAAGCATCATGCAATGCTTGCTACTCGACTATAAACAAACACATCTAAAATTACAACACTATTTCTTTGAGGCATCCCTTGTTTTGTTTATTCCCTTTTTTATTTTCAATAAACGACCTTCTTTGTATAATTAATTTTATTTTTTGTGCATTTATTCATTATGTATCCCAGTGTCTCTGAGCAACATATAATGTCATCCCTTTATTTATCTAGTTAAAAACTAGCATCATACATTAGAAACATTACAATATAACAAAATGTTAATCTTTATTGACATGTTTTGGATGCATCCCTTGTTTTATTTGCTCCTTTTTCAAATCAAACCATCACTGTTTGTAAAAATGACATTCCTTTGTGAGCTTTATTGCATTTAAGTGTGAGTGAGTAATAGATGTCATTCCTTTGTGTGTGTTTATTTAGTTGAAATTTCACACCATACATTAAAAAAATCCTAAAATAATAAATTAATCATACAAAACATAAGCATCATTTAAGTGAAAAAATAATAATTGGCATAGTGTGATACACCACTTGTTTTGTTTACTCTATTTTCAAATCAATCAACCTTTTCTAATAACATTAATTTGAAACATAAATGTAAGCATATTGTATTAATTCATATTAAGTGTGTTTCAGTAATGCACATCATCACCTTGTATGCCTTTGTTTATTTATTTAAAATCTCCCATTATAAATTCAAATATCATCATCCATCTTTACCTGATATATTTCATAACCCTACAATGTTCGCATAAATAGTTCACAAGCTTTTTTGATTCATTCCTTGCTTTGTTTACCCCTTTATAAACCTAACTTTTTTTTTTGACAAGTCATTGTGTATGTGACTCACAATAAGGCAAATAAATAGATATTGTTATATTTACGAGGGTTATCCGTAAAATAAGTTTCCCAGTGATTTTTCACTGTGTAAAACATGTTTAATTCTATGAATGCATACATTTTTGGAAAGTTCAGACTTTTACCTCTTTTTCTACACTGAGGTCAATGCATTTTTGCATGCAGTATACGAAGTTTTGAATGCCCAAGTCAAAAAAATCTGCCGCCAAGCCATGCAGATACCTGAGAACCGCTTTTTCCAGCTCTTCTCTATCGCCGAAATGCGTTCCACCCAGGCGTTTCTTCATGTCAGGGAAGAGATGGTAGTCACTTGGGGCTAAGTCCGGGCTGTAGGGTGGGTGTTTGACAATACCCCTTCCAAATTTTCCGATGAGCTTGTTGGTGGCACATTCTTGGCACCCACCCCTCGCAAACCTTTGAATACCCTAGACTAGATGCTCCATCAAAATCTTGTCAATACAGGTTTCGCTGACATCAGGGATCATTTCGGAGAGCTTACGAACCGTCGCTCTTCGATCTGAGAGCATCGCTGCCTCCACTTTTGCGATTGTTTCGTCAGAAACAGATGACCGTCTGGAACGCTCCTCATCATGGACGTCAGTACGCCCGTTCTCTCGTTTCGTTTATTTTTTCACATTTTCATCAGTTATTGTTTATTCTTCTCCGTTGAGTTTATTGTTGTCCACCATGGTTCTTTGGTCTTCAGCACCGTTCTTTGCTGCTTTAAATGAGGATCTGACAGTCACTTCTATCAGGTTCTCCCAGCATCTGTGCTCCATCCCTTGTAAAGATCTAAATACATTCAAGTAATACATATATCCGTCCCCATAATTATTGATGTGGCGTAAGACTTGTTTTTTTAGTTTTGATATTATTACCAAGATTATATAAATTTACAACAATGTGAACTGAAATAAATAAATAACTCTTTTTTTTTCAATTACTTGACTTGCACCACTTTCATAATTATAGGCACATTAATGATATATATAAACATCATTAGTCGCATTGATCCTTACACTTGTTCAACCACTACACATCCCTCTTACGTGCAACACAAATGATTTTTTGTTGTTCTCCCAAATGTGTTTGCATCAAGAAAAACTTTGTGTATCGTGTTACAATAATGGGCGGTGAGCATTCCATTGCATTGAATCTCTAGTCAGCTGTGACCTCTGATCTTAATTATGTTTATTCTTCACTAAGCGATGATAGCTCGCTTTGCACTTTGCAATACAACTATTAATAATTGTTACACTGTCGGCAAACATAACCTCACATGCCAAGGCCCACTTCTTCTAGGATTAACACTTTTTATGTAGCTTCGTACTAATAATGTTTTTTTGTATTATTAATGATAAGTTTTATCAACCTCTCTCATGAAGCACTTTCATGCACCTGTTAAATATTTTGCCAGCTCAGTAAACAACTTGCCATTTAAATTAAACCCGGTGGCATTGATTTATTTGTGTCATTATTTTGTCAAGTACAAAATGATTAAAGAACAATTAGTATTGTGCTAAATTTAAATCAACGAATAAATGAATAAATTGCTTAAAATGATGTGTGATTAACTTTTTTTGATTTATGGATTTTTAACCTGTTAGCATCGTTAGCCTATACATGCCGTGTAAGATTCTTCTACCGTTGACATCGGTAGCCGTGATGTATCGTTTTGCTACTTTCTTAGAATAGCTTTTATGCATCATCTGATAGCTAAAGGATACAAGAACCAATGTGATATATGAAAATAGACCAGATAAGTACATTTATGCTTCAAATACTTGTTTTATAATTGACAGTATAATTTGTATTCCACCGAGCCGTAATGAAAGGGTTAAAGACCATCCATAGAGCAATACACTATCCATTTTGCCACAAACATTAGACCCGGACAGTCTTTGAAGAAAATATTGAATGTTACTTAGTCTCATCTATCCAGTATATCTTTCGATCTTAATGATTTTCATTCATAATGATCTCTTTCACTCCATCCAGTTAAGTTGCAATTTTTATTACCAATTTACGATCCCCTTAGTAGTAATTTTTTTAATTTGATCTATCTTATTTTGTTTTTTTTTTAATTTATCAATGTTTCATATCATACTTCATTTACTAATCAATATTAATCAAACATTTATTACATTCTTTGACATTCTGAAATGATTTGTATGAAATATTATCACAGAGGCTTATATTTTTGCTCACAACACAAGCTTTAAAGAAAATAATGTAGATTTGCATATTTTTATCCGGAATAATAAGGCAATCTTGAGAAAATAATACTTTCGTAAGACAAAGATAAATCATAAAATATACATGATATAGATCATCATTTTTGTTTGGTTCTAGTCAGGTTAGATTTGCTGATTGTTGTCCATCACACCATGCTGCCCAACGGAAGAGTACTGAACCAAACATCTCCCACGCAGCGCTGTTTGGCTCAATCAATTTAATTCTGACTCTATACAATGGTTGCTAACGGTAACCATTGTATTAATAATACTTACTAGTATAAGAAATCCATTTCTGATGGGTGGACAAATTTATTATTTTTCAATATACTTGCTTCCATGAAAATGATTCTATATCTATCCACTGCTGAGTGAAGGCCTCCTTAGTATTCCTCCATATTATATAGACTTGTTAGTGTCATTGATTTTATTCTATAAAATTATATGTGCCAGAAAGAAAATCATTCAGGAAGAGAAATTATAGTTTTTTTTCATACGGTTTCTCTTTGGCGTCCGATGGCTTATTTTTATTGTAATTGAGTTTCTATCTTCCATATCTGCACTCCACCTGAAGCATATATTTGGCACAAATAGCTGCCAAGTTGTCGTTTGCCCTGATCCTAAGTCGTTAACTAGGTATATTCATTATATTTCATTTATTAACGGAATCTAGTTCCTAGTAATATATACAGAGTAGTGACAAGATAGTGGACCAGATAATGACATCCCCCCGTCTAACTAAAGCGACTCCAGATTGCCATGATTGTCATTGGGATGCGTGGTGGATGAATAAGGAGCAGGCGGGCAATGCAAACAACTCATCGAGAAGCACATTTGATTATTTATTTTACATTAAGACTGACAAATTTGGTCCTTCGTCCGGGACACTAGCTTGTTTACTTCACAGCGCCCGGATGAAAAACTCACTCGGCCGGTCGCAGTGAGAGTCACTGCCCTAAATACTACTAACGGCCATCTGGCAAACTATGCCCCCCCCCCCACATGACATAGAGAGGCTATCAAATCCAAATAAACAAAATGCCGCCTAGAATGCTGCGTCTTATAACTACTTAAATCTTAAATCTAAGAGGTGAAAGATCAGCCTGAAAATGCTGTATCAATTTGATCAATAATATAAAGACATTGCATAAAAAAGACAAAATAACAGGCAATCTAATGCGGAATAAAGACTTATACTAACGGAATAACATTATATGCTCAAGCTTTTCCAATAAACGAGAGTCTAAGTGTGAAAAATTGACATCTGTTGTGTCCCAGACTTATTTGAATGTTTATCAATCTGATTTTTGAGATTTTAGTTATGATTACGATACTCTTTGAGGCCTAAACTATTTTGTTCTAAATGGCAGCTCATATAACAAATCTCTAACGTGTTGTGTTGTTGTTTTTCAGTGATTACCTGTTCAAGCTGCTGCTGATTGGCGACTCGGGCGTTGGCAAGTCCTGTCTGCTGCTCAGGTTCGCCGACGACACGTACACGGAGAGTTACATCAGTACCATCGGTGTGGACTTCAAGATCCGCACCATCGACCTTGACGGCAAGACCATCAAGCTGCAGATATGGGACACAGCGGGACAGGAACGCTTCCGCACCATCACCTCCTCATACTACAGAGGCGCGCACGGCATAATCGTCGTCTACGACTGCACGGACCAGGTAAATACACTTCTTCTTTCCAGATTCTTCTAAATTTCGCCAGCGGGTATAGTTTAGTTTAACTTTGTAGGTTTTCACGGCCAGATTTCATATTGCTGCTTCAGGTTGATGATTTTTTGTCGAAAATCGTCAACCATGGAGAAGACTCCTGTCGAAATATAGGTGCTAGAAATTTTTCCACACACGGCTTAACCCCAAAAGCCACAATATTGTAGCTTAGTAGTTTAAGCGTTTGCTTGTCAAACTGTAGGTCTTGGGTTTGATCCCCGATGGAGATTAAAAATAGATTTATAATTATTTTCTAATCTCTATAAATATCTCCAGTTGGTGTGAATTTGATCCCTCAACTGTAAAATGACAGTCATAGCCTATGATTTAAAATTGGTGCTAGATGAAAGTCATCCCATGAACATACATTTTAGGCTAATCTAGTAATAAAGTGGATGATGTGTGAATTTCTGGGTTTAATCTATGACGTTAGCAGATCAGCACTCCATGTTGCTCGTAAATTATAATAATAATAAATAGCCATTTTATTCAGACCATTTCATGCAAATATTGTGAAAACTAGTCTCTCTTCAATAAACAATTTATTTAATCTCTAATTGTTTGACATGACATATTATTAAATGATTTGTTTTTCATTTCTTAGCCGGTTAAAGACAGGCCTCTTTCATCTCCTTCCTCTTTTACTGTATTGCTTCCCAGTATTAAATGCTGATCATTGGTTTTGATGATAATAAAACAAAATGACTATTTTGCTCACAAATTACAATGACCCGGTTGGGTTTCATTTTCATCCTACCCAGCTATTAAATTTTATAACAATATATGGTATTTCCCCGTGATTGACAGATTGAGCCCATTCACTGATTATACATTAATTTATTATCTATGATAAGTATGGTCATTTTGATCCCAGTGCTTTATGAGCCAGGGATCATTAAATACTATATAATATGTAAATTTATCGACAAGTACTAGAAATAATATACATATAGCAATGTCGTAGGATATATCCCATATTTATAAAACGTCAAGCTCACAACAGAATTGCATCTGTGTGAATTCGCATTATTCAAAAGTCTTCTATTAGGTATTTTATTGTGAAATTAATTTAAATTCTTAGGATTTATAATTTTTTCAATAACGCACAGAACTCGTAAAAATATTTAATTTCCATAGTTATATTAAAAAAACTACCTCCCAATTTTTTTCGAGTTTTTAGTTTATAATACTTTTGTGGTATTGTTTCAATTTATGACGTCTAGTGACACTTGCTCCTTGAAATATGCAATGTGAATGAAATATTTGTAGCTTACTTCTTTTTGCATGTAATAATGTTTCAATGATGAATACACACATGTTTATTGATCGATCAAATGGTTTGCCGGGCTGTAAAGCCATATACTGCATTTGATAAATTTCTGTAGGTGTCATTTTGTTTCATTAAGAATTTCCAGTTCAACAATCTAAATTGAAAAAAAATGAAACCCCCATAATGACGTGAATGGTTTTTATTTATTGTGAGTAATCTGTTAATTTTATAATGACGTGACTTGTAATCTCGGTTATAACAAAAAAAAAACTAAACGTCTATCTACTATGGCTTATCTCATTGGGGTTCAGTTACTGAACATTCAGTCGATTTTACAATGATTTTTATGCTCTATTGGAACATTAGTAATGTATTTTGTAGTTGTGTTATTCCACGAGCAAAATATTTATGTAATAATTGGATAATTGTGTTTAAATAATTTACAAGGCAAATTCAAACTCTCATTAACAAATTAATTAATCTACGAATTACTAATATTATTCTATTGATACATTCATTTTTAAATTTAATTTCCTAATTTCGTAATAATGATATATTCAAGGATATAATTCACAATAAACAAAAACCTTATTAAATAGTGCAATACATAGAAACCCTTTAAATGGGGGACACAAAGAAAGTTTACTTCAAAGGGTGTATCATAATAAATACTGTATTTTCACACTGTAAAATTATCTCTGAATTGAGTCACCTCTTTACGACCAATGGATTTGAAATCGTTTCATTAATCGTGCACTCAACTATGCTTTGGATCATACTCCTTTTCCGGTCGCTCTGCATGGAATATACTCAATGGAGCTCCTTATGCAGAGATGACTTGCATTATATGAATCACCTATGGAAGGGATAGAGAAAATATATAAATTTACTTTAATTCCTTCTGTGAAGCTGCCAAACCGTTTTAAATATTGAGTTTTATTTTTCTCTTTATTAACTTGTTTTTTTTTATTTTCAGGAATCATTTGGTAATGTCAAACAATGGTTAGAAGAGATAGACCGCTATGCGTGTGACAGCGTCAACAAACTATTGGTAGGAAACAAGAACGATCTCACCACAAAAAAGGTCGTCGACTACACAACCGCCAAGGTAAGCAACATAATCATCCACACCATTTACTTCAGCCCGATGCCTCGTTTTTATATATTTCCAAGTCTTGTTCTCAACTCATATGTAGATTTTAGCTTCATATGGCAAGTCTAGCGTTACTTACAACACTAATATTTTCATATCTTTGTATGAATTAATAAAATACATTGTTTTTTATCCGAATTAAATTTACACTGAAGTAAATTTATTAATTGAGGCTGATGGTGATCAACCATGTTGCCAGTGATCTTTTGGAAGCTGGCTTGAGGTTTTCAATCAACACTGCCCATTTAAATTGATGCTGATTTCAATAGATGGTGTTTAATGCTGTATCATTTTGCAGTTCAAATAATTTAATTTTCACTCATTATATTTTGGTTGTTGGACACTATTGATTATTTAATTGTTTGATATCTAAATGATTTTTTCTTGAATTTTCTTTCTGTTGAGATCGCCAAAGTCGGCTAGTCGGCAATAATTATTTGTCCTATACAATAGTATTCATTGCAAATCGTATGCGCGTCAATGATTTGACTTTTATTTTTTATCAATTTATAACTAATGTATTTCTTTTGCATTTTCAGGAGTACGCCGAGCAGCTGGGCATCCCGTTCCTGGAGACATCGGCAAAGAACGCGACCAACGTGGAGCAAGCCTTCATGACGATGGCGGCAGAGATCATGCAGCGCGTGGGGCCGCCCTCGGCGCAGGCGGCGCACGACCCGCAGGCGCGCGTGAAGATAGACGAGGGCAAGGCCATCAACACGGGCGGCAAGGGCTGCTGCTGAGCCCCGCGAGGCCCTCCGCACTCCAGCCACACGTGAGCACACACACACTTGTTCACTCTTCTTCGTGTCAGCCAAGTCTAATTGTTTTCGTACAATATCTGACAACATCGATGGCCTGTGCACCACCCAGCATAAGGTCTTGAGATGTGCAGCTAGTCGGCCACATGGGGCAGGATCATAAGTGTGAGACAGTCTGCAGTTCTTTAAAGTCACACTGCAGTGACTATCTCTTCCGAACCTTTCCCCACCACTCAAAGTTGTCCTTTGTTTTTTCTACTTTGATTCTTAATCTGCTCTATACTTAAATCCTATTTACAAAAACGCTATTAGTTTTGCTCAAATATCACAATTTTATTGAAATAATTTCCATTCTTATTCATCGTACAATTATTGAAAAATTGATTGTTTGTAAATCTATGAATATGCTGATATTGTAAGAAATTATCAAGCAATATGAAATTAGAGTGAAAGTAACAAAGACTAATGTGTGTTTTCTCTTTTCTTCCAGCATTGTCTCGACTCTGGGTGCACCGCCCTGCGCCCGGGCGGCCCCGGAGTCTGGCGGATCAGCAGGTCTTAGGGAATTAAATATCGCTAGTTTATTTAAACAACAAATCTGGTGTAGTCTGTTCATATGGTATGATGTGTGTACAGTAGGCTAATGACTATTATTCATACACGATAGGCGGGGAGACAATTATTTTGTAATCATTCCGATCTAAGGTCCACTACTCTCTTAACTCTACTATTACTTTACATAATGGAAAACATGTCAGTCCGCTGCGGAGACACGGTTCCGAGGATAACTCCACCTTAAGTGCCGAGGTTACCCCGGCTTTAGGTTCTAGGGAAACCTTGGCTTTAGGTTCCGGACACACCTCGACTAGTGCCGTCCAGCCGGACCCTCACTCTTATGTGTTTGAGCACCTCTGTATTACACCATCATTTATAATGTCCTATTATAATTTTATCTATCTGTATCTATTATTAACTCAATAATATTATTACGGTATTAAAACGATTTTGCTATTGGATGCGTCTCGACGGCGGATATCGACAAACTTCCAACTTGACGTTTGGGCGTCGGCTTGAAGTTTTTAATTTTCAGTAGAAATCGCCGCGTATAATTTCTTTCCCATTTTAGAAGTCGAATAAAAAATGAATTAAGCATTTTTAAATAGGGACCGAAATATTTTTTAAATTTATATGTGAAAGTAATCGCTACAATAAACACACAAATTTTATCGTCGAAGGATGTATCGTTAACTTTGAAAAAATCAAATGAAATGCACAAGTTCTTAATAGTTTTCAACTGCAATTGCTTGATTTGTGGTTTGATTGATATCGATCGTGATGAAAGATTTCTGCTGCTTGTGGTGTCCTTACCGTTTCGATTGAAGTTTGTAAGTATTCGTTGTTGAGACTTTGATTTATTTGAACGCATTTCTGATGTGATCCTCTCGCGGGAGCAGTTTACTGAAGTGTGAAGCATCGGAGCCGGGAGCACCGACTGTAGGTATCTGAAACGAGCCTCATGATTTTTATCAGCTAATATTATTGCCGAACGGGTCAGCCTAAGTTGGGTACGAGAGCAACGACGCGGGCTCTGAAATTACATTTGCAATTTTATATATGTAGGTAATCTAAATGATGTATCTTTAAGAATCTGAATGTGTGTAAAGAAAGATTTTTATTATAGTATTTTTTATGATATGTATATGTTGTCCGTTCCATTAAATCAGATTAATATGACATATTAATTAATTGTTTTGCAGAAATGACTACATTATGAAAATGTATCTTGCAAAATGCAATCTTTCTTGATTTACGATTTCAGAGCTCGTGCGGGGTTTGCTTGAGCATTCAACAATTATATTATTAATCTAACTATTGTAATATTATAGTCCGTGCCTGTAGGTTTATTTATTTTGTACATTGTACAGTTGTGTACGGAGAGAGTGGGCAACCCCGCGGGCGCCGGGCGGGCGAGTACGCCTTAATTAGCGAAGTGTTCCCGCACTTCAAAAAAACATTTTTAATCGTATCCGCTTTCGGTATAAACATTAATCATGCTAGGTAACACGATGGGAGAGCGGTTGTCACCGCCGGGGCGACGGCCGGCGGCTTTTAAAAACGTTAATATTAATTGTATAAAGGTATGACGTGTTTTGTACCTAACCTTCGGAAGTTCTCGCGGGCAGATATTTAAGTCCTTATTGCACCGTAATGTAGGATAATTATTAATTAAAAATATAACGATTTCTATGTAAATGTAAAGATTGAAACACCAGAAGCTTGTAGTATACCTTGGACGATGACGGGGTCATCGCATCACGGACAACACACAACAAACAACACAGAAGCATTAAACATCAAGATAAGCAAAGAGGATCTACTTCAATACTTGGGTTGATAAACTGAGTGTCTGAGATGCTTGGAAGATTACTTCAGTATAAAAGTTAATCCGAAGATATCTCTTTATCAAATAAATATAAAGTTATTATTATGTGATAAGATAAAATTGTATAAACTGTGCAGATGCTGTCAGGGGTAACAAATATGCTAATCGGATACATTTATTTACCCCAGGTTGTATAAGTATAGTGATTATGAACCATCTTAATAATTATCGTAATATCTATCTATATTCTTGTGTAAGGTTTGGTTGTCCCGGATGCGGTGGTCTCGCACCGTTCGCGTAGCTTAAAATCATCAGACCAAATTATTTATATGCGAAATCGAGTCGACCGCTCGATACGAGCATATTATGTAAGAGCACTTAATATTTTTTACATATTACTTTTAAAGTGTGTTGGGGGCGACTGCGCCCCCTTGGAAGAGACTCTGCTCACCAAGAAGGTGATCCGCCATTGAAACTGCTAGTTATTATTACCGATGAAACACGCTACGGGCCGAAATATGAAATCTTTGTTATCTTTTGCAAATTCAATCATTTAAAATGAACCTTGTTTTTTCACTAAAAAAAATAAAAAAAATCAATGTTTTTTTTAAATCTTCATTAATAAAATTAAAAGTGGCAAAAGTAATTTGAATTTTTCATGTTTCCGCCCTTTGTAAAGCTTTGAGAATCACAGGCTGTGCGATGTTTTGGTTTTGGACAAAGCTGCATATTTTGTATTGATATCAATCCTGCAGGTATACTACAAATTTTGAGTAGTGTATGACACAATTATATTATTATTATCTTTTGTTATGGAACTGAATTAATGACTATCAAATAAATGAGTCTTGGATGTGTTTCGTAAATTGCATTGTTTTTATTGCACCTCATATTCCTATACATAAATACAACCCTCATAAAACACACTTTTACTCATTTCTAACACATTTTTCCTATCATATATTTTTTTATTTTTATGTAATCGCATACAGGAGAATACCGAGAGAAGGTAGGTGATAGTAATTCTGAAGTCTCATCTGTGGAATTCTATGACGCTAACCATGGTGCATATGGCTAAGCGCTGCATGTGGAGTGTTGGATCAGCCAACGTCATAGACTACAGCCCGAGACTCATGCATCATCCTTATTATTACAGGAATTTACTATGAATGGGTGGTCTTCATGGGACGACTTTCGTCGACCACCAATTTTAATTAATAGGCTATCACTGGTATTTTACGGGTGAGGGATCAAATTCACACCAACCGGGGGTATTTTAGAGCACAAACCATTTTTTTTTTGTAATCTCTGTTGGGGATTGAACCCACGACCTCTGGCTTGCAAAGCAAATGCTTTGACCGTTGGGACTATACCCACCGGTACATTTGGATTGCCTGAAGATGACCCAGAATTGGACTTTCGAAAGGCATTATTTCCTATCTGATGGAATCAAACATAAAATAAAACACTAAGTCATCAACCCTGAAGAGGACCCCTGCAATGGCGGTTGAAATATTGGAACAAGATAATTCGCCACACATGGCTAAACCAAAAAGCCACAATTCCAAATCTGGCCGTGAAAACGTAAGAAGTTATTTAAAATAAAATACATTTATTACTTTCTTATATATTTTATTATAAAATATCATTTGATAGAAGATAAATATTTTTTCTTTGTATAAAAGTATACATTTGATTAAAAAAATAATTCTAGTCATAAACATTATAAAAAATGGCATGGCAGTGGTATAGACCATTTATTTTTTAATAAAAAAATACTATTTATGATTGTATTTCAAACCCTTGGTGATTATGCTTCAGTAAAACTGTTTTATAAGACATTAAATAAAATTATTAATTTTATAAATTGATACACACATACAAATCTACATGAAATTTCTCTTATCGATTTATAAAATATTGATATAGATCAAATATCTATAAAAGATTTAGAGTATTGAAAAAATATTCTAATAAAAATTTAAATAATCCAAAATAAAATAAGTCTGAACACTTGCTGTCGTCAATAAACAACATTTTTTTCATAGAATTTCATTACATGAGAAGTAAACTATTCACATATGATTATACATGCATTACAACACACATATATACTTACAAATATATAATATTTTAAATATATATCAAAAAGCATTAAAAAATACCAACTTCTATGGTATGAATATTTGTTAATTGGAAATTCATTTTATAAAGAAATTGAACCATTTGAACAACAAGTTATGTTGTGTAAGAAAACATAATTTACTTAGTAAAATAGGATTTCATCAAGAATTATAGCTCAGAAAATACCTGCCTTTGTAACTAAATACTAGTACTTCGGTCTTAGCTACCTTTTTCAGTTGATTTTGATGGTAAGTGTCGATTTAAGTAAGATAAGTGTCTTGTCCATTTGCACTCAAGTCAGGTAGTCAACTACTTACCTAACAAAAGCAACTTTTTATGTAAAAATAATTTAAGTTTAATGGTTTGAAACCAATAATTAAAATTTAATACTGTATATAAATTCATAATAATATTACATTAGATTTCTTTAAAACATAATTATTAATTTCAGGAAATACTCTGTTATTAGAGTATTGGTATGCCTAGTTGGAGTCATCAGAGTCTGATATTTTACGCAGTTTTTGTCCACATATGTTCTGTTTAGTTTTTAAGAATCGCTTACCTAAAAAAAACAATTGCTATTTTACAAAACGAATAAA